>JAKEPQ010000871.1:38067500-38667500 GCA_024500445.1 Entomyzon cyanotis | reverse complement strand
CCACCTTTGGGTGTATCTTCTTGTGTGAAGACCTATGAGGTTTTATCTTTTAATACTTATGTCCAATTTCTAAATATGGGTTTTGTGTTTTCCTGTATTTTTCTAAGGCAGGTAACACACCTCTTCACCTGGCTTGCCAGAACAGCCATTCCCAGAGTACTCGTGTTTTGTTACTTGGGGGATCTCGAGCAGAGCTCAAAAATAATGTGAGTTTTGAAAACAGCATGTTCATTTTTGTGTGACTTTGTTTTAGGTATATTGCTTTAACTTGTAGAAATACTCAGAAAAGCCTTAAGCTATGATTTTTATTATAAATTATATTTTAAAAAACTCCACAACCCAACCATTGTATTCATCATGCAAGGAATGCTTTTGGTAGGACTGAGTGATGAACTAGTCATACCCATCTCTTGAGCAGGGGATAGAAGGAGCCAAATGGGGTTTTGCTGTTGCACAGACAGTGGTGAAAGCCTTCAGGCCTGCAGATCGTATACACTGTGTGTTGGTCTGTCAAATGAGGTAGATTCAAGGTGGCTTCAATTTCAGACAGCTTTCCTCCTATTTTATAATGATTCTGGCATGATAAAGAAAAAAAATCTACAAAAGGAAACCAGATGTTTTTGGCCCTAGTTGATAACAAAGTAGGCAGAGAAATGGAAACCTGTGGGGTTTTGCTTCCAGCTCCCAGGCTCAACTGCAAAAGTGCCACCCTTCATAAGAATGCTGCTCTAGCCCTCTGGCCCCCACTCCTCATGCTTTCTACATTATGTGCAACCCTAAGTTAGAGATTCCAAATTGCATTGGTTTGGGGTTCAGAAGAACAGATTTAATGGAAAAATGTAACTTAACTCAGGGTTTGTAGTGCCAGTAAAATAGCATTTTATAATTCCAGTATTTTCCGGTATTTCCCATCAATGGTTAAAGAATTCACGCTCTCCCCTTGTGTGACCCCAGTTCTTGCTAAACTTTCCCACCCATGACAGCAGATTTTGTTCTGCAGAGAAGACAGTGTTGCTGTTCTATGGAGGTGTGTGGTGTTTACTGCTCCTCCTGAATTAATAGGATTATTTCATCCCTGAACACCATGACAAGTACAGGCTTTCTCACTGTGATTACATGCTCAGAGCTTTGTTTCTGTTTGCAGGCAGGAGATACCTGTCTGCATGTGGCTGCTCGTTATAATCACTTGCCCATCATTAGGGTGCTGCTCAGTGCTTTCTGTTCTGTCCATGAAAAGAACCAGGTCAGTGCATGAACCTCATTGTGACTCTGTGCCCTTTGCATACAGCCAGTTGTTGGGAAGAGGAATTCCTACCCAAGTAATCCTGCTTCACTCTGTGTGTTCCACTGTACCACCAAATGCCTAAGCTTTTAAGAATACCCTTAAAGTAATGGCATATCAGTGGTTTATTATTTTGCCATCACATTTGCATTATTTCTTTAAAACATTGCTTATTTATGAGGTGATTTAATGATCCTATAGCCATTACAGAGACATTGTGAAGCATAACTCACTGACATTTCGATGCTATTAAAGTGTGAATTCCTCTGGAATACTTTTCTTCGCTGCATTTTGCAGTAGGGGGAATTAAGATGACATAAAAGTGAAGACAAAGTATGCTCTAAATTCAAAGTAATGATCAGTCCAGCCTAGGATTAATCATCCACAGTTGTTTTCTAGAGAAGTAATTGATTGCTGTACCTATAGCATAGCCTAATTGGGTGCTAGAAGGGAATGCAATTAGTACATTAAAATACATTAAATCTGCAAAATAAACATATTATGTGGTGCTTAACCACATTTTCTCATGTTCCTGGGAAATCTTCCATGTGTAGCTGAGGATCATAAGGATGTTTTCTGAGCTGTACATTTAATGTTCTTTCTTCACTATGAGTTACTAAAGCAAACAAAATGGGTTTTGCATGTTAAATTTACTATGTAATTTTATTTGGAAATGAGTTTTTTAACTTACAAAATGAGCTACTGAATATTAAGATCAACTGGTGTGAACCTGCCCCAGACATGCCTTTCCTTCATTCCCCACCACTACCTGAAGTTGTTCTATATTTGCCCATAGAATGATTTTAGGGGTACACTTTATCTAAGTTAGCAATAAGCAATAGATAACCACTAGTCCCGAGCAGATCTGATTTTATGAAGGCAAAATGCAAGACTAGGGGGACAGGAGGGCATTGTACACACGTGTCTGGTCTCACTTGAACAGTTGCTGGCTCTGTTACCGGTGCTCAAATCTGATCACGGCTGTCTTCACCTCACTGCACCAGGACAAGGGCAGGGCACTGTATTAGTGCTGGACCCGGATTGCCTCCTGGCTCTGAACCAAAATCAGTTTTTCCTGAGGAATCCTGTGAGGAGAATACCAACCGTCTCACTGCTGTACTTACCTGAGTATTTCTGAGTAATGTGATACATGACCACCTGCACACCAAATAATCAAACCTGGGTGGAAAAAAAAGAGAAGGTTGTGGTGGAAAAACTTGTTCTACCCTCAGATGCCATATCCGTTTGCTGGAGGTAGAGCTGGGCTGTCTCCAAGCTGCATAATGTGTCACTTGGGTTTATACAGATCTCAGCACCCCAGCTGCGTTTCTCAAATCCAGGCTGAAGTAGCTCTTTGCCCCCTCCTGTCCTCTTCCTCCTCACTGTTATTTTTATTGACCAGGCCTTATTTAAGCTTAGTTGTTGCATCAGTAAGTGTAGGTTTTTTCACCTCTGAGTGTCTTTTTGGAAGGTGTGAATTCTGTAGGGTGAGACCCAAGGACTTGTGTCACAAGTTAGTTTTCTGCTTTCTGACTTGCAGGCAGGGGATACTGCACTCCATGTAGCTGCTGCTCTAAATCACAAGAAGGTGGTGAAGCTGTTGCTGGAAGCAGGGGCTGATGCATCTGTTGTCAACAATGTAAGCAGGACATAGAGTTTCTTTGGTATTTTGTATTAATGTATAGTCCCTTTAACATTCTTCATAAGCTTGGTAGAAAATACTTGGTTGTGAAGTGTTGTATTATATCTGGGTAAATTAAAGCAATTAGTCACTTACTCTTGTGCACAGAGTATGTACTAAACTTGGTTGGAGAAATTCCACATTTCCAGTAGCTTGTGTTTGAAGGAAATGCTGTTTTCTTTCTCCCCTCAGGCAGGCCAGACCCCTCTAGAGGTTGCCAGACAGCACAATAACCCCGAGGTTGCACTCTTGCTTACTAAAGCATCCCAGGTACGTTTTACATCTCTCCCCAACACACACATACACGTGGAGCTGAGGCCACTTAACCTTGGGAGGCTGCATCCCCTGCTCCTTGTCTTCTGCTGTGAAATGTTCCTACATTTCTGCTGGCATTGTGGACTGGCCTCAGGTCTATTGACACAGAGCCTTTCAGCCCCCAAGGTGAGCAAGGTGTGCAGATTAAGCCTCTGCAATGAGGTGCTGTCAGAGGTCTCTGTTCTGACTGGCAGAGGGTGGAGCAGTCAGAGGCACTTGTTCCCTGCAGTGGCCCAGGGGTTAGAAAGTTGCCCTGTACCAGAAGCTCCTGAGTTGTGTCACTCTGCTGCCTGCCTCAGGCATGTCCCACCTCCAGCATGGTTGTTCTCACTGGAGGATGCTCTGCAATGGGGACAAAATGTCCTGTTTATACTTTGCATCTGTGTGTGAAATGCTGCAATGCTCTTCAGGCCAGAAGGTAGGTGGGAGGGCATGAGACCAGGCACAATCCTTGCCCTCCTCCTCACCACCTCTGCATGAAAAGGGCTGGCCTTGGCTTGGAAACCAGCCCAAGGACAGCAGAGGAGGTGCTCATCCTTCTAGGGGACAGCAAGTGCCCCAACAGATGGAGCTCAGTAGTGGTGTGCTTTCACAGCCATAAACACCCACATTGCTGGGCCCATCAGTGTCCATCTGGCAGTGCACTCTCCTTTATCTGTTGCCTGTTAGACAGACAAGGAAAAAGTCTGCTCTATTACTTGTCTTCTGTGGTAGGAAAGAGCATGACATCACTGAGTAACAGTGTGGTCTGCCTTCAGGTCTCGCATTTTAACCGTGGGAGAAGCCTAAGGAAGAAGAGAGAGAGACTGAAGGAGGAAAGGAGAGCTCAGTCGGTGCCACGGGATGAAGTGGTACAGAGCAAGGTACAGTCTGGCATTACCAGCTTGATCTGCTGTGAAGAGGGACTGTCACTAATATTTGGGCCCATCTCACTTGTGCATGGCCACAGCAGCTGCCCGAGGCAGTCTGTCCTGATCTGCTGCTAAAGCATTTCCCACTCACATGTGCAGAGCAGCTTAAAAGCCTGAGCAATCAAAGAAGAGGTTCCTCTTCCCCATCTCTGCAACTGCTCTGAACTCCCTGTCTTTGCTTCAAGCAGGGCAGTGTCTCAGTTGCTGATGACACACCGAGCAGCGACCAGCCTCCGGAGAGGACGAACAATCTGAAGGATAAACCCCAGTCACCCTCACCAGATCCCAAAGGGAAAAAGAGCAAAAAGAAAAAGCCAAAGGAAAAGGTATCAGTAGATTTAAAACAGCAGAGAGAGACATGGGATAGCTGTTCAGAAGTGGTGTGGGTGTCTCTTTGATGTGCTGGGCCAGCAGCCCCACCATGCTCCTGGGGCAGAGACAGTCTTCAGATAAAACTGATTTTTGCTGTAATTTTCACAATGGATTTGTCCCATTCCCACCAGGATTAGTTTACCAAGGTGCTCATATAGGCAAAACGTGTGTATATTGTGCAGGTTTCAGCGCTGTCAGACCCCATCTCCCCAGCTGACCAGCAGACACTCCCTCAGCCCCAGAAAAATGTGCCCAAGCGCAGAAGCAAACACCACGGCTCCTCTCCACCCCCTCCCCATGAAGTCCGAGCCTACCAGCTCTACACGCTCTACAGAGGAAAGGATGGGAAGGTGATGCAGGTGAGCCACTGTGTGAGCAGCGTGTGGAGCTGGGGCACAGTTAGGTAGTGGATAGAAAATATGCTCCACTAACTGCGCTCTCAGGGACGTGAAATCATTACTTGGGGTTGGTTTTCCTTGCTTGGGCTTCAGCTGCGTTTTAGCCTGAAGTTTGGCAAACAATAAACTGGGTTTGTGCCTGTTAAAGAAGACATAAGTAAGTAGTTTTGATCTGCAAAGATAAGGGGTGAACAGTGATTGGAAATGACACGAGAACTTTCATGATATACTTTGAAACATTAGGAGTTCTGACAGGAAATCCAAAGAGATTTTCCAAGGAAAAGGAGTGTGTGAGCATTGAAAGCTTACTACCTAAACCAAGAGACTGAGTAAGCTTAATAGATTTTGTTCCAATTCTTTCTGGGTTTTGCAACATGTCTTTGGTGATTCTGTGTTTACTGGGGGCAGGATTTCTATAGAAACTGGTTAACAAATAAATCTGGAGCTACCAGCCCATGTGCATTTATTCCAGTTTGGAATAAATTTAAAAGTGATATTTAAGTCACTTTACTATACAATTAATTAACACAGTAGATATTTATAAGAAAGCATAAAAACAGTTATTAAATTATCCTGTAGACACTGTAGACATCTGTATTGTTGTTTTCTTAATATTGCCCTCTTGTACTCCTGTGAGGTCTATTCTTTCATTTCCTTAGCTTCTCACATCCATCCAACAGCTTTTGTCAGGCCCTTGGCATAGTTCAGAATTTCGGCAGATTCTGAAGATCATTCAGGTCAAACTTCAAAGGTGTTACTGGCTGTTTACTACTTTCCAGCCTCTCAGTGTAATGTCTGAGAAATTTTCAGACAGGGGCACTACGGAATTATCCTATAGCAGGCATCAGGAAGGATGGAGAACCTTTCATATATTAAAAGGAGTATCTCCCTGCCCCCCATGGGATCTGATGGACCATAGGAATGACTTGGGGAGCAGAGAGGCGCAGATTTGTATACAAATGTCATCTATTCACAACGATCAGCTTAATAGAGCTAGACTCCCAGGCAATATTTCCTGAAATACGTGACACTCCTATCTTCTTTTCTTTTTTGCTTGTCTGTCCTCTCTGATGCCCTGAGGCCATGAATAGCAAACATAACTTCTGAAGTGCATTTACTTCTGAAGCTTTCCTTAATACTCAGCAAACCACCCACCTTTCCCTGTCAAGGAAATAACCCCCAATTTATGAAACACTACTGCAGGGCTAAAGAAGAGAGGGAGGCTCCTCTGCAGACAGATTCGGAGCAGCTGCTTTGGGCTACTGGCACAGCCCCTGAAGGAGCCAGTTTCTGCCTTTGGGCTGCTGAGGAAGCTGATGAGGGTTAGCTGTCTTCACTTAAGGGAGCCTTTTGTGACCATCTCCCTGAGAGATTTAAATATGGTCAGTGCAGCTGCCCTTTCAGAGGAACCATGGGATGGTGTCCCATGAGCCAAAGGCAGGCAGTGGAGTGCCCAGCAGGCAAGAGGCAGCTAAATGCCAGCAGGGTGAAGGCAAACAGAAGCAGCAAGACCTTGCCATTCAGTACTGAAAAAGGACAGATACTTTATTAGCATTAGGTTAAAAAGCAAATGCACACAACCCACATGCATCCACCAAATCTTTTTTTTTTTTTTTTACAGTTGAGAATTGCAGCATTGAGACACAAGATGTGAGACACAGGCCTGTGATGTAGTATCTCCTCAGCCAGCACACACAATCTGAGCTCAGTGCTGCTTGTAGCCCCAGTAAACCAGCACTGCTGTGCGTTAGGCTGTGTCCATACACACCAGATCAATCCTTTTGTAGGCTGTGCTTTTTCAACTAACAGCCTGTTTGCTGAGCTGCTATAAGATACTGTCAGGAGGGTGAGATAGAGTACATGGGATAGAACACAAGACTAACTAAAGGAGGCTGTGATAATGTTCCAAGTGTGCTAAGAGGGTGGTGGGATGTAGCAAGTAAATGTATTGTTACTCCTTTCAGGCACCCATAAATGGATGTCGTTGTGAGCCCCTCATAAATAAACTGGAGAATCAGCTGGAGGCAACAGTGGAAGAGATAAAAGCTGAGCTTGGGACAGTACAAGATAAGATGAATATTAAGCTGGGCCAGATGGAGAGCAAAACTCAACATCAAGTAAGAATATGACCTGGAGGTTTCCTTGCCCATATGGTTTAGAAACATGTCCTAAACTTAATGATATTTTCATTGTCATAATTTGTTTATTGCTTCTTGTGTTGTAAAAGCAAACCTGAACTCTTAATGCTCAAGTCCAGGAACTGTGACATTCCACCAGGAAGTGATGTTGCAAAACATCACATTTAATGTGTTAAGTGGCTTCTGGTGCTCCTTTAGACAAAGAATTTTAAGAGCTTGAGCCATTAAGAGGGAAAGAAGGCAGTCCTGTGGCTGGTCAGTTCATAATTGTCAAAATGCCTGTTGCTGAATTATGTACGCATTGAAAGTCAAGATCCTTTAAGTTATTTTCTATTTTTAATTTAATAGTTATTCATTGATAATTTTGTGATTGAACCTCTTTGCAAGCTTCATCTAGTTGTAGTTAGCAGCATTCCTAGAAACAAAGAGTGAAAGACAGACCGTACCTTGATTTACAGGGTTCACAGGTGGGGGTTTGGTTCTAACATGATCATCTCAGCTGAACTGTGTTTTCCCCCACAGCTCCGTGTTTTGGACAAGCTTATGGCTGAGCGACTGTCAGCAGAGAGGACAGAGTGCCTTCACCGCCTGCAGCAGCACACGGAGCTGGAAAAGAGCGAGGGGGAGAAGAGGCAGGTAGGGCTTGAAACAGCTACTCCCTTTTAGGTCATACTCTGGTAGCTCAGCTCAGGAATTTCATTCCAGCAGACAGAAAATATCAGAGATGCGTCTCATCTGTTCAAACAGGTAGAAGAACTTCAAAGACTAAGGATTCCTATACACCATCTTAGTCACTAAACCAAATTTATGAATTTTTTGTATTAGAAATTAGGAATGTGAAATCCAGTCCCACTGATGTATTTCAATTTATTGTATATCTAGTGTGGTATCTACAACAAAATACCATTTTTCTAACATAGTGATTTGCAAACTTTCTACCACTACATTTTTCGCAGTTGTGCTTTCAGCTTTTGCTTTGTTAGAGGACATATGCAGGAACATATCCAAATAGTCAAAAAGGTTAAGATCTCTGTTGTTCCTTCTCATCCATTTGTTTGTGGGCCCTGGGAATCTCTCCCTTCTTCTCTACCTGATCTTTTTTTTCCCCCATGTATGAAAAGGCTGAAGTTCTTCCCTCTGATGTTAGCAACAGGGCACGATCTCCAAGCTGTGTATTACTGCCAGTAGGAAAGTCCTTTTTTGTATGCTTGTTCAACCAGCAGTACAAGAATAACTGCTCCTGTAGAGATCTAGCTCTTGCCCTTCCAGCTTCTGCAAAAAGTCACCATTTAAAACCTGCTGAGAAATTAGTTTCTCCACTCACACAGGTGAATTTAAAATACAGTTCATTTTCTCATTATTGGTATTTTTCCAAGAACTGAGAAGTACACTTTGTGCTAGGAAAATGTCATGAGTGTTTGTAAGGCCATTCCAAATATTTTAAAAAGACTGACAGCTGTGATAATCCTCACATAAGATACTGATCGAGATATTTGGGTCTAACATCCACAAAACACTTTTCTCGAAAGAAAAGTACTTACCAAACTAAGGCAGCTTTAATTTTTATTCCATAAGAGACTTAAGTACTATATTGGCTTCTGAATGTCTAGGCTTGTGCTCTATCTCCTTGTAATTTCCAGTTAAGAAACAAGATGCTGGAGTGATACATCAGGTGAACTGAATTAAGCAATGGCAGCTGTTCCTGCTTGGTTGGGTCTAATTGAAACAACTGAAAAAACAGATTTGGGCTTTACTAAACACACTGACTAAATATCCTTGTGCCTAGGATAGCCTGACCTAAATTCATGATGTCATATGAACAACAGGATGAAAAAAGCTACTCCTATTTTAAATGATTGAAATGCTTCTGCAGTTGACACTTATTAAGCATCCGTGTAATCTGAAAGCTGTTAGTGATGTATAATTTAATGGGGGACTCACCTTTATCACTGAAAAAACAGAGAAGCAGAGGTTCCTAATTGTATAAAGTTGTCCCCCAGAAGTGTCTAATTTGAATTTCACTCTTAAAAAATTACCACATGGGTGTTCCTTGCATTTAGAAACTATCATTGACTGTATGATTAAACAAGTCAGCTGTGATAGTGGACTTAGAGTTGCACTGGAAGTACCATTTTCATATCTAAGAGGTGGTAGCTTGGACTAAAGAGGCTGCCTTTCATTAGCTAGTGCATAGTTGTCCACCTTTTCTGATTTGCAGTCCTTTAAATATTCCCAGTGGCAGCATGCACATCTGAACAGGGACTCTGAGCCCACAGATGCCCAGATTACTTCTCTTTGTCCCTGGCAAATATGCTCAGCAGCCCAGGAACTATAGGATCTCATCATAGGATCGTGTAATTTACAGTCTCTTTCTGATAGATTTCCTTGGTTGATGAGCTGAAGACCTGGTGCTTGTTGAAGATTCAGAATCTGGAGCTCAAGCTTTCTGGAGATTCCAGGTCATCAAGACCAAAATCAACTTTGTCCACTTGTGAGTCTCTCACTGAGACCCTGGATACTGACAACAACCCCCACAGTGCCAAGGACTGCAAAGCCAACCAGCCTGTGCTGCAGTCAGAGGGCTCCCACCAGCATTCCTATATCACGCTTCCAAATAGCCTCTTGGAAGATGGGGGAAGGAGCAGAGTCCAGATGCCAGAACAAAGCTTTGGGCAACACTTTTGCGTTAAACAAGATGGAGCATTGGGTACAACCCTGTCAGGTACTTAGATGTCATATCCATTCAAGGGCCAGCTCATTAACTGAGGGGTACTTGTATTAATGCCACATAATTCTGGTGGTGTGCTTTCCCCCATCCATATGCCTGATGTCTTGGGATTTGAATACACTTTAAGGCAGCCACTGGGAATATTTTAAGATGTGTCTGGGTGGAATTCCCTTGACTCTTCCTGATGCTTTCACTGTGTCTTTGAAGCAAAAGTCCTTTGCTGCTTTGAATAACTCTTGGTCCTGGAAGCTTTCAAGGAAAAAAAAAAAGAAATGTGCAGAATGGCCAGGTCTCCACAGCCAACTAGAATGCTATCAGAGCCCTGGATTCTGTAAAATACAATGAATATGTCCCCTAAACACTATGCAAAGTTAACAGACATGGACTCCCCATCAAACTAGAAAGGCATATAAGATATCTTGTGGTACTGGAGTGTGAGCTATTCTGCATTAAACAGTTAAAAAGCATCAATGTCTGACCTTTCCAAAATTACTGTGACTTCAAGTTTTGTAGAAACAGGAAGTTCATAAATATCAGCAGACGTAACCTACTTTGGAAGTCTAGACTGATACTCGTTACATGTCCTTCTGATGAAGTGACAGACCACAGAATGATTTGGGTTGGAAGGGACCCTAAAGATCATCTAATTCCACCCCCTGCCATGGGTAGGGACACTTTCCACTCTACCAGGTGGCTCAGAGCCACATCCAGCCTGGCCTTGCACACTTCTGAGCATGGGGCATCTGCAGCTTCTCTGGGCAACCTGTGCCAGCACCTCACCACCCTCACAGTGAATACTTTTGCTTGATATTTATGTCCTTTGCCTGTTGTCCATCTGTAGCCCCACAGCTGCAACGCAGCACCTCCCTGCCTGGGACATCTCTTTTCTTTTAATGACTCTCCATTACATCACCTGACTGTGAAGATGTGATAAACTAATATAAGCCTGTACAATATACACACCAAACCACATCATTCGTCAAACAATGAGGGCTTCTGAATGCTAAAATAAATGCCCAGAACTTTTCATAATGTATTGTCTATAATTTATTCTATAGGTACAGAGCAACAGGCAGTTGCAGGCGGACCAGTTTCTTCATCTGCCCTTGCTCAGGATGTCAGGCCAAAGGACAAAGCTGTGAGTGCCAGCACTTTCCACAGGTTCCAGCAGGAGTTGCCCTCCTCCGAGCTTTCAGGCTCCAAATTAAGACACGTTAAAGTTCAAGCTGCTTTGCAGCCGTTGCCTGAACCTGCAAAGACTGAACCACAGAGTGGTTACTTCATTGACAAAGGAACTCAGACAAAAAAGTCCACCAAAAGTGGGCAGTCGAGGCACAAAACTCTGCACCACAGCGGGGCACAGCAGGGCCAGGAGCAGCAGCCCTCAGCCCCGCCTGCCCCTCCACTCAGAGACACCTCCCAGGCCCTGGAGATAACCCAGTACTTCTTTGAGGCTGTTTCCACGCAGATGGAGAAGTGGTATGAGCGGAAGATAGAAGAAGCTCGGTGCCAAGCAAATCAGAGAGCGCAGCAAGACAAAGCTGCGCTCAAGGAGCACATCAAATGCTTAGAAGAGGAGCTCAGCAAATTAAGGACTAAGGTGCAGAAAGAGAGCTAGCACCTGCCAAGCAGGTAGTCAAGCAACAGGACTCATTTTGGAACCTGCTGTATGGCAATGTGGAATATTGATAGATAGTTGTAGTGCCTGTTACATCCAAACAAAACACTTTTTCAGGAGTAGAAATAACTTTGGAAACTCTGTAACTGAGGAGAGTTCATATGCAAACTATATTAATACCAACAAGATGCTGCAGATTAGATCCTTTCTTTGTTATTTCCAAGAGCCTGTTAATATTGCACTCTCAATTTCCAGATGCTGCTTGAAACCAAACTGCATTAGTAACCAAAACTGCTTTCTGAAAAGGGAATTCCCACCCACACAGGACACAGGCTAGATGGTTCCACTGTATGCTACATGTAAACATGTTGTGATACCAGTACTGAAATAAATCCAGGATGTTTGAAAGGTTTTGACAGAATTACTTAGTGATGAAGGGCTATTGATACTATTTTAGATACTCCCAGGGCCTCTCCCTAGTCAGTGGAGAGAAGCCAAAGAACCCACTCCAATTACAAACCCAGGTAGGTGACAGATGCAGGCTTCCATCTGGGAGAGCACAGGCAACCAAGGAGGGAGTTGCTAAGGTGACTCATCCCATTAGGTACAGAGGCTTCATTCAGCTACCACTTTGTTTTTCTCTTGGTTTTCCATTGCTAAAGCAAGTGCTAAATCAGATTTGTCCTTTTTTAATGGTGTCCTGGTTGCAGAGCTCCTTATGGTTACATTAATGTTGGGGTTGTACTCCAATAATCTGATTGAGCAGTTTTGTTTAGAGCATGGATGGCAGGCATTTTACTGTAACTATGGTCTATTTGTTAGGTGTAATTTTTATATAAATGTCTTTTCCTTCAAGCAGCAAACAGCTGAATTGTCTACTGTTGAAAGCTTGAAAAAGTCCTTTATCTAAAGAAGTGAAATCTTGGCTCCTGTATTCAAACGTTTATTTTTCTGCAGTCAGGATTTTTTCCCAGGCACCTTGTTCAGACTGTCTATCTTTGTTCCTCTGAAGGACTCCTCTTTTTTTCCCCTTGTATCTCTAAAAAGGAGACCAGGCCCTGCTGAGTCTACAGGTTTTAGGACAAACAGTCCTGCAAAACAGAACTCAACATTTTAAAGCTTTTATCAATGTGTTTTGTTATAAAATCAAAACTTTCATTGACCAGTGGCATCCATGCTGACAGACTCCAAATAATCTAGAGGCACTGTAACTCATTGCATCTGCACTCCTTTAGGCTTTCCTCCTTATAGCTCTGAGAAGGCTCCCTCAGATTATGTTAGAAAAGTAAGTTTACCAAATCATGACAGAACAACTGTTCAAAATCAGTTCCAACCCAGGGTGGTACTGTTATGCCAAGGAGAAAAATACTTTTTTTCTGTACCGAGGAGCCCTAAAATCAATACAAGATACTTTACAGTGTTGAAGTCACCATTCACTAATTAGTAATTAAGCTTTTGTCTTCTTGGTAGTTATATAAAGCAAAAAAAAGTCATATAACAATATTTTTAAAGCTCCTATTAATGCACTATCAAGACAAGAGAAGTGTATCTGCAGCTATGGAAATGGAAATACTAGTTTTGTTGCTCTGACTTCTGTAGCCTAATATAGACACTTCGGTATGTTTACAGTTTTGTTCAAGCTACAGTAGGAATGCAAAAGCATGCTATTGAAGTTTTGTATCACCTGGATGAAGTTAGTGTTTTGCCAAGCAATTAAAGTAAGTGTTGCTCAGAAATCTGTGGTGTCACATTTTCTAGCCAGAGAAAACTAACACAGTCCCCTCACTTGACTTGAAAGGGGGGCAGAAAATTGGACTTCAACTTCTAAGCTTTTTTGCTTGTGGTTATAAAACATATAAATGAAGTCTGCCATCTGTCCTGAGGGAGGCTGCAGGGACTGAGTAGTGCCTGTTGGCTGGTGCAAGCACCCATTTCAGAAGTTACAGGCAGAGGGCTGAGTTGTGCACAGATCACATACATGCTCCTGAGCTTGCCCAAGCTCAAGAGAGAGGCTGTGGCTTTAGCTAACCTACTTCACACATGGACCACACTACCAAGGTCATAGGTCCAAGTAATTTAAGTAAATCCAAGTAATTACCAAGTAATTTAAGGCAGTAGCCTGGCTGCAAGTTACTGATTTTAGAGGTTCTCTGAAGCCAATGAGGGTACAGTAAAAGGAATTTCTGCTAATTCCTTTCTATACTCCTCACTTCTTCAAAACTGTGAAGGACTTTAAAAAAATACGTCTGATCTGCCTACCTTTCTCTGCAGGTATATTTAGTTACACTTGCAGGCTGTACTTGGACTCCTTGAGGCTTCTGGCTGGCAACTTTATCTTGGCAAGCCCACAGAGCAATGGAGATGAGGGCAGCAGCACTCAAGAGGTCAGCATCTGTCCAGGGCCCTGCCTGTCAATCCTAGCTCTGGATTATGTGCCTACAACCTGGAAACATACAAACCGGGAGTCAAAGGAGTGATGCACTCCAAAAGGAAAGCACTGTGATGAGGCAGCAGGCTAAAGCCAGGAACGAAGTCCAAACACTGGCTGAAAGGAAAGGGAAGGCTACTGTGGTAACAGCCAACATTGGTTATGGCTTGTTTGGTCACAGGATTTGCTGCCAGTCTGTCCAGCTCAGTAACTCTACAGAAAACCACCTTGGAAAGCTGGGGTGGCTCCCTAAGGGAACTACAGCAGCAGAGAGAGGGAAGAGTTCCTGCCTGTCTTGGAATCACAACCTGAAATAGTCAGGCACCTAGCTACTGCTGCCTGTCTGGTAATGTGGAGAAAATCCCCAGCTCATCAAGGCATTTTTAAATCATCTGGAAAAAAAAAAAAGATACATGGAAGCTCAAGGAAAGTGAGAACAGTTGCAAGTATCTATTAGAAGTGGAGTAGTAGACTATTTGGATAAACAAACCATGTCCAGTTAGTATTTTCTACCTGTAACCCTACTTCATATTGATTTTTAAATACTAGCTTGAAGGTACTTCTCTTGAGTTTGTAATAAATGTCTCTGGGGCTAAAATTTCCCATTTTCATGTAAAAAGACCTCCCCTTTTAAGTTTTATTCAGCTACTGAAAATCATCATCTACACACAGTTTTTTAAAAAATGTTTTTTTGTTCTGGGCCAGTTTATTTATCCCAAATTCTTTTTTTTAATCACAAGTTTTGGTGAAAATCCTTGGCACAGTACATGAAGAGCTGTCATTGTGAATATTAACACTTACAGTTACCACAGTAAAAAGCAGACATAATAATCTGGCATATATTTATTTTCCATTTCACTGGCATTAACACAGCTGTTGTAATTTTTGGTGCTTTCTGCTTTTCCTGCAGCACATGCTACACCATCCATGCAGTTCTTTGAAGTCCTTTGTGTCCAAGTGATTACCACTTCTGAGGATAACCAAACCGAGAAGCGGATGGCCAAAGGGAAAAACCAAACAAAAGGAATTTACCACTGTGGTAAACTCCTCCTTCAAATATTACCAGGATTCCAGCAAAGGCTGCCATTATAACCACATTCTGGAAAAAACACTGTGCTTATTTGCAGCAGATGAAAATCCAACTGTCAACAAAATTAAGATCAGGATTTTGCCAGTTTAAGTGTTCTTTGAAGTTCCTGAAGTTGCATGTTGCCTTGAGTAATCATCATCCTGATTGCATCCTGTAAAACAGAACAGAATCTAGTGAACTGAACACCCGTACACAGCACAGGTTTTACACATGCACACAGGCTTTTAACACAATAAAATACACAAAATTCTTACTGGCACTATTGTCATCTACTTCTTTGTGTGACATTAGTCTCTGATATGATTAAAAACCCGGTAAATAAATGGATTCATTTTCTCCAGTTCCTTAATGATGTCTTTGGTCGTGGCTTTGCTTTAAAACTTAGTTTTTAACAGGATTCAAATTCCTAATAATGTTTTCTTTATGCCTGTGTCTACTGCCTTTGCAAGTCAGCAGTGAGAACTGCACATGGGCATTATGGAGACAGACTTTACAGAGCAGGTGGGTGTTCCTCTCAACATTATCTAAGGACTCTAAGGCTTTGTCTGCACAGCTCAGCCACCAGTTCCTTGGGCCCGGGCTAGAAAAAGGAACGATCTAGGAAGCAGAGGGCTGGAGCTTTCTCACCCGTGGGGAACACCTACAAAACCAACCCCTAAGACACAGGACAGTGCAGTCACCATTCCCGAGGGTGGGCGATCAGGGCGGGTTCCCAAGCCTCACCTCTTCTGTAGCATCCTTATTTCTCTTGAATTCCTCCCTGGCCCAGTCCTTTAAGTAGCGGCGATCCTGTTCAGCAGGGACCTCCCGGATAGCCCGCAGGATCTTGCGGTATAACTGCAGGACCTGCTGCCGCCTCAGGAACTGGCAAGGAGAGAGGGAAGTCTGCCCGCTGCTCCCCAGGACAGTGCTGCGAGCTGCGCCCTCGGCGGCTTTGCTTCGACGGGTATTTAAACATCCACCGAGTTCCCCACCGCTTCTACACGACGCAGCTCGCCCGAGCCCCCCAGCCCGCCCGTACCTGCTTGAGGGTGAGCGCGCCCGGCGGCAGGCGCCCGGCGGCCATGACGGAGCTCCGCCTCAGCTCCGCCTCAGCCGCGCCACGGGGCCGCCCAGCCCGCCCAGCGCGGGCGGGGTCAGGGCCGCCATTTCCTGCGCCGTGCCGGGATTGATCGCAAGCGGTTCGTTCGGTCTGTTTGTTTAAACTTTGCTCGAGTCAAGGCACAGACGTCGTAATTACAAAGAGTGGTACCTCTCTTTATTAGTACAGATGATACAATATGCATAGCCTTCGCAAACATCCCCAACGCCTGCCTCGGACAGGGGCAAACTTCACAGTGTAAACTGGTAAGGCAGGGATCAGCACAGGGCATGATTCAGAAAACTCCCTGCTGGTATCGTCAGGCAAAAATCAGCAATAATCAAAAAGGATGTGTTAAAACCCCAGAATAGTTTGAAGTATTCAAGTACTTGTTTTTTCTTTTGGTTGTTTGAAACCATCCGCCTCCCTTGCTCCGCACTCCTTCCCACAGGCTAAAGAAGGCTTTATTTGCAACACCTCAACTTCTAACGCAGAAATGCCTTCCCAGGAGCAAAATCAGTTTTACTTACGGCAGGTAGAGAGTGGCAAGAATAATTTAACCTCTGTTAATATTACAAATGCTTTTTCTTTTAAAGGAAATAAGTTATTACAAGAGAAGTTGAGACAAGTTCTATGTTACTTGTGGGAATAGCAGAAGACAGTCACCACTGCCTAATTGTCCTCTGACACAGGAGGATGCACCCAAACCATTCTCACACAGTCTCTGCCCAGGGCAGCTCCTGCAGGATAATGCTGGTTAGGAATTATTTATGACCCCTCCCGTGAAATGCAGTTTCTTGTATTTCAGTGGTTCAGCAGCAGCAGTCGGGTCCTGACCTTGTCTACAAAGTCTAGAGAGTGTCGGAGGCAGTCACCAGCTCAAACCACTGTCGGAGGGCATCGCTCAGAGTTTCTGGGAGTGCGTTCACATCTCTCAGGATCATGTAGAATGGGAATGGGAATTCTTCCATGTACGACCTGATTTCAGGCAATTCTCCAGGTCCTTTGAATATAGGTACTTTTATGTCCAAAATAGAATCCTGTAAGAAAGTACTGATGTTACTACTAAATGACACACATATTTTATGACTGCTGATAGCATTTATCCTATTTTCCAAATACTTACAATTTTCCCCTGTTAGATTAAAAGTTAATAAATTACTTTTAAGATTAAAAGCTGCAAGTGTTCAATGGTAAATCAGATCAGAAGCTGAACATAAATCAGTTAAATGCTTTTGCCCTTTTAGATAAAACTGTACTAATCCATGAGTTATAGACTAGAAGAGACTAAGCTTAAGCTTCTGCAATACCAAGTTCTGTAAATAAATTGTCTTAGCTTTTTATGATTTTACTCTTAGCACTTTCATTTTATTAATTTGATGCCTTCCCAAGAGAGTCTATAAGCGCTTTAGTGCTGAGTTCAACTTGTATTTGTGCAGTGCTGTTATAGAAGATTCTTTAGAAACTTCATAGTATTTCGACAAATACTACAAAGACAAAAATCAGATTAAACTCTAGCTGTGTTTCTTGTAAAGTAACTTAGTCGCTCAGTGTAGCAGCTCAGAAAATTAATAAAGCTTATGGAAAACACTGTTTTTCCCCAGAAAAACTTATGAAAAACACTAAAAATTTTTCCTTGATACTACAGCCACATTTCATCAGAACCTTTTAGCAGTTTGTCAGTAAGAGAAATGTTAGTTTTTCAACCATAAATATAGTAGATGAGTTTTGTATGCAAAAATAAAGATACAGGAAGAAAACATGAACTACAAAATTAGAGTCTTTACCACATAATTCCCTGTCAGCCTTACGTTTGCTCACTTACGGCACTACAGAGTCTTCCTGAAAAGTTCCCAGATATTTCCCATCCAAGGACATGTAACAGTTTTCTCCCCCCATTAACAGATGCAGGACTCAGCTTTCTCAACTGAGGCATTAAGTAACTCTCATGCACTCCCTTCTGTCTAATGTTTAATCTCATACTGGCTCCAGCTGCCATGTCAGTTGGAGACTGCTGTCAGAAATTATCAAGTTGAATCAGAGCTGAGATGGAAAAAAGCATCTCTCAAACTCCAAATCTGTCAATCTGCTTCCCTGGTGGCCAAGAGCTACAACCATTATGTTTCAAGACAGGAGCTCTTACTTAGCCTTTCTGTGGCATGGAAGCCAGGATTTTTTTTGAAATACAAAAGAAGCACAGTAGGAAGAAATTGTAGCTCTGACAGATGTGAAAAACTGAAATTGGGTTCAGTATCTCTGACCCCTACAAAAGATAAGGTAGCTGTATGGCACTACAAAAGACAAGAAAAAGATTTGTATCAGTTTGTCATTCAGTGCAGTTGAATACTCCTCTCTGGTTCACTCACTTACCCGGGAATTAGGATTGTCCAACACTACGAAAATAACAAAGATATTGGCATTCCGAGCTGCTTGGACTGCTGCTGTCACTCGTTCCTTGCCTTCCAAGAAAAGGCCTCTTCCATCAGATACAATCAAAAGCAGCTGCGCTGTTTCTGAGCACAAAAAACATTGAAAATTCCAGTATGTTCAGAGCAATCCATTTAAAAGGCAAAACCCCCTATTTTGTTGTTTGCCCTGTGGGTAAAATGGGAAAAGGAGTATTCCTAAGGAAATTAACTCTTAATCAAACAGAATTCTGTGACTTAACATTAAGCTGCAGTAACCAGTGGGTCAAGAAGAAAGTACTGTGTGACACCACTGAGAATAATAGGGGGAGGGGGTGGCGACGTCTACACACAACACAGCGAGATCCCCACCATCCATCAGTACTATAATCAAGGGTGAAAGTCATAGAAAATACCACACAGACTTAGTCACAGCCTTGTCTTTCATGCCTAGGGGTTAAATACTGAATTACATGAGTCCAGCCACTAGCTCAGTAGAGCACCAGCTGCTGCAATGAAATAGAGCTCGAATCTGTTCCTCCAGAAGCAGGCACCTATGGGTCCATCTGTAGGCTTTTCCCTGTTGTCCCCACTTAAACAGGCTTGGCTTCCATCAGAGAACAATCCTGGACTGCCCCAAATGGGTTATTTTTGGAAGAACTAAATTAGAAGATAGGCTCGGAGGCACAGTCAAGGCAGTCCAATTAGTCTGAAGTAAACCCTCTGAAACAGACACAGCACCAGTGCTGGGCTCCTCAGCAGCAACCATTTCTGCAGACATGCTGCTTGACCAAGTAGCTCCCAGATTCAGATACGTCCCTCTAAAGGTACATTCCAAGCTATGTATCTGTCATGTTTTAATTACACATAAAATCACAGTAATTAGTCAGGAATGCAAGCCCCTAATAGTGACAGAGGGATGCAGGACACACTTCTGCTGACAGACCCCAAATGTGACAGGGCTTTGTCTTTTTACAGAAAGAGGTGATGGATCCTATGGTCTTTTCTCCTGCCAGCTCCCTAACACTAAAGAGCTGATTGCTGCTGCATCCTGACCTAGTTCAACAGGACTGGATGGATGCTGCTTCCCCTCAGAACATTCTGACAGCCTAGCCAGCCTGTGGCAAAGCAGCTGTGGAATATAAATCCCAGACTGTCCACTTCTTGGAGTACTTCAACAACAAGAACTTATAAAAAACACGGGTGCCACCGTGACAAGCTTTGAACTATCACAAAGCAATCTTTTAGACTAACTATGGGTCAGACATGAGGCAGGCAGTCTTCCAGCTATTCTGGGAAAGTCAAGCAGCTCATGACCTTACAGGACAGTGAAGGGCAGGTAGGAGGCAAACCCCCTCCTCAGAGCAGTGTACTTCTGGATACCTAGAGAAGTCAAGCTCTCGAGCAACAGCAGAAGTGTCTAGAGAGTCAAGGTCCCCAGGAAGTTGGACAGTGCTCCAGGCTGGCACTGTCTAGGCCTTAACATGGTCTGCAAGCACGATGTAAAGAGACACAGGTAGAGTGCCTTTTTAAAAGGTTTTAAACAAAATTTTAGGGAATCATTGACAAATATGAAGTAAGTGTCTCTTGGGTTTTGAGCTAAATTTCAACCAAGCATTGCTTTTGACAAAGCAAAACCCAAAGCCTTAATGCAAGTGATGTTTCAGTGCTAGGAGTCTTCCTGGCAGCATCCTACTTTGGGACTGGAGTGAGCACTCTGCTGCCATGGCAACAAGCACAGTAACACAAAAAAACTCACCCGGATTAATATTTTGAGACAGCTGCTGTGCTGCAGCAAACATATTTGCTGATGATTCTAGAAACTGCAGAGGAAATAAATAAGAAAATTTAGTTATCATTAAAATAATAAACTTAATAACGAAAATATTTTTAAAAAATACCTTTTTCCATTTTAAATGCCAAGACAGTCTGACTACCTAACAGAGATACAGTTATTGGTATTTTCCTATATTAACTCCCGCTTTAAATTTATTAAGTAATTTTGAATTAAAGAATCTTCAGAGAAGTTTTCAAACAGGATTTAAAAATCTTTTAAAATGAAAGGTGAATGCTTAAAAGTGGTATACATCAGAACTAAAAGTGAGAAAATACTCTTCCTGTTACAAAATTATGACTATTGTATCTGTTTGTTATTCAACCTGCTATCAGACTCTCAATACAAAAAACTAGTGAATGTTACAAAGTCATCATGAAACCATGAAGTTGCTGATATCTTGTCCGGAAAAGATGGGCAAACCTGTTGCCCTAGAGGCATTCTTGTGTACCTGGGCTATTTTTGTTTTCTTCTGCTGAAACTTGCAAAGACGCAATATCCGTGTCCCTGACTGGTCACTGAACTGCTCATGGAACGGGTGCAGCAGCTGAACAGTCTCTCCAAAGCTTTAGAAAAGAAGAGAGAATTACAGCATGAAACTGGTATTTACATTCTGCTTTGAAGTACTGAAGCAAAGTCAAGATTTCAAATAAACTCACCTACACACAGCAATTTGTCCCACTTCTAGAAGAGTCAGTGCATTTCCAATAACTGCCAGGGATTCATAGGCAAGCTGATAAAGAAAAAAAGTTACATCAAAAAATAGGATATTCGAAGTTTTACTCAAAGCTCAATATTAAATATGAAGAGCATTACTGAAATTATCTTTCATCCTTTAGAAAAATAATTGAAGAGACTGCCTGTCTTTTTTCCTGTCTTATGTAAGATGGTGCAATAAAGATACACTAGTTCTGCTTGAGGGCTTCAGCTGATTTAGAGACACCACTTTAGGTAGAGTAATGAAAAAAACACTGAAATAACCGTTTAGAAGTAAACACCATTTTAATAAATAGAAGTGGGTTATGATGAATGGATATTTAGTGCTCCAATGAACTGCCAGATAAGGAAATTTCAGCCTTTTGTAGGACACAAAAAGTAATTTTACAGTGGAGATGTACACCTCTGTCTAATAAACTTAACAGCTCATCCTTTCAGCTAGTTTTCACTGATCTTGGTAATAAATCTCTTAGGCATGAAGTGATAAGAGTTCAAGCACATGGACTGGAAAAGCAGCTGCTCTGGAATTATCAGTCAGACTTTCCAGGAGCCACCAGCCCTGTATGCAACAAGTCAGCAACTGCCATACTCATCAATGACAGTAGTAGTTTCCTCCACGGTTTTATTTTACCTGTTTAGAGTGATTGTCTATCATACTGGAGGAATCATCAATAGCCAGACAAATCTGGTACTGCCGTTTACTGGGCTTGGTCCTTCGCAGCCAGATCTTGTCTTTCCGGAACTGACTGGCAATATATGGGATCACTTTGCGCATGTTCAGTCTCTTCCCTGTTCTGAAGTCTCCTCTGAAAGATAAAAGACACAGTGACATGTATTATCAGCAAATATCTCATTTTGGAAATCCCTGACCTATGCAGCATATACACCAAACAACAATTTTTTTGCAAAACACAACAAATCCAAAATTAGTAGTTTAATATTTAGTTATAGATTAAAATATTATTATTTTTTTAATATAAAAATATATTTTTAATGTAAGATGGATATTCAGTGTTTTTAAATAAGTTTATATCTAGGTACCTAAAATGGCAGGCAGACCTTGAATTTAGATTCCGTCAGTTTGAAACAAGTCCATATATCTTAAAAAAATAATGATTTAATGTTATAAACAACATAAAACATTTTGACATTTAACATAATCTTTGACTTAACTTCAAATGGTGAAGTTGACTGATCACCTGTTGCATAGGAGAAAAAAATGTAGGAGGAAATATCCTCAGGATGGATGTCTACTACTATATCATGTTTGCATTTCATAAAATAACCTACGGTTCCCATACAAAAGGAAATTGAATGCATTTGCAAACAGGAATAATTACTGTAACACAAGAACAACATAGAGCTGCAGTTTTACAGAGGTTAAAGCATCCCAAGCCCAGGAGTTTAAAGAAATCAGAAGCCTCAGAGAGACCCAACTTACTTCAGCTTGGCAGCCTGAGTGGGTTCCAGTATGAGTCGCAGCTGTTCACAAAGCTGCTGTGATAGAGGAGCTGTCAGTACCAAATACCTCTGCCACAACTGTGCTGCTTCCTTCTCCTACAACATCACACAAAGAAATCAAAGTGAATGATGAAAAAACAAAAGTTGGGAATCACTGTCTGAATAAAGAAACCAGACAGTGCACTGAGGAAAAGGCAATAAGGAGAAGGCAGTAACCAGCTAAAACTGAGGGTGTCTCATGACAATCTGCCTTCACATTCAAAACAAGATCTGAAACATCATCCTGCTTCAATAATGTAATTTTTTTTCAGAATAAGTTAAATGTAACAACAAAAACAGTATCTAAATCATGTGATTTTAAGTATTTAGATTCCAGCCTGCTTGGATTCCTCAAGGTTTTAGCAGGAAAACAAGATGAAATAATGCAGTGAAGGATTCTTATGACAGTTTTATATTCAAATGAGGTCACGAACCTCCTCTGGAGTTCCAGGCTGTTGTGTCTGCCAAGCTTCCAATTGCCTTTCAAGTTCCTTTCTTAGCTCTTCAGGATCTCTAATGATGTGCTAGAAGTGGAGTTATGAGTTTTATGAGACAGAAAAATAAGTTTACACATCTGGTGATCCCCAAAGTATAGCAAACTATAAAAAAAGTAAAAATGCATTGTCCTTGTTCTTTTAAACACAAAAATACCTGAATACCTAGATGAAGATTCTAAATCTCCTTGGTTTTTTTAATAGCTTCCATGTACATGAAGGATAAATACCTCCCCACAAATATCTCCTTATGTGATATAGTCAATATAGAAAAAAAGCTAGGAACATCTATGATACTGTCACTGAATATAACAAAATACAGAACTTCTAAATAAATCCAGGAAATGATCTTGACAAATACCAGATTTAATGACAGTATAATGGAGATCAAACTACTGAACACTATATCTAACTAGTATCTTTGAAAATACAGTATACTTCACTTAATTATAGTTTTTTAAAAGCTTCATTCAAACAACTTGAAGACTGAATGACATTCATCCTCCTTACCTGGCACCAAGTATTATTTGATGAGCCATTCTGTTAAAGGACACCCCAGCTTTATGATACTTCCTTGTGCTTTCAGTGACAACCTCTGTTCCTGACTTACAAAACTCCAGTTTAGCTAAAGAGCAGTACATGGTCTGCATAACCTGTGGGCTTATGGATTAAGGAAAATAAGCCCATGTTTGCAAACTAGTTAGTCCCAGTAACTTCTCATTCCTCAAGAAGCAGCAGCTGTGCTACTGGTCATCTACTGCAGGTTTAAGGGAGGAAGAATATAGATGGGGGCATTTCTCTCCTCTTCCTTTCGCTGAAAGGTGAGAAGCTGCACCTTTCCCCCAGCAGGCACTTTTCCTTCCCCTTTAAATGGTGCTGCAAGAGCTCCCTCTCCTGTTTCATATTTTGTGTGCCAACTGGAAAAAAGCCTACAAGCCCCAAACCCACAATTATTCTAACAGCAGGAGAACACTTGCATTCAGCAGCCTTTTTCCTAAGACCTGCAACATTTGGCATTAAGATGGAAATACCCAGTGTAGCTGGCACACAATCCTTTCTGTGTTACGCGTAGAAACAGTAACATAGCATCCCCCAAGTGTGTACTTAGGATACTATAATATAAGAATGAAAGGTCAATCCTTCTAAGAAAACGACAGCCTGAAAATATTTTTACTTTATCAACTGGTTATCCACCACCAACTGCTTCTATGCCATAGGTCTTTCTGATAAAATGTGCTTTTTAACAGAAGTTGGCACAGGGAAACCATGAGTGTTGTATGAAACACTAGGATTTTCTAGGCCTTGGTATTTTTTAAATCAAGACATTCATAAAAAGCTGAAATGGTTCTACAGTACCTGCAATCAGCTTTTATAAAGAAGTAATATATCGTAATGAATTAACTGAAGTGGATTCTCTGTCCACAATGGTGCTTTAAAGTCAGTGATACCTAGCTCTCTAGTCACTCTGAACCCTTTTGTTATCTTCAGGCCACACACCCTTGCCCATTGCTTTCCACTTTATCCAAGCATTTGATCTAGAAATTCATCCGAGCAAAACAGTTCTTTACAGTTAGAAAAACAAAAGCTTTCAAAAAATTATTTGAGAAGGTTCTATGCTAAGGATAGGTAGAACTAGATATTTTAAAGGCATCTTTCAGCTGCATATACAACAGTTCACTGTGTGTTACTTTTCATTCTGTTATTAAATAATAGTAGGCCACTGAGTTGGCTTAAAAAGTAATTCCAGTCTTTTGCATTCACAGAGTATCATTAACAAAGGTCAAGTAAAACCATTTGTTTCTCCTACTGTAGCTGAAAGAAGGCAGGCTGGGTATCCTACCTGGGTAGTATCTATCAGAAACTGGTGGGCTGTGTGTATGGTTGAGTCCTTGCTTCTCTCTGGCTTCTCTTCAGTCACCTTTGGCAGCTTTTCTGGTGCAAAATCATTGACATCCTCTGAGTCAAAAGTCTGGGTCTCTGGCTCCACGTCACCTGGTCCTACAACCACAAAACTGATTATTGACTTCGTAGATCACACATAACACAAGAAGTAATGTTGTATCTTGACTTTTATAAAGCATCTCACATGCTTTGTAGTGCAGCATACACTTTTTTTTTAAAAGTACCAAATGTTAAAACATTTAATTCTAGGAATGGGATGAACACACCTTGCAACTCACTGGAAGAGACAAATATGCACTTCCTAATGCAAATTGTTTTTCTCTCTTGTAACCTTCTGGCCAAATAAACAAAATAATACTGAACAGATCTTTAACACTTGACAATTCCATTGGTGAAGTACACTTACTAATTTTCATAGCCTCTCTGGCAGAATGATAGGAGGTTTGAAGTAGTTTGAGAACAGTCAGAAAATCATCATTAAAAAATGGCAATCTTTACTTATCTTTTACTCTCTAATTTTTTAACAGAACAGTTTTCCATAAATCCAAAATCAATTTATAAATAAAGGAATGGACTTAAGATTTTTTTATTGTTTCCACTACAGTATGCTGTTTAACAACTTTTTCTTTTAAGAGTTATTCTAAAGGAGAAAAAGTATGACATTGTAGATGTTTCAAAGACTAGTTTTTCAGAACATACAATTAGAGAATCATGTGGAAAAACAAATAGACTGATTACCTGTACCATAAAGCTAAAGAGTCTAGCAAGAGATTTAAGTGATTAAAGCTCAAGGGAGTAGGAGGCAAGAATGTAGACTTGTAAAACTCATCTCCCCTCTCCAGCTGTCCTTTGCATTGTTCATGAAGAAAACTTCAAACTTCCAAGCTACAGTGTAATTTACTTAGATCCATCGAAATTGCAATTTCTGTTACAACTGGCAAGAGATACTTTTATTCAGCTTATATTGTGTAGGGGGGCTGTGTGGCTGACAAGTCACACCTATCTTCTCTGCCAACCACTTCTGTTAGCTGCTCAGTTTTGTCCCCACTTAAGAAAGGCAGTGAGAGTTTGGTGATACCTCACTGGATGTTGTTCAGACCAGCTCCTCAACTTCTTCCTGTTTTTTTGTTTTTGTTTTTTTTTGTTTTGTTTGTTTTGTTTTTTGTTTTGTTGGTTTTTTTTGCCGGAAGTTATACATAAAAACGTTGAGTTACGTGGTGCTGATGGTGGTAACACCAGAATGCATTGTTATATGCCAATTAATTCAGCAAATTGGCATTGTGTTGAACAATAGGGAAGTCTTTGCTTTTTATTTCTTCAAAGTGGTAGATAAAGATTAGAGACCATTAAGTTGAAAGAAAGCAGCAAACCCCTCTGTCACTCAAACAATTTAGCAAAGACTAATGCTGGTTACTAGGCAAAAGTAAGAATACTGCTGCAGAGAAGTCAATTTAGTGAAGGCATTTTAGCCTTATGAAACATCTTATGACAGATGAGTCTTATGAAACTCATCCATTACATTCAAATCTAAAAACTTACATATACATCTAAAGATCCACATCAGCACATATTTAGAATGTTTTTTGAGTTAATGTACCAGGTTTAGTGGCAGTAGACTTCTTTTTTCTGGCTTCAGCTCTTCAGTGTCTACTGCTGTGAGATCCTCGTCCTGCATTTCTGTTTGCATTGCTGCATCTTCACAATCATCTTCTTCCTTTTCTTCAGGAGGCATAAAAGGTTTCTCTTGTTCCTTGCTAGCTACATCTGCACAAAGACAACAATCTTTATCAAGAGGAAGGCGGAAGAAGTAGTCAAGTTAAAAAAAAATGTTGCATTCTGAGGCCACTGCATATCAGTTTCAGTGAACTTAGAAGAGATCTGAGCCTCAAACCCCTGTTTTATCTTTCACTGTGCTGTTGTGTGTAGCATTAGTAAGCTATTGCCCTGATTAACTGAAATAAGATTTGGAGAGAATAGATTGTAAAGATATTGATTAAGATAAAATCCTTTTTTTTGCAGTAAATTCAGTATTTTCAAAAGTGTTACTGTTAGTTTGAATCTGACTGCCAAAGAGTAGCATTTATTGTAGTGAAATGGTGCTGCATCTTTAACCAAAGCAAGGATTGTTAAACATAACTTTAAAAAGCAAGCAGGGAACACTACAGCATATAGGAGTGTTTCAGGATTTGGTTATGCATTGACAACGCTTGACACCCAGAAATACCACTGTACCGTATGTCTGTGCATCATAGTGTTCAGAGCCTTGTTTTATATGTTCAAATGCATCAGCCTCCTCCACGTTTTGTTTAGGCTGAGTTGTATCCTGCTTTGCTTCACTGCTGGATTCCATGGTTCTCAGTCGCTTGTGGATGTATTCATTGTGATCTCCCATCGAGCGCTCATTGTCTGCCTGGCCAGGTTTCCTCTTGAAACTCTGAAAAAGAACAAATTAACACCGTGAACTTCAAGTGAGGTGTAACCCAACACGAATGAGAACGGTGTTCTAACAAGGAGAAGCTGAGTCCTACCTATTTGCTGGTTAATACCAAGACATTTAAACAAAATTTTTTTTAAAAATTCAGATATTATATGAACCTGGGTATTTTTTCTGCTTTGCTTCTGAGAAGCCATCCGGGCCATGCGTGTGGATTCATGGCCTTCTGATTGATTTGCACTTGAAGCTCCAGTCCCACTTTCCTGGGAAAAAAAAAATTCAAGTGTAACTGAAAATACCAACTACTGTAAACAAATTCCAGATGTTAAACTGCAATGCATTGCTACCTTCTGTTATAACTGACCTAATGGCTCATAAATGCAAGTACAATTCTTATGGAGAGCAGAAAAGCCCCTTCTGCAGCTCAACAATTACCCTAAACTTATCTTTATAGCAGTGAAAATGCAGGGTTATCTACATGATCTTGAAAGTTTTTTCCAGTGGATTTATAACTGGTACAAACTAAATCTTATACACAGCTCTTAAAAACTATGGCAGCAATTAACTCCTTGATTTCAACTTGAAATCATGTTCACAAATTTAGCAGTTTTAACTCAGGCACCTCTATGTAATTTACCTCTTTAGACTGGTCTTTTTCTGCAGCCTCTCCAGCCAGCTCAACAGCACTGTCACTCTGCAGATTTTCTTGCCCAGTCTGCCCTTGTGTTTCATGCTCCATTCTTTCCTCAGCCTCAGGGATCTGCTCATCCATCTCTGAATTATCTTTATCTTCCTCTTCCTGAAATAACATCAGATTATTTTAACATTCTAAAAAACACTGAGAACTGGGTGTTATTGAAAAGCACTTAAAGATGAATACAGTCATCAGTCAGGAAGGGTTAACAAGTACAGCTCTTGTTATCTTGATGAAAGTCTCACTAATGTTATATCTACTCAATGTCAAGTCTGTTTCAGAGTATCACAGAACACATCCATTTCTTAAATCTTGTATAAGGCAATTAAAAAAAATGAAAATCATACTTTTATTTATTACACTCTACCTGAGGTTGAAGGCCTTGGTCTTCATTAGGGATTCCCTTCTCTTCAGCAGATTCATTTTTTTTCTCATCAGGTGGTTGTGATTCTTCCTCTTCTTCTTCTGCACTCTCGGTGTTCCCTGTGTTCTCTTCTTGATCATGAGCATCTTGGTCGCCTTCATTTTCCTTCTCCTCTTTATCTTCAGAAATGCCTTCTTCAGCTGCTTTTGCATCTTGATCATCTCTTTCTGTCTCACCAGTATCCTCTTCATTCTGTTCTTCTGTCTGCTCTGCCTCATTTAAATCCACAGGTTTCTCATCTATTTCAAAAGCATTTTCTTCTTCTGGAATTAAAAAAAAAAAAAAAAAAAAAAAAAAAAAATCAAAAAGGGATTTAAAACTTTCAGTGAAGTACAGAGACAGTGAATATCACAGATTTTTGGAATAAAATTGCCCAGCCTACCAAAAAGTCATAAAATGCTGAGCTCTATACACAGAATCTATGGTTTTCTATACCCAGATAATCCCTTTAAGTCACAATTGATTTCTAACAAGCAATACAGCAGGATGAGCTCCTATTAACTTCCTTTAACCAAATATTCCTGAGCATTAGTTGACGTTTAAGAGTACAAGTACTTGAAAGTATAATAGGAAAAAAAAAATGAAACCACAAAAGCAACCAGACAACTAAATAAGGAGATTCCAGTATAAGTTAGGCTGCATCACTTGGATAACATGAGAACACCTGCTCCAAAGTGTGCATGAAAGGGAGGTAAAGGGAAATGTTGTAATGCTGAATTCTTGTCTGGCCTGCATTTGATATGTTGGCATTTTGATACACAAATGAATTTGCAGCTTCTTGGTCGTTAAACAGAATTCTACCACAACCTCTCTCCTTTCTATAGAGAAAAAGGGCTCATGATCTGATTGTCCCCCCTGTTTCCATCTGGCTTCCATGTAGGCATCTATAGCAATTCTCAGCTCTACCTTCGTCCTCATCATCACTCTTCTCATTATTCTCCAGGTTCAAATTATCAGGAAGGTCCAAAGGTTCAACTTCAGGCTCCTTTTCTTGCTGGCCATGATAAGGATCTACTTCATTGTCATCATACTCACGCTGTCAGCAAAAGAATAGGAGGAAAAATAACAGCATGAGTGGGAGGACAGGCGAAGATAAGAAATAAGATACTACTGGATTCCCTACGACAAAGAAATACTGGATACAATATTACATTCTGATCCTTTAAAAATGGATTTCCAGTGGTACACATACTCATGCTTGAAGAGCAGAAAGACTGATTTCAGCAAATGCATTTACATGAGTTGGTAGTACTTAAAACCAGCATATTTTGTGTTCAGAAGCCAATTTTCCTAGCTGAAACATTCTAAACAGAATATGCGCTCTTGGATATATTAAATGCACTCTTGCATACTAAGGTGTTTCTGTTTATATATACAACAGAATTAAGGGTTTTAAAGCTTTGTCCACCAAAACATCAATTCAGTGTAAAGACTGTTTTGGTAGCCATTAGAAGTTCAGGGAACTGCTAACAAAAATTCTTTCTGGAATATGAGTCAGAAAATGCATATATATTATAATAGATACAGTATGGTTTACTTTTGGCTCTGAAATGAACTTTTTTTCAGTGCACTTCACTATTATTTAAAAAAAAAAAGCATTTCAAATTCTCAGAAGCACAGCATATGAGCAGCAGAGTGTGGTTTAACAGCAAGATACTCCATGTTGTCCAAATAATTTTTACCTCATCAATTTGTTCATGGATTTTCTCATTATTTTCACTGTCCTCTTCCTGTTGCTCTTTTTCCTCCTTCTTGGGAGGTTGTTTTTTATTATCCTTGTTCGCTGTTCCCAAATTGTCATCTTTTGCAACAAGCTCTGAATCCTCCTATTAACAAATAAAAAAAAAAACTTAATTGTACTACCTGCATTTCAAAGTCTCAATGACAAGACATCATCTCCTACAGAAAAAAAAGACAACACTAAATAAAACTTATCCCTTGAAATTATCCTGAAGACCAAGAGCTAAGAGAGGCAATTCCCATTCTAGCTCACACTAAGTTAGCGGAGTTCAATTACTTTGATACTTTTTCCCCCCACCCCTTTCCTTATTACCTCATCCATTCCTGGTCCAGTTTCTTCTGTTTTACTACTAGCATCTTCATCATCATCATCATCATCTTCATCCCCCCAGAGCCTTTCATCTAGTTTATCTTCAGCTTCAGCATTATCAAGATTGCCCATCTGCTTATCCAGTTCCTCCTCTTCATCTGAATTTTCTTCATCTTCTGTGTACAGTTCAGAATGTGTTTCAGTGCAGAGGAGAGACAGCTAATGTTTTTGTTAACTTTATAAACAATAAGCAATCATACTTAGAACCTTAATTTCATCACCCTGTTCAGTTAATTGCTATAGGCTGAAAGAGACACACATGCACATGTTATAGAAAAGTATCAACCATTACTGGACTGATATGTAACTTTTCTTGTATGGTGGCCATAATGGAAGGACCAAACCTTTTTTCTCCTGTTCTCCATCATGCATCTTTCCTTCAAAGTCTTCAGACATTTCAATTGCATTGTCTTCTCCTTCAATGTCTGGTTTAGAATCTTGATCCTCTTTCTCCTTCTCTTGACCCTTTTGAAAACTGTCTTCTATCTAAATCATTGGTAAAGCCAAAAATTACAATGGATCTTGCTTATATATTAAAAAGTTACTTAAGTATGACAACAATATTTATAAGCTGATATGCAAAGATAAAAGCCAACATAAATAGGAAACTGAGGGTAACTTCAAGTTTCTTTCACCCAAGACATTGACATCATGGATTTCAAGAGCTTTTTCAGTTTTACTTCAATTAAACAAGAACAACCCCAAACACTTGCCTGATCTTCACTTTCTATTTTGTCGCTCACATCCTTCTTTCCTTCCCCTTCTCCAATACCACCGTCCTCATAATCATGGAACTCTGTTGCTCCCTCTCCAGCTTCCTCTTCAAGTAATTCTTTTGGCAGACAAAACCCCTGGAAAGGCGAACAGAAACTCAAAATCTTCTTTGGTATTAAGTACATCTTTCAGCTTAGTTCCTACTTAAGACTTTTACACATTAAATATATGCTTGCCTTATACCCATTGTTGCCTCTAATAACTTACTTTCAGGGCAAGCTCTGTAAAAATGCTGGTTAGAACAGAAAGCAATTTTCCAGTACTCCTGTGAGATGCCAGTGAAATGGTGAGGTAGAACAAGATGAGGTCTGAATATTTGCAGAGCATGGGCTTTAGACGCACCAGCAAATAGCAGGACTGGTTGAAGAACTGCAGTTAAAACAAAAAAATAGTTGTCAGTCATTATTTGTGCTTACTGATATGCACCTCGGAGAGGCTCATGAGAGTGACTGAAAACAGATGCTCAAATCAGCCATATCAGTAGGTGAGTTCAAGTACAATTTCTAAAATTTCTGGAGCTTTTTCTAGATTTTTCACAAAAGAAACTTTGTCTTCTTACTACAGGAATGTCTGGCTTTTGCACTATAGAAGATTACCTTTATTTGGCCACAGTTTCTCACATGCTTCTAGTTCTAAGGCATTGGGCAAGAAGCAGCAAAACACTTTTAATCACCAAAGTAGTTCACATCTCAAATCTCTTGAGACCTCTAAGACAAAAAACTTTTGAACAATTTTACCTTATGTTTATATGAAGTGCAGTCTTCCCTGTAAGATTTCAGGATATCCAGGAGTTCTGAAACACCTAAAATTGCCTTCTGCACATGTAAAGACTCCAAATCAGCAGAAAGATCTTCATCCAGAAGTTTAGTTATATGTCCTGCTTTAATCACATCAAATAAGGCTTCATCCTCTTTGTTTGAAATACATAAAAAAATGGAAATCAAGTCAGAAATTCTAAAAATGTTGTAGCAAGCAATCTAGAAATATCTGTTTAAACAGACAACTCAGATTAAAATGGAGATTTCCTTGTGTATTGGTACCTCTGATACACACACAATTTAAGAAATTTTAAGGTTTGCATGGTTTAAACTCTTCTGCTCCCCACTAAAGTATATCGACAAACTTACCATTTTCCTCTGAAGACTTTTTTTTCCTCTTTTCCACCTTCCTGTTTTCTCTCTACCAAACACTGAATGGCATACAGAACAGCATGGATAACAGCTTCCACTTTTGTTGAGAATTGCTCCACAAACTCTTCATCCGACTGCTGATTTCCTTTTGAATCATAACACAGGCAGTTTTACATGGAAACACAGACTACAGGTTCCTGTATTTCCTTTATACAAGGACAATGACAGTACTATGTCGCTGTTGAGCGGCTAGCTGAGGACTGACCCAAGTTCTCAGACAAGGAAAGAGAGGAGAAGAGGAACTTTATTGTTTTGAATTCCATATATATAGAGTCTACAGAAGTGCCCCAGATTGGTCAGCCCGAGACCTCCCCCTAGGCCCAAATTGGCCAAGCCCGAACTGACTCAATCCGGAGAAACTGTTTGCAAAACATCCAAACTTTATCTTGTTTATGAAATATAGCAAAATGTTCCCACGGGAAGAACCTGTGCTAGCCACAGTACTATGCATTTTTTACTACACAGTTCTACCAAACTCTCCTTGCTAATCCTGACCTACAACTATGGTGCAAGATCTGTCACTAACAGATATGGTAAAAAAATTATACTGCAGAAATAAAGTCTGGACTAAATTTTGCAAGTTTGAATCTGATGATATTTTTGGATATCAGAAGGAATATGGGGCCACTTTCCGCAATAACCAAACAAATAAATTCTTGTGTCTTTATCAACATCACAAATCAGGTAGAGAAAAATTATCCTTACCACTGTAATTTGACACGGAAACAAGAAGCTGTGTTCTCCAGGCTGTGAAGTCTGAAGACGTGTTATTCACTTCTTCTTGTATATACTTTAGGCTCTTGATTAGTGCCATCTGATTTGCAGTTTCCTTTTCTTGCCCATTTGGAAGAAATAGGGCCTCTATGTTTTGTAACTGGGCTGAGACTTCCAGCAAACAACTCACAGCTGATGTGCAAACTTCAAAATCTCTCCTGCAACAGAAATACCATAATACTGAAAGAAAAAAACCAATCCAATTTAAGATTAAACCTTTCCTTGGGCATGGATCAGGGAGAGGCAGCAGAGCTCCATCTTGAATTCATTAAATGAGAAGTTTGACAACAAGCTTATATTCTCACTGTTTGAAGCTGAGAGAAAATGAGAAGATTGTTATTAAATAGGCTACAAATTGCTTTTAAAATGAAAATTTCTTAGTTAAATTCAAGTTTGAAATTCACTTCGTTAGCTAAGGAGCTATGGGAATAAAATCCTGAGGGATCAAAGACAAAGTGAGAAGCTGAGACAGAAATCTTTCTGACTTGTCAGGGTAGTGGGAGAAGACATACATTTCTTTAAAGAGTCAAGCACTGCATTTTGCAAAAAAAGTGAATGGAAAAATGTCTGAAGAGCACCTGAATCCACTTTTCAATATATGCCTAGGCAAAAATTTTCAAGATGACTTCACACATATAATATCAACATAAAACAGAAGAGAGGTTCAATTACATGCATGTGTAGAACTCACCAGGAATAGAAAAAGGTCTCACGTGACTGTTGTCTTACTCTGTCAACTTCTGCTTTCATGGTCTTCACATTTGCCATCATTGCAGTCAATTGTGTAGCTACCTGCAGCCACAACTGATCCTTACTTCGCATCCTGCATCCAGGAGGCAACTGCTCAGCTGTTACTGGAGACAAGTGTTTTAGCTCTGAGGGAATCAGGTCAGGTATTCCTGCAAGAACATTTCCCATTTCAGGTACTGAACTCTCAAAAATGTTGGGTGTGACATTGGTTCTTTCACTATCACTGCACTTGGCTGACTCTTCTTTTGGGCAGCACTGGATAAACCAAGACAGCTCCTCAAGAACCATCACACACTGCATGGAAAGTTGCTGCAGTCTGTCAGTCCAGCGTTGCATACTGTCTTGAGGAGGAAATGCTGCATTGTATTCTCTATCAGCAGTCAACCTAGAATCTATCTCTTGTACACAACTCAGGAGGTTCCTAGTAAAGAACAAGGAAGGAGAAGTTACAATCACTGAGTTTTATGTTATACTTCCTTTTTAAAAGCTCTACCTTTAACTAAATTAATTTTAAAAATATCTAGATATTTTTCCTGGAAAAACTAAAATTATAGGGTTTTTTTTTAAGTTGTTTAATTAGTGATTCCCCCCCCCTCCAATTATGAAATACTACAAAGCCCTGGAAGTCTGATTTGCTATGAAAGTCACAGGAATGCAGATAGGTGTCCTGAAAGTTTTACAATTCCTGTGACTGAGGAGCTGAGGAGCTTGTTTAGTTGTGGTTTTTTGTTTTTTTTCCAAGTTTCCTGGGCTTAGAATAAACTCTGCACCAGTAATCTCCACACCAGATTTCCTTCTCTGTACAAAGGTACTGGCTCCTAACCTGACTTCAAAAGGTTTGATGAATTGCAGTGTGTTGATCACAAATATGCTCAATAATGGTAACGTTTGCAATGACTCCGATGACTCAAACAATGGAGTGAAAAACCACATCAAGTAAGAAAGACTTTTCCTTTTACAGTTTTGACACAACATCTAGTATGTCCCACCTTTCTACAATTTTTCTTTGTAAGATGTTGATGCTTTATTAATTTTGGCTCAAAATCCCATTCAGATCTTTTGCCCCAGATCAAGCCAAAAACCGGAATATAAACAAAATTAATTTAGGCCAATACCAAATGAGAGATATATAACAATCTGTAAGTTTAATGGTTTAACTGTGTAATTAACTACAGGAATTATTTCACATATATGCCTAACCTGTTTCACAAAATTATTTTAATTCCAAAATACAGCCTGCAGTGATAGAATAAACGTTCTATCTAGGCTTAATTGAGGAGAGGAGAAATATAGGGAAGCAGAGGAACAATTTTTTGTTTTCTTCTACCTTATTTCTCCATCTTTTTTGAACTGATTTGCTTACTGTCACAACTTCTTGCCAACATTTAAACATTGGAAGATGGAAAATACCTCAGTAAGATCCACTGTTCTGTCAATGCAGTAAGAGATCGTCTCTGTCTCACAAGCATCTGCATGAGGTGTGCAGTGAACCCTTTGCATCGTTCAATGCTACCAAGTCCAAGATCCTAAACAAAACAGAGACAGAAAAAGTGGGAGGGAACAGTTAAATGAACAACCAGACAACAGAATTCTCTGTGCCTCCATTTCATTTCACTGAGCAGGCTGAAAGATTATGGTTTAATTGAAGGAGTCTTAATATGCAGACTAGAGTTAAAATTATTAGTTTCCCCATCTTTATCTTTTCTGCTTCTTCCATATATCCTGCGTACAAATTTGACTTTCAAGTCACTTCTGCAACAGCCACATTAAATTTCACTCCACTGCAGCAATTCTTACCAGGAATTTAGTTCCCATATTAAATCTACCTTATATAAATAATGATTAAAATCTGAAGAGGTACCAGCCTCAATGCCTTACATTCATGACCATTGCTAAAACCCCTTCTGCAATTCATTTTACCAGATGTACTGACAATTACTTTCACTTCTTTCATTAGAAATGGTCCCATCTTAAAGCTCAGAATAAATAAACACAGAGCATAACTGATCACAGTTATGTTCCACTATTTGTGTCCATTATCAGGTGTGAGTTGGATAAGATCATGTTGTAAAACAAGGGGCAAAGCATGAGAGGAAGAGCATCCAGCTGGAAAAGTGGTTCTGGTTTGGCAGAGCTCATTTGTCTGTTCTACCGATTTTAGACTTATCTTTAAATGAAGAAATATATTGGCAGGTTTTATGTTGGACACAGACTCCAGTTATGCCCAATTATAAATAACAACTGATTTCTTCAAGAACACCAAATAGCCTTGGGTTTATTTTCCTAACGAGTTTGGATTCAGCATTTCATGAGTTTTCTTCATGCAAGCAGCAATTTGGGATCTACTGGAATGAAAGATACTGTACACAGAACATGTCATTAACTTCTTTTCCTAAACTGATTTTGTCTCTTTGTAAAACAGCAGGTTTTAACACGTGCATTTAATGAGTGGTACAAAAGCGTCATATTTAGTATCATACTACAGAACACAGCATGATCTCACGTCCCATTTTTACTACTAGAAAATTTTAGTCCAGGCAGGTAAAATGAAGTAATCAGAATTAAAATTCTATTTCTACTTTGCTGTTTTTACCTTGGCAGGTGCTAACAATGCTGTCTGGAGCCGAGAGTGACGTGCAAGTGACCGATAGAAGTACTTCTGGCATCCATCCCAGGCAGAAGAAATCTCTGTCAGCAACCTGGCAGAGCACAAAGAAGTCTGATATTAAGAAGTATCTCAGCATGCTGGAGCTGCCAGGTTAGTTCTTCAACCCAACAGTTTTGCTTGAAATTTGTTGTTCTGCAAATGCATTAACCTTGCAATTTTTCATTTTCTCTAAAAATATTCTGTGTCTTAAGAAAACATTTACTTTTTAAAATAAACTCTAAGGAATCACTAAGCAATAGCAGAAAGATCTCTATCTTTGAATACCATTTAATGCTTAAATAGTGATATTGTTTTTCTTCCCCCCCATGCAACTAAATCCAGCTTCATACAGAAGCTTTTCTTTTGGCCCTGATGCAAGGTATCATAAACTAAGCCCTTAGATCCCAGAAAGACAATAACTAGCATGTCTCAATGACAAAAAAAAGCACTTGATGACAGAAAAACAATTTTAAAAAATCTGAAAAAACATCTTTCCTCTAAGAAAGTTCCTCCAGTAATGCCCACCTTGAAGTGCATGTATTTCTCCTGAAATATCCCATTATTTAATGAAGACAAAACAATGAAGTCCCTGAAAATCACAACTCACACCTACAATAAAATCCTTAGCATTTTACACTCTAATATGATGCTGGCAGAGCATCCCAGGCAAGGCTGGACAGTGGAGGTCTAATTAAAATCTAATCCATGGAAAGAATGAAACTGAGGGTACAGTTTTTAAAATGCAAATTTAAAAAAAAATAAAAAGAAACAAACACCCAAATCCTTGCTCAGCTGTACACACCAAACTGAGAAGTAATAAGAGGAAGAGAATATGCAAAATCCTGAATGAATTACCATCCAGAAAGCCCAGACTAAATCAACATACAATAAATTCTGTATATCACAGCGGCAATTCACACCATCTAATGATCAAAAGTCCTGTGTACATACGTGGCATCCAGGTCATGTGCACTATTCACTGCAGCCAAGGCACTACACAAGTCCAGTGGACGAAGGCAGAGAACTTCCTGGTAGTCTTTTGAACGAGACCAAGACAGACCTTTCCGGTATGACAAACCTGGAACAGTATTTGAGCACACATCCTTTGATGCACTCATTTTTTATATGAAAAAATGTCATTCATACAGTTGGTATGAAGATACCAAACGTTCTTATTTCAACAAGTCTTTGAATGTGCTGCAAGATTTGTAATGTAAAAACACATTGCAGCTGAGCTATCTTGGGCTGAACAACACAGATGAAATCAGACTAACATAGTCCTGTGTGCATTAAGGACTTTTCAGTGCCCCATGTCCTTTAAGAAAGCTGAGTTAGGGATCATTTGTAAGACATGAAAAGGCTGATGAATGAGGAAGGTAAATGTGTTGCCTGACATCATGTTATGGTGGGTTTAGATGTATTGGCAAAGATAGTAAAATGCTCAAGAACTCTGTACTTTTAAACCAAGACCATTTTTGGCCAAAGCTCACCTGTTTTAGCAAGGCTTTTAAAGAGATCTGACAAAGCCCGTTGCTTTTGCATCTGAATATGCTTTGCCTCTGATTTCTGCTTCTCCTTAGTTGCTGTCTGATCAAATGTTAAATTCTGCAGTTCAGCTACGGATACAATAATGCCACCTGTGTAGAAGACAGCAGACAAAGATAAGAGATTGAAAATGTAATGTAAACAAAGCAGCCGTAGGAAGACACTCTAGGAAGACAACTGTATGTCTGCACTTTTTACTGCTTTGTTTGATCTATGTTACAGAGGTTAATTGTGGTATGGAGATCACAAGAAAACCTAACCTGTGAACTGGTCAAGATTTTCCACCAGGCTTAAGAATGAATTCTTTTCTGTAACTGCTCTACACATTTTCTTCATTTTCTTAGTAAGCTTAGACAGACGATACTGAAGAGATTCTGTATGAAATGTAATGCCATCCTGACATTCTTCTGGGAGTGCCCTCTGAAAAAAAAATGAAAGACAATTATACACACATATTCAAAGTTCTCTTATTTGATAATTGGGAGTAAATAATTTTTTAAAAAAAAGGGCTAAATTCTGCATTCATGTGAAACCCCAAAACATGCTCATGTGATTCTTTGATCAGTTCAGCACCAACACCTGAGAAAAATCATGTAGGTCAGGCAGACATTAGTTTTGAAAACAGCCAACCAAATGTAAGATGCTATGATCTTACTGCCTTAAGTGTTTGTCATTACCTCTATGAAAAAGGTAATTACTGCTTCAGGTCAGCTTCCTCTCCCTTCCAAGTTTAAAGGCATTAACCTCAATCACTAATGCTCTCAGGGTGTCAGGTAAGAACATCCTCACTTACTTTCCACTAAACACAAATTTTATTCTTAAAGAACAACAAAAAGAGTATTCAAGTAGAAATTGTTAAGTAATGGAATTAACTCCTCAGCACATCCAAAGCTAATCCTTTTGTTCAGTTTATGTTTGCATGCATCTTCTTTAGGGAATGAAGACAACATGAAACTGCAAGAAGTGAAACTAACAACCCTGTTAACTATCAGTAACAGGCTTACCAATCACAGACCAACAAACCAAACCCTCAATCGATTTGCATTAGATTTCTGCGTCCTCACTCTACCCTGCTGTACAGGATGTGAGCCGATCAGCCCTGCTCCTTGTCTGAAGAAACTGAACAAAGCTGAGGGTAACTCAGCATTTCCCATTCACAAGCAAATTCTGATGAGTTATGTCTGTCTCCTAGCATCTTGTTAATAAAAACTAATGATATGAATAGGAGTCTATTTCAGGAAGAAAATTAGCTGGCTTCCTCTCTGAACTGGGCAAATTAATTAGAGACATATTAAACTGGGACTCTGTGGAGCAGGATTTATCATGCATCAGCTAGTCCAAGGCAAATGTTTGCAGTCCACAAACTGCTGGTCAGCAGCAAATGTATGACAATGTATTGCATTCTTCTACCACTATCCAAGCCAAAAGTGATCTAATATTTAATCAGAGCTTATATACACATAAATCCTACAGCTACATGATTATTTATTTCAGCCCTTGCTTAGAAAAAAAATGGGTAATAATAACTTCATCTTCCAGGCTATTTTACTGCAGTAGTAGGGAAGTAACAAATTGCTGCAGACAATATGTAAGCAAATTTGAGATGAAATGTGTAATTGCATCATCTCTGTGTTAGAGCACAGATATAGTGCCAGATCAGTACAGATCATGCTTGTCATTCCATCCTGCAGTCCCACCCATCTGCAGTGTTGCATAACACTGAAAACAAGTCAGACCAAAAAAGTTTATGATATATTCAACAGATTTGACACTTACATAAGATTTTCCTGCATAGATCAGTGAAAAGCAACATAGAGATGAGAATAGAGAAAATATCCTTCCCACACTTAAAATAACTAATTCAGTCACCTTGGTAACATCTGTTCTAGCAGACAGAACCTTCCTCAATGTGTTGTGTAGCCTCTGAATTTTGGTTTCTTTGTCATCAGATTCTTCTTGCTTTTGCATGCAGTCCAGCTGCTCTTCCTTACCAATTTCCACCAAGGCAGGTCGACACGGCTCATCCAGAACAACTTCAAACTTCTTCATGAATTTAAAGAGGGTTCTAGTTACCAAATAAAAGCAAAAATGTTAATGGATTTTGTAATCCTGGAAATCTCTCAGCTGCTGGAAATGTTTCCACTGTGTTATGAGCAGAAGAAACATTCCTGCATTCAAATTTAACATCATAGAGAAATCATGTAGAAAGGAAGGTTCAAAATAGGGAGCTTAATTTTAAGTTCTGACTTACCTGCGTATTTTTTCAACTGATTGCTTTATAGCCCAGAAGCTTACATCATTCCACCTGGAAATCTTCACAAATTCCTATTAGGAAAATAAATAATCAATGGGATAACTTATGTAAGTGAAATGCAGTATTTCCTTATCAAAGCTGATCTTTAAACCTAATCAGCTACAATGATCTAGTAGTCTTAAAATGCAAGACATTTTAGTGAGTGATCAAATTATTGCACAGGCATCTCACTCTCATTAATATACATGTTTGCACTGCATAAAAACTGCTGCATAGCCAAATGTGAAATCCAAAGGGGCTTCACCACTGGGCAGAAACCTTCATGGATAAATGGGACTAATCAAATATTAAAGCCTTCAATTAACCACTCCCCCACCTCAAAAATAGTAGTAGGGAATCAGTGGCCAACAGAGCTATTACAGACAAATTTAAGTAGTATCTGCTTTACTGTTCCTTTGATTAGATTGATACATTTTCTGGGCCAAGTTTCCTTTTACCTTAAGTTCCTTTTCTATGGGTTGACGAAGTTCAGTGATTTTGGCTTCAACACACTCTGAAAACTGCTTATAGTAATTGTACAGATTCCACAGGATGCTGCACAGAACATCTAGAAGGGACAGATAATAAAAATCTTCTTTTACAAGAGGATATTCTTCAGTATCAAGACCATAAATGCACCCTAGTTCTTTTTGGAATCATGAAGCTTAGCAATACCAACAGATGGAGTAAAAAGACCAACACAAAAACAGTAAAACTGCACCACTGGCTTTTATTCTATTAATTAGGCTAGTGACCAAAGTCTGGAACACCTGATAGCCAGATTGCTGTACAGATAACTCAGCACAGGTAATACTAACAACTTACCCTTTTCTGCTACTTGAGGCATCAGTAAGACATGGCAGTGGAAAACCAGTAGTGCTTGGAGCCGTGCATGAAACTCTCCTAGAGTAGAGCCTTCAATGAAAGCCTGTAATGTGCTGACCAGTGTTTTTGGATCCGTTTGCTCAGTTCCTGAACGTTGCAACAGAAATTTTGAAAAAAAGTGTGAGAAAAAAAAAGCCCAGAAGATCTGCAGGAAAACTGTTGTCTGCTTTTTGTAAACTTTCAACTAAATACTGAGTCTCAATTAGAAAATGTTCAAAACAAAATAGGAAAGGGGCAGAGAGGGAAGAATTCTGATTTAATAGTAAGTAAAACCAATGAATACCACACTGGAAGAAAGGACAGGGAACATGAAGCAGCATTAAGATATCGACTGAGAAGATCAATTATATGTCCAGTTTCAGCATCCATCAAGTATTTAGAAAATACTTGCTATTCTCTATGAATAAATGGCTTTTTCAGTCATGATGAGCCTTTCTACAAATTAGTCACTGCCAGGTCCTTAACTCCTCAAAGTCATGAGGACAGAAATAGATCAGAAGAATCTGGTAGAGAATAGAGTTTTAGAGTGTTACCTACAGAAGAAGACAGGTTGTCCTCTTGGAGATATAAAATACCTAAGGCTCTGAAGCTCATCAAGTAAGTGTATTAAGTAGTTATGAGATTTGAATAACTCAGCCTCAAGCCAGAGGATACTGCTTTCATCTTTACAATTCCATTAAATTTGGGAGAGGCAAGGTACTGCCCCTCATTCCCCTATTTTATGTAACATGAACATGTGCAGATAGATTTGCTAAGAACAGTATGTACAAAAACCTACTTACTCTAAGAATTCTTTAGGCTTTATACAGAATGTTAAAAGGAGTTCAGCTGGGATATAACTTGTGCTTTCTGCAGCTAAACAAGGTGCCTTTTCCAGTTGCAGATGGAGGCCTCCTACCCTCCAAACCTGTTTGAAATGTATCTATGTGCGTGATGTACAGCTATCACAATTCTACCTTCTTTTATATGCTTTTTACAGACACCTTTTCTTTACATCCCAACACTGCCCCAGTGAGCCATGGGTGGTTTCAGAAACACATACAAAGTTTACTGCATATGGAGCACACCGTACAGCCATGGAACTGACTTTAGGGCCAAGAACTATAGCTGAAAATGCATTGTCATACTCTGGCATTTAGGACCTTAATCATACATCCTCATTAATTACTAGAAGTGCATCACACATTCATTTTAACGCCAGCACTTACCTTCTGTGTTTGCCTCTGTCTGTTCTTGAACATACTTCTCAATCATCTGATAGATTGAGAACCAGTGCTTTGTGGATTTCTCCACATGCTGCTTCATAATGTTGTCCAAACTTACTGACCAGCAACTGGAAACAGTAAGAAAGGGGAGAAATAAATAAAAAAATATCCTGGGAAGTTTGGGTTCAAAACAACAAAAATTTGGTTTCTGTTTCTATTAAACTAATGGAAAATTTAACAGGATAAAATTATTTGCGCATAAGCTTAATATATACCATCAACTCCTGAGGATCATCCTTTTGCTAATATTATTAAATATGAGAGAACAAAAGAAGGGATGGTAAAGCCAAATCCATTAGAGGCAGGTTCAAAAGTTTATTTTTTCAGAATTTGAGGTATACTCATGGAATTCCTGATTGTGACATACTGTGGCTATAAAAATTTTACATGGTCTTAAACAGGAGACTGGACAATAATTTTTAAGGAAAATTTAATGAGGGTTATTAAACAGACAAAACGCTGCAGGCTCAGGAAATCCTAGGATGAAAACAGGAGAGCACTGGGAAAATAATTCTGCTTCTCCTGAGGGAAATACATAGGGTCACCATGGTCTGGACATACTCGTTGTGGGACACAGCAGCTCCTCCTTGGTGGTTTCTTTTCCCCCCACATTTTCACTGTGACAGACACACAGAATCATGTTCAATGGTAAGGCAAGTTTGTACTGGAATGTGCCTCCACATGGAGATGAAAGCTTACAGGATCTAAGGAAAACCAGTATGGAAGGACAGTTCTTACTTCAGCTCCAATCTACGCCACTGAATAATCAGTTGTGTGACCAGATCAAGATGCTTCCGCAAGGACAAGGCTCGACTAGCATTTTCCTCCCAGTCCTGGAAAAGAAAGGTTCCCTTTTACACAAAGCCACAAATTAGTCTCTGCCTGGCAAGACTCATTGTTATTCCAGATTGCTGGGTTCTTACTCTAAACTTTCAGCATGGAGCAAGTTCACTCCCCCAAATCCTGTCAAGCAGAAAGCTTTCATGTACTGTGTTTGTAAAATGGTACCAAACATAGGCAAGGAAGCATAAAAGAGAAACTAAAACTCTCCCTTCACCTTTTTCTTACCTGTGCCTTTGCAAGAAGAATTTCCAAGCCATTCAGAAACTTTGAAAGAGGACTAGAAAGTGGAAAACTCCGGATTCTGTCCATCACAACTAACAGCTGCAAAATAAAAGTAAAAGCATTCAACCCATAGTAACTGCACTTCAACAAAAGCAGCCATGAAGTTAAGCTAATACTATTAGCATAACTGTCCCCTGCAAGAAATAAGATTTTTTTTTAACATTTTTAAACTGCATTCTTAATTTAGTATAAGCTCACTGAGAGTTCAGTGAAACCAATGCTCTCAGGGGAAGGAGCACAAATGAAATGACCAAATGCAAAGAGGTCCTATGAAATCTGAGTTCCTACATTACTCTAAGAAATGTAACCTGAGGACAATATAGATCCCATAATAGGGACCAAAAATAATTATTCTAAAGCATTATGAAGAAAGAACTTCAGGAAAAAACAGGAGTAGAAACAGCAAGACCTCAGAACCTTTGAGCTATGGCAGACTTAAGATTGCTTAAAGCTCTGAGTTGGCAGAATCCCACTTAACATTTCATAACTAAAATAGAACAGCAAATTATACCTACACCTCTTATGAATAAACAGGTATGACTTCAAAACACCTGTGTAAATATTACAGACAACATCTAGGCAAGCACATGAATGTGTGTGCACATGTCTGTGCATATCTACACACATATTTACATGTAAATGCAATCCTGAAATGCTCCAGTTTCCCCCAAACATTTGTTGAGGTGTTTTTACCTGCACAAGTACAGGATGCTCTGGCCATTCCTGCAGTAGCCCATTTATTTCTTTAGCAAAATTATCAAGTACAGGTTGGCACTGTCGGACTTGCTGAATATTGGGATGCTGGTAGAAGTCATATGGGCCATCTTGCTGCAGCACAAGATCTGAGGTTACTTCCTCAAAGAAAGTATTGTGAAGAAGACTGCTAAGCAGAAGTTGGCTTCCTAAAAGACTATCATTCATCTCGGCACCTAGAAAGCAAGGAATGGAAGACACATGCTATTAATTCTTTTTTCAGTTGAATAGATAAAGTTGGAGCTTTCTTCCCCCTGTACTCCAAGCCTTAGCATGTTATCTTTTACAAGGATGTAAGACTATTCCACTGGAACAATGAGATGGAGTACAGCACACGAGACACACTTAAAGTTTATATTCTCTATTTTACCAAATTTTTCTATAAAAGTACAACCAGCATCCTAAAGGTGGGCTGTGATCCTGTCAGAAGAAAACAGTTCCTTCATACATAAATACACATCAAGAAGATATTACTATAAATTTAGTAGCAAGGCTCTGTGGAAAAGTAATCCAACACACAAAAAAACTCCCAGACATTACATCTCAGGTGCAAAACCAAAAGTAAGATACTGTAGAAACAGCCACCCTTATCTCCTTCATCTTAATTGCACACATGCATTTATCAGATCAGAACTGAAATATATAGCTCTGCTTTGAAAAGTGATGATTCTGAGTTCTCACACATTATTAAAACAAGTGACACATCAAGTTTTCCAAACTTCAGGGTAGGAAAAAAGAACATGATACCTTTTTTTAGCTATATAAATAAAATAATTGGTTTAAATTTAGCTTATGAACTTCATGGCAAAATTTACTTCTGGGAAGTTTCTGCAAGTGCTTTATCTTCCACAGGACTATGCAGATTCGTGTGATCAAAATTTCACTCCGTATTCAATGTATTTTAAAACTCTGCTGGTCTTCTATATTACCAAATGGAATTAAAGAAATCCATAAATGAATAAAAATCAAAGCATTATACAAGACAATTCTGAACATGGGGCAAATTCTCTGGAAAAACAAAATTCAGTTTTGTGCATTTTCCCCATAATATGTCTCTTTCATTACCTGTAATGCAATTATTTTGAAACAAATTGTTACAAATTTAAACCTGCATATCTGAAATACTGCTAGCAGTCTTACCAATTAAAGGATAGAATTGTGACACCAGGCATGCACCAGTCTGATAGCAGGAAACAAATGTACTGAAATAATGCTTGGCTTGATGAGAAGGCAGACTCTGTTGATACCACAGGGATCGAGCAAAGTTTAAGCACAACTGTTGATGAACCTTCATTACTGTTTGCATAGAGCTCTTGGACAGAAGGGCTCTGCCAATTTCCAGCTGGTCTTCCACTGGATCTTCAGTTTCCATTTTTTCTTCTAGGCTTGGCTGAGCTGTGATATCTTCAAAGTCCTGAAAATTACATGATAATGAAAAGAAAATTTTAATATCTTCCTTAAATGCCTCTTCTCCCTATCTCTTCTTTTGGGTTTTTTGGCATTTTAACAACAGGCTAATGATTTGCAGCTGGTACCATATAGACAGACTGCCAGTCTGAAACCACAGGACATTTCAGGGCATAGCCACAGCAGGCAAGAGTGCAGTACAGTGATCCCTCAGCTACTGCTAACTAAACACCTTTCTAGAAGAAGCAGCAGCAGCTGTCTCTGCTGAAAAACCACCTCAACACAGTGTGGTTACTTGAGGACCTGAACTGTTCTGTCCCAACTGCTTTATTTAATCAAGGAGATCAGCCTTCTCCACAGGCAGTAGAACCTCAGATGTCCTTATTTGCTAAATTAATAAAATTCCAGATTTTTACAAGTAACTATATTAACATTTAGTTATAAAATTTGGGATGATTCACCCAAGTCATAGTACAGTTCAAACCTGGAAAATAATCCCAAAAACTTTTTCAACCAGAAGATAGAATAAACCACAAGCACACTACTTAATACCTATCAAAATCTACCCCCATCTGACTTTTGGTTGAAGGAAAAACGACTTCATTCCTCATGTTATTTATAGCATGTATTTCCAGGAGCTACTTCAGAAGTAATTTTCGTGTTTCTTTACAGAGTTACAGTTACTACCTTTTCATGAAAAGGAAATCTCCTCCTAAATTCTTCTTCTTCCTCTTCTTCCTCACTCCGTCCTTTCCCGTGACTTTTACTTCTGTATCTGTACAGGCTGCGTTCCATTGCCTCCTGCTCTTGGGCACAGCGTTCCTGTTCATCCCATTCATTTACAATTGCCTAGGGAAACACAAAGCAGTATCTTTTTACACAAGTTAGTGCATAAAATCATCTCCTGTTCCATCAGTGGGGCAGGATCTATTTTGTTTGGCTCTTCCCTCCTCTACGGTCTACAACAGTATAAATCAAAGCCTTTCTTAAGCATTTTACAAAGAAACTCTCTGCCAAGTTTGCTTTGGGGTAGTTTTTTAGTGCATGTGTTTGTGTGCTTTTGGGTTTTGTTGCTTGGGGCTTTTCTTATATAAATAAAATCTTTGGTAATCATTACAGGCTATCATTTTATGCCTTGATAAATATAAACAACTTATTCCAGTATTTTACTTATCTTTTACAATTAATTGGGAAAAAGTTAGAAACTTTTAAAGAACATCATACTGACGGTTATCAAGATAGAGACTTCTAAAGGTCATCTAATCCAACCTCTCTGCTATGGGCAGGGACATCTTCCACTAGACCAGGTTGCTTGAAGCCCCACCCAATCACTCTCAGACACTTTAAGGGTTGCAGCATCCACAACTTCCCTGGACAACCTGTTCCTGTGTCTCACCAACCACATTTTAAAACAATTATTTTCATATCCAATCTAGATTTACCCTCTTTCAGTTTAAAACTGTAACACCTTGTCCTACGAGCCTTGGTAAAAGGTCTCCTTCCTGCCTTTATATAAGCCCCTTTTAAATACTGAAAAGCCACAACAAGGTCTCCCTGGCGACATCTCTTCCCTCAGCTGAACAGCCCCAACTCTGTCAGCCTTTCTTCACAGGAGGGGTGTTCCAGCCCTGATTTCTGTGGCTCTCCTTTAGACCTATTTTAAGAGATCCATGTCTTCAACATGGGACAAGTTCAGTTCAAGAATCCCAGCTATGAGCATCCAGAGCTTACCTGACACAGATGCCTGAAAAGCTGCAGAGATTTCTGGTCCATCTCTCCTCTGCATAGTACATGGCATCGAAGATGCAACAAAGCATTCACCAGGAGCTGTTCCAGAGTTGGGCAAGGCTGCTCAGTTCCCTCAGATCCTCCTTCAGAGTGCTTCAGAGAGAACTTCTTAAGTCCATTAAGTACCCCAACTGAATTCACTGAGCATAAAATTTCTGCCCGAGCAAAGTAAGTGGGAAAGGCACGGCCAACAGAAGGAAATGTCAACAAAGAAGTGAGGAGGTTGGTGAGATCAGCTGGACACACAAAGCTCTGCAGCACTGCATACACTTCAGAAGCCACTAATCGCATGCCATGTTGCAACTGCAGGATGGCAGCTTGGAGAGGAATGATGGCATCAGGGAATGCAGCATACTCCTCTGCCAGGTGCTTTCTAAAGTGATGGTGTGACTGTTGCCACGATGCTTCTTCATTTAACAGGTTCTGTACAGCCTGCAGTGATTTGGGTCTCTCTCCACGGAGGAACTGCAGAAGGCGAGCTAGAAGGTCTTGGACTGAGGAAATCCGTGCTATGCTGTTGATGTACTGGTGAGCCTCCTGGTATAAGCAATCATACAGTGGAGCTGCAGGCCTGAAAGCCTTCCTTCTAGAAAGACTGCTTATTTGCTCCTTCAGCCTTTGCATTCTGTCATGCAACAGTCTGTTAAGAAATAACATTAACCAGTTTAGATATAGGAATATGTTTCATATAAACTTACTTAAATATATCTAATGTAACAGTTAGATACACAGAAAGATTAATCAGAAATATTCTCCTGGTTTGTGTGAAACAGCAAATAAGGAAAAAACAAACACCCTTATATCATACAGGTGTCGATTTCTTGTCTGCCTGCCACTTCAACAAACTTCAATTATTTTTTTCTTGCAACTTGACAGCTATGTGAGCATTAAGAAAAAAGTAATATAACCACAGGCAGTTGGTAAAACTCAGCCATTCAGAACCTGCTGTCAATGACTATCATTTTCTTTACGTAGTAGCATGGAACTACCAGATCCCCTACATATATAATAATGAAATCAAAAATTTCTATTTAAAGTGGAAAATTGTGAATAATACACAGTTTTTATCCCCGTATACAAGGAACACACCTGGAAGGCTGCACGAAGGAGAAAGCTCTCTTGGCTTAAAATGTCCCCAAGTTCCTCACACAAAAACTATGCATAAAAAGCCCCAAATGAAGTAACAGTGGCTACAGATTCTGAATGTCAACAGTGTACTCAATGTGGTAATGAAGTTAATTCATCCACAGCAACATAGGCAAAGGCTATTGCTAAATTACTCATATGGAGATTTCTCCCCAGTAATATCAACTGAAGAACTTTGGAAAATAGTACTGGCATATATAATGGCCTTGAGGAACTACAGTGACAAGTAAACCATTCATCTCATTTCAACTCATTGATAACATTGTCACATTTTAATGAAAGTACTGCAATTTAAATGTATGGTGTTATTTTTACTTCTATACATGGTTTCAACTTTATCAATACATGCCAGCCACTGCTTTAATTGTTCTATTTACAGCAGCACAAACTGTACAGACAATTCCTTAGTCACTGCAAGTAAAGAGCACAGCTTCTGTATTTTTCTCTACCACCTCAATATGTAAATTGATACTGTTAAAACCAGCAACTCTTGTTTCTACAGAACGGGAAAAATTGTAAAGCTGAGGAGAAAAGCTTTGTAGCCAGAGCGTACAAAGATGACATATCCACTCTAAAAGAGATGGGTTTGGTGCCTGGGTGTTACCTGATATGGGGATGAATATAGTTACTGACTGTTTCATCTTCAATACTTTTTCCTGTATGCAGCTGGGATGAAAATTCATGTGTTTTCCATTCACACTCCAGGTGGTATAACTAAAAAGGAAAGAATAAACCATTCACAGTTCTGATTTTAGTAACCAAGTAGGTACATCAACTTATTGGACATTAAAAGAAGTTCTAACTGTATAGTTTAAAAATCATGACCAAATATTTGCCCAAGAACCCCCAAGCCAAACTCTTCTGTGTTGGTTTTATACATAATAAATGCAAAAGCCAACTCAGCTTCATACTCACCTCTTCTTTTGAGTACTTGAGCTTGTATTCTCTTTTAACAGCTGGATCAAATCTGGTCTGCGGGAGCCACATCTGGATCTGCACCAAGCCAATGAGCACCCAGAGGCTTCCTCGCCAAGCTGTTTCTGGTAACTCCTGGAGCCCTTCCCCATAGAACTGATGCAAGCAAGTGAGTAGAAGAAACAGGAATTCTTTAGGAAGTAACTCCTGATCAGTGATGCTTCCAAGTATCCTGAGAAGGTACTCATATGCAACAGGATCCTTGAGGTAGAGCTTCTCACAGCACTCCAAAAATTCTTCCTGAAGATCCACTGGAACCAGATCTACCAGGGCAGAGAGCTGTCTGCTTAGCATTATTCCTTGTAGTCTAGCATCTGTGTGTCTGGAGGAAAAGGAATGAGAAAAAGTTTGCATACAGTAAGCAAACTTTTGTAACATGCTTGATTTAAATAACCCATGTGGAAGAGAGGTCTTAATACCTAAAATCTGCCATTGAAGAGACAGCCAGGTTGGTCCACAGCGCTGTACTGACTTTGTGAAGCTGCTGTGCTCTCTCCATCCATTCTCCCAGTGTTACATGGGATGATGACAGGACAGGAAGCCCACTCACATCCCACGGGCTTGTCTTGCTGCTGCTAGTTAGAATTTCAAAGAAGCACTTTGAGAAAACAGCTCGCGTCAAAATGCCTGGGCCCTAAATTAAGAGATCAAGAGTTAGATTGTTCAGATGCAACTTGCACTGACTGTGCTAGAACTTACAATACTGCTTTAGAAAACTGTTGAATCAGTCAACAGGAGCATTCAGACTAGAATTTGATTAGGTCAGAAGAGACAAACCTTCATAGTACAGTTCACATGAGATTTAGAGAAGTTGTTTTCCTCTGTTGCAGGCAGCGGCCTCCAAGTCAACCAGTAGTCTGGGTCTGTGGTGAAAGTACTGCTCCAAAAGGATGCTAACACAGCACTAACTAGCTGAGATGACAGAAGAGACATTTCTTCAGGGGATATCTACAGGGAAACAAAAACCTCGAGGTGAGAATTATGTTCAGGGAGCAAAAGAGAATTAAACACACATGTACAAAGAAAGTATGATATTGTTTTTCAGTAGGGATAGTACAAGATACTCTCCAAGATCTTTCAAATTCACATAATATTTGCTTGCATCACCTCAACAAAGAGGACACTTCCTAAGGTCAGCACTGTCTCCTGTCAGTGAAATACGCAGCATGTTTACAGAGCAAGCTGTTAACACACAGTCTCTAGTGCTGTTAGACTGTGCAACCTTTGTTACAATACAACAGGGTGCAGAGGCATGAAAAGGGCAAAGCCATCCAATACCCTGCTCTGAAGCATTTTAAGTGGATTTGTGTTTCACTGCACTTTGTGGGAACACAACCATTGTATCATAAATATTACCCAGAGTTATTAAATGTTCTACAGAAAATGCATCAGGTGGTTTTATCAGTCTATTTGATTTGCAACAGACATGAAAAATTTTAGAAGCACAGGAGCAGAAGAAAGCATTTTTCAGAAAAAAAAATTACTTTGAACACATAGATAAACCAGGCTGGCACCTGCCATTCAAACGATTTCCCGTTTTCCATTAGGTCACAGATGGATGTATGGAACAATACTACCAAACAAAGTCATATAGAACTATGTTATTTAAGACTTTGTTGCATTTTATCTTTCAACATTGTGTTTTAATTACTTTTTCTCAAGGCTTGCAGTTAATAACCTTTCTTATTAAAAGAAGGAACAGTTTTTGTCAGACAGAGGTAGAAAAACTGCATGTCAAAAATCTTGGAGATATACATATTTTGAAGAACCTGTTGAAAACTTCTGCAAGACTAATTGAACTAAAATTTGTTCTTACTTCATTAAGGTGTAACAAGTGCCACAGTCCAGAGAGCTGGTGAGAAGCAGCTGGTGTCAACTTCAGAGAAAAAGCTATAAACTGAGCTAGATCTGAACATATGCTTAGTTCTTGATTGCAGTTCTTCCTGTAGCAGGTAAGAAACAATACAATTTAAGTAATGTTTAAGCTTGGCACATGAAATAAATCATTTGGATAGTAAAACAAATTGAGAATGGCAGGCAAAGTCACCGAAAAGTTAAAATTACAGCATTTCAAATATTGGAGAAGAACAAGCACTCAATACTCAAAACATTTGAATTCTTTGAAGCTGACAGAATCTTAACAGATAAAAAAGGGGAAAAGTGGAATTTCCTGTACCTATAAGCTACATGTTGAGCAAAACGTACAAAACATTTGGGGACAAACTGTCTTCTACCTTTATAGTTTTTGTGAGAAATCAGAACTTTGCTGAATTCAAGAGTGAGCCAGCGATTCTAAGAGCCTGATTGCACAAAATACTATGTTCACTGAAATCCATACATAATAGCTCTCTTTTAAGAACTAGTAAACCAGACTAAAAATAAAAACCCTTGCCCCCTTAAAACAATACTAACACTTCTTTAATAATGCTAATTTAAACTATGATTCTATGTTTGTATAGTTTACACCAAAGGAAGCATGCATGCTAGCCTACTTCCTCCATCTCCAGGTCTAATTCAGTCTTTCTTCAGTTGCCCCCATCAATGTGGTGATAAACATCTTTGAGCTGATTCCTAACACACACAGACATATTTGTGTGCAGCACAGATATATATGCACATACACAGTGGTGTATATATAAATATTTAACAAATACGTACACAGAGATTTACATACTCTTAGCTAGGGATTCTGAATCTCATGAAAAGAATATAGGATTTCTTTTTCCAGCCTTCTTCTTACCTTCTTGCACAAGCCTTGGCCACGTAATCTGCTGTCAGTTTGTACTGCCAGAGCACCCCCATGTATTCCATTGCAGGCCACAGCTGAACCTGACTGCAGAGCTGGTTTAGCAAGGCAGGGTCTAACTGGTTGGAGATGGTGTCTTCAGGCAGCCTTTCTTCTGAATAACTATATGTCACTCCTTCTGCTCTCAGTTGTGAATGTACAGCTTTCAAAAACAGCTGTAGTTGACCTGTTTGACAGAATGTAAGAGGCACATAAATGCATGTACTGTATTTCTTGCTAGTGAATGTTTAACATCCTTTACATCTGTGTATGAAAGAATGGAGATGGCAGAAATCATCCTGTTGGGCTCTTCAGAAGTGTTACCTACCCAGACAAACATCTTCTAAATTATTGGCTCTTATTATCAGACCATCAACTTGCAGCAATGCCTTTTTCATCTTCACTCCTGTGGCAGCAACTTTCAGACAGCACATTTTCTCCTGTGATGTACTTTCTCCACAGGCCAATCTTAGCTCCAAGATGTTCAGCGGTTTGCTGAGAGCTTTTAACTGAGAAAAACATTCCATGCCCAGTTTATCCTGGAAATGTAAAAGGACAATTTGTTTCAACAGCGCTAACAAAACCACAAACAAGATTTGTGACTGCAGTCAAAACTGAGATTTCAAATTCACATGCACACAACTAAAGTACAAGTATATATAAACCAGCCTGCAACAACAGCTTAACAATAATTTTGAGTAGCCCTACTCAATACAGCAGGCAGACAGAAATTGTAACAGGTGGCCACAATTCCTTCTTGTCATGATAGTGTTTTTTACCTTCACAAAGAAACTACACAGATTATGCAGACAAATATACTTCAACATGGCAACTTACCCAAGTCAAGGGCAATAAATACACAAAATAATAAAAAAAAATACCTGGAGTTACTGTCACTTACAAGAAACTGCAGTTTATATCTGCAATTTAAATACATTTGAATGCTTACAAAAATCTCTCCAAATTCTTAATAAGTACTGAATGTTCTTCAGAGTCTCACAAAGTAACTACGTGCATTTTTTGATAGCTGAGTATCCTTGAGAGAGAAGGTCATTAAAACCAAGGTCTAACTACTAGTCACCAACACAAGAGCGCACATGACTACTTCTGCACGGCTTTCAAAAAGGGACTTGTACTCTCTAGAAAATTTATTGAAAGATTTTTTTAAAAAACTGAATTACAACAAATTCTGAAATACATTAAGAGAAAACCCCAAAAGTATCAAAGTTAAGAGGCCTTGTCTTGGGAAATCATAAGGCAGCCCCATCCTATGCTGCATAAAAGTGCACAGGTTGTTCTAAATACAGGTATGTTCACTAAATAAGTAAATGGCATAATGACACTCACAAGTCTTCAAAACAGAGCAAGGAGTAATATTTTTATGCTCAGGCACTCTGTATTAAGTAAGTATTTTCTACACATAGCATAATTAATAGTAGAAATGCTACCTAGATAACTGATATATTTCTCAAAAGATCTGTACATTAACATGTGCTGAAACTTCCTTTTAAATCAATCTACCAAATACAAAAGAAGTGTATTTTTGCTGTCCTGGAAAGTAAGTGCTGTAAATACATTAAAACCTATCTGAACATTGCTGGAAATACAAATCTTTTGCAGACTGAGTATTGATACCTTAAAAGGAAGGGGTCTTCCTAGACACTTCTGTAGTATCTTCATATTGACTGAAACACCAGCAGGATTGACCAAGCAGCTCTGAATCTGCTGTGAAACAGATTGAATTTCCCTGGAAATCCTTGTAGAGACGGAAAAAAAAAAAAAAAGGAGGGACAGAGGAGAAAAAAGCCCACACAGTTAACAGAAGTTTGAGAAACAAGGCAAAAGGATGTATAAGAAAGGAATCTCTTATCCTTTCACTATATTGTGTAGGGGTAGAAATTCTAGATGAACATTTGATTAGGTAGAAGCACAATACTAGGAAACATTAATTTTAAAAATGAACAGCTACTTAACACATTGTTATGTGCATCACTAATGGAACACTACTTGGAACACTAATCCAAACAATGCTAATTAGCTATAACACTAAAGAAAAGTATAATTTATACAGCCATTTAAGAGAAACAAATCAAAAGCCACTCACTTGTTCTGGTCTGATCCAATAAGCATCTGAGGAATTCTGTCAATTAGGTGTTTCATAACCCAGTGCCAGTGCAGAGCCAGAACTGACAATCCTGATGAATCCACTGTCACAGTGTCAGAGACAGCCCAGAACCTGTCCCGCCACAGGGAGCAGTACAAAACCTAACAAACACAAGAGGTTATAGTGTTTCCACTGCTGCAGGTTACAGACTACTTTGTACTTCAAGCAAGAGAAAAAGCAAAGCTACCATCGCATCCATTAACTTCAGAGTTCCCCAATGCTTTGTATTTAGTGCTACACAGCCAGAACTCTACAGGCTCTCTAAAAATACTTCACTAGCAGGTGGAACTACACAAGCCAAAACCAACCAATCCCCGCACCAAGTCTACAGTGTCAAGATATCAGCAAAATTATATTCATATTCCCTCTGAAAAGGGAGAGGGAAAAGTGAACCGCTCCTGTGACCTGCATGTCAGCTGTCCAGGTTCAGATATTCTTACTGCAGATGGAAATCTCCTATCATCAGCAGAGAGAAACAGCCACTTCTACAGCTTCATGCCATCCTAAGCAAGTATTAGACCTGATGATCAGGATCAGCAACTATCTACATACCAGGTGTGTTAATTTCGGTAAGGTAATTCCCACCCCAAGTATGTGCAGACTGAAAACCTACATTCCACACAGAAGAAATGAGAAGACAGAGCACAAATACAGCCACTGAAAGAAACAAACATTATCATTTGCCTACTGTTCGCCATATTCTGAATACAAACAGATGCACTGCAGTCATGGTCCTGGAAACTAAAAATAGTGTTCTGCACCCAATCTCATTTCACTTAACATCCATAAATGTACTATGAAAAGTACTCACATCATGCATGTCATCGTCACTTAAGGTCACCTGAGTAGACTTCACCCAGTGAAGTGCAAATGCATCCCAAAGTTCAAAGAAAGCAGCAAGGTTGACCACAATTCCATGAGGAAGACAGTTGTAACTTCCTGGATCTGAGGTTTGGGGAAGAGGGAAAGAAAGGCAGGGACTGAATATTCCAGCCACATTACATGACACATATGGGTCAACTTCTAATCACTAGAACCTCACTATGATTGAGAAAAAATAAACAACCTGAAAAGATCCAGGAAATGAATAAAAGTAGTCCTTCACTATTTGCACAATTCTCTATTACCTCTATGTATTTTATACATATATTAAAAAAATCCATAATGAGGGATTCCTTGATCAATCCCTTCTATGCAGCACAATAACATCATCACTGAATTTTACCCTTTGCTTTAGAAATAAAACTTCCTACTTAAACAAAAGCACCTCTGAAGAACTTGGGAATTCTTACTAGCTAAAGACACAACACTATTCCAATTTTCCTCCACCATTATTTGAAAGTTTAGATAATTAAGAGAGCAATCATATTTATTCATAACCTCGTTGAGGCAGGACATAAGTAGGGTAGCCTAAGGTACATATAATTTAAGAATAATGTGTTAGATACATTATTACACCGTAGTCCTCATTTGACTGCTTTACAGACACACATTTTTTCTTCATATACTCAGGACACACCATGTTTAAAGCACACATTTCACAACAATGCAAATTAACCATATTCCAAATTGACTACAGAGCCAAAAAGAAAAAGTGAAAAGCAACCCACTTTTGTGGAAATCTAGAGACATTCTTAAGACACTGTTTCTTGGCTTCTTGCTGGCAATCAAGCTCTTCTCAATGTAACTTCTTCTTTCTCGGTCAAGAAATAACACTGCTCTGAAGTAAAAATGAAGTTGTTACCAATCCAGTACTGTTTTAAAGCCTTGGCCTTATAAGAATGGTGAACTACAACGTGATGTTTGAATTACAAAGTGACATAATACATTCACTGCATTACGGAAGAAGAATCAGGTGCAACACAACTAATTGCTTGAATATGGTTTCTGTAGAAGCAAGCTTCACAAAGATCAGATTAATATGTTTTGTGAAAATCTGTGAGTTTATACATTCAAATTTTCCTCTCAATACATCTATTTTTGTGGGGAGGTTTTTTGTTTTGTTTTAAATTTAAAAAAAAACCAAAACAAAAAACCCCACAAAAACCAAAAACCGCCTACTTTTCATTTAGGCATTTTCTACTTTACAGACCTACCTGACTTCACAAGGACGGAAAAACTAGTGAGCTACTAAACAGATGAAGGATCTGTATCCTAAACGGCCTGTAGGATATGTGAGCAGCTGCTTCCTTACACTTTAACTTCAAAATCTGTGTACTTTTTAATTTTACTAGGAAAAACAGTCCAAATCCAAAAGCAGGGCAACTATTTAAGTTTTGTCGGAGATTTCTCACTGGTGCTTCTGCCTCTTTAATGCTTTATGCCACAGTTCTGATTTGCCCTTGAAATACTGCAGTCTATATGGAATGCTAGGAGCTCTGCTCCATATATTAAGTGATTATATTTAATCACTTAGTATGCATTTACAGTAAACAGAAGCAAAGAATTTAAATACCAGTACAAAACTTCTACCTAGTATTTTAGATCACATCTATCAGAACCTAAAAACACACTTGGCAGACACCACAAGTGTTTACTCAGCACTGATTACAGGCACTGGGCAGTCTTTACAAGGGTGTTTTGGAAACGCACCGATTTGCCGCAGACTTCAAAAGGAGAAGAAGCTGATCTGTGTGTTCCATTTCAGTATCAAAGTTCATTGAATTTCTAATGATCTCCAAAAACTGCATATTCCATCTTGGGTCCAGAGGCATCACATGTTCATCTGGAAAGGCAGACAAGACAGGATAGCAGTGAAACATTGCTCAGTACTTTTCCTGATCCCCCTGCCTATGCAAGAATATTAGGGAAAGAAAGAAGCCTAGGAGGAAAGCAGACAAACTCTCTCACTACAGATATCTAAACAGAAAAACATTAAAGCCAACTGCAGGTTCTGTATAATAGAACAGTGACAATAAATTAAACGGGTCAGAGTACTCAAACAGAGCCTGGAAACTCAAGTCCAGCTCAGAGTCCAGGTGAGATAACCACGACCATCCATAGAAGGTCCAGTGTCACTATATATAGCTTTCATACATCTAACAAGCTTGGAAATGAAACCAACACAAGTTAGAATTTAGCCTTTGTTTTTCTGCATACATTTCCTAAGAAGGGCTGCAGTGTGTTCAGAGAACAAATAAATGAAGCAATGTCTTACATCCATCTTTTTCATAAGTACCTGTCATAGTTGGCTGTAGCAACTTGATCATGTTACTGACTCCAGATGAGAGGGCACTGGCATAGAAACAGCCAAGGGCTACAGCACCTGCTTCCAGCTGAATCCACACTGAATCTGTAGGTGAAGAGGGGAGAACAAATGGCATAAAACAACATTTAGTACAAATCAAGAAAAATAGCTTCAACTGAGCCAGCACAAGCAGACTGAATCAAACCTGTGCATGCACTCTGGGTGTGCTGGTTGATCTTATTTTGTATCAGCTCCAAAAGGTCTTAAAAGGTCTTAAAAGAATGTCACGGCTGATGACATAAATCCAAAAAGGAGTTCTAGTTAAACAGCTGATACTGCATGTATGCTATTAAAAATACGGTTTGTGAAAATCCATGAGTTTACACCTTCCAATCTTCCTCTCAATGCATCTATTTTTGTGGGGTGTTACTGTCTTTTCAACAAGAAAAAGAGTATACTTTTCACTAAAGTAATTTTTTAGGTATTTTCTACTTTACAGAGCTACCTGCTTGAAAAGACAGCAAAATAAAGGGGAAGCAATCATATTAATATAGGGACAACATAATCTGAGACTTCAGACCATACAAGAAAGCTAAATGTGTGAATGAATTGGACCAATGCCTGCCTAAATGCTCCATGAGTTTAATGTGATTAATACTGTAATTAAGTAAATAGCTCATCTCAGCTATTATCCTGAATGTTCAGACAGCACTACTTCAAGAAATCTCAGTTCTGCAGTTTCCTGGCTTTCTAAGCATTTGTATTTTAACACCAAATACACAGAAGGCATTTGGCTGCTTTTACTATCTCTAAAAATAGCAGTGAAAAGGCATACTTGCTTATGTAGACCAAGACTGATCTAAAACCAACTGTAATTCAGAAGTGGCACAAGTTACACACATGCTTGAATAACGAAAGACAATGTTTAGCCCAAAGTCTCCTGATTTCCCTAACATACACAACCTGTTTCTGTCCCTCCCTGGAGCCTCCATGCCCCTGAATTAGTGTGGATAGTTGAGAATCTTCATAACTCAGATAATTTGAATGGTCTGGATGTTCTCATAGAAGACCTATGATTTTTGCAAAAACATAACTCAGCCCTTAGACAAAACAAAGTTAAATGATTACATACCAAGTCCCTGTGGCAGATTTTTGGCTAAGGAGTTAAGCCATTTAACTCTTAATTTCCAGTCGTGATTGGTCGCCTTTTCTATGAACAATTTCACTGAAGCCTGGAGAACTTCAATTTTGTCCACCCAGTTTGCATCTATCTCAACAGCACTGAACTTCAGACTCTCAGGATTAGTGGACTGCATAACTTTTTCAAGATCTTGCAGAGTCAGTGGTAGTGTCCTGAAACACAAAGTAGTCCAGCAATCAAGGGCTCAAACTGCCAGATCCAGGAAAGAATGTATTTTGCAGGTCAAGCTATGCAACCATCCTTAGACATCAGTGTAGTAATGCAATTATCTTTCTACCATTATTTAGCTTTAAAACCAGTTTCCAACTTCAAATCAGTTGGGGGTGTCTACTATTAGGAGCTCACTCTTGCCAAAAATTCATGCACTACCCCAAATGAATACTCACAGCAATTCACTGAGAAATTCTAATTCATTTGTGCACCAGAATGATAGGGAAAGTTAAATAAAAAACAGAAAGATAGGAAAAGAACTGTCATTGATTAAAAAATAAACAACAAACCCACACAAAAATAGTGAACAACAGATGATATTGCTAAGACTTTACAATTTCAACTTTTTATCTTAGCACAAACTTCTACAGCTTGTTCTTTCACTGGAAGCAAACTACAGTACCTGTCCAGAGTAGGTTACTAAGCAAAGAAGGCAGAAAGGAAGTTTTTGCACCACTGTTGGAAAAATTAATAGCTATACTGCACAAGAAATCATTAAAAAAATTATTTCATCTACCCCCTGCACATGGGCCTCTGCTTCTTTCAGACAGCTCTGTCTGAAGAAGGAAATTTGTGTTTTTACCTGAAACTACTGGACATAAAATTACTGATGAATAATTGATTACACGAAAACAGGAAATCCAGAGAATCATTAAGCTAGTTAGATGCTTAGGTTTTTTAAAGCTTAGAAAAAATTGAAAGAAGAAACTCTGGGGCTCTTATTACTTACTAAACCCAGTGCTTGCATTCACATTTTCTGCTAAATGCTTTCTCTGAACAACTCTCAAAATGGGTCAAATGGACTTACTGAAGATTAAAGAGTCAAGTATTTTGAATGTATTTTGAAGACTTAAGAATAAAGCAGTAAGTAATTAAACTTTCATTTGCAGTGGTTGTATGGAAAGCTAACAGGAACACAGTTACAGAGTATGGCAATCACAGTCTCTACCTGCACAATTTGATGAAGACAGAATTTTGCAAGGACCACTGATATGCCATGAATAGTTCACATATATTGCTTCTTATACACTAGACAAAAAAAAAAAAAAAAAAAAAAAACCAGTTTCCTGCCTACCTGCAGTTTCTGAGATTTAGTCTATGCAGACAATACATTAGGACCTGTCCATCACTCCAGACTGTGGAAAGGAGCGAGTCTTCAGCTGCAAACAGACCCGAAGGCAGGGAGTCTGGCCACAATCCCACTGCTAGCAAGGACTCACCCCAAACGTCAGGAGAAGCCAGAGAGGAAGCATGCCTCGTAACCAATTCTAACACAAGCTACAACAAACAAACAAACAAAAAGCAGTTTAGAGTCATATTCAGACATGTACCATGTATTCAAGCATGAAGAGGAAACTCTTTAATTACATGTATTTATAATGAAACTATTATAAACTGAATGTTCTACAAACACTATATAACATACAGAACAGAAGTACCAAAACATTTCTACCAGAAGTCAAATTATACACTGTACAGTTTTAAAAAGAAAATTAGTATGTCTACAGATGACAGTGTGCACAGTGTTACATCAGTACTAATACACCAGTCTCAGCTGAAGCTGTTAAAAACCACAAGCCTTGGCTGGAGTCCAACGACGAAATTGTTTGGTTCATCTCTCCAACAGCACCATCTTCATCGGTCTCTTGCTCAGGTACTTAGGAAACAGGATCTCAAACACTAGCCTCATGATGTTGCATTTTTCACTTATCTAGATGATCTAAGAAAGCTTTCAAATACAGGACTTTTACCTTTTGGTTAATCTGCAGTTGTTGTGAGCGGCCATAAACTTCCCAACAGGCTCTGTAAAAAGACTTTGCTAATCCAAGGCCTCTTTGTATTTGCTGCACAATTAATACAGCAGCCTGAAGCAAAGGTGACAAAGATGACACAGAACCTGAAAGACACACGGCAATTAGGGTGACGTGAATGTTTAGCAACTGTCAGCCCTTTAATCTAACAAAAACCACTTTAAGTCTTAAGATACAAAAGAAATATATCCCACTGTGTCCTGAAAGCTGAATGGGCTCTTCCCAAGGTTGCTAAGAATACCTGACAAGACTGTAAATAACAAAAGACCAGCTCAAAATAAGACATCAAACAGCTGAGATGAATGAAACTCAGGTGCAAAGAACAAATTGTGCAAACCCTCTGTTTTGCTGATTTTGTTGACTTAGAATATATTGCCTTCCCTATAGCAAGGGACAACAGACACATCCCAGTGTCTGATGTTTCCTTAACAATGCACTGCAGTTAGCACTCTTTCATGACTTGGGCCTACTTCCTGGGAATGCAAAAAACCAATACAAAACAACCTGATTACAGTTTTATGTGCTTACTTATATTAGCACTTAACACAATAAAATAACCAAGGTTTAATACTAAAGAGTTCATCCATACATATGTAATGAGCCCAAGTTGCTAAAAAATACTGAGCAGACCTTTTTTACCTGCTATTGCTGCCTTGGTTTCTGAATGCACAGCCAGAAGTGCATCACAGACACTATCTCCAACTAAACCCAGACCATGCAGGAGTAACTTCAAATCCACACTGTCCAGTGCATTTCCATCATTCTCCCCAGGAACATAAATTTCAATCCCACGATTCCGCATGGCTCTGGATATTTCCCCATGAACTGGATCCATAGAAAGGAAGAGCCTGTTGGGTATTAAAACGGAGTAATTCAAGTTGGAATGGACCTACAACAATCATCCATTTCAACTGCCTTACATTCTTAAGATGTAACTTAGGTCCTTGAACTATCACACCAGAACGACCAAATCTGCTCTTCCATAAAGTAATTAATCTTCAAAAAAACGGGGACACAATATCTAGAAAGCCTGAGACAGCTAGTGAATTTAAATGAGAAATCTGTATGAATAGTTATAACTTTGCAATTAGACACAGATATTCTGCATGATTTTAACTCATTATTATCTGAGTTATGTCTGTTTTATCATTTCCCCACTTACAAAGAAAAGTTAAGCTATGCCTCTGACCTATAAACACTTAAAAAAAACTCCTAGGAACAGCTTCAAATAAATCTGTGCTATTTAAAAACCAAAGTATCCAACATCCAAGTAGTTAATAATATCAATACACATCTCTTAAAAGCAAGGAGGAAAAAGTATTTCTGAGATACAATGCAGTGAAAACAGGTTTCTGAAAAGTAAAAAATACTTCCAATTAAGAAGAACCAGAGGGTTATCAGTCCCAATAGTCTTGTCATGGAGTTATAAAAGGTAGGAATTATACAGAATACTCTATTATGTTCTACTCCTGTCTTCCACAGAGACTACTGAGAGAACAGATTGTCTATTTGGGTGGTGTGTTGGGGATTTTTTAAGTTCTTCTGTCACTGCAAGAAACTCAAATTTATAGATGGGATGGAAAAAGCTGTGAAGAAAATTATTATGCCCATATACCAGCTTTCATTATCAGCATATCTACAGAATTCACCATCTTCAATGTATTTATGCTCAGCTTCATTACAATGACACAGGGAAGTACTGAAATCTTAAATCAGAAATGGCAAACCAAGGTAGAGGCACACTGCTGTGAATTTTCCTGTGTACTAGCTTGTGTTGCAATAGGGATATAAAGCAAAGCCTCTTAACCTCTTTTACATGCCCACCACAGTGTAGTTTTCTTCCATGCTAGACAGTGTCACTACATGGCAAACTGAACAGCATTCAAAATACCAAAAGACTGGGCTCACTGATGACATTTTTATTCTAAACCTCCTCTTTGATACAGGGAAAAAAAAAAAAGAAGAAAAAAAAAAGCAGAAATGCAAAGTACCTGAAGTTTGGATGAGGAGCTATTGTAGGAACTGTGCCATCTATGACACCTCTCTCACTCATGGTCAGAACACCTCCTGGCTCAAGCAGGGCATTCAAGCGGTCCAGCACAGAAGGGCTACATTCAAAACAAATTCATGTGGTCATAAAAAGGCAACAATTTGATCCCTTTCTGATCTGAAATCAAAATGGTACCAATCTTAAGCAAAAGCCAAACAGTTAATGACTTCATAAGGTACAAGGAAAACTATGAACTGTTAAGCTGTCTGAGAAAGAAGATACTCTCCCATAAAATCCAAATTACTGCTCCTGTGTATTATCAAATGCAAAATATTCAGTAGTGAAACACACAGTAAGAGGCAAAGTCAATTAGGGAGGTCAAAGGATTCACTGAAACAAGGCCACTCAAATCTCTTACTTGCAGAAATTAACGTTGTCCATTAAGAGCCAGTCTCCAGATTGCAGGGCCTGAACCAACATCCCATCCACCCACTCAAAAGTGCCATGGCTCTTGCAGTCAGCAGCCTGTGCCTGCTGCAGCTTGAAACGCCGGAACTCTTCAACCAGGTGAGCAAACTCTGAAAGGAAATGCACCTTACACTGAGACTTACATTAATGAAGTAGCTTCCAGTTCTATTCAAGAAAAATGGTAGTTATTTTGTTAATAAACATATATGCTTCCTACTTTTTAGGGGAACTTAACAGTGGAGGCTCCAACTCTTCAAGTAGCCTCCCATGAACAAAACCCATATGAACAGAGAAGGTTTGCAAGCACAAAGAAATATACAACAGATTGACACCTTACTCCCTAAACAGGTACTTCTCTGCATCCCTTCTCCCCCATTAGATGAAATTTGGTGGGTACTAGTGCCTTATTTTAGACAATGATTAAAACAAAGAACGAAAACCAACCCATATGTTATTCCGCTCACGTTTGCAGAGCTCAGCTTCTTTGTGCTTTGAAGTACAAATTCAAGAATAGTGTATCCAAGTTCCCTTTCTTAGGAATACAAGATAAGAGCTTGTACTGCATCATTAGTTGAGTAGCTCAGTACAGGAGAATTTTAGTGCTTCAAACTGCCCACCATACATACCCGTCTTTGTGTAAGAATTTATTTTGTTGTTTAGTCGCTGAATAAGTACAAGTATTCCCTCCAGTTTGCTCACTAATTCAGCTGTAACACTTCCACCTCCTTCCCCCAGAGATTTGGGTTTGTAATTCAGGATGAAATTGCTCCAAGCACGCAGCATGAGTTCAGCATCATCTGCACAAAGTTCTGTCAGGAGCAGACTGTCCCTCACCAGTGTGCTCACTGCACTCTCCACCTTTTCCAAGAGGTGCTGCCATGGCCTGTTGATATCAACCTGCAAACAGCCCAATTGGGAGTTAGTTCAGACCGTGGTGCCAAGGCTCCATTTACAAACACTAAACTCACAGCAGACTGGCCACTAACAGGTGGGAAGGGCAAATACTGCCTTATTACCAGAACAGTATTTCTACCTGCTCAAATCCACCCAGGAGTTCAGTCGTATCCATCGCACTGTTCATTGCCATGATTTTCAGCCGATGGCCAGTGAGATGTGCCAACAGCTCCACCAGACTGGTTTTGCCAACAGCTGCTGGGCCCACCAGGATCACCATCCAGCTCATGTGCACACACTTCATTATGGACTCCAGAGACTGCAGTGAATGATGCAGAAGTGAGAGAGTTCTACCAGAACGAGGAATATAGTTGCCACGAGAAAGAACTGAATAACCAATCTGAAAGGGGTGAGAGACAGAGGGAAATGGGAGTTTAGCTATGCAAGCTGTTGCCTTCCCTATCCTATCACAAAATCCCTTGTCAGCAGTTTACCTGAACATTATATGGATTGATGTGAAACTCCCTGGTTCCTGTATACACATTGGCCTCCTGCCCAAAAATGTCTCTAAATATAGAAATAACCTAGAACAGTTAAGAGAGCAAAAAAGAGTTCATCAGTTATCAGTTCAAGTTATCTGCTGTTCCAAAGATTTATGTTGACAAATTTATATCTGAAGTATCTTTTCCTCCCAGCTCCACAGCTGTATGATAGTAACTAACACAGTTAAATCACAAGCTCATTTAACTCCAAGTGCAGCAAGCAATCAATTTGAGTGTGAGCTGCTCACAGAAAACCTTTCATTAATCATGGTTTCCTGTGACTTGAAATACTGTAAGCAAAGTTTCTCTTTAACAAAGTACTGGGACAGAATTCACTTCATAAATAAGCTCTTAGGTAACACAGAAAAATTTAAGTATTATAGGGAGGGACAAGTAAACCCATGAAGAAATATCCAGTCGCATACAGAAAATAACGTCAGTATTACAATCTAATTCTCAGCTTAATAGCATTTAAATGCTGTGAAATTACACAAAAGAACAAGATTTCTAAGCAAGAGAGCAATACATAATACAGTATCACACGAATATGTTGTTTTACTTTAAGTCCTTTATTATGCTAATTGTCTTTATTTACATCAGCTGTCTGCTTCTATACTAATTAAATTGGTATTTCAAACAGCAAGGGGAGCAAGTATCTATATTAAACCTCAAAACCCCAAACCAACCTATTTTTCTTTTTTAATAGATAAAGGTCTATGAGTGAATTACAATGAATCTTCAAATTGGAGATCGACACTTGGATTTCTATAAATACTTCCTGACCATCTGAAGAGAAAAGGAAGGAGAACACACAGCTCACCTTTTCTTTGTCTTCTCTGGTTCTCATTCTTTCTCCATATACCAAAAACACATGCTGGCCTGGATCATAACATCCTGGTGACTGGTCAACAAGCATAAGCTGGCACCAGCGGAAAAGATCACGTAAGTTGAACTCCCAGGGTCCTCCTTTCTGTCCCCACTGTTTTTCAGCCATTACCTCTTTCTCAATCTGAAGAAAAAAAGAAAAAAATTTAAAAAAAAAAAAAAAAGTAGTAATTAAAAAATAACATTTTATTGCACACACAAGCTGGTCTTCAATTTTTTTTTTTAAAAACTCAATTGAACTTCTGCCTTTGGCACTGCTTACAAGACAGACACAGCTGAAACAACAGGTTGAATTTACTATACTGAAGATACATTAGGAACTAAAGCTTGATTTAGGTTTGTCTCTTCTCTAATACTTCTCTAACACTCAGCTCCATTTTCCAATTTATTCGTGCACTCTTATAAATGAATATGCAGTAACATGCCAACACAATAGGTTTTACCTAAGGTCACAGAATACTACTTTCTTTTTAACATTACTACCACTGTGTATATATGTTTTATGTTCTTTGAAAAATAGTGCCTCTTTATTTATCAACTGGGCATCTGACTGTTGTGGTACAAGAATTCAAGTACCAGGTTTAGTGGTGTTCTTTACTTCCTTCTGCATATACTTCCATCCCTTTTTTTACCCACACACCTCTATAAAAATGCTTGGAAATGTAACATTAATTTTTTTCTAATCTTATTGAATTTTGTCTACATCTACACAAAAGAAATTAAAATATATTTACCTTGTTATTGAAAGCAACCATTTTAGCAATAATTGTTTTATCAATAGCAGGAAACAATGTATTCCCAATAAACTCCATATCTTCTGCTGACAGTGGATCAACATACACCTGTAAGATCAAGAGTGTTTATACAGTCAGAAACCTACAAGACAGGGTCACAACACAGTTTAAAGCAAACAAATAAGCTTGCCTGTGTAAATCTATTAAGAAAGGACTTGGGGAGACCCTTCCTTCCACCTCCTTGTCTGTATGGATTCTGGCATCCAAAAATCTTAGTCGTCTTGTGCTGTACACGAAAATTCATTCCCAATTCTGGAACATAAATCTCAGCTCTGTGGTCAAAGCACGCGTTTAGCCCCTCTAATACAGACTGAGAAGCCAGATTCAACTGAGGAAAAAAATGAGGATACAATATTAGTGCTACACAAAACATTTTTGTATAATCTCTAGTTTAATGGCCTGAGATACATAGAAAGTAAAATTCCATTTCTTTGCTGTTTGTCTGGGATATATAGAAGAAATTTCATTTCACTGGTGTTCTAAACTAACACTTGCTATTACCACCAGCTAGAGTGCTACTACACTGGAGCAGCTAACACTTACTTACGTTCACTTGTTATTTTTACTGCATTTTTTCACTGTGATAACAAAACAATCTTCCGTCATAAAACCTACACGTTCAAGATATTTCTTCTGAATTTACGTTCATACATTTGTGCCACTCAGAGCATTTTACTGTTTTTGTTTTAAAAAAGGCAGTCTCGGCTGTTTAATTATAATGGTTGCTTAAAGTGGCATTCTTCACAAAAGAGGGGGAAAAGTTGTATACAAGGGGCTAAAGAATTGAAGATCTTGCTCTCTGCAGTAATTAGAAAGCACATTACCAAGAAGGCAGATCTGTGCACACACATGCTTGAAAGCACTTGCTACATGGTACATGAACAAACCTGCAGAGGCAGGATAGCTTATACTGGCTACAACTATACAACTGCTACTATACAACACAGTATATTAGTCCCAGAAAAACACCTTCTATTTCAGTGAAATTGTATCCATGTATGAGCACATGCACCAGAATTTCTGTTGACACTTCCCCAAAAGCTTTCATATGTAAATCAAACCTATCCTTGGTTTTCTGCAGTAATTTAAACTGGGATTCAATCCTTGTTCACAACTCAAAGAAGTCTAGATAATCACCTGCCTCTATGAAGGGAGGTCACTGGCATTCAAAGGTATTTATTACACAAGCCAAATCTATCTTTTCTCTTCTAGAACATTCCATTTTATTTGTCCCCCAAGCCTGAACTTACCTCATCTAATACAATCCAGTGTCCAGCTTTTAATGCTGCTAGCAGTGGTCCATCACGCCAGGCAAATTCTCCTCCCTTCCCACCTTCAACAGGCAAGTCTGTCCCAAATAGGTCTGTCACATCCTTTCGGAGAAAAGAACAGAATGGAGGAGTTGAGGAATTATAAAACTTAACAGAAGTTCATAAACAGCTTTTGTTAACTTTACTTTTTCTCCCTTATATTTTAATACCTACACTTTAGGTCTATTTAAAAAAATTCAGTAATTGCAAAATGCTAAAAGCTTTTCCATTATAGGGCTCCAGTGACCAGATACTATATTTAACAAAAAAAATTTAAATTGGAACAGAAGAGCTAAAAAGCCTCAGAGCTGTTTTCAAGTAACGTTGCAGAAGCCAAGAAAAACACAGTAGACAAAGATATGCATGACTTCACTTGAAAAGAACTGAAATATGTGGGAATTGGCATTCACTCAGAGAAGCCTACTGCTCTTTCTGGTTACCCCTCCCATGCAATTTTATCTTGAGACCAAGAAGGAAAAATTGACATTTCAGACACAGTGCATAAGTTAAAGAGAGCTGCACTTTAAAAGTTACACAAGGCTTCTACCCTGCCATAAGCACCAAGTAACAAAAATAATATTTCATACTACCGTTTGCTCAGACAGATTGATTCGAACAAGACAGTTTCCCGAAGCTTTTGCCAGGGCAGCAACTAGACTGGTCTTGCCCACTCCTGGTGAGCCCTCCAACAAAATAGGTTTGTTAAGCTGTAGGGCTCTTAACAGTCTTTGTACATTCACTGCTGTAGTCCCAGCATTTAAAGCATAATCTGTCATGTTCCTCTGGAGAACAGGGCCTAAAACAAAGGAAAGGTAAAACAGAAAACAAACAATTAAGGAATGTTTACACTGGAGCTGCTGACAATGTGCCTCTGAATGAGCTCATTCTGTCTGTAAATTGATGACCACAGTACAGCAAGCAATGAAGATCCAACTTGTATGCCATTCTCAGAGATCAGGCACACGCACTTTCTGTTTGACCCACAGCTGCAACTCAGCCCATCTCCAGACATTTATGTTGAATTTTGCAAAAAAAGCATATGGATATACGATTTGTTTTGCCAAGAAATTTTAATACCTCCTGGTTCGTGACTTCAGATCTATCCCTGAAAAATAAATCAGTCCTTGCTTCAGGCATGTGGATCTAAAATTGAAAAGCAGCTCTTGAAAAACTGGCACTGAATGAAACAGTTCAGTCATATTACACAATAACATATTAATCAGTTCCATACACTGCCAGTTCTGTGAAGGAAGACTCCTCTAATTAAAGTGGGCCTTTTCTTTAGTATTACTTTGGCATACAGTGGGGAGAGAACACAGAAGTTGTCTGCCAAATTCCAGCCAGTATAGCTCCCTGGAACACCACTCCCCCAAATCTGTAATACAGCACTGCTCAGGTATACAAGACCTTAATCACCAATGCATCTTACACATCTTCATACCCGTTTAATATGAATGTGATTCAAAGTGATTTTTTTCAGTGATCTAATCAGCAGAGAGGAACTAAGCAATTTACGAAAAAGCATTACTTTGTACAATTTTATACATGACTAACACAATCCATGAATGCCAAAATGTTCAATTATGAACAATTAATACAGCATTAGGAACACAGAGGTCCATGTGCTAAAAACTAAACCAGCTGAGCTAGAAAGTTCATAGTCATCACTTTTTAGTCCTGTCACTGTATTTTAAGGGTAAGAAGCACTATTTTGCTAGTTCCAATTTGCATTAATTTGTCCTATGAGGAACTGAAATGTAGTGACTGGATATTTTTGCAAAAATTGCAGTAAATCTTTGAGAGTCTAGAGCAAGGCAGGGCATTAATCTCCATTCTATTTAGCTTTGTACTCAGGACCCCTCCTTTCCATGCTTTGCACAAGGGCCAGGATGAGCTGCAGCTTTTTTTAGTGGAAGTTAACAGGCATCCCAAGCATGCAAAAGTGACAGAAAATTACAACTAAAAATTTAAAAAAGCTTTGTTACACCGGAAAATAGACAATGAAAATTAGGCCATTAACCATTAAGAAGTCATGAAAAATAGGAATAAACAGATGTATCTCCTTAATAAATGTGACTGAGTAGCAATATACACACTTGGAAGCAGAAAAGGCATTTTTCTAAGGCTTAAGAACCAATAAATTGTTCTGTGATGGTTCAGGTATCCTACTTAGATTTCGTGAATAACAAAACTACTGAAAATGTAAACAACAGAATAAATGTCCACCCACTCCCAAAGTCTCTTGCCTCTTGGAATAAAAAAGGGGTAAATTCCCATAAAGTTGTCCATCCATACGAACTCTTTTTCCTTTGTTCTGTCATAAATCTTTAGTTCATTCTTCTGATCATCAGTCAGTTCAAAGAATTGACTAATTTTCTCACATAAGAATGTCAGGCATTTCTCACGAGCTAATAAAGCCGTATCAGCTGAGCAGGATGTTGTACCTGTAATTAGAAAAGTTAAGTGTGCTTCAAAACATAACTAGGCACATTCATCTTATAAGTTAAGACACTCAGTCCCTTCACAGATGCCACTTTTTGTGCACACAGGTTTATATTTTATTTTAGGGCTTTTGCTTGACAATGCTTCCAGTACTATTTACCATGGATAGACTGTTCTGTAAACAACAGAATTAAGGACACCTTATTTCTACCTCCCTTTCTTCTACCATCACAATCACCCTGATCCCTTGTCATAGCCCCCCTAGGCTTTATTTTCTGGCATTTCTTGTGCCTTTCACTTTTCCTCCTCTCCCTTACCTGCTATTTATCAGCTGGGCCAGCAGCCAAACACACAAAGGTGGATTCTCAGCTATGTGCATGGTACAGACCAGCACAGACAGATGCTGACATGTGGAGTGGGGGATAGAGAGAATAATATGTGCTCATGTGCTTGAGTACTGAATCAGCTCAGAAAACTCAATAAAAAACACGGGTTTTCTTAATTTGTGTGCTAGTTTTTGTAATATTATTAATCCCTCTAATTTACTTCAGCTTGCTGTATTATTCAAACGCTTGCTACTGAAACATAGAAAAGGCACATGACATACAGGAGATTGTTAAATGGAAGTAAAAACTTCTCCCAGGAGTCCCATGCTGCTCCAAACCATTCTGTTTGTATGTGACTAAAAAATATTAATACGAATATACAGTTTCATATTTTCTGCTGCCAAATGAGCACTGAAGACTTACCTGATCCTATTCCATCAATATACACCAAACATGCAGCATGGATAAAAGACATCACTGGAGAAATGTTAAGGCGGCTGCATCCCTTGGCAGAACTTGACTCATTCTCTACCATGACGTTCATAAAATTAACCCAGGACAAGACATCTCTCACACTGAGAATACACTGGCGACCAAACTCTTGATTAGTCAGCCATTCAACAAAGTCCATCATAAGTTCTGCTATGTCTGCCCCTAAAAAGAATGTAAAAAAAAATAAAACCAAATAAATTTGAGTTATAAAATAATTTTATTGGTCACATCTACACTGCTATAAAAACATCCCTAAAGAAGGTACAGCTTCACGAGCAATGTGGATGGGGACTCTATTGTCTAGAAACAGAGTAACTGAAGAGTTAGTTCATGTCTGTGCAGTTGTAACAGATCCTTTTAAATTCAGGTAATAACACAGAATCAAGTGACTAATACTAACAGCGAAGCTGCTGGCAGAAAGTTAAGTGCCAGCTCTTTCAAGACTCTACATTGAAACCAAGTTGGGACACTGAAGGGCTAGGGATACTTTAATTCCTGGATGGTGAAGTAAATACAGTCTTGAGCTTACTTCTGGATAGACATGTAACATACACAGTGAGGAAAGAACGAAATCCAAAATATATCATACTGTCCTCAAAGAGAAACATAGTAGGAAAAGGGTGATGGTGTAAATTCTAAGGAAAAGTTGGCAGCCTTGAAACTCTCTATTTTCTTAGCAAAGTTTGAAAACCAACACACAGAAATACTCACCTTCATGGTTTATTGCACCCAGAGACAATCCTGCATGAAGATTGTGTTTTACAATCTGTATCAAATCATCCCGGCCATTGCTCTGTGGACACCATATTTCTGTGAATCTGTTGCGCAGTGCAGGGGAAAGCTGCAAACAAGCAGAATGACAGAGCAATTAAAGATTCATTATATCATCTTCCTTAATGCTCAGTTAACAACAGCCTTGTTGTCACTGCACTTGTAAACAATAAAGTGAACAAGATGGACCTTACCTTCTAATTTTGACAGACATACTTAGTAAGAAAATCTTTGAACGAAGGAGGATTTTTAAGATTTCTGGTAGTGGCATCAGTGCAGGAAATGGGTGGTAAACAAAGTTCAAAATAATATAAGAAACTGAGCTGCACTGCAAACACCAAAGCTCCATTCATTCTAGGACATCATGTATCAAACAATGGTTCTGTAATCTCCCTTTGTGTAGAGAAACAAACCATCACATGGAAATTTGCCTTCAATTACAACTCATTTCTCTAATGCCTCTCTTCCTCTGGCTGGATTGGTCAACTAAAACTTAGTAGCACAAATACAATGCAGAAGTAAATCCTGTTTAAACACAAGGCTTCAAAATGAGGGGCTCTCTACTCCAGAAACCACTTTAAATGGAGTAGCCATCCTCTTTTGAGTAAAAGAGCTTCTGGTTCTTTTTTACAGACCCAGATTCCAACACTGCCTAAAAGTTGTAGGGTTTTGCTGTCTTATGGGTTTTCTTTAACATGTTTTAAATCACTTAATTCTTAACTTCAGAAACTGATTTTTTTCATTTAATGAAGAAGATCTTTTGGGATGTGATGTTCATTATTCACTGAGAAAGACAACATGACCATCACTTTCTGAATAATGTTAGAGAGAAAAATCTGCTATGCAGCTTTGTACTACTCCAGAGAGCTGGATTTACTTGCTTCTCAAGTCACAGTTCCTGTACTTGAAGTATTCTATGTATCAGGCCTAACTAGAGTATTTAGAGGCCTGAAGCTTCCTTTGACATTTTGCTGAGTATTCCTTTACAATGTCAGAATGACAGCATATAGAAGTGATGGAAAACAGATTCAACCTTTAGAGCAATGAAGCAACTGCCAACTTAAAAGCACTGGATGCCAGAATTGGCAGGATGCATTTCTGCATTGCACCTCCAACCATTTAATGGTCATTATGACCAGAAGATGCATACTGTACTTCCAGATGTTTTGACATTTACCTCTTTTTTCCCAAAGTCACCACCTGGGTTCATGGTAGCAAGGATACGGAATTTCTTTCCTGCAACTAATAGTTCTACTTCATTCTCCTCATCATCTTGACCACCTTTTTCAGCAAGTACCAACGTCTTTTCAGCTTCAAGAACACTAGAGAGGTTAAAAAAAGGGTTTATTTTAAATTTTGTTTTACACTTCAAAAGATCACTTAAAAATGAAAATCACATTAATTGACCTAGTTAAACTTTCACTTACCCAATATAATGGTAACCAGAAAGACTAAAATGAGGGACACTACTGCAAGCAGATAATAAAATTAAATTTATATTTTAGGTTTAGATACTGAAGAGGGAAATAACTTAGATTTTTGTTTTCCTGGGATTTTACAAGATGCACAATTTCAAGAGCTCACTGACAGGTTGAAAATATCAATACTGCAAATGGTAAACTGGAAATTTTAAGTTTTATTTGTATCACTGTCCTTTTCATCAAGAGAGCAGCTCACCTAAGCCAAGAAACAAATGTGCTTAAGAGAAGTCAGATTTATGTACTCATGTTTGTGTAATGAACAGACACATTGAGGATGCTCGGTACTGCCACATGTAAGACATACCTGTTAAGTCGCTCTAGTACAGAATCATCAGCTAAAGAAATCTCATCAAGGAGAAAAAAACCCTCCTCTTTCATTGCTAAAACAAGAGGTCCATCACACCACTCAAAGAGTCTAGAACCATCAGATTCCTCCTAAGAAAAGGAAAAGGAAGTGAAAAGTCACAATAATTGCTGCTTTTTACCTCCATGGTCACACCATTACTGATTTTGCATTATTACTGCTGCAAGACAAACCTGGTCTTTGGACCTCTGCCGGACTGGCCGCAGCCCTCCCAGAAAGTCTGATGTCTCCATATGCAGGTGGCAATTCACTGAGTACAGCTTCTGATTTGCTAATGCTGCAAAGATCTGACAAATGGTAGTTTTACCACACCTGCAAAAAAATAATTTAATTGAAAGGGATTAATTAAATAAAAGGCAAAAGCAAACAATCAGCTCACTTTGGACAGGATTCATATTTCATTGAAGAGCTATGAAGCAAAAGCCCAGCATGCAAATTCTGCTCCTTTCCTTGAAAGAAACATATGCAAAGTGAAGCCATTTTTGGCACAACTGTTGCTGACTTGCACAACAGGCCTTTAACTAAATTTAAATCAATATCTGCATTGATGGATTTCTCCAAGTTTAAAGTCAGATTTATTTTGGCTTGCCCTTACAGATACCCAACCAGTATAACATTTCACTGAACTGGAAATGCTACATGTCTAGATCAAGCCTAAGGAGGGAATAAACTGCTAAGTATCTAGTTTTCATTTACTACCCATGTAATTTTCCTTCTTTCTTTTCTTGCATTTTTCTTCCCTTCTTTCCTACAAAAATATGTCTACAAATTTACAACGAGCACAAGAGCAGACAGCATCTACTTCCACGACCTCTTCTGCAGCTTGTGAAGTGGAGAAGTGGTAGCAAAGCTATATTCAAGCTCTTAAAACATGTAAAGTGAATGTGCTCAAATGGAAAAATGTCACAATACCCCAAAAGCAGCCACTCCAGTGAGGCACAGTGAGATTCTACAGGGCACCTCATAAAAGGTGGGGACAGAAGTCAACTCACTTTCATTTTACTACTTTTATATTACTTCTATGTAGTTATACACAGTGCAGATAATCCCATTAAAGACTTGGGTTGAATGAGATGCAATTGCTTCCCCCTCAGAAACGAACTGTGAGAAACAGCAGTTGCAAGTCTGCCCTGAGAGAGACTCAAATGTCCCAGGTCAAAGCAGCACTGAAGCCCACCAAATCATTTTGTATCCAGCTCAGCAGCTGGTGCAGCACTACCAAGAACTGCATCATAAAAAGCAAGATTACCCAGTGTCTCCCACCAGCAGTACTGGTTCACCAAACTCCAGGGCTCGTCCCACCAAAATGGCAAGTCTCCTCATCCCTTGAGTCCAGACAACATGGTTAAAATTTCTGTCCATCACTGACATCCACGTGGAAGACTTAGCTGCACAAGACAAAGCAATCCATCAGCTTTAGTCACGCCTAGAGATCTACCAGAGGGGTCCCTTTCAGGAAACTCACCCAGTAACCTCTTGACACTCTCCCCTGAGAAGAGAGACTCAGGATATATATTTTTTTTAAAGTGTTTTTCAATGACATTTTGAATAACATCCACCTCCTCCTGTTTCCTGACTCTGCCTGCCAGAAGCATAAAACCTACAAAAGAGAGGGAGAGAGAAAGCAATTACTACCTGGGTAATCAGCAACAAAAATTTACACTTAAGGAGTGGTGCTGGAAAGTGATTCTGCAGACACTTAGAAAGCTGGGGCAGCAGAGCTCACCATCATTTGCTAAGTGCTGAAGCCAGTCATAGTCCTTCTCCAGCTGCTCTGCCAATCTGTACCTTTCAGCCCAGCGGAACAGATCCCGCAAGGTAATGAATCCATGCTTCCCAGCAAACACTGTTGAACCTCTGCGGTACGACTGTCAGAAGAACAAAATGTGAGCTATTTTTTCATGAACTTCTCCAAATACTTCAAGTAAAGCTAATCACAACTCTCTGCAGTGACATTGCAACAAGAAAATTCTAAGAAAAAGAAACAAAAAAGTCCAGTAGAGTCAAAACTCCTAAACACTAACTCCTTTTAGGCAGGTATTTGAAAACAAAATCCAGTTTGTGCTGCTCTAATTGCTTTTACATATGAGGTAGTTTTAGCTACATGCTAAGTGTCAAATGCCTGTTGAACACAGGAGTGTCTGAACACATACAAAATTACTGCTTAAAAAGTAATACCAAATTTCACATGACTCAAAGACACCTACAAATCCAATACTGTACTTTGGCTCCAGAGCAAGGGATAATTCTACACATCAAATTCCAAGGTGTCTAGTAATCTTTTTCTTTTTCCTGCTAGCTTTCTCTCAAATCTGACATCACCATCCCTATTCTTTGTCTTAACCACTGAAATTAGTACCTTGGTAGGTTCTCTCCATGGTTTAGGATTTTAAGTATCCTTCAGCTAACAATATCTCCCCCCACAAAGGAATTTCTATCACTTTGCACATATTACTTTGAAATACATTTTCATTTCTTATACTAAAAGAAGAAAGACTCTCATACTTGCAGGTCTAACATGACTTTGACAAGCTTGCTGCAGTAGGAAGGTGGCAAACTACATCGCTTGTGCAGGATGGTTTCCAGCTCAGCACTTGGCAGTTCATCAAAATGCAGCTCCACGAAACGATTCCTGAAGGCTCTGGACAAAACCTAAAACACAAGACCACATTACTGCTTGAACTTTTTCCTTTGATATTGATCACAGATCTTGCCCTACAGATCCAAAGGAAATATGGACAGTGTCATAGCATACAAATTAAAGCATACACATAAGCACTGAGAGAAAGCATAAGAGAGAATCTGGATGAGGACAAGAGCTTTAGAACGCATTGTGTGTTTTAAGAGCATAGGCAGCTAAGCATTACAAAGCCACATGCTCACTCTCCCTACAATGGGAGAATTGGAAGGGTAAAAGTGATAAAACTTGTAGGCTGAGACAAAGACAGTTTCAAAAGTAAAGTAAAAGGTGCATGTGCAAGCAAAGCAAAATTAGGAATCCATTCACAACTTCACATCAATTGGCAGGTATTCAGCCATCTCCAGGAAATAAGGGCTTCCCACACCAATTTTATTTAGGGAAACAAACATTGAACATCACCCTCCTCCTCCTCCTCCCAGTTTTGACTGCTGAGCACAATGTCATATGACATGGACCATCCCTTTGGTCAGCTGGGGTCAGCTGTGCTGGCTGTGTCCCCTCACAGCTTCTCATGCACTCCCAACCTCCTCCACAACTAGGTGGGGCAGTGTGAGAAGCAGAAAAGGCCTTGACTCTGTGCAAGCACTGGCCAACAATAACAAAGACATTCCTGTGCTATCAACATTGTTTTGATCACAAATCCAAAACACAGCACCATACCATTCACTATGAAGAAAATTTCCTATTCCAGACAAAAACCAGTACAAAACAGACATCTATAGCCTAAGTAGAATCTCTTCTCCAGTGTTCTTGGACAAGAAATGCCAAATCAAGTATAATATACATGAACTCCAGTTCAGTAAATCACTTAAATCTCAACTAACTAAAACTAATTAGAAATCTTGTATCTGTGAAACAAGCAACTCACCTACACAGAACCCAGCTGTACTGACAGTTCACAGCCACCTCAACTCCCTCCCTCGAGAGATTCATGATGCCAGGCATCAAAACATTTTCACATCACACTTTCTGCATGAGAGAGATTAACTCCCTAAAGTCTTTGCTACCAAAGGAACAGATCATACAGACCTTTCTGCCACCATAGAGACCTGGAGGGTTCTGTGTAGCAAACAGCATGAAGCGAGGGTGAGCTTTGACCAGCTCTTGAGTCTCAGTAATGAACAGCTCTCTGTTATCATCCAACAAGCGGTTGAGAGCCTCCAGAACATCAGTGGGAGCCAAATTCAATTCATCTAGAATGATCCAGTAACCCTTTCTCATTGCATCTATGAGAATGCCTTGAGGGAAAGGAAAAAGTGCAAAAAACCAAAAAGTTAAAAATCTTACAAAGCAAATCTAACAGAAGCATGCGTTCAGATACTTTTAGCAACCCATTTTCACTCAGTATAAACCCTAGCCCAGAGATGGAAGTACCAGTATTGTTTAAACTGTTGACTTATCATCTTTAGGTCCAAGAGGATAAGCATGATGAGACAGACATGAACTCTTTAGAATTCATGGAAATTCATGGAAGTGATTATCATTAAAGTGCAACTACTAACTTTATGACAGGTCATCTCTTCATTATAACAAACCAGTTAAGTTAAGCAGAAAAGAAGAAAAAAAAGACCCCAGCCATTGAAATGAGACAGGAATTTGGAGTATATAGGACATGCTCACTTACCTTCCTTAAATACCAACTTTCCAGAGGCATCTGATGTGTAACAGCCAATATATTCTTGGATATCAGTATGCTCATGGTTGTTAATCCTTACACAGTGATTCCCAGTAGCAGCAGCCAACCAGCGAATTAAACTGGTTTTACCAACAGAGGTCTCTCCTTGAATCAGTACTGGATGAGTCCTGAAAACCATGACCAAAATAGCGGGTTAGAAGCATGAGCCATATCTTACTCACATACAAGACGTCACTATTATTAAACCACATTACCAAAACACCACCACTTAACTCACTGGGGCTATCCAAGATCACACACTAACAGGGAAATGCAAATAACTTTACTCGCAGGTGCTAACAGCTACCCATGAAGCTTTTCATGGCACTGTGAAATAAGGAGGTTATTTTAACTGCAAATTTCTAGAATAGAATTTAAATAAAACTAGGTATGGCAGTAAGATGGTGTAAGGAAACAAAAACATTGTATCAATTCAAGTCACTATATAATAAAAAGTTAACTGTAAAGTACAAGGAAAATAGACATTATTCATCTAAACATGAAGACTAGAGGGGCACCAACACTCAAGGCCTAAACAAACATACTTAACTTTTTTTAATGCAAAAGTTGAAACACTTACCCTGCAGACACAACCCTGACAATGTCTTTCAGATTAAGCTTAACTGAAGGCGTGAGCACGTAACTCTCATCTACTGTAGGTTCTTTGTCCCCAGCTGAAATCCAGTATCCTTCTATAAGTATGAAACTCCCTCCTTTGGGTTTTGGTATTTGCTAAGGAGACATGACAGAAATAACAGATTATACAAACCAGTTTCAATTTGCTAATGAAAACAACTCTGGTTACACCACTGCTATGTATTCTCTAAAGCAATTTTAAATTAATCCCTGAGCACTCCTGCAGTAAGCACTGTCCCCTTGTCACAGAATGCAAACTGCAGGAAAAACCTGACCAGATTATTTCAAGATCATGAAGCAGGAATCTCTGACAGTGCCATGAAGACAAAAATGTCTCAAGAGTCCTAGCACTGAATTTTGAAGGACATTTCTAAGCAGGAATTTTGTTTTCATCTTTTTTCATTCATACACATTTTCCAGTATGAAAGGGTTTATTTTGAAACAAATAACCATCTCTTAAACTGCTTTCCCCATTCTACTGTCTGGTTCCCCATGCAAACTCATGCTGGGTTCCCAGCATCCGTGACATTCTTCCTTTCCCATAAGAGACAAAGCACAGATGCTTCTTCATATCCGTATGTTCTGCATTCAGAGTCTAAAAATACAAAGCCCAAGAAAGCTCTTCAAAAGTCTGTGAAAGCTTCAGATTTGGAGCCACTGCATTAAGCTGCCCACACTCCAAAATGTTTTAGTTACCCAGGCTTCCATATTTTTTCAAATTAACAAATAAACTAGCAAACATATGAACATTCAGAACAGTAAAAAACTACAAAACAACAGTATTAACTTTTTCTAGTTTTTATCTTTATAAAATGAAAAACAGAACTGCAAGAAGGAAATGTTGAGGAAAAAAGGAGAGATGACAACTCAAAATAAATTCTACTTTAAATACTAGACAGTTCTTCATATCTTATTTGCCTACCTGCTTGAGAAGACTTTTGATGTTGCCAGAGACTATATGCTGGCAAATGAGCTTTTGAACCACTGGGTGAGAACTTCTGTCAAGCTGCGTCAGGAAACTCAAACAGAAGCCCTAGGAAGAAGAATTATTTTCAGTGGTAAACATGAAAAATAAGGAAAGAATATACAGATGAAAGAACCATTTCTGTTCAATACTGCACTTAGAGAGGATTATCCTTTACCCAAACAATCCTTGTAGAGAATACACACTGCAACAAATGCTAACACTGGCAATTACCTCATACAGGGAGCGTGCTATGCTGCCACATGGGTTAGATGCTGCAAATCGCAATGCCCTGCAAAGGGTGCGGAGACTGTAGTGAGGTCTGTGGCCAGTTCCATCCACCAACTTTGCTTCTGCTTCCTTTCTCACAGACAAATAGAAGCTGCAAAAAAGTTACACAGATAGAGCTGTTACTGATCAGACCATGGCTCCGAAGAATTAAATCTCAAGTATGAACACTTCAGCTTATCCTCAGCTGTTACGTTTAAGAAAAGCTCCAGGTTAGGAAAGCCAAGCCAAGCTCTGCCATCTGCATAGTCAGTGAAGCAAAGCAACAGAGTATTTTTAGAATTGTATTTTTGAGAGAGCTTGATATACAGAGAGTGACTATAAACTCCAAGTATTCTAAACATGAGACAGTTTACCTTACACTAAGGGAAAGAAAGGTAACTCTAGACAAACACACAAGACTTTCTTCGGTATATCTCTACAGTAACAAACCATTTTAATCTCTCAGATGTGAAACAGGACTGAAACAACAATGCTTTTCAACTGGTGCCACCAAAAAAACAATTCTGAATTTTAAAAAAAAAAAAAAAAAATCTCCTTCCCACAAGTACAGAAACCTTCAGAATTAAGAAGATGGATGTCTACACTCTTCTGTTTCCTAAAGCTATGCCAACTGCTGCATTGGAAACATTACAGTATTTCCCAAAGCAGTCTAATCACAGACCACAGTTACATACTTCGTTTTCATGACTGATTTTATCAAGAATTTAATGAGATTACAATCAACTTACTTCACAATTCCTTGTACTGTACTTTTGTTCACATTCAAGCTTCTCAAATAATCCATTATAAGAACTTGCAAATCTCCTTCATTTCTCAATTCTTCTACATAAAGTTCAGTAAACCTGAAAGAATCAAATCAATCTGTAACACTTAAAGACACCTGACCATATTGAAAAATCATGGCATATATCATTTTGAATTTTTAAGTAACAAAGTACAGATTATTAAAGCTGTAGTCCTACAGACCATCAAACCTACAGACTCAAGAAGCAGAGCAGTTGAAAAATAAGGTATTACTAATACTTTAAAGTAATTTATCTGAATTAGTTCAACTTATTAGACTGAAAGTGAACAATGTGACTTTAATTACAATTTTAAACAATTTGCAATGTATACCCAAATGCTATAGGCTGAACAATGAAGTACGGACACAGCAGTAGCTATTTTTGACAAATAGTTAATAGGTATTTTTGACAAATAGAAATATAAATTCATTTAAACTTAGCAAGTTATGCTAATGCTGAAGTTTCCTTTCTTCTTTCTTTCTTTCCTTTCACTATTCTACAAGAGAGCCAATAGCAGCAAAACCTTGCTTTGCCACTAATAACTACAAATGTCTAGTTACACACAGCTGGTGCATCTCTACAGTCTTGCATAGTGTTTATTAATTTGGGAAGGAACTATACATGCAACTCTTGGCACTCACGAGGGAAACCACATCAAGCAGGAGATCTGTGCATACAGGAACAGGTAGATGGTACTGAAGAACGGATTTGCCACAATTCCAATTTCCTTGCCACAGCTCATGTTTTAAGACCACACATCAAATATTTTGAATATCACACATCTGTGCCACCATGCAAATCACCTTCCTTTTGATGAACAAGACTAGATATGCAGCTTTTTGCAAGGATCATCAATACTTCTGAGTTACCAAGAGAAAGGCTTCTCAACAAAGCACTTACTTGTCTTTATTACTCCCATCAGGAACACAAACTGCTGCAGCAGCATTCCCAGGTGCTGACAGCTTAATGGTGAAGAATAATAATTTCCTGTCCCTACTGACAACACTCTACACTACGGCTAGACCATTTGCTCACAGCTCAGCTACTTCACTGAAGTATTTTCATCATTCTATTTTATGACAAATCTTCACCATAATGTGGAAAGCATCTCTCACATGCATCAAACTTGAGTTCAGACTTGTATCCCCAGGCTTTAGATAAGGCATTCTTCACTGGTCAACTCCTGAAACTAATTAAACTCTGAAAAAGACAGTGACTATTTTGTCCCAGAATCATTATTTCCTACCTGTTTCTTATTCCTAGAGGAAGATTTCTCTTTCCAACATCTGTAGCTGGATTCATGCATGCAAACAAGCGAAAATCAGGGTGACGGACAAGAGGCTCTAATGTAAAACAGAAATAAAAGACATAAGGTTCATGATAAACACAGGATATGTACTATGTCAAATAAGGTATATTTTATCTAAGGCAACTTCCTATTGCTGCACTACAACTTTCTACTGCTGCGCTATTTTCTTAAAAGTGCTAGCATCAAAAATTTTCAGAGAATAACCCCCTGTGGTTTTATCAGAAGTATCTGCGTCTTCACAACAGCCACAGGCAAGTGAAACCCTGACTTTTTTGTGAGCAGCAAGGTGTTTTAACAACACAAAACATTTCAAAAATTACATAAGCCCTAAACTTGGAACTCCTTTTGTCTCTTTCAGAACAATAGTCAGTGCTTCCCTCAGCCAGGAAGAAAACCTAGCCTGGGATGCTCATGCAACATTTGCCTCTCTCTGTAGCTCTTAAGAGCAGGATTCAGCAGCTGCATTTTTTTTATCTTTACATCTGTAAAAGCAGCTAACTTTCTACAAAGCAGCCCCTGCAGTGCTGTGGAGAACACAGCAGTGTTTTGGACTTGTTGCAAAGATGTATGAAGCCTACAAAGAGCACATTGCTCTCTTTTGCACACATTCATTTTAATGGTAAATGAGCTCAACTTATTTTGAGCTACATAGGATAGGGAATTCACTTGGATAGCAAGATATAGCATAAGCAAGCACAGAAATAGTACCTGTGTCTCCCCTGTCTAGTAACACCAGCGATCCAGATGATCCTTCCAATAAACCACTCAGACACTCCAAAGTCTCTGCTGCAGCCAAATTAATCTCATCCAATAAAATCCACTCTCCTTTTTTTACTGCTTGTGCCAGAGTACCCTAAAAATAAGAACAATTTGTTAATCATGTCACCAGCAATGATGTATCAACTGAAGCATTCAGATACTGGAAATACTTGGTGTGCAATCTATGGCTTGATTAGACAAATGCCAATTCCAGACCTTTTAGAGCAATAGCAGTTTTACTGCTCTCTCTCAATAACAGCAATTATTTTGCCAGTCACAGAAGTCAGATAGTTATCACACCATTGTATCAGTTACCAGTTTGCTTGGCTCAAATATAGCAGATTTAGGATCCTTTATTTGCGCAATCTACTGCTGTGGAGCATATGCTTCACCAACACCACATGAGAATAAAGCTAATCCAAAGAAATCCAAAGACACAAGCAGTATTATGCTCCTAAGGAATCTGTACCCTATTAATTAAAACTATACTTAAGTCAGAGGTTCTCCAACTATTCATACATACATTTTTTTATAGAGGGCTGGTCAACATTTCACACACTTCACACGAAATTTGAGAGCATATATTCAGACTAACAGGGTGACAAAGAACAAGCATAAATAAACCTCATCATTTCTGCTGATCACACCTAATGTCATTAGAACATACTTTGAGTTGGAAATGTTTTGAAAAATCACTTCTAGAGAAACAGTACAGATTCTTAATATTAAATCCTTCACAGGAATTCCTAGACAGAACCATGACTTACTGGAGACTGGTCAAGAAGTTTTTCCTAATCCAGCTGAAAATACGATGTGACTTACTGATATTCTTTTATCATAACAGTCCTAATTCCTATTATACAGCACTGAATTAATGTGCTACCACAAACCATTCTCCCACTGCCCCTCTAACCACTGCCTCTTTGAAGCTGCACACTTCATTTCATGAGTTATGGAACACATTTTACTTCACAGCAAGGCTCTTGCCATGAAGCTACTTATATAATACTGATTGCAAAGTCCTTTAAATACTTCTCCTTATTCCTCCTAGCATCAAAACACAAATCTCTAAATACCTCAACAAATGCAAAGAGAAGAGCATTTTCTGTCATTTTCATCTGTTGATGAGCATGATTCAGTTTAAGACCAAATGCCTCCCACTTTTCCTTCAGTGGTAAGCCTGCAAGCAAAACAAATTTCAAGTTTGCACCATCAAAACAGTTTCATAATTTTTTTTTTAACAACATTCTTTTAATAGAGCTCTTTCAAGCACAGAGATACAGAAGTATGCTTGGCTGAACAACGAAAACATTGAAGTTCTACAGATAATACATCCTAAATAATAAAAATAATTACATCTTCTTGTTTTGGTTTTGGACATGTGTATTCTTTTTGTTTTTAAATTTAAATGAACACTACTGAGACATGGGCACAGATCATTAGTAACTCATTCCTAGATGAGGAACAAATATTTATTCTGCACCTTCGTCCAGCATGACTGTTACAACCCTTTAATTTCCAGAGACAGAAAGAGACATGTTAAAAAAAAAAAATCCAAATTTATAACCCTTATGACAGAACAGATTAACAATGAACACTTCAGTATCGATAAAAACACTGTTGCTTATCAGTTATGGCATTATTTACTACAGCACTGATTTCAGTTATTTGTTTAAAATCACCACCTGAGCTACATACACCATCAAAATTCCTTCGGTAACTTTGCAAGTTACAGATTTCAGCTTTGTCTTTATTTTAGGATTGTCGATTCTTGCAACAAGTGGTCTTTAAACCCTTTTTTTTTTCCCTTTAAATTTGTGGCCATTTATATTAATGTCTGCATATTTAGAAGACCCAGTTAAAAGAAGAGTGGAGATAAAGTTTATAATTGATTTTACTTAGCCCAAACTGAATGAAAACTACAACTTCACTTGTTCTGCTGGTCTAGAAGCAGAAACAACTCCATGCAAGACAAAGTATCGACGCTGCCTCAGCCCTAAAATGGGTTGTGAAGTATAAAACAAGAAAACCCTATTTGGAGACAAAACTACACTGAAACAAAACAAAGCACTAGGCAAGTCAGCACCACTGAAAGAGGAACTAAGGCAAAAGTAAACTCTTAGAATTATTACCACCCTGAAACAGTTATTACTTTGGGCTTGATTTTTTGGTTGCTGTTTCGCTTAGTTTTTGAAATAGGACATATTTGTGAGACATAAGCAGGTTCCAGGACTGAAAGTATGAATGAATTCACATAGAAGATTGACACACAAACAACGAGGACTCCTCACCAGCACAGCAGACAAGTGCTGAGTGGAGACAGATGTCAAGGCTACCATAGGGCAGACTAACCTCAAACAAACCCAAATTAAAAGAACAAAAGTCACCAGTATCTATCTACCCTCTGCAGTGGTTCAGCACTAATGTGTGTTTGATCCATCTTACCAGATGCATTTTCTTTTACTTCTTTATTTATAGCAGATTTATGAATATGTTGCATTAGTTTCAGCAGATCATGCCAACGTCTCTGCCTGTAGCAAGTCTGAATGTGTCCCAGGAATGTTTGATTTTTCTTCCTAGAGAATGTCTGAGAGAAGAGTTCTTCAAAAGACTCTCGCAGAGGTAGCCAGATCAGTTTGTTATCCACAGGCTTGTAACTGAAGAGAAGCACGAGAGTAATTACTTATGTGAAACAAAGTCATCTGTGAACTTAGAGAAAACAACCCCAAAACCAGTCACTTGAAACGACAATATGCTGCATGGATGAACCCTTGATTCTGAAGTTTTTTACTCAACTAAGGAACTAAATAAAATTGCACACATTTAAATGCACCTCACGAGGCAATTTTGTAAAGACAGGAACACCCAGATAAGCAAAATATTTGTAATACTACCAAAGAATATGTCTGTTGAATATTACATCAGATTTATATGGAACAGCTTAGCCATTTTTAAAGACACTGGGTTGTAGCTTTAAATGACTTCATCACACAGAGCTCTGGACACAATTCAGTGAAACTGCTCTGTTCTTCACCAAGGACAAGAAGGTTTCTGCATGCAAACACGCTTTTTAAGACATTTATCCTACTATGATACAGATGCTGCCTATTTTTCATGCAGAACAGACAAAACAGTGGTCACTGACTCACCCCCTAACAGATCTGCCGTGTCACTTTGCTGGTTCATGTTGACAACCCTCAAACGGTGCCCTTGAAGCAGAAACAGAAAACGCCATCAACTTGTGGGTTTGCTCATTTGTTGATTTGTAAATTATCTTCACGTAACTTACAATTTTCACACACTATTTACCTGTAATGTGAGCTAGGTACTGAACAGTTGAGGTTTTGCCAGTTCCTGTTTCACCAACCAAAAGCACAGGCTCTCCTTTGACAACACACACTGCAAGCTGTTCAATCAATACTGCAGAGGGCCGTGTGGCAGCAAAGGTATGTTTTGCCCTGGAAAAACAAAGAAAATTACTCAAAACTAAGATTTATCAAGGAGTTCATTTCAGTTTTACCTTTATTATTTTTAAGTGGAGTGGTTGGATTTGGGATATTTTTTTTGATATAGGTCTGTAAAGAAATAGTTCTAAGATACCTTTTTAAGATACTTACTTTTCTCAAGATACAACCTAAAAATTCAGGGTTTCCAAAAAACTTCCTGGTCAATGGAGTTAGCAACACATACCACAAGAATCTCCCTTTACAAAAGTAGATTCATCAAATTCTATTCATGGCAGCTGTGGATCCACAGTGCTTTGAAGACACTGTAGTTCAAAGAAGCAGACAATCTCCATGCTTTGACTGCCAGAAGCACAATGCAGACAATCTTAAAGATACACAAGGTAAAACTAAGATCTGAGGGGAACGAACTCATACATTCCTTTCATCAGAGCGAGAATATCCAATTTGCATTTTTCTTAACCCTGTGAGTTGCAGTCTGTTCTATTCACCACAAAATATTTCGATTCATGCAGAAACTACAGGATATTCTACCTGTGTACAGTGAGAGCCTGGTTTTGCTTCTTCACAAGATGAGCTCTTCCGACAGAGACTTCTTGTTCCCGTATTGAAATTTCTGGTTTGTAGAGTTCACAGAAGAATTCCACCTGTGAAAAAAGTATCAACATTTCCAATACTAATGTTGCTTACATCAAACTAAGAACACCCAGGCCATGCTAGCAGTATTACTTTGCAGCAAGTTAATTTTTAAGAACAAAATTCTATATTTTGCAGATTTTAAATACTCATCACCTAAAATAGTGAAGAACCTCAGAAGCGCTTTTATACCTATACAAACAACTTTCAACTTATTAAGTTGGTAACAGTCTTTGCCACTGTATTTCTACTTTATCTACTTCCATGGTAGTTCAACTACTTAATCTCGAACAATCATTTTAACAATAAACAAACAACCTCCCTTAAAAAAAAACCTCTGTGTAAACAAGGATGTTTTGCCACTTGCAGGGAATAATACATTCCTGTAATGAAATAATGCAAAGAAGGACAAAGAGAAAAACCCACAGAAGTTTCATGGATCCATCTGTCAACTGAAAGTAACAAAGGAGGGAATTTGCTTTGCAGACTTCCACAGTCAGAAATAGCTGACAAAGAGATGATTTATTTTAATTCTGTCATTTAGAGAGCTCCAGAGACTCAGCTGATTTTGTATTCAGTGAGTACAGAACAAGTATCAGTAAAGATCATGTTTCTCTCTGATCTCTCCATTTAAGTGATTAATGTTCACTGTAAACCACCTAAGAAAAACCACATTCTTTGCTACCCTGTGCATCTAGTGGTATCATGCGCTTAGGCAGCTGCTCTGTCTCAGCTGTGCAATCCTTCTTTTGCTCTAAAACAGGTTCCCTGGAACTTTCAGAGAAAACCGAGTGCTAGCTACATATAAAATAGGAGAAAAACAGATCCTGTGATGGAATGGAGAGCAAAAAGCCTGTTTGGGACAGAGAGGTGGGTGTCATTTTTTCATTAAAAATAACATAACATATTTCAATTAATCATAGAAAAATTGCAAGCTATACTTGCAATACTTCCAGTAAAGATCATGTTAATTATAGCTCAACATACCTTTTTCTTTGAAATGTTTAGGTAACTTCCAATAACTTTTGCCATTTTCTGTCTGCTCCCTTGGCTGGACAACATGGCTGTGAAACAGTCCAATGCCTGTCAAGGGGAAAACGAACTTCTTGAACACAAGTTTTGTATGATTTTATCTCACAAGCACCCTCTTAATCTAAATGAACCCAAATCCAATCCAACCATTGTAAACAAAAGTATTTCAGTATCCTCAGATCAAGTCAAACAACAGAGTTCAAAAAGATGTAATAAAAACTTCTAAACTCTGTAACGTAGTGGGTTTCTACCAAAAGTAAAAACTTTTCAGTGCCCAGTCACAACAGCCATTTTCAGATGAATGAACCAAAATGGAGAAGGAAGTAACACAGTAAGATCTCACAGCTCAAAAATGCCTTGGACTGATACACACCCAAAAAATTTGCAACCTAGACTGTAAACTGATGAATTGGGAAAGTAGAGAAGCAGCCTCACTTTACAAGAAAGGCTTCATCATATGCAATCCCAGCCTGTATCAGTTAAAATTATTTTACACCGTGCTGTTTCTATGACAGCAGTAAAATCTTTTAGCACCTTACTGCAAACAATTTTCCTAGTAGCAACAAAAGCCTGTGATCAGAAAGATCACAAACATTCCAACTACAGTCCAATTGCTTAAAACAAAACCAAATTCCTATCTCACATTCCCAAAGAGAGTATTTTGTGAGACAATGCTAGAATTTGGGTAATCAGTTTCTGGATCAAGTCTTACCGCACCTCCTGAAAAATATTCACTGCTGTGGTTGAAGAATTACTGTCGAAGTTGTAAGCAATCCTGCTGCACCAGTTCAGTAGGTCTCTAAAACAAAAAACCAAAAAGATTTGGTACAAACATGGCAAAACACACAGCACCTTCTTTCATGTTCCACTTAGGCCATGACATCATCTTCTGGCACTTGCATGTGTAGTTGTTGTACAAATTGTACATGGGAAGACACAAAGAGGATGATAATTCTGGGGAGTAGCTGAGCATGAAGACCAATGTTGCTTATAAATAGATAATACATACCCCATTAAATCATAATGCAACTATAAAACTGAAAGGTACTCAAGAATCCAGAAAGGTATATACCCCATGTTTTTTCAAGTTACAGATTCCTTATTAACAACAACATCTTCCAAAAGGCAAGAAAAGGAAACTTTATTCTAGAAAAAAATTACATTCTTAAGCTCCACAAAAATATTAGGTAATACCCACAGCTAGTATTTCCTAACTAATTCACAAAGCACTGATATTTGGTAGGAGAGGAAGAAATAATTCAGCACCAGGCTACATTTCACCACAGAATTTCTGAAATTAACAGTACATTACAAATCCAGTTATTTTCAGTCACCTTTAGGTTATAATGCTGAGAGTGTTCAGTACGAAATAATCTAATATACTCAATTGCTGAAAACATTATCTTCTAGCTACTGAGAGAACATTATACAGCACCTTCCAGTTCTTAACTAGTACTGATACCTTGTGTTAACAGTAATTGAGAATAAATTCATATAGCTTGGCACCAACTAAGTATTTCATATGACAAAGCCTACATGTTCCCTTATGCCCCCCAAAAAAGTAATTATAGCAAATAGCAAGTTTAAATAATCCAGAATGAGCTTCTTTAAATGATATATTAATCATTATCTTAAAACAAAAAATGTATGTTCCCAGTTTTTACAAAATTCCCATTTAATTATTCAAGTTTTTTCATTACTTTTTAAAAATCAGGAAAAAATACAAAAACAAACCCTATCTTGGTAGCTAGCTGACTTATAATAAACATATAAGAAAACACAACCTTAGAGACAGTTCTCGTCCTTCCAGGTTTGGTTTCTTTTGTTCTGCTCCTGATTCTGACGATTTTTCTGGTGTGTGACTGGAGCCAGCAGCTCTGTTTTCTGGTGCCTGATACTTGTCTCCTGCAAGGTCAATGAAAATGTCCAGCAAGTGATCTGTCACAAGAGCAAGGTTGGGGTATCTCCTTTGGAGGACCTGAAAGGAGGAACAAAAGAGAAAAAAAATGAAACAACAAAACACAAAACCCATCTGCACTGGAAAGAAACCAACAACCCCCTAATTTTTACTTACTTCAATTCATAATTAGCTTACAAGCTATATGAAACTGCTTTCTTACAATCTCTTGTTTGAAGAAAATAGAAGTTATTTTGACTTCTATGATACTGATTTTGATGCCAAAAAAGAATTTTTGCCAACTCAACTCTACTCCAATTCATTTAATACATTTGCACAAATACCAACAGGAAGAACAAAAGGTATATTCCATCCTATCTGAACCCAAATCATGACTATACAACTTTACAACTCTTTACAGAAGTCCTTACCTCCCACCCTTCTTTTTATGACTAAATTCATTTGAGCATTCAAATTGTCTTTTCACTGTGCTGACAAAGACATGTTAAGGGGATAATTTTTCTTTTGTAATTTACTTTCAGCTCAGTTCTCTCCATTAAAGTTTGCCAACCAAAATATTGCTTCCCAAAATTACTTTTCACAGATAAAGGCCAGGAAAACTAGTCATACCCTGCCAGACTGACTTTTAAGATTAACAAGAAGAACATGAGTCTGTTTTCAAGCCAAGTGGGTGAGTGTTCTCCAACACTGTCTCTTCTATTACTATTATGGAAGCTTAGTGCTTAATTTATACATTTTTATGACTTCAGCTACAAAGATAAAAAAAGAATCTAGTGGTAAGTCACACATCTACCACTCAAGTTTAATTTCTTCATAAGGTTTTGGTAGTTGCTCTTGCCCCATTCCTAACAATTAGCTGAGAAATGACAAGAAAGGAAAAAAAATCACAGAGATATTTAAGGCCACCTATAATTGTGCTGGCTGCTGAACAAGTCCAAAGGAGTTAATGAATGCTACCAAAAAATTAGCTTCTTCATTTTAGGAAATTCAGAACTTTCTCCTCAACTCTTCTGCTAGATACATTTCACCGCCTTTTCCCTTAGCCAAGGGTCTTTTAGAATCAGATCCTATTCTGAGCTCTGTATCACAAGGAGAATCTCCAGAGAATTCTATTTTCATATGAGCCCTGAGCTGTTTTAATTTTCTGAAGAACTACATAAAGCAAACATTTCCCAGAGATGCTAACAAAAGAAAGATGTTAATAGAAGCAGTTTTTTTTTTAATTGATAACTGACCAACTATTTTTCAACTCAAAGCTTAGCACTTAGAATAAAAGGAAGCTCAATTTTCTTTCTTGCTATTTCTCTCTGCTTTCAAATCTCTGTGGGCTAATAAGTGGCAAAGTAACTTGATTTTTGACCCACACAAAGCAGTGTCAAGGCAAGTTCCAGGAACCTCCCTTTACTTCAAATTTTCCTTACCAACTACCTGTTTACTTCAAAATTGGTAGAGCAAAGCTGAAATTATAAGGGCCTATTATGGAACTTGAAGATAAAAATAAGGATTGAATTAACTACTAAAAAACATTTATTACCCTAAGTTGAAACAATTATCACATGCCACAGTGGAGCAACACACCCCATACCTCCTTGAGCTCTGCTTTGCTCATGTTATCCAGATGTATTTTGGTCCAGTGTTTGTCCAGAAGAGCAGCATGGCTGCTTTGCTGCCTGTACCAACCTCCACCACAGCTGAATGTCCTAAATCAAAACAACAAGAAGAAACACAGCATGCTGAGCGTGGCTGAAGAAATCAGCATTTTCAATGCATTTCTGTGCATCAAAGAACATGTTATACAGAACATAATGCACAGGGCACAGATGGCAGTTTGTCACCGGACTGCCACACACCCTACCTTGCCCATCCACACTTTCCAAATTATCTGTTATCAAAGTGTTTTTCCTCCTATAATGCAAAATCTCCTTAGAGATACTTTCAGAAAGACTTAAATTACTGTCAGTTGTCTATTCAGAAACAACATATAGAATTGTTTGTAAAGAGAGAAACCTGGGAGAAGTGGCCTGTGGAATTTCTTAAAGAATCCGTGATCTTACTGCAGAGATGCAAGAAAAGCATCTCCAGCTCTGTCTCCTCCATAGTGTTTCACAATTATTCTTCCTCATCTTCCAGACTCAGCTCTTCCCATCATAAACTTCATTCCCTTTGTTCTTTTACTGCAGAAATAACTATTCAGCCATGTGTTTTTACCCACTATGGAAGTAGCCTTGCACATGCAAAGCATTAGATTTGGGTTTGTGGTTTGGTTTTTGTTTTCTGGTGGGTTTTTGTTGCTGGTTTTTTTCTTCTTTGTTGTATTGTGTTTGGTTTCTATTGTTAAATACTGTTTCCCAGCTGTAAACTGCAACAGATTTATGGAATCTACTCTAACTAGCCCAGTGAAAACTATAATTTGCTGCTATACAAACTATTCACTGATGTGCTGGTTTTGGCTGGGATAGAGTTAAATTTCTCTATAATAGCTGGTATGGGACTGTGTTTTGCATTTGTGACCAAAACAGTGCTGATAACACAGGGATGTCTTAGCTACCCCTGAGCAGGGCTTGCACAGAGTCAAAGCCTTTTCTGCTTCCCACCCCACCAGAAAGGAGGCTGAGGGTGCAAAGGGGCTTGGGAAGGGACATGCCCAGGACAGCTGATCCCAACTGGCCACAGGGATATTTCATATCAGATGGAGTCATGCTTAGTATATAAAGCTGGGGGAAGAAGAAGGACAGGTGGGGATGCTCGGAGTGATAGTGTTTGTCTCTTTGTATGGAAATCTTCAGCTTTACCTAAACTCTTTTTATCTCAACCCATGATTTTCCCCACTTTTGCAATTCTCTCCCCCATCCTGCTGCTGGGGGGTGAGCCAGTGCCTGTGTGGTGTTTAGCTGCTGACTGAGGTTAAACCGTGACAACCATGCATACAGAAACAAAAAGTCTGAGGAAATCAGGCAACCAAAAGAGCTGAATACAAAAGACTCAATTCCAGAAAAAAACAGATCAGAAGAACAAATTTACAGAAGGAAGACAAAAGCAGGAAAAAATGTTAAAGGCTTTGAAATAAACTACTAAACATTTTAAAACCATGAAACTGCCATTCCCCATGTAGACCTCCTAACCTTTAACCTTGATACAATATTATGTCTTCCTACAGAACAAGTCATTTTGACATCTGCAGCATGAGGCACTACTACAGCGAAACAATCAGGCATTGTATCTTTTTCTGGTTAGAAAACATTACAAACATCTATACTGACAGAAGACTTTCATAAATATCAATAATAAACCTTTTCCACACAGTAATTCCTAAGACTGGTACTTTGCCTTGGTGATGGGTTAACTTTGCAGAGCTCCTCCCAGCAAGGTTCATTCCTTCAGCCTTATTGAAGCAACTTTTCTGTACAAAGACTGGGATTCACCCCAAGGCTGCTTTCAAGTGAAAAAAAAAAATAATTTCACAGCTCCTATTGCTTGTTAATTGGAAATTGCTAAAATACTTCTACACAAGTACCTTGGACTTAAAAACAAGATATCCATGCTCTCAATCTCATTTAAGTTTACAAACCTACCTCCTGGTTGCAAAAAATTGGAACCCTGGGGCTACTTTTAAACAGTCACCACGACCAGGAATCAGTAACTCTCTTTTCTCCAAAAGAGGAATCAGCACAGAGATCTGGAGAGAAAAATTACAGAACCTTTATTTTTGGTGAAACTAACAGACAGCATAACCATCCACACTCATTTCACACTTGAGATGCTGGAGCAATTCCACTGAGCACCATTACATTGCCAGCAACTGCCATTCCCACAGACTGCATTTCAAGTGATGCTAACAGGAATTGCAGAGTCCCCAGTAATTTTAATGAGCAGTGGAAGTCACAGGTGCATGTTCACCTACCCTTTTTCTCCTCTATTCATATTTAATTATAAGAGAATGGAAATGACAGCATTTACACTGCAAGTCCAAATCAAAACTATTTATTTTTAAATTATCAAATTACTTATTAGACACATTCAGAGCAGAAGCTTTATTTTTTCTTTATCTACCTGAACAAAGATGACCTGTATCTCAAAAATGTCATTCTCAAACATCAACGTTTTTCAGTGTATACACTGCTGCCCCCAGGAGGGTTTAGTATTTATTTCAAGAATTTACCCTTCCCTAGAGAAGGACAGTAATGGTGGTGGAAAGAAAGAAGGGAGGTATGACCCCTCAGCACAGAAGGAGTCACACAGAGATCCTTTGATATGGAGAAAGCAGACAGGATGCCCGAAGGGAAGACCTGAAGAAAGGAATTTGATGAATGCAAGATACTACTCAGGGTATGCTTATCATGAGTGCAATGAGTTGAGCACAGAAGCAAGTAAGTGCATGACCCCCTGGCAGTGAACTGGCTGTACATACAAGCAGCATTCATCTGCTTTCTTATATATTTTCTAGTTCTATTTCTAATATCAGAAGCCTAGAACCTAATAAACAAACTGATAGGTTGTTCAGTCACACAAAGGATGCTTTATGGATATGAAAGGAAACACCAGGAGAATGTTCAGCAGGCCTATGCAGGAAAGCACCTCTATCACACCATTCTTGCAAATGACTTGTTTTCAGTAGCCATTACTTCAAGAGGCAAGGATGACCGACTAACTAGTTGTTCTGGAGCTGAAAACAGGAAATTGATTAAAACTTATAGTGCTTAGTGCAACAACACATTTTTAATATGCAAGAAAAAAAAAATGTGGAAGTTAAAAAAAAGCCCCACAGAACAAAACACACCAAAAAAAAAAAAATCTTATTAACAGCACCAGCCCCATACATTGACAATATTCTGTGGTGCTTAGGGCCACATTTGATTTTAAATACCAAAACATCATTAAACAGACACATGGCTAATTATCAGTGTCAATTCCATTTGTCAGAGTGAAATTTGGCATCAGTGGCAGGGTCACAACTACTCTGTAACAAAGACAAAAACTAACAAGATGTGCTAATATGTGAAAAAAGACAGGTGAATTCTTTCTAACTCCTTCTAAAGGAGCAACATTTTCATCATGCTGGTACAGAACCCTGGTGATTAGACTCCCAATATTGCCATCATGGGCATAAATTAAGACCAGTACCTTAAAGCAACCATAAACCTACATACCACATCCAGAGGAGCATAATCAATATCCTCCAGAAGTATCCAGTGACCTTTGGTAACAGCTTGTGTCAAGGTGCCAGGCTGCCACACAAACTCCCCTGGTACATCTGTGCATCGATACATACCCAGCAGTATCTGTGACAGAAACAATTGGCACATGAGAATCCTGTGCATTACACCTCCTAAAAAACTCAGAGAAAAGGATGACAAATACAACCAACATTGGTACATAGGTGACACTTAGCCTCCACCTTGCTAAACAATCTGCCTGGTAATCTGTGCCCAGCACTGCACTTTTTTTAATGAGAAAATTAAGGAGAAATGCTTCCCCTCTCCAGTGGTAATTAAACTGAAACACAATGATTAAAACAAACCACGTACATGGAATGGAATTTATGAGCTGTGCCACCCTAATTTACAAGCAATCTAAAGTAACATGGAAAACTGTCTAGGGTCACACCGAACTTTATTTTATGTTTTTGAACAGTCTGCGACCAAGACAGTAAAAGGAATATAAAGCAAGTTATTCAAAGGTAAAACCCAGTCAAAGCTTTGCTTTTCTCTCAAATTGTAACTTCAATATTTAAGCATTGCTTAAAAGCTGACTTTATGGTTTTACTACTATGTATTTTATATCCCAAACTTCATCGCTTTTTCTTAATATGGTGGTTTTAGTCTTGTATATGAGAAGATACAGTTGTGAAATGTTGAAACCAGGCGTGTTCCATGCAAAGAAGGTGCTTATGCATGCTAATAAAAAACTTCTGATAACTTTTGGTAGATACTAAGCACCTTTGAAAACTAAATATAAATTGAGCCAAACCACATGATAAATCAACTCAAGCTCCAAAATTCTATATGCAAAACAAGAACAACATGAAATTATCCAAAGATAGAGCTTAATCATTATTATGTAAGTGCAAGTCACCTCAGCATCCCAGTATCTTACTTCACCTCACCTTTATCATAAAAAAAAGTATCAGATTAAACTGACATTAGCTCACTTCAAATGAAATAAGTGTTCATACAACCTCTGGCACCAGAATCCTTTTTTTCCAATACAAATCAATTTTTTTTAAATTAAAAAAAATCAATAGAGCTCTTCCTCATAGAAAAACCTTGATAATACATAAGTTAATTGACACAGGTACAGCACAATTATGCAAATAATTTTAAACATACTGGAGTATAACTGTTATTTTTCTTCATGTTTGTTTATTCATTCTCATCAATAGCAAGAACAATCCTAAAGAATTAGGCATTGTAGGATCCTTGAGTGAAAACATTGTATTATTAGAAAATTAAGTCAATTAAAGTAACAGTTATGTCTCATCATCCAACCATAAAACAAATCCATCAGTTACCTTACTATCAGTTTGATCTCCAAGCTGAACTTTCAAAATATGAGGAGGTTTTGCTCTTCCTGTAACAGCCGCTAAATATTCAATCAAAGAAGTTTTGCCACATCCTATTGGTCCTTCTAATAAAACAGGAGTCTGATATGCTACAGCAATAGCAAGGTTTTGAAGATTTGTGAAGGCAGATTCAACCAAAACAAAACTGCTGGTGTTATTTTCCTGTTCAAACATAAAATTTGGGTTACTACACTTCAATTGTTACTTTTCTTACAAGTTGTAAAGCACAGAACTGTTAGGAAAGTAAGTCTAAGAACTAGAAAAATTATGGCCTGCAGATCTGCGTATCAAATAAAATAAAGGAGTCTAAAGTTGTATTTAACAACAGATATTAAAACAGATTTTATCAAAAACCTATTACAGGTGACACACTTAATGAAAAGTAGACATACAATTTGATCCCAAGGGAATTCACACTAAGCTGTCAGTACAGGCATAGTAACTGTTCAACCATAAGTCATGTTCATCTAATACAGTTTGCAACATAAGTGAAACTAAGTCATCAGAACGGATTTAAATCACAGAACAAATCAAACAGCAGTTGCATTCAGATGATGCAAATATGAATATTAACTTAATGAATATGAGTATTTATTTCTTTCTGTAGAGGCCAGAAGTATAAGATCATTAAACTCAGTGAATGAAAAAAAAAAAAAAAAGTATCTTCAATAACATTTTCATTTTATTCAAAATTAAATTAATGCAGTTTACTGAATGGTAATAATCAATATTACAGTCTCCAAATATTCTGACTTACAGTCAATTGCTTATCAATATGTCACAAAAATTAGTACTTTGTGCCAAAAGGCACAGAGGAAAAAAATCAAGAGCATTGAAACAAGTGTCTTTTATTTACATCTGATCTTTTTTTCAGATACAGCTTGATATACTTCTCTGGAAACAACAGAACCTGCTTCCTCTCACAGTTTGTTCCTACATCTTCATTAGACCTTCTAAGCTGTCACTGGAATCTCGCTACTGTAACTGGAGCTACACTGGAGAGCAGATCAGTGGAATACCTGTGGCTATTAAAAAATGAAAGCATTCCTTTCGGGGAAGTTCTCTCCTCCCTCATAGATAAAGAGTATTCTTTCAGTAATGCAGCTTATAGCATGGCCTGGCTTCAGCATGGCTGCAGCAGCAGTGATACTGCCATGGGAATTAGAATCTTCTTAAACAGCTCTACAGCTTCCCCTGCTACAGTGAATTTCAAACTGCTCTCTCAATCCTATACAAAACCCCAAAAGGCTAGTAAACAGTGAATAAATAAAATCAGTTCACTGTTCTTAGAAATTCCTAAAACAAAAATGTACTGATTTACCCATGGATTACATACCTGCTCTCCAGAAACATGCTGTAATCTAGGCAGCACAATGCCACACACAGCTACTACATGTGCAGAGAGGTCGCCCGACACAACATGTCCTTGTGTATAGCTCAGTTCTTTCTCCTTTTGCCAAAATGAGGAGTCTGGATTAGCCAAAACAAGGGCTTGTTCCACATTCTGCAGCTGAGATTCTTCTAGCAACCTGCAAAAGCCATGTTTATTAACTCAGCTGAAAGCCATCAAGAAAAACAAATAGTGTTCCAAGATTTTAGAACCTCTTACTTTAGTCTGAAATGTATCAGCTCCTCAGGATTGAATATCTTCTTCAGGAAAGATAATTTATGCTCATCATTCATGCATGTAATCAAAGCAAGACAGTTTGAAGTATACCTAAAAATTATATTTAGAACACAATATGTCAAAACATAGTCTTTAGAAATGTAGTTTGACAACTGTCAATTGCAAACCAAAACATCAAGTTTGGAAAAACATGCAGAAAACTTAATTCATAGAAATTATTTTAGCACTATGCTTAGCATTCTTTCAGATTAGACAAGTATCTCAGAACTGAGGCAAGCAATTCTATCATGGCACAGTTTTAATATATACACCAATTAGCTAACATTTCTCGGAAGAACTGAATTATCAGCAGAAATACAGTAACAGAAAGCACTTTCCTAAGTAAATGAAAGTTAACATATGAGACAAGGAAAATGAGGTCATCTTTGCCCAGTTTTTTTCTCCTACCATTTCCCTTCCAAATTGCATTTCATGCTATTTCTAAAGTAAACCTAATGCAATGAAATCCATTCTGAGTGATTAAAAAAGCCAACAGCTCCCAAGTCGTGACTACATAAAGCTGTCTTGCAACAAAAGAACATTTAACATAAATCATAAACCAGTTTTCATTTATTACGATGATGTCTTTAACTTCCAAGTACAAAGTTTTCAATGAGTTTGATGGGGAGGAAGAAGAGTAGACAGAAGATTGTTTCAGGACAAAAGTTTAAAGGTCAACTCATTCACTTGAGACTATCGTCTGAACATCAGGTAAACCAATTCTAGGCAATGAACTATAGGTTCTCTCTTTTTCTGAGACAGTGTCATTTTGAAGAGCTTCATAAATGACTGACAGATTTGACATCACTCTTTTCTGCCCTTCCTAAATTATACACCTTACTTAAATTATGCTTTCCTAACACAATTCTGAATTTATGTTTTAAAAAGTTAAGACTATTAAAGATCTTTTTTTAAAATAAAAGGGACTATCAATACTACCACTGACATAAATAAGGTAGAGCATGTGATTAGGTTGAAGCCCTGCAGGCAGACACCTAACATAAAACATCTGACCAAAATCCCACATGAAGACTGTAACAAGGCCAATGCAAAGCACAGCTTAAATAAGCCAAGTTTCACAGCTGCTGAGATATCTATATACAAACAATACAAAAAAGGACCAACTTGGGCAAACTGAAGTTATTTGGAAAGATTCTCTAGGCCATGGCTTTTAGCACTACTAAGAGCTAGTCTAAAATTCACTTTGTGATAGATCACTATAGCTGTCAAAAGTTTAGTTAAGAAGTTCAGATACAGCTACCATTGGTACAGATTTCTGGTATTATTTGATGATGCTTTCTATTGCATGTGAACATTATTAATTACAATTCAAGATACAGATACATCTATTCAGTGAAGCAGATTTGGAGGTTTTCACTTACCAACGCACTAAAGTGTCATGACTCCTTAGGAGTGGAATGCACACACTCCAGTCCCACAGCTCTCGGAAAACTGATTGCTCCTTCTGTAAAAATCTGTAAGCTGCCTCCATGAGGTCCCGTAACTTCATCCGCCTGCGCCCATATCGGACTGTGTTTGCATCTGAGCTCTCCAGGAAAAGCCTCTGGAAAACTGGTGACGTAGTTTTAAAGTATCTTAAAGCAAATCTTTAGAAGAGAGAAGGAGATGGAACACAGACATGTGAGTCAGAAGAAAGAAAACCAGACAGTAATAAAAATGTCAGGGTACAGGTCCTAAGAGAGCAACTAATGGTGCTAAGAACCAAGACCTACAATTTTGTCAGCCTGTGGGAAAGACAACCACTTCAGCAATCAGCTGACGACAGATACTCCACCTTATTAGAAATCATTTCTTAGTTATCAAGGGGAAGCAGTACTGCCTTTGGTGAAAACTCTGCTCTTGTTTACTGAAAAAGTAATACTGATTCCTACTCATGTAACTTTATATTCTACTGGCCTACGGGTCTTATCTTAAACGCAGAGATTTTGGTGGTGAACTATTTTCACTGCAGCTATTTTGCTTTTCTGTAGATCACAGATGAAAGTCACATTGCATCTTACAACATGATTTAATTAGGTGTTAAATTATAAAAAGTTTAAGTTGTCCTTGACACTTGTATTTACCAAACAATTCTTTTGCCTTCAAAACACATTTGTTACTGTGGGAGACAATTTAAATCCTGACACCACCTCTCTTCACAAGGGAACACTAACAAGCACATACCGCCTGTAGGAAATGTTAACTGCAATGTTAATGGCCAATGACTCAAACAATTGGCCATTTGCAAAAGCAGTGGTGCTTTGCTGAGATGTGCAGGGTGACAGCCCAGGGGCAGAGCGGGTGAGCAGCCACCACAGGGGGCCACAAGCTGGGGTTTGGACCACATCTGGAAGAGGCTGATAAGCAAATCCTGAAAGGTGGGTTAATGCTTTTTATCATGACAATGTCCTCCCTAACACAACTGGCTCAGCTGTGAAAACTCCCCTTGGGGTAAGCACCAGGACATTCACACTGAAGGTTTTCATCCCTTCTCATGGGGTATAACTGACTCAACTACCTCAGAGGCAGCTGTCATGTCTTAGGAAGAGTCATAAATCAAAGACCCCCAAAGCACCCCCACACTCACTTTTAGGAACTTCCACCAGAGAACTGGGCATGATGCACAGTGCTGCAACACTGTAAACTTGCCTCCACCCATGCAGGTACCTGGGCATTCCCATCTGAAGCTGAGCATTTATTAAACCGTGGAATTTTATGTTCCGTGGGCTTCCCCCACCGCCCGATGGATCAACACTTTGACCATCACTTATATATTGCTGTATGTCTAGGGGTAGTAACCAAAATGGCTACAGATCTCCATATCTCCTTTCCATTGCAACCAAATTGTTCTAAAATAAAAAAAATATATATATATATAAACATTGACATCTCATTACTCACGGCAAAACATCAGGGTGGTCAGCAACCAGCTTGCTCATTGCTACACACAGCCTTTCATGCTGATCATGGTTGATTTGGCCACCAGCTTTAATAGCTTCTGCATTTCTTTCCAACAAATCCAGCAGGATAGGCCGAAGCTGCCGGCCAATCAGCAGAGTACATTCTTTATCCAGCAATAACTGCGCCAAGGTATTGAGGATGCACTGACGGTCCTGCTGAGTCCACACCTAAGGGAATGGCAAGTCAGAACAGGTGGAATGGAAAATGATTGACTTTTAACTTCAGAGGTACTCATGCAGGAGCAAATTTTACATGAACAAATAGTTCAAAACCAGAAGGGAGTCCAAAATCCCAAAGCAAGTACTCAAATGATACAGTTCTTCAAATTAAAAAAAAAAATACAGTACAGAATGAATAAGATGGAGAATGATATGCTAGATAGGAATTACAAAGTAGTCCCAAAATCCTAAATTGTACTTTACAACTGAACTACAAAGCAAACAATTTGTAATTTTTTTTTTTTTTAAGATTGGGAAAATATTGTAAAAACTAATACATCTTTCTTCCTGGAATTTCCATTTATCTTAACAGCTTGGGCTCATGAGAGCCACAAAACATTTAAGAACTTGATTTCTTAAGTTTAAGTTGCTTCATGTTCACTATCTCTTTAAAAAAAAAGCATTTGATCAGTCACAATCATAGACTTATTTCCACAGTTCTGACAGGAATTATAGCAAGCAATGTTCTTAACAAGAAACAGCTTGCATCTGCAGTTTTGAGGTTGAGATTCTTTATTTTTTCATACTGTTATACAAAAAATGGTCATTTAGTGCTTTAAAATACAAGGAAAACATATGCTAGAAAGAAAAAGAAAGGAAAAATCCAACACACCTTACCCTCATACCTCTCCTGCCTAGTCCCCCCAAGCTTCCTAACTTTGATACTGAAGAACAACCCATTTATTGTGTCTCACCTTTAAATTTCTCTGGTCTTTGAGTTCATGTTGCTACCCAAGCATCTCTCTTCTTCCATATTTATTTAACATATAATGCAGCATTAGCAATTCTGAAAATCAGGATTATGAATTTGCACTGTAGCACTTTGCTCTTAACTCAGATCCTCCACACTCCCCTCTCTTACCAAGTGAGCCCTTATCCTATTCAAGACAGAAATATTCTGTAACTCTGTAATAAGGCAGTCTTTTGTTTTAGCACCACATGCAGCCAAATTTCTGCTTCTCCTAGACTTTTGTTACTCAGGTAAAAACCCACTCCTGTTCTCACAGATGGGATGGTTTCATTGCTTCAAGAGTGCAGAGGTCCTTTGAAAGGATGACCTCCTAAGGTGATACAACTGTGGACACCCTTCTAGAACACATGCAAACCTGTTCAAGTTCCTCAGCCTCCTGAATTTGAAAACACATTTATCCCCAGACAACATTAACAGGGGAAACTGCAGTATATACACTACAAATATCAAACCCATCACATTAATTGCAAGCAGTTCCTTACAAGGCTCGTGTTTGCTTTTACAAAACGTAGGTTTATCTGCTTCTCATCTATCACAGCAGCGTCAAAAATAATTTTAAAAATGAAGCAAGGCCCTGTTCATTACAGGGAATCAGATTTTGAGTGGCAAAATGACTGATAAGCTGCTCAAAGGCCGAATGGCACAAACGAAACAGAAATAAACTCCACTGGAAAAAATAAAAAGTACCTCCAGTTTTCAAATCAATTATGTCTTTGGCTACCCAAGTAAGGCACAACAGGTGCTTAATTTATTAAATAGAGCTTTCAATATCAAATAAAGCCAGTTAACAATAAAATAGTAAATAATGTGACTTACTCAGTAAAATTCTGCATTTACATGTCTACTGTATAACAAATTCATGCCATTAGCAATTTTGTGAGAGGAAGCAGTTTTTTAATCATTGTGTGCAGTACCCTTAGGACATATAAAACTGCTCAAAAATCACAGTGGCACCATTCTCATTCTACAAAGATACTGTCTGTCTCATTTTAGAGCCTAAATTAAAAATTTTATGGAAAAGAAGAATACTGTCAGAGTGGTTTGTTTTAACTAAACATGGCTTTATGAAATACCAGCTTTCTCAAGCAATAGGAATAGACAGCTGATTTAAAAGTGTTCAAGTCTGGGATAGTAAATCTGCACATGTGGTTCCAAACAGCTGCTCAAAGAAAGCATCACAAAAGACTGTGCCTCCAAACGCAGAACACATCCACACATTGGCTGTTATTAATGAGATGCATAAAGCAGACACAGAGCCAGGATTGAGACCTGGAGTCAGACACAGTCCCAGCTGCTGCTCTAGCAGCACGTTGCACATCTCCTTCCCAACGTGCACAGTACATTTGCTCATTGCACACAAGATACAGAAATCTTTAATAATACCCAGCTTGATACAAACTCTAAATTCATAAAAGAAAGGATACAGCAATGAGCAATCTGGTCCCACATGAAAGCCACATTTCTGCTCATGACTCACAGGTTATACCAGACACAGATTTAACTCTGGGATACTTCTAAAGAGTTGGAGGGCATAAGGGGTCATACAGAGGGAATCTTTCTTCCCCTCCAACACAGGAACTCATGTTCTTGTCTCTGTTCTCTCACACAACAGCTCTACCACTGTATGACTGTGCAACAATCAATTCAGCAAGATGATCCAAATTAATCCTTTTTGCAAAGTCTTACACTGGGTGGGAAAGTTGAATGGATTTTCCGCATCAGCACACTTACTGGGTTCAAGATTACAGAAGCACCACAAAGGTGTGGCTTGGCCTTGGAAGAGGCTAAAAGAAAAAAGCAAGCCTGCACTCTTTCTATAACCCACACAGTTTAAGGGGAAAAAAAACCCAAACAAACAAAAAAAAACCACCCCCAAAACCAGGAGTGATATGCAGTCTCACAGAGAGTACAAGCTGGAACTTCCTAAACCTCCTCCAATACATCTTTGACAGAGCTGGACAGATCTCTCCCTCACAAGAGAGGAGGCAAGCAAGAAGTTTCTTGCTGACTTTGTTTCATTAACATACTGTGTCCCAAAAATCACAGCTCTACAAAAACTAGCTGAAGGAGCTGTCAATACAGCCCAAGATGGAAGCCAAAGTGCAACATACCTTCCCTTATTTCTAATGCTACATGATGTAAAGCCTAACTAATCTTTCAAATAGAATGCTAAAGGCGTATTTTAGAATGAAGAAACCTCTGCCTTAGTTGCCAAAGCATCAGGACATTTTTCTGACAGACAATGGGTAGCTCTGGGAATTTGAGACCACTGGCTCATCTCCTTTTTTGTGCATTTATTAATATAAAGGAATGAAGTAATTTCTCAGCATTAAATGCAAGGACTGAAGGACTCTAAATAAGAGCTTGGAATTATTATTAAAACAACTTTCACTCCTACACAGAAAAATAAAATGCAAAATGAAGAATGCCAAGCTAAACCACCAACAAATTAAAAAAGAAAATCGAGAATGATGTTCTCAAGTCCACTTAGGACAGTTCCACAGACTAAGCAGCGGGGTCAGGTATCTATAAGCGCAGCGGTAGATGCAAATGACAGAAACAAAAAAGGGTATTTTTGTATTAAAGTTCCATTCCTAGTAGTGTTTTAACCTTCACGGTAATTAACTTCTCTACTGATATTACATGGTCACGGGGAACCAAAATACATACGTTTGCACAAAATCCACATTTGGAATTCTAAGCAGGAAGACTTTCTGGCAGACCTTTGGTAACACAGCAAAGAGCCAAAAGCACATTCCAGCAGTTTACAGAGACCTATTGCTTCTACAGGTTGTTAAAGTTGTTAAAAAAATGTAAAGGTGGGAAACAAAGACTGGTTCAGAGAGCTTTTCATCCCATCTTCCGCATTTAAGAGCACAGAAATTTGCTGTATCTTTGCACAGTTCATGGTATATAAAAAAACTTTACAAAAACAGCTATAATTCTATCACATACCCAAGCACAGGGAACAAAACCTTCCATCACCACATGAACAGTGCCGTACTACTATGAACCTCAAGATTGCTCCTTACTTAACAATTGTGGGTAAGTTTTATTCCTTTATGGAACACTGAAGAAGTAAGTTGCCAGAAAGACATAACGAAGCTGAAGAGCAAAGAGAGCTCTAGATTTCCAGAGTGCACGCTTCCTAGAATGCATACAAAGCAACTTGTAGGAAATCAGGTATGACGTTTAGAGCTGCAGTTTGTTTACCGGCAAGATAAGCTTAAAATAATCCTAGAGCTGTAGCTTCCAAGCCTGGAGACAGCAATTCAGTTTTCAAAAGGATGTGTCATTGTTAAGTAATGTGCTGTTCCAGACTCCCTCCATATAACCACTCTTCAATAATTTCCACCTAGCAAGACTTTTAAACCTCAAGCACATCTCCAAAAGTTACCAAAAGGGAGAGGGCACATTCTCTTTCCCAAACTCAGATCTCTGTGACTCACTTCTGGTTCGCTGCTCCATCTGTCTGCTACAACATGTATTCACATCATCCCTGTCTGTTTCTCAGCAGTTACTCTCTTGAAAAGCAACTCTTCATCACTGCTTCCCACCAATTAGCTTCAACTCAGGAATATATATTCATGTCAATTTTACTTTGATCCTGTGATTTGCAGCGACAGAAGAAAGAGCCATCGGTCTACCGACAAAGAACCTTGAGTACCAGTATGAAAGCCTTCCTCAACCATAACTGAGACAGCAACTCACACTGAAAGCCAATATCCTAGAAAAATTATACTTTAGACTTTTCATCTTGAAACAACTGGGACATTTCCTAGACACTCAAAGAGAAACAGAGACTTTGAGCCCCAAAAATGTGTACACATCTAAGGGGCTTCAAAAGCTCTATCGTGAAAAGTATTAAAAAAACAACATCTGAAGTGTTGATACCCTGTTATTACACGTCTTCAAGCATTTCAGAGAGAGACACGAGATTGGCCTCAACTCCCCCTGAAAGCAGATGTGCTTTTCAGAGTTAAGGCAGCCAAAGCACGCAAGTGACTACAGGACCCTGTTTCCAGCATCACTACAACCTGTGAGACTGTGATTAAAAGAAACCCTAAAAGCAAAGCCTAGCAAATCCATGCCTCTTTTTATCCCACATGCTGTTTTAAGGTAATTAAAGAAGACATGCAAAAAGCATCAGCGCAGGGAGTAGTTACTGTCTCAGTGCTTTATAACAAAATGCCACCTCTCGCCGTCACACTTCCAGGGTCTCCTTAGGGCACATGGAAGATATCGAAGATTTCAACTGCGGGCCGAAGCGCAACTGGAAGGGTACGAGGATACAGGAGAGGACCTTCCTCATGGGCTTCACCCGCGCATCCCTGAAAGGGGCGGGGAGGGCAAGGAACAGCCCCAGAGGGGGAAAGAGAGAGCGGGGATTAGCTGCCGCCGGCCGCCCGAGGGCCAGGGACGGGCCGGGGGTCGGGCACACACACAGCTGCCGGGAGGATATGGCGGCACGGGGCGCCGGGGGAAGCGGATGCGCTCCCTCCGCCCCACAGCGGCCCCGGCGACACCCGCCCGGGCGGAGAGAGGACAGGCGCCCGGGGGCTGCCGCCGAGCCGCGGGCCGCCCGCTCTCACCTGCTTCGCCAGGAATCTGCTCAGCTCCACGCCGCTCTTCTCGTTCCTGCGCGCCACCAGCTTCAGCGGCTCCGCCAAGCGGAACCGCAGGTCTGCCGCCATCCTCCTGTCCCTGCTGCTCCTGCCGCTGCTCCCGCGGCGGGGCAGAGCGGCGGGAGGTGCGCGGGGCTCGCAGCACGTGCGGCGGTCGCGGCGCGGCACCAGCAACTTCCGCTCTGCCGCCGTCACGGGAAGCGCGGCCACCGCCCCGCCCCCGCCCCGCCCCGGACTACATCTCCCGGCGTGCAGCGCGGAGCCTCCTCTCCCGCCGCGGGCGCCGTCCGGGAGCGGAGCGAGGCGCTCCCGCTGGCTCTGGGCGCTGGAAGACTACGCGTGTGGGGCTGCGTTCGCCGCGCCCTCGGCCCGCCCCCCTCCCTGCTTCCCGGAGAGCCATCTGCCGCCGCCGCCGCAGGCCGCTCCTGCCCGCGAGCCCTTTAAATCTGGGTCAGGGAGGCGGCCGAGGGCGGGCGGTGACGGACGCAGCAGCGGGTGGCCCCGGCTCGGGCGGCAGGAGCGTTACGCCCCCGGCGGCAGCCGCTCGCGGAGGCCGAGCGCGGCTGTCGGGCGGTAACGATGTCCCTGCAGGGGTTTGGCAGCGGGATCGCCGACAGCAGCAGCCGGCGGAATTGAACCTCGGGCTTCCCGGGAGCACGGCCGAGGCAGCGGGGAACGGCAGCAGGTGAGCGCGCGTGTCGCGCGGCGCTACCCCGGGCAGCCTCCAGGGACCGCGGCACCGAGCCTGCGGGACCGGCGAGTGCCGTGAGCTCCGGGCCGGAGCAGGCGGGAGGCTATCGGCTCGTGCCGCCGGGAGCAGCGCGCGATTTCCCGCGCTCGGGGCCGGGCCGGGATGGGCCTGTGGTCAGGAAGGGCCGAGGGGGCGGGGCCACGGCCGACGGGGCGGCGCTCCGCCCCCCGCGCGCCGCAATTTGGCGCCAACCGCTGGGGGCCGGGGGCGGGGCTCGTGGCGTCACGGCGGCGGATGCGCTGTGCGGCCCCGGCCGTTGGCTGCCGCGGCGCTGGCCCCGCCCCCGCCCGGCCTGCGGCGCCGCCGGTGAGCGCTCCCGGCCCTGGCGCCTCCCGCCGCTCCGCAGCCCGGCTCGGCACCGCGGCACCGCACACCCCGGGCACGGCCTGCCCGCCCCAGCCGCCGGGGGCTGCGGGAGCCGCGACTGAGGGTGCGCCTGCCCTGACCCCCGAGAGGTGCCGAGCTCTTCCGCCGGGGCAGCAGTTGGGGCGGGCGGGACCCCCTTCCCGCCTGGGCAGGGAGGAAGGGCCGCTGCCTCTGCACGGCCTGGCGGCTGCTCTGCGCTGCTCCGTGCCTCTGCCTTGCCCCTGCCAGCCCCACTGCTCGGTACTGCGTTGACTGGTGGTATCAGGCAAGGGGAAGTTGCTCATAAATGGTCACCAGGGAAGAAATCAGAATTACCAATTATCAGTGTTTTAGGTAGGTATGATGCACATTCGCATAAGCCGTTCAAAGAATGCAGTGCTAATTTTAATATCGAAATTTCTTTATAAGATCTATAAGAGAGAGACAAAGATCTTCAAAAGGCTTATTCAAGTAACAGATAATTTCTTACATTTCTCGAAAGCAGATTTTGGTACCTTGATACGAGAGTTTTCTCATTCTAATGCTGGATTTTGTTGAAGAAGAAGGGCCACAGGTAACTCAGGTGTAGTTGACATACTTAAGGATGCTGCTGCTTTCTGTTGCTGTTCTGGCAATTGAGTGATTTTCTTTGCTCTGTTATTTTACTCGTAGATGGGGAAGCCATAGGGAGTTGTATCATGGCAGCAGATGAGGATGGATTGGGACTGTTCGATATCCGCTACAGTGGTAAGAAGTGTTAGATTACTTTCTGGTTTGGCAGGGAATTAATGCAACCAGTCTTGTGCAAATAAATAGGTCCAAAAATAACTTAGAAACACCTTTGAAGTTGGGACAAATACTGATGAGCAGCTAAATGGCTGTGGCACAATGTCATTGTGAGCCCTATCCCATTAGTAAGTTTGTATTTAAAACCATAACTGTGTACTTTGGATTTCTGGAATGTTTTGAGGGGGTGCCTAGAGGTGCTCTCTTCCCTTTCTTTCATAGTGTGTTATTTAACCTTCAGCTGTATCTTAATGAATCCTGGATTTGAACAGTTAGGGGCACAGCTCCTTTGTTTACTGTTTGTAAGAGCCAATGTGCTATCATCTGCCACATGACCTATAATCAAGGTACTTTTTATTTCCAGCTCCACAGTTGGTTGACTTGACACATATTTCTGAGATTCCCAGCCTCAGAAGGACTGTGGATATTGATGTTTTTCTTTATAGAAATAATATTTGTTGCAGAAGTGGAGAGGTTCACATAGAGGAGACGAGAGTGATAAGAGGCATTGGAAAAAGACATGAAGAGAGACTGAGGAGATTTAGATTAAAATATGTTTACAGAACCAGTTAGTGTGTGAGTAGCTGGCAATACTGAAGCAAACTGTTTGTATTATGATACAGACTGCTACAATACTTCCTTTTTAACAAGAAATATTTCTTTTAACAGTAGTGGTTTTGTCGTGCCAATTGTTTTATTTTTGGTTTTGAGTTGTATAACTTTTGAATTCAGTGTGTTCTAGAAAACAGTTTCAAAGTTAGATCAAGTTTACTTAGTTTATCATTTTAAAATTTATTTTCCATGTAATTTGCTTTATGCACAGTTCTTGTCGTATTTACGAACTGATTTTACAAGGCTGTCTTTGCTCCCTGGTGACTAAAGATCTTTCCTCCACCTTAGCAGTAGTTTGCTGAATAAAATTCCCCTGTCTTTTACTGGTTTGTGCAATTACTTCTACTGTTATCTACTGGTATAGGATCACAGCTACACTTACTTTATGGGAAAGGTAGAGTTTGCAGTTTACTAAATTATTACTTTGGCCTTTTGTTTTTTTTTTTCATTGCTTTAGCTGAAGCTTCTCCCTTCAGGGAAGGAGATGAGAGCTCAGTGGATATTTATGATGGCTTGGACAGCAGTTTGTCAGTTTCTGGTACGTTGATTGTGTCTCACTGCTTGGCTTGGAACATTGTAGAGTCTCTACTGCTTAGGCTGATTTCAAGTAAAACAATATTTAGCTTTAAGTTTACATTTAGCTAGTGTAACCTATGCTTCAGTGAGCAACTTGTTTAAATTCAAGACATATATGTTGATCTGTATAATGCAGCAAAGAATTCTTAGATCTGTTAGCTGAATCAACGAAAAACAGTTTTCCTCTGATATTGGCTGTTTAAAAAGACTTTGGCATGTAAAGACGTGCAGAGAAACCTTAGCTATTTTATCAGTGCCTTGATATAGAACATTTTACCTTGGGAAAAAACACCTTTATTTTGTGTTTTTGTAAGCTTCAGGATCAGATCCAACGGTCACTGATCACTAAATCCCCAGTGAGAGATCCAAAACACACTTTCTATATGATACAGTATGTTCAGGAGATCTTTTTAGCCTTTTGATACTTTCCAAATAATTTGACATGCTATTGTGAATTAATTTCCTCTTTTAATTTCTTTGAAGGTGAGAAATAAATGGATCCAGCATATGTTCTTTTTCATGAGCCTTAGTGTACCATTTAATGAAATGCTGTTTCTAATATTTAAGCATCTATTTCTCTCCTGATCTTACTGCTGTAAGACCACTGAATTTTTATGGAAGGACTATACTATAGCCTACAGACATAAAGCATCTATATATCCCTTTCTCACTTTACGTTTTGTATTTAAGTTCATATTTCACATATGGAGGTGCATTGTTTTAGTAAATATCAAAGATACAAAGAAGAATGACTATACAATGAAAGTATTTTATACAGTCCAGTTTTGAGGGACCTTATTTTTTTAGATTTGAAGAGAGAAATGGTGAGATCTTTGCTCTGTACAGATAAGATTTCTTTGTATGTCCTCTTGCCTTGTGTTATTAATACTTTTTGCCTTATGGTATTGTCCAAAGGATTGAAGCACAGCTTTGATAGCTGACTTCATTTATCTGTCTGCAAATGGATCTGTATTTGATGGGTGTCGTAAGCCAGATCCTGTCAGTTAAGTGTATTTGGTGAACAGAACACCCAGGCTGATTTGAGGAAAAAGTGGTGTCATCTGAATGATTTGGGTGTTGGCTTCTCAGTTGGTTTTGGTTGTTTGGGTTTTTTTTCATTTCACTTTCATTTCACTTTCATTTCACCTACAGAGGACTGTATCAAGAAATCTCTGTATGCTATTGCAACATGATATGCCACAAGCACGTAATAATTCTTTATTTTGTGTGTTACCTTGTAAGTACAAGAAGTAAAACTAAAATGCACAGACAGTATAAAACAATCTACACAGTGCAGTACAGCTAGAAAAATACCTTTTTCCTTATGCAATTGATTTTCTTTATATAGACAATTGTGCTCCAAATTGTACACCATCTAGAAACAGCTTAAACTTATTTGATGAACTACTAATTGAAGAAGGGACTGCAAAGAAAGCATCCTATGACGAGGTATGTATTAATATGAAAAAAGAATCTGGTGTTTTGGGGAGGAGGTTGTTTCAAATTTTTTTATGTAAAAAGTAAAGTACAGAAAATGACGTCAGCATGCTCACATTGTTGAAAAAATAGGCAAACTGGTTTTAAATAAGTAAAAACAGGAGTGTGCTAATAAACTCTTAGGACAGCAAGTTCATCTGAATAAGTGAATCTGTCTCTCTGTGACATGATCTGTTCTCATTTCTCATCCTTTGCATGCAGTTCATGTATCAGCTCCATTATGGGAAAATGTATTGATTTCCCTCTAGTCAAGGATCTGTTCAGGCATCTGATACAAAGCTAGTCTTGAAATTGCTCCAAACAAATTTTACGAGAGTAAAGTAGATAAATCCATGACCTATCTTATGTGTTGTTAAATTCTGTCTGTGAGACTGAAGGTGGCCGTGCAGTGTGTAACTGCTTTTGGCAAATTAGTACAACACTCACTTAAGCAGCATCACCAGTCCTTGCCTGTAAGACACATTTAAAGGGTGTGAAGGGGACAGCTATCCACAGATGTTAGAAGGAGCAGGAGTGAAACCTCCAGGACTCTCCTGAGTAATGAAAATGTTACTTTGCAAGTTTCAAAGCTCTTGACTGTGTGTTTGAATGGAAGTTGTCCATTCTCCTGTGAAAGTTTTGTCACTATCTACCTCTAAAGAAGAGCTTATGCCAGATTTATTTTACTTGTGATCTCAGCAGGATCATGTCCTTTGCAGTTCAGATTTGTTTGTAGTAACTTTTTGGTGTGTTTTTCCTTACCTGTTCTGTGCTACACAAAATCTGACAAGCAAGTCCCCATCTATTTGGCTTTCGGAACTCCTGTTCCTTGATGAACATCGTGTCTTCAATGTCACAATAATATGGCTTCCTGTTATTCTTTAGCCTATTACTGTTAGGTAATCACATACAGATTTTGTCTTATCTGAGTGTGTTGTTTTAGAGACCTGTATACCGGTTGGAGCATATTGAAGCCTTTTGTTTCAATATAGCTTTAATATGTTACTTTGGGGGAAAACCAGAAGTTTGTAATATACATTACTGTGTTAACTAACTATAAACGTAGAGAAATAACTCTTCTGTATAATTAAGTCCACTTCTGTGCTGTGAATTCTTCTCTCTCTGACAGTTGCAGGCAGAATATGGAAAGTGTCAGCAGCAAATTAAAGAGTTGATGAAGAAATTTAAAGAAATACAGGCACAGGTATTGTAGTTCAAAGAGAAATATTGTCAAGATCATGCAAAGTAAATTGAATATTGCTTTGAGAAAGTAATTTCATATGCTTTCCAGACTTGATCCATTGCATGGATGGTTTGTAAAGCACCCCAGTGGGTGCTAAGAACTTGGTCTGCCTAGGATGGTTGCTGGGATAGCCTACTGACAAAATCAAATTAAATTCATTTGCTAATTTCATTTGTTGCACAATGTTGTGTGCAGTAAGACTTTATTTGGTTAAAAGCTGTCTTCTGTCTTCTTAATTAGAAAGTAAGCGTGTCAAATGAATAGTTTTCAGAAAGGTATCCAGTACCTTTGGTTTTTTAATGCACTAGGGAGAGGGTTGCAAAGGTACCTGAGCTGTCATTAGGACTGGAAGTGGATGTCTGTGTTGCTTTCAGCATAGTGCCATTTTGATGAGTCTGAACTGCTCTTCAACTTGAGCTGGTGTTCCCTTGCTGTGCCATTCTCTAGAGCTGGGTTACTTGGGGCAACTCTGCAGTGTCCTCTACTGCATATTATGGATAAGTCCCAAGGGTTCTAAGATTTGTAATGGTAAGCAGCTGCTGCTCTGTGACATTTCTGTATTGTTTGGTGCAAAACTTATCTGCTTTTCTGAGCAGGCTTTGCCAGGGACAATTATCAAGAGAAGGACTATTTCTAGGATTGGCAGGGTTCTAGAATATCATACCTAGAAATGTTGGAGTGATAGAGCACCCAAAGTTGGTTTTGATACCTTGGAAGTAATGCAATTACCCTCTTCCTCTGAGAGTGCTTAAAAGCTACATCTCTCATTTGACACAGTGACCAAGAAAGCAATAAATTGAGTAAAATAATGAAGAAAAGAGGTGGATTATCATTTTTTAGTTCTATAGTTAACTGTTTTATGGCATATTTCAGTTTTGCCAAACTCTATGCATAAAACCGTTGAAATAATTACTGGGAACACAAACATGAGCATAAATGTGAGTGAAGTGAAACAAAACAAACTGAAAACCAACTTCATTGGATCTCAGTAGTTCTGATTTCTTCAACACAGTTTACATATGTTTTACTGTCACTTTGCCAATGAATTTTTCTGGTTGTTGTCTTGCACTGTTTTTCATTATATGTTTGGATACCCAAGCTAATTCTTGTTTTTTCTGTCCCTCTCTCTCTTGCTGTCTGTTTTATATATATTTTAAATAGAATGTCATTCTACAGAACGAAAACCAAGCTCTTAAAAAGAATATTTCGGCCCTTATCAAAACAGCAAGAGTGGAGATTAACCGTAAGGATGAAGAAATCAGTCATCTTCATCAAAGGTACAAATAGACAATAGGACTGAAAACATGCTTTTTGTCTGATCATGTTTATATACTTGTTGGAAATTTTTGTGTGTGTTTTAAGAAAAACTTTTGAAAAATATCATTGTTTAGTAAGTAATTGTGTAGTTTAGAACCAGTACAATGAGAGGAAATATGTATCTTCTTTGCCTGACGACTTCTTTGGTTTCTACTTAAGAAAGCAAGAAGGAATCCAAAGGGTGACCATTTGCATGAATTTTTGTTCATAACTGTTCCTCTTGGGTTATCTAACCATCTTACATGTTTGAAAACAGGTGTCTTACTAGTTTTGAAGCTGAACTGTTTCTGTTTTATGGCCACAAGACATTAATTCCATGGAACTTTTCAGACAACAAATGAAAAGAAATAGATTATTTAATGTTTTCCTGTCAAGATAGGAAATCCCTGTCTCCAGTGGTGGGGAATAACAACTAGAAAATTCTTAGTTATTTCTGTGTACTGCTAACATTACTGCAAGGAGTTGAAAGCAGTGAAGTATGGATGGGAGAGTAGGTGACTGTAAGGTTTCTGAACCACATGAAACCAGACCAGGGGTGCAAGATTGAGGACTCCAACTTGTCACAAGGTGACCTGCTTGTCACTTGTGTCACACATCATTGGTTTGTTTGTATTTTGATTTAACCATTTGATACTTTCTTGCACCAAAAGGTGTCGTAAGGAACACCTTTTCTTGTTCATTTCACGTTACTGTGCTAAAGGCTATGTGCATATAAACTATGCAGGTTTCTTTGCTAAATACAGAAAATTACCAGGCACAATCTGATGGAGGTCAAGAGGTTTTGACTGTAATTCTTTCAGTTGATCACCTTTCACAAAACAGCTGTCATTTTCACACCTTTGAGTGCAGTATTCTGAGTTTTTAATCAAATTGCTTGAAAAAGACATTTTTTGTTTTGAATATTTGACCTCATTAAATACTTCACAAGCTGCATTGCAATACCATCTGATGGTGAAAATTTGTGAACAAGGTACTTGATCTAGCTATTTTGGAAGCATCCATCATGGAAAATTGTGGGGAAAGTGGCACTTTGAGATCTTAAAAACATGCCTTGTCTGCTGCATGGTTTATAGTAAATTAGCTCAGCTTAAGCAATGCATCTATGTGCAAAGATTAATACAAAATTGGTATCTCTCAGGAAATTGTAAGTGTTTATCTCCAAAAAAACCCTCAACTATAAAACCACAAAATCAAACAAACACATCTCAGATACAATTATATTAATCACACATGTATACAGATTTAATAGCCAGCCTAAAGCAAAAAAATTATCAGTGTCATTCAAAATGAAACATAAATAGAAGAAAGGGGTTTGTATTACAACAGCTGCAGCAGTGTTTGTGCTCAACATTCAGTTCACGTCACAATGTCACATTTTTGGAGTATGCCTAGTTGTATAAGGTGTTCATAGTATATTTAAATTTACTGTATTGACCCATAGGAAGTACTCTGTTTTATAAAGCAAAATCAACCCTATTTTGTATTGGAGATAAATACAGAATTATTTTACACTTGCAGTGATTCCTTACAACTGGATGCTGATTCATCATAGAATTTTAGGCCAAATCCAAATGTCTGTGTAGCAGCCACTTCATCCTTGAAGCTCTAAAACAGAGCCAGATATTTAGTGGTTTGCTGATATCATTTGTTGTTTTATTTCTGTTTTCCTTCTGCGTGGATTAGACACCATCATTCTCTTTATGAAGTGGCGAGTGTATAAGAAGGTTGACCTTGTCTTTTGAAGGTGTTCTTTTAATGAAATGTTCTATTGACAATGGTAGAAAAGGGTCTAGTTGATTTTGGGTTTTGTTGTGGTGGGCTTGGGAGGCTTTCTGTTTGGTTGGTTTTTTTAATAGGAAGGTAACTGATACATTTTATCAGTAATGAATAGGTGTTTAGGCCGTACAGGCTACATGTGCCCTTTTTAAATTAATTTTTTCATTGTTTTTAATGTGATGACTTTTCAGAAGTAGCATGTGGCCTTGGTGAGGCCTGCTTATCATAATGTGCTAGTTTTCTGGAGCTTGCAACAACTCCCAAATGTGGTAGTTTATTTGCTTATTGGTGTTTTATTATTTTATTATTATTATTATTGTCGCTGTTGAGCGGCTAGCTGAGGACTGACCCAAGGTCTCAGACAAGGAAAGAGAGAAGAAGAGGAACTTTATTGTTTTGAATTCCATATATATAGAGTCTACAGAAGTGCCCCAGATTGGTCAGCCCGAGACCTCCCCCTAGGCCCAATTGGCCAAGCCCGAACTCACTCAATCCGGAGAAGTTGTTTGCAAAACATCCAAACTTTATCTTGTTTATGAAATATAGCAAAATGTTCCCACGGGAAGGACCTGTGCTAGCCACATATTATTATTATTATTATTTTATCTCACTAATGCTGTAAAGAACAACTTTTTTTTCCTGGTGGAAAGCTCTTTTTATTGCTGGACAATGAAATTCTAATTTGAACTACTGATATTGTTAACTAGGCTTAATACAGTATTTTTTCATAAATCTTGATTTTTTTCTTAGATTAATTTCCTGTAGAAAATATGTATATAAATATTTGTTTGTTCTGTGCAGATGGAAATTATTAAACATATTTTTATATTGCCCTTTTTTTTATTTCAGCTTGAAACTGGAAAAAAGTATTAACAATTTTTACAGATACATGGATTCATTGCAGTTCAGCTTTAATTATGTTTAAATAAATTTCAAAATAGCATAACTCTTCTTCTTTTTATAAACAGGCTATCGGAATTTCCCAACCATCGAAGTGTTTTCACCAGAACATACCTTCCAGGCTCAACTAAAACAAAAGATTCCAAATTCAGACCCTCTGATTTGGGTGACAATATGAAGATGGAACATAGAATGAAAAATGACTGTTTGAAAGATGTGTACCACGGTTACTCATCTCATAATATAGACAGTGGGAAGTCTGTCTCTGAAAAAAGGAACACTCCTTTTTTGCTGAGGTACCCTCCTGAAGAGCTCTGCAGTGATGGTACTCAAACATGTGCACTGAGCTATGAGCATACTTCCAGCAAGGATAACAGAAAGGAAAGAAAAGAAACTAAAAGTAATGAACAGTACAGTAGGGGAAATGTCAACAAATACAAAAGAGAAGTACATCAGAGCACTGCAAATGATGGTGACAGTGAAGAGGGGAATTCAGATCCTCAACAGAAGCTGAAAACCCTTTCAGAGAAGGCTAGTAAAAATGAGTTGCAACAAAAAAGTCTGAGTGTGAAACTCAAATGCAGTCCAAGTGTGGAAAGAAGAGCAGAAAGGGGTGTTTCTTCCTGGGAGAAACAGACACCTGGTAAAGACAGATTTCAAACAAGAGGAGAATTGTATGCTGATGAGAGATTACAAAATGTATTAAAAAAAGACATTAAAACACATGACAAAGGTGAAAAACTTGCTGGCCAAAAAAACAAACCAAATGAAAAGCTGCAAGAACAACCACGGAGGCCTGGTAGGGGCAGCAGTCCACACTCAAAGAATGAGCATTCAAAGAGTCTTCATGAGTCACGTAAATGTCGTGTGGAAGAGTCTAGAAAAGTAAAACACATTGACTGCAGGAGAGAGAGGGGAACAGATGATACTACCTCTCGAGAAGAAAGGACTTCACCTTCTAATTCCAACAGCAGAGAGCATAAATACTCACGCTTGAAGGAAAGTAGTAGTAGACATGAATGGGAAACAGCACATTCCAAATCAGAAAGACACAGAACTGAAGAAAAAAGGAAAAGGGAAAGAGAGGATCAGGATGAAAATAGACATTTTAGAAATGAAAAAAAATTTGCAAAAGAATTTTCTCACCAATCTGTAAAAGACTCTAAGAAAAGTACAGATCTTACAAAAAGTGAGAGAAACAAATGCTGTAAGCTGGAAGAAACATCCAGAGTAGCAGATAGTTTAAAAGACAAAAAAGTTTGCAAAACTAAATGTAATGGCACTGGGCCAAAAAGCAAAGACTTAAAACTTAGCTTTATGGAAAAGCTAAATTTAACTCTTTCTCCTAATAAGAAACAATGTTTCTCTGCAACAGATGGACTTAGAACGCCTTCCCAAAAGGCCACTGACGAGGGAGGTACAGAGCTCACACTGCAAGCAGAGCTCATAGATTCTGCCCACCCTGTAGGCTGTGGTCCCACAGAGCAAACTCATTCAACACTCCAAGTTCTGGACACTGTGGCTCAGAACAGTGTGGAACCAGCAGTGCCTGTTTCTGTCAGTTCTGAACGTGAAGCCTTGAAAGTAGCAGCAGCAGATCCAACACAGTCTGAAGCGTTGCCAGCAGTCACAGCTGATGAACTGAGCTCACAAACCTTACCAGAAGCAGAAGTGGGTCAGGTACTGCCCCAAGCCTTGCCAGAAGCAGCCAAGGTGCTGATTCCTGATAAGATGGAGGCTGAAACGCCATCAGAAGTGACAGAGGCTTGGGATCGGGTTGAATTGGAAACCTCAGTAAAAACAGCAGCAGTGACAGGTCTGAACCACTCTGAATCTTGGCCCCTGGAGGTGACAGGGAGTGTGACAGAGCGTGGAGAGTTGCCTGTGACAGAGGGTGAGATGCAGGATGGTCAGGTACCAACAGCAGAAGTGGCACAACCCAAACCTGTGAGTGCAAATATGGGAGGCCTTCAGGAGTCAGCAGCAGAGAAGAAAGAGGAAGATAAAACATGGCTGGCTGGTGATACAGAAAGCTCTGCAGATCAATGTGACTCTCAAAATGTTGTCTTAGATGACTCGGAAGCCAGGAATTCTGATGACCTGGAGTCCTCTGATACAGGTATCAGTGAAACAAAACCAGACTCTTTATTGGAAGTAGTGAGGGATGATGATCACTTGGCTGCAGAAAATACTGACTATCCCACTGAGGAAAAGAGTATCTGTGAAATTAATACAAGTACATCTCGTTCACTGGACAGAACTATGATGAGTGATAAGGATGAGCCACTAGTTGACCATAATACTTGTGATCTGGAGCCAGACCTAACAGATAGCAGTACTGCAACATCTTCCTCTCTCAGTGGCAAGATGTGTCCTATAACTAAAGAGAGAGAAACTAACCCAGTTTCTGTTGATGATGACAGCTCAATACTGAGCATTGATCTCAATCACTTGAGATACATTCCAAAGGCGATCAGCCCACTGAACAGTCCAGTGCGTCCTTTGGCTAAAGCACTGAAGATGGAAAGTCCTTGTAAAGGCCTTGTGAAGACTTACAACAAAGGTATTTATATATTCTAATTTCTTTTCTACATAAAGTTTAGATCTGCTCATGGAAAGCATAAATTACTTCTTTTAACTGCTTTCTGAAAAATATAAATTGTTTCTTCTTAAGCTGTGTATGTCTCAGTGGTCCTTTTCATTAGTAGTGGAAGCATTTAATGTTGCAGCCAAGATTGTAGCCATTTGGATATTAGTGCTCTAAAAATTGGAGTTGGTCACTACTGACAGAAGACTGGTTGAAATAAGGGTTTTGTATTAACTTACTAAAAAAATGCATACACATTTCTTAACTGTGGCTTGTTTTGCATAGATCTCTTTAGGTTTTTCTCTGAAACTGCAGAAGCAAAAGTTATGTAGGATCATATTCTTTCAAGTATTTGTGAATTTAAATCTTCGTTGTAATGTCCTGCTGCAATTAAACAAAAATTCTTGGAAGTTTAGGTTTCTTACTAGAAAAGAAATGGCAGAGTGGCATTGAAATCTGGTTTATTTTATGTTTCAGAGTATAACTCTTTACAGGATTATTATAACATTAATGGGTCATTTGTTCTCTATTTGTTTCAGTTTTGAAACTGTTAAAAGAAAAGCCACCTATTGTACATAAATGATAGTCCATAATGATGTGACAGTTATAATTTAACTGGTACAGTAATCAGAAAACTTGTTAAAGTGAATGGAAAGAAATTCCAACCTGATGAAAACTGCTATGTTTTTCCCATTTTCAATGGATGTATTTGTGAGATAGTTCATGTGTGTTTGGTGAAATGGTGAGGCCCCTTAAAGCTCAAAAATTGCTCAAAAAACAGTTCTGGGTAGTCAGTTTACAGAAGAGAATCTTGCAGGTTTTTCTGAAAATGTCTGTTTATAATTGCATTCTTTATGGTGATTAGCGAACTGTTTTCTTTTCATAGATTTAATTCCTGAAAGTTCAGTTGTCATCTGTCCCTCAAAGAACTTGTCAAAGGAAGTTAACAAAGAAAATCAAAAGCCAGTTAGCATGTCTGATGAACACTTAGAAATGGAGTCTCAGCTAAGTATCTCTTCAGATGAAATAGAAGAAGGTGAAATTGTAAGTAGTGATGAAGATGAAGAAAAATCTAAACCAGAGAGAAGCTCTGAAAATACAAAAAAGTCAAGACCTAAAGCTTCATCTGAGACACGCAATTTAACCAGCAGTCCGCAGAATCAAAATAACAAAACTATGCACTGCAATGAAGATAATGGAAAATTTGTTTCTGTGCAAGTAAGCACACAAAAGGACAGAGAGAGGCATAAAAATCAGACTTTCAGATCTTCAAAGAATATGAGGAAAACCAAAACTGTGAGCATTGCTTGCCTTGAAAAAATAGTTCATGTTATTGTTGAACCTTCAAATATACAAGAAATCATGCAGATGCTCAGAGCTATACGAAAACAGATGAGGAAAAGCTATATGAAGTTCAAAGTACACTTCCCAGTTCAGCATTTTCACAGAATTATAGAATCTGGGATCATAAATTTTACAGCATTAATAAGATACTTGAATTTTTCCAAGATGTGTGCATTAGGTGATACATTAAAATTGAATATATGTGACATTATAGAGTCAAAACTTAAACAAGTTAAAAAGAATGCAATAGTGGACCGTCTTTTTGAACAGCAAGTATCAGATATGAAGAAACAATTGTGGAAGTTTGTAGATGAACAGCTTGATTACTTATTTGAAAAGATAAGGAGAATTATAATAAAGGTATGTGATGTGGGAAATGAGGGTGAGGAAGGGAGGTTTGAAAGGGCTGGAAAGCAAAACCACAAGATCAGTCATAAAAATGATGTGCAGAGATCTAGAAAAAAGTCCCCAAAAGATGGTTCTCAAAAGCCTGAAGAATATATTTCAAAGCAAATTGTGGATTATCAGGAACCTAAGTGTCACAATGAGAAAAATAAGACAGGTGCACCAAAAAGTGCCTTTACAAAATGTCTTAACTCCATTGATAACACAAGAAATTCCCAAACAAAAGTTCACCTCTCTAAAGAGAATAATTTACAAAGCACTCTTACTCCACTAAAGGGTGTAAAACATGAAAAGGAAGGACTTCAGCTGTCCAGAGATGCTAACAAGTCAGATCTTAGTTATGAGCTTCTCACAGAACAACAAGCGTCCAGTCTTACATTTAATCTTGTAAGCGATGCTCAAATGGGTGAAATTTTCAAAAGCTTATTGCAAGGTTCTGATCTCTTGGAAAAAAATGGTGGCAATATCAACAGAAATGAGTGTGAATTCAGGACACCAGAAAAACAGTTTTTAGACAGTCATAAATACAGGGATAATGCTGCTGAACTGGAGCAAGACATTGCTCCAAAGGAGGCATGTGTGGATTGCAAACTGGATGAGGATATTAGCTGGACTATTGTTTCACCTGTGAGAGCTCCCTCATTAGCATCTAGGCCTCAGATGCCTGTTGATCCAGATGTGCTGGATGAGAGCTGTATGTTTGAGGTGTCTACAAACTCAGCTTCGTGCAAAGAAGATGAGTGCAATTTACAGAAGAATAAATCGTGTGTTTCTTCTATTCTCCTTGAAGATTTGGCTGTTTCCTTAACTATTCCATCGCCTTTGAAATCTGATGCTCACCTCAGCTTCCTAAAACCTGAGAATAATTCTAGCTCAGCTCCCGAGGGTGTTGTTAGTGCACATTACAGCGAAGATGCACTTCTTGGAGAGGAGGATGCCACTGAACAAGACATTCATTTGGCTTTAGAATCTGATAACTCAAGCAGTAAATCAAGTTGTTCATCATCGTGGACAAGTCGGCCCGTTGCTCCTGGTTTTCAGTGTCGCCCCAGCCTGCCAATGCAAGCAGTCATCATGGAGAAATCCAATGATCATTTTATTGTAAAGATTAGGCGTGCAGTGCCATCTGCCTCACCAGCATCTGATCAGGTGGCTCCAGTGAAGGAGGCACAGGCATCAGTCAAGATTGGAAAAGGAGAAATGAGAACTGGGGGAAAAGAAAAGGACAGCCAGAGTGCCAGTGTGAAAGAAACTGTCAAACAAGATCTGGTTAAGATGGATCACTTGCCTCATATCGGTGCTGATCGGGAACAAAATCCTGCCTTAGCTCAGGCCCTGAAGGAGTCAGGCAATAGTATTGGAAAGGAAGAAACTACTGGGTTGCTTGGAACACACAAAGAGAGCCCGGATAAAGGCTCTGAGCAATTTGAGGCACACAAATTGCAAGTATCTGAGAACATAAATGAAATTCATATTAGATCTCAAGCTTCTTTTCCTGCTGGATGCAGTATCAAGTCATACATGACAGATAGTATTGTTAATGGAACTTCATGTCATGCAGTGGAATCCAGAGCAGGTAACGGGACTTGGGAAACTTCTACAGGAAACTCCGAAGTCAATGATAGAAAGGAAGAACTGGAAGAGTGTTTTGATGCATCTATAGACTTAACAGAAGAGCTTTCTAATGAGACTGTAGCAGGTGAATGTAATATGGAAACAAAATTCAATTCAAAGACTGATGGAGAGTGCCATATGAGTACAGATGATAAAACTATTAAAAAGAGGAAAAAGGAGACTGTTGAAGAGAATTCCAATTCAAAAAAGCAACGTAAAGAAACTGAATCAGCAGGTGAGGGGAATGATGAAAGTAGTATCAGGTCTGAAGATACAAATTCATCACCCAAACAATCTTCCAATAAGAAGAATGAGCTACAGCAGAACAAAGACTCTTCTCCCTTGGCTTCATCTCCATCATCACCTAGCCTCTATGCCAAAAACATCATTAAAAAGAAGGGTGAAGTAGTAGTTTCCTGGACAAGGTAATTTCAGATTTAATCTGTGTGATTGTTCTAGGGTTTTTTTAAACTATTTGATAACATTGAAAAGAGGGAAGAAAAGGATATTTAACTGATGACTGAAGCTATTTGGTAGCTCTACACATTTCTCTAAGGAGTGGAGTGGGAGCCTCCTTTTATCAAAATGCAGGATTGCCCTGGGAGATTGATGTCTATTGCTTATCCAGATCTCCCGAAGCAAGAGTCCTTTTGGCTTTGTTTTGAAAGCTTATGTGCTGATGAGGTAACAAGACCTACTGTAATGCACGGTCTATGCTTTTTATTCCCCTTGCCCTTTTTGTTTTTTCTGTCCAAAAATTCCAGCCAGGCTTGGTAGGAGGTGGAGGTCCATGATGTTCCTACGAGGCATTGGTGACTGGTGAAGGGGAACAGCTTAACATTTCCCCCACTGAGGGAAGGCATGAGAGCAAACAGATTTTTGTTTTCAGGTCTGGGCTGTTCAATCTGTGGAAGTGTACTCGTCAACCATTCAACTACTCGTCAATCTATTCAACTCATAGATTCCAATTTGCAGGATATGGGTGACAAATGAGATGGCTGTAGATATCAAAAATACATGCAAACTCATTGTGGTGTATTCTTGTTTTTAAGAAACTATAGTTGGCAGGTTTTGTTGGTCTTGCTACAACTTGATATGATCAACACTTTATAAAGGGGTTTCTAAAATTTTCAGGACAGACTTTTCCAAACTGTGGTTCAGAAAGTAAGTTTCTAGGTAGTATTTTAGAAGAAAATAAGCTCCTTCGCGGAAAAAAGACAGCAAAAGCTAATGTGTTTTTTTTAATGTGCAAACCAAAATAGCAGGAGACTTACAGTTTTCCATATGAATGTGGCCAGGTTTTCAGTTTCACAGGTTTTGTTTGTCTTTGAGCTGTACCTTAAAAAAAAAGACATTTATTTAAATAAGTAGTCATTACATTTTTCTCAGAAATTGAAGAAAATAAATATAATTTATTGAAGTATGACAGGTTTCAACCAAATAAAATTACTGTCTATATACCTTTTGCCTAAATTCATCGATGAGACAAACAGGAAATTGGCAACATACTTCAGAATAGACTCCCTGTTTTTTTATTCTCATGTGAATAGTAGATGTGCTTGGAGTATGTTTGTTGCGTTAAGCCATTTAAAGAAGTCAAACACCTCGCTGGTTTATCTTTGAACATCAGTGGGCCTTAGGTGAAAGCTGCTGTTCAGCCATGCAAACTGAGGCAAGTGCACCTGGAACTACTGACCCCTCTGTTGAATTTGAGTTCCTCTCAATCCAAGTTTAAATGTCTGCTTTAGAAGCTTAAAACTCTTGAATTTGGTTTAGGACTAACTCTATTGTAACAATCCCACTTTCCTAATAGAGGAACATGATCTTCACTACCACTTGTTTGTACTGACTCTGTTACTCTGTGCTGGTAGAAGAGAGGATTCTCTATAAATTCATTGCTGCTGTTTGAACTCATGTTCTGTAGTTTGGAAATACTTAGAATTTTACAGATGCCTGTATGTATTGTTTTGCTTGTATGCATATACACAAGTGTGTATTAGTATTTTAAAAATGCATTTTTGCCGTAGAAATGATGACCGAGAAATTTTACTGGAATGTCAGAGAAAAGGACCATCAAGCAAAACCTTTGTTTCCTTGGCCACTAGGCTCAACAAAAGCCCAAATCAGGTAGGTGATATCATTCTTCTGTTTACTAACAGCAGCATTCCTACATTTACAATTGCAGTTGAACGAAAATCTGTAGAGATCTTCTGCAAACTTGTAGTTTTCTTTTCCTCATGTCTTTTTGGGGGGATTCTTGAAAAAAAGAATCGTAGATTCTGCCAGTTGTTACTTCTTAAAAAGTAAGTACACATTATAGGGGTATTATGGGGATTCCTCAGTACCTGTTTGATTGGTATGTTGAAACTGCTCCACTTATAAGACAGGGAGAACAAGATTGTTCTGTTGTTGGATCAGCACTTAGATAAAGAAGGACAATTTTGAGAGGCCTGAAGCCTTTGCACACCTGTAATAAATTTTAAAAAATATTAAATTTCCTGCTGAAAAATGAAGATGTTTCTTTTTTTTAATTAAAAAGTTTCAAAAGACACAGATGTCAAATTAATGTAGAATATTCCCAGAGGTTTTCATATAAGTTTATGCTAGGGTTGAATTTTTCTCTTAATCTGTATCCTGAAAATCTAGAAAGGGAGAAACATGTTTGATTCCATTAGGAAATCCTGCATGATTGGGATTTGGCTTTTAGGATGTTGTATGTATAGGTTGCAGGGTCTTTGTGGGGTTATGAAGGTGTTGGGGTGGCTGGTTGAGTAAAACAATGTTACTTGTGCATTTATGCCTCTCTTCCCAGTTAGTTTTGTGGATCATCAATATGCTATAGCAATATGTATATAGCAATAAAAAATACTAACTTAGAGCTGAATGAGGTCACTATGTCAGCTGTAGCTGTGTTCAGCAAAAAGATGTTTTACTCTAATCTACAGACCAGCTATGTAAAATCCCTGGCGGGCATATTACTCCATGATGAGCCAAAAATACCTGGAGCAACAATTGTACAAGAGGGTAGAAAATAATGAATAAACAGTGCTTTTGTGGAGTATAAAATAAGCTTTTGTCTTTACATTTGCATCTTACTCATGGTTATACCTGGCAAATTCAAGGCTAATTGGCTTTAAAGCCTTTGTTTTTTTCCTCCTTCTAGTAGGGAAACCTATGTTAATCTAGTAGCTGGCTCTAGCTCTCTTTGATTTACCTGGGAGCTATTTCAAATAGCAAAGGTATAAGAAGACTTCCTAGATCTAGTTAGTCTGTTAATGGTGCTCCTAAAATTCTTCTACTGAGATTTCTTGGAAGCAAATAGTGGTGGTCTTAAAAAAAACTTGATAATATCAGATCAATCTGTCTTGGTAAATATGGATGTCTGGGATCTTAATGATAACTCTTTTTTTTTTTTTTTTTTTTTTTGTACTCCATTAGGTTTCAGAGAGATTCAAGCAATTAATGAAGTTGTTCAAGAAATCCAAGTGCAAGTAGACTTACACCAAGTTGCTTCATGGTTACAAGGCTTAGCTGTTACCTGGAGGAATGGACTAGAGCCACTGCATTCATATGATGGGATTACAGGAAGGTATCCAAGTCAGAGTACTAAGTTTGGTAAATCCAATGCACTGTTAGTTATTTACTTGTCTGTGTTTCCTCTGAAGTTCTTTAACAGAGTGACGCAGAAGGAACTTCACAGACAAAGTGGCTGGGAAAGAAAGGGCTTTGGCACTGCAAATGGGGCAGTATCATTTCAAGGGGGGGGACGTTTCCAGTTGGTTAAATGTGTTCTTTGAGCAGAGACAAAGGGTGAGCAGTCGAGTGGGAATGGTGGCTCTTGCTTCACTTGTCAGAACTTCTGCATGTGCTGGTGTCAAACTATGATCTCAAAAAGTAAGAGTGCTTTGGAATCCAGTTGGTAGATAATCCTGGAAAATGACGGGTATGTCATCTTGGTGACCTTGGAATATATTTTAAGAAATGAGGCCTCTTTCTTTTAATATAAGGCGGGGCAATGACAGCAATGATTCCAAAAGGTGCTTATCTAGTAATTGAATTCTGTTGCTCAGGAATAGGTGGATCTTGCAGCTTGTTTTTAACAAATATTTGTGGCAATTGTTTGCTTACTGGAGATTTAATTCTAACAGAATCTGTTTTCAGAATGGTCAGTGTGGAGGGTAGCATAAATGTTACTTTACATGAGCGCTACTCTGCAAAGACCATTATGTTTTTCCATTCCAAATAACATCTGGAAAAGGTACTTAATATTGAGGTCTTCAACATAATAAACATTCTGATTAAAAAAAAAATTGAGAACTTATTTTCTTTTAAAAATAATTTAGAAACAGACCTTTACAGTTTCATAAAATGTGACTCTGTAGTTACTAACCAGAAGCAAAACTTTTCTGTAAAAACAAGCGGTTTCCAAAAGCTTGTCAACTTGGCATGTTTTGACAGCAATTGCATCTATCTTTACAAATTGTTTAGTGCATTAGAAGTTCATTATGTTCTATTTTAAAGCATCTGTTATAACTGTTTCCAGTTTTACTAGAGCATACCTAAAGTGTGTGTGTATATATAGATATGTATATGCACACACACACATTTCATACATACTGCTGTTTTATCCAAAATTTCTGAAAATATTTTTTTTTCTTCTCCCTGAGAAACATTCCTGGAAGCTGCAAGGGTTTTTGTTTAATGAATTCATTGATTTTTGAGGTTTTATTCTTCATGGAGGATCAGAATTTCTGTAGTCTTTATTCAGTCAGAGCATCTGCTGAGTTCAGTTAGACTTCATTTAATAGCTCCACCTAAGTGCATTGCCTTTCAGCTTGGATTGAATTGGCTCTTTTTTCAGAGTTCAACGACCATTTCTTCAATGTCAGCATATTTTTTGTTCCCTCTCCCACTAATGGGAGAGACTTCTCTTTCTAATAAACCATCAGATAATTTGTCAGTGATGTCACTGACCCCTTTGGAGTATTGTACATGTGACCTGTGGAATGGATTGTCATTCTGCCAAACAGTGCATTGTCCTTGTTTTAGGCAGTGCTCTGGAAACTGTTACAAGGAATGACTTGAGTAGGTGATGATGTCAGTTCTGGCAGTCTTCCATCTTACATGCTTGCTTCTGAAATGTTTGCTTTTGATGATCAAATCTCACCTTCCGTGCTATGCTGGCAGTGCCTGGTTATTTCTGTGGGGAATTGCAGCACCAACCCATGCTTGTTATTAACAAACATTTGTGAGAATTGTTAATTTATTGGAGATTTAAATCTGACTGAAACTGTTTTCAGAATAGTCGGTTTGCAGAGTAGTGTTCATGTTTGTGGAAAAGTCAGATTCAGTATATTAAGGATATTCTTTTAACCATATCCTTAGAGATTAACATGTGCACAGTTCTGAAGGCACTGAGGGAAGTCACTTCTCTCCACGTAAGTTCTTCCTCTCTGCATCAAAAGAGCAGGCAGTATTTTATTACAAAGTTGTTTATTCCTTATCTGTGTTTACTTACTTTCATATCTGTATAGGTGATGGGGGACAGGGTTTGACTGTTTTGAGTCTAAGTTGGATTCCTGTTTTGTAAAGTGTGAAACTTGGTTAATGTTCTCTCTATTGTATCTATGTGTACAGGTTCCTATGTGGTCATGTAAAATATCTGATGTTTGTATATATATAAATATATGTATAAAAATAGAGCTTTGTTTAGCCAAAGATGATTTTTTTAACTATATAAAACTACAGGTTTATTTTGTATAAACTAAATAGTTTGCTTACTGTAAGAGCAATACAAAAAATAAAACTGTGAAACTCACACACGTGTTCTTGTTGAACAAAGGTTCACTTGGAGTGGTTTTGTACCATTGTTTGTAATTTATTTCTCCAACAAGAATTTTGATACGTATATGCCAAATGTACTGTATGTAATTCTACAGTCTTCTTTGTGAAACCTCAGGTAAATCAAAATATTTTCTAGAACTGTTGGCTAATGGCTTGACAACTACACATGCTGTGAAGCAGCATTAAAAATTACTTCTGTTAGTTTGTATAAGTGAGTATCTATGTTGATGTTCTGGCCAATAAACATGGAAGTTGTCAGCTGCTGCCCTGCTGTAATTACTGCTCTGAGTACATACTGCTTATTTCTTAGTGGATGTGACTGGAAATTGGAGAATTTCACAAACTACTTAAAACCCTTAAGCCACTTGTGAATCAAGGTGTACAGCTTTAATCTTTTTTCTGGAAACATTGGGTTAGTGTTGAGTGGAATATTACAAAGGAGAAAGGTTTTGTCGTATCCAAGACCTTTCGCTAGAAGAGTGTAGCTGGTGGCCCTTTGGAAGCCTTACTCCAACTTGCTAGTGAAGAATAGGTCTACTTGTATCCAACACACATATTTTTACAGGATTCTGTTTAATGGCTATGAGTATTCAAAAATTTGCCAGAGTTGAAATTCAGAGAGCGGGGTTTGTGGAGATGTGCATGATAGTGAAATCACAGTGCATTGGGCATTGAATTTTGAGGGATTCTCTCTAAGGCAAAGTCTGTTGGCAGCTAAAGGTGTACATACAACAGTTGTCTTAACTCAGGGCACTTCTGTTAGGTATCAGTCCAGCAACCCATAGCTATTTCCAGTAAGGCTTTCCTCTAATTGTACTGACTCTAAAACCAGATGCAGAATGACCTTGAGCAATTTGTCTTCATGAAGGGAGGCAGCAGTAATAAAGCATGCCGAGGAACAGGCTTGAGGATTTCTTAGAAGAGTCTATGAAGTCAGTCAAGAAGCATTTCAGGAGCAAAATTGGCTTTGCTAGGAAAGATGGATACAATTTCAGTGGTGGCTGGCTGGTTTCTGTGAAAGGTAACTTGTTCCAGAAGGAGCAAGTTAGAACCAGTAGTAACAGTACTGTTCATCTGTTGTAAAATGGAAAAACAAAGAAGTTCAAATGAAGTGACTTTTTTTCATAAGCCAAGGGGTTACTTCTAGACAGTGATGTTACACTGTACCAGGTTAGTGGTTTAGGGTAAAGCTAAAATTCTGTATTCTCATCTTTGAATTTCATTATGCCCATATCAGAATTGCTTTGGCTGCAGCCTGTTGTCCAGCCCACTGTTCCACATCCATTGGCTTCAGGGTTTTGTGATGGGTTTGGTGAGACAGCAGAAAGCATGTGCACTAGTTTGTTGTGATGTCAGAATAGTAAACTCTTAGTACAAGGAGATGATAGTGTGTAATAAGAAGATTACTATTAGTTTCCACATATATCCTTTTCTGTTTCTCAAATGTGTGAATTCCTGGCGAGTGTCAAAAGCTGCGATACTATAAAGGTGTATTTGGACCTAATATTTGAAGAACTTATTTTGTACTAGCTACTACTTCTAATATAGAATCATAGACTATCCTGAGTTGGAAGGAACCTACAGGACTCCAGCTCCTGGCCCTGCACAGGACAGCCCCAAAAATCCCACCATGTGCCTGAGAGTGTTGTCCAAATACTCCTTGAACTCTTGTCAGGCTTGGTGCTGAGATCACTTCCCTGGGGAGCACATTCCAGTGCTCAACCACCTTCTGAACAAAGAACCTTTTTCTAATATCCAACCTAAACCTCCCCTGACACAGCTTCAGGCCATTTCCTTGCATCCTGTCACTGGATCCCATAGAGAAGGGATCAATGTCTGCCCCTCCTCTTCCTCTCATGAGGAAGTTGTAACTGCAATGAGGTCTCCCCTCTCTCCTCCAGGCTCAACAGACCAAGTGACCTCAGCTGCTCCTCATTCGGCTTCTCCTCAAGGCTCTTCCCCGTGTTCATTGCCCTCCTTTGGACATTGTAAAAGCTTAATGTCTTCTATTGTGACACCCAAAGCTGCCCCCAGCACTCGAGGTGAGGCTGCCCCAGTGCAGAGCAGAGCAGGACAATGCCCTCCCTTGCCCAGCTGGCCATGCTGTGCCTGATGCCCCCAGGACAGGGTTGGCCCTCCTGGCTGCCAAGGCACTGCTGGCTCATGTTCAACTTGCCATTGATCAGGACTGCCAGGTCCCTTTCTGTGGCACTGCACTCCAGCCTCTCGTTCCCCACACTGTCCATACATCCAGGGTTGCCCCATCCCAGGTGCAGAATCCTGATGTCACAGGACAGAGTGAATGCCCCATACTGGATTTGGATACTGGGGTTTATTGAGTAACTACCAGGACTAGACCTTTCAGCTTCCTTGATTGTGATCACCTCCTGCCCCAGCACTATGTTCCTTGGGTCTCTGCTTCCCAGCAGGGAGGTCAGTCCTGGCCCAGGAAGGTCAGGCATGAAGATGTACTGGTTCCCACTGTGCTGCTTTTCACAGTTGCCTGTTCCAGTCACCACTGGCCAAGGTCCCATCTCTCTGATCTGCAGGATATATTCCCTCGCAACACATCCACACACAGAGCCTCCTATCATTCACACTGTAAGCTGATGCTTGCAGCAAGGGAGTGCCCTGAGCCACCACAGATCTTGTTTATATGCCCCCACCCTGCTTCCCTTCCACACACAATTAATTATATGGTCCATTAACAAGCTTGTATGAGCAGTCCTTTAACAACATCAGTTACTCTGCTGCTAAAGCTGAAATGCAACAAATTGTTCCTGAACAGTCCGCTGTCACTTGCCCTGTCCCCTGAGATAACCAAAACCTTAAACCAGGTTGCTCTGAGGGCAGAGTGAGGTAGGCACCCTGTGGTTCTGGTGCGGTGACCTGCCACAGGGAAGAAGGGGTGGGACAGAAACATGCTGGGCCCAGAAGGAGCTACTTCTGCAGTGAGCAACAGTTCATTCCTCTGACAGGATGGACATGTCACAGATGCTGCAGCTCTTGCCCTTTTTTCAAGTTTTCACAGCCAGCAGATGTGAAGAGGATGCTGCTGAGAAACACCTGGGCACTGTAGAAGCTGCTGGAGATGTCAGGTCAACAACATCTGGTGAGGCAGCATAGAGCACCCAGGCCTGAGTCAAAGGTCTGAGACAGCTGAAGCAGCAAGGAAAAGTGTTCAGGGACTTGGTAACCAGATTTGGAAAGAAGAGACATGAAAATAAAATGCCAATGACAGGTGCATGAGAGTATATGAATGACAAAGGCCTGTGGAGATCAGGGTGGTTCAGATGAATATTAATACATCTCTGAGGAGTGGAAAATGTAGCCCTACTGCCCCTAAAGCATTTGTTTGCAATGTGTGCATAAAGCATACATCTGCTGTGTTAGGCTGAGGCTAGAAGAAAGGTGCTGTAGCCACCTCATCTTCTGCAGGGCTCTGAAGGCATCTTACAGGACTTTCAGGGAGACACAAATAGCTTGTGCAAGAGAGAAGGTAGTGATGACACATAAATTGCAGGTAATTCCAAAGAAGAGGTGGGACTACTGCCTTTTGAGAACTGGCCTCTGGTTAGTGGAAATATCTTTTAGGGAGAAGAGTCTGAAACAGAAATCATTCATGTGCCTTGTAAAATGGAAGAAAAGGGCCAGAAGTTCCACAGCAAGAGAGGAAAAAATGAGTATTTGGAATTTCCATAAAATTTAGGCTTTCTCCTGGGCAGGACTAGCCAGTAGAAGGTCTTAGTATCAGCAGTTCAGGTCTGGTGGCTCAAATTTCTCACAAAATCCCATTTTGACAGCTCACCTTCCATTTTTAAACCTTGTCTCCCACAGATACATGTTCTGAATGGGCTTGGGGGTAGCTCTTCAACCCAGCTGATGAAGGGTTACTATGCTGAAAGCCTGTGTTTCTGACTCAAGACTCGAGTCACCCTTCCTGTGGCCTCCATTTTCAAAGGCTCAGTCTAACACATCCTAAATTAACTCACCAGGCAACAGAGTATGAAATCGGACATGACCGATCGATCCTCGAGCATTGATTCAAAGCAAAACTAATGGAATGTAAAGAAAATGTAAGACTCTATTGTACTGTAAAGGCTACCTATTTAGCCATTACACAAAATAAAATTTCATTTGAGAGCTGGGTGGAGGCATGAAGTTTGAAGAACTGAGTAAACAAGGCATAGGGACTTTACAAACTGCTCCTGTACAGATTGAGCCTTGGGGGAATGGTTTTGTTAGATGCCACTGACTAAAATAATTGCATGATAATTTTGGCTAGAGGCACCATCCTATCATCTGATGATTTTTAAACCGTGCATGAATAGTTTAGACAGAGCATCTAGCATCCAGCATCCATTCTTGGCATCCAGCTACACAGAACTGAGAAGCCTGTTCCGTGTACCACGTCTATGCTTTGGCTCTTGGGGAAAAGAAAAAAAAGAAAAAAAAAAGAGATGTCCTAGCACTATCAAAGAAAGGTCTCTGAGAAATAACAAGCAGTGCTGCATGCTCCTTCTGCAATGCTCTAAGAGACTAACCAAGGGCTTTCTCCTAAGGTAAGTGGCAGAAAAATAAGTATCCTAGGGCAGTATGGAGCAGGCAGGTCCCTGTCTGACTTGAAGCAATTAAACCCATGAGTATTTGCATATTAACATTTAACTTCTTCTGACAAGAAATTAAAGTTTAACGGTGCTTTTTCATACCTCAACTGATGAAAACCTGGCATAAATGTAATATAGAAGTGATTTGAATAGTGGCAAATGACCAGATGAATTTTAAAGAAGTAACAAAATCAAAAAATATAGGAACTTCCTCCCAGAGAAATGGAGGATTTTCATCTGGTTCTAACTGATCATGTGCATGAGTTTTTATTGTTTGAAATAACCAAATAAAAATACTTGGGCAGACACAAAGGTAGTCAGTAAAATGAAAAATATCTCAGGTATGTACTTTCTATACTAAAAATGGTATATTTCTAATCTACAATGCTAGTAATACAGAATAGGCTGTACTACTAGAATTTCTAGTAGTACGATACTACTACAGTACTAGAATTTCTAGTCTACTAGTAAACTGGAAATAATGATATCATTGATATTTGAGATTACTCCCTTACAGTAAACTGAAATTACTCCATTACACAGAACTCAATTAAGATCAGGGAAAGAAAAAAATTGAAAAGTTAGAAGCACATTGCTATGACAAGATTGTGAAGTAGTTTGGGCAGGTTTCTCAGAAACTCTGGCTTTTGTGTCTCTTACTTCTTTATTTTATACACAACATTCACTGTGTCAATATTTATACTGTGGTTCTACCAGTGCAGAGCTGAGGGAAGTGTCCTGGTATCAAAGGCTCACTTAGAGGGTGAATTATACCATTCCTACAATTATATTACTCTCTTCTGTTGGTTTTTATAATGCAAAGGTGAGGATATAGTTACTTAAATACCGGTAGAAACAACTTAAGAAACAAAACTCTGTAGAAACAGAGAAATGTGTTTATACACCTCTCTTGCCCCAAATAGTTGCATTCACTTTCTTCTTCCAGAACAGACAATGACAGTTCCTATTGCTAGAGGAATGCTAGCATTTCATCTTTGGGATTAAAACATATGTCCTTTTCCCTTTTGTTACTGAATTTACATTGTAGCATCACACTTGTGGTTTTGTTGTTTGGTTGGGGTTTTTTGCTGAGTCCATCAATTTCCATGAGGGATCAGCCATTTGCAAGGCAGCGAATATACCTAAAGCTCCTTTGCTTAACTTTTGCATTGGACTACAATAATTATTGCTGACTTTTTGTTTTCCTCATGTGTCTTGTTTCAGTGATGTAAGTGGGAGGGAAGGAGTGGGGAAACAAGATATTCTGGGTGCATCACAGCACCTAAGAAATTGCTTGACTAGGTTTGTTTCCTTAGCCAGTTCCATGTGTGAAAAGGGACGTTCATTGTGAAAATTTAAATTGTCAGAGAAAAAGCAATCCCAGAAATGTAATAATAAAATCTGTAGGATGCCTATGCTGAGAATTACTTCACTGCTGGTTCCAACTGAAAATCTTTACTTGCAGTGTGGATAAATACAGCCTTGAAGCAGAGTTTAACTACATGGGATCATTTCATAAACCAAGCCATATTAATAATTGTTAATTATTAATAATTTATTAATAATGGTTAATTATTCATAATTATTAATGATTACCCACCTATGCTATCATTTAAATACATGCAAGATTTTGGGCACACCAACCAGCCACTTTCAAAAGAAAGCTTAGAAACCACACTTTATTAAATTTGCTGTTTAGTGGAATTTGGAGTTTTGAAAGTATAGTAGCATAAAAAAATTCAAGTGTGAACCCTAAGGTAGATATGATCCCAGTTGCTTTCAATAATTTATTGCCATATTATTAGAAAATTTTCCAGGGACACAACACCAAACATGCAGTTCATTTACAAATAAACAGTCAAATATCTTACATTTCAATTCCCCATATTACCTGAAGCTCCAAAATAATTTCAAAAGAAGTAGCTTGTAAATCAAGCATCTGGTAGCAGATCATACATCAATTTGCTTGTGAATCGAAGAGTTTCTGGGAAAGAGTTAGTTAAAAAGATTTTGATACACACTGTTAAAAACATTCACATCGCTCCATTATGTAATCCCTGATTTCATTATCTCATATGTTATAACTTGTAATTAAAACAAAGTTTTGGTGGTTCATTGAAACTTGATGCACAAAAATAAAGATGTTAACTCTAGGAGCGTTTGGTTTATTGACATTATCCTAGAACTGAGACTGTAAATGTACAGCTATGTGTAAATCAGTTATGTATTTGTAGTTTTAGGAAGCCAAAAGAGAAACTTGTGAATTGTTACCGGGGTCAATGGGAAAATATTGGATGGATGGCACTAATATAGCTACTACTTGGAGTTAAAAAATGAAACCTTTTTCTTAGTCATGGATATAGAACACTTCTTAAAACTTTATCCAACATATTAAAGCCAAAAACGTTATCTGTTATGGCAAAACTATGGTAAATCCAAAGTCAATGTGGAATGGAGTGGGTGTAGAATTAAACTGTAGTTGGCAAAGGATTTGCAAAGTGGGAAAAAAGTCATCTTCATTTCTAGTGGGAAAAAGATAATATAAAACTATGGGCAGTTATGAAATACTGTGGCTTACAGTTGAAATCAATCTCTCCTAATCTTAAAATAATCTCACATTTGCATTTTTGACCAGTAATCATGAAGTTTTAATTCATTTAAAGACCCAGTAAGTAGAAAATAATGATGAGCTTCTAAGAGCTCTCCTGCTATCAGAAGAATGTGATAAGAATGTGGAAGTTCATTACAATTAAAAAACAAATTAAAAAAAAAAAAAGCCAAACAACAAAAAGAAAACAAAAAAATCCCAAGCAAAAACCCCAAAAAACCAAAACCAAAACAAACTAAAATAAAAATGACCTTTTCCAAAAGAAATCCGTCATTGTATGAAAATAACTTTTTTTTTTTTTTTTTTCAGATATGAACTTCTGACCATGGGGGACTGGAACTTGTTGGGCAGCATCCTTGAAGAAGTGCACATCCACTCCACCATAGTCGGCAAAATCTGGCTCACAATCCTGTTCATATTCCGGATGCTGGTGCTGGGAGTGGCTGCTGAAGATGTCTGGGACGATGAGCAGTCCGAGTTCATCTGCAACACAGAGCAACCTGGCTGCAACAATATCTGTTACGACAAAGCCTTCCCCATCTCTTTGATCAGATACTGGGTGCTGCAGATCATATTTGTCTCCTCGCCCTCCTTGGTGTACATGGGCCACGCGCTCTACAGGCTAAGGGCACTCGAGAAAGAGCGGCAGAACAGGAAAGCCCACCTGCGGGCTCAGCTTGAGGACTTGGAGCCCATGCTCGAGGAGCACAGGAGAGTGGAGAGAGAACTGCGTAAGCTGGAGGAACAGAAGAAGGTGAATAAGGCACCCCTGAGGGGATCCCTGCTGCGCACCTATGTCCTACATATCCTGACCCGGTCGGTGGTCGAAGTGGGCTTTATGATAGGTCAGTATCTTTTATACGGGTTTCACATGTCCCCCCTTTACAAATGCACTCGGCCCCCTTGCCCTAACACGGTGGATTGTTTTGTGTCCCGACCCACAGAGAAGACCATCTTTATGGTTTTCATGAACAGCATCGCCGCCGTCTCCCTCTTCCTCAACATCCTCGAAATCGCCCACCTGGGCGTCAAGAAGATCCAGAAGAGCCTCTGCGGGCAGCCGCAGTGGCCGGCGGGCTCCGCCGAGGAGGAGCCCAGCGCCTACAACTCCAAGAAGAGCTCGGTGGTGCCGCCGCCGCCCCGCCTGGCCAGCAACGCTTCCCCGCCGCGCCCCGCGCCCGCTCCGCTTCCGCCGCCGCCGCCCGCGCCCGCCGCGCCCGCCCCACCGCCGGCCCGGCAGCACCGCGGGCAGCTCCGGGGCACTCCGCCGCCGCGCCGCCGGCACCACGGACAGCACCAGCCGCCCTCCTCCAGCAGCGAGGAGGCTCCGCGAGCAGCCCCGGCGGGCGGCGGGCCGGGGACGGCGGGGGCTGCTGCCGCCGCCCGCAGAACGCCCCGCAGGCACAGCCGGGTGAGCGCCTGCCGGGATCTGGACGAGGAGCGCGGCGACTCCCCGGACAGCGGGCACTGCCCGGGCACCCGCAAGTCCAGCTTCCTCTCCCGCGTCCTCACCGGAAGCCGGGCGGGCAGCGACAGCGAGAGCACCGTCTCCCGCGGCGGCTCCGGCCTCGGCCCCGGCCTCGGGCCCGGCTCCGGCTCCGGCTCCGGCTCTGAGGGGAAGCGCCGCTCGGAGGGCGCGCCCAGCCCGCCGCCCGCCGCCGCCTCGGGACGCCGCGTGTCCATGGCAAGTAGCGCCCGGGGCAGCCGGCGGGAGGGGGGCGGCGGGAGCACCCGGCACCCTGTGCCGGCCCTGGGGAGGAGGGGGCGAGCCAGGGGGCAGGAAGGCTCGGGCAGGACTTCCAGCGCAGCCCCGGCGCCTCGCGGCCTCCCGGACAAAGCCAAGCTCCCAAACGCTCAGCCTCCTTCTGCAGTGAAAGCAGGAACACCAGGGAATTACTGAGTCCCGAGGAGCTCTGAGTCACCGAATCCCAGCTTCTTTATACTCATTCAATCATCCCAATCAACACGAAGAGGATTGTCCCAGGGAAAACTTCAGCTCCAGCCACTGTAAGAAAGAGAAGTCTTGAATGCACTGAGTCCAATGACACGACTTCCCTCAGTTTCAGGAGGTTTGTCCCAGGGGTGACCTCCAAGATGAATATTTGTCCAATGAATAAGTCAAAAGATCTACATATAAAACCCCCCACCAAATAATTGCAATGCCAGAGCCAATGACTACAGAATTGCTTTTTCAGCAGCTCTTCCTTTTCTTTGGCCACATGCTCTAGGCTTGCTTACAGTCACAATGTTGATAAGATACAGTGCTTGCATTCAAGAATCAACAAGGCTTTCTTAAAAGTTATTTGAATTCTGATTGCCTCAGATCACAGGTTTTGTCCTTTGAGAGCACAGAGGCTCCTCTACAATTGCTTGCAGTAGCAAGCCTATAAATACCTTTTTATAGGGCATGTAATAAACGAGATTACTTCACACAATGTTCAAAGTCATAGATTCTGTTCAATTATTTTTCCCTCACTCTTCCTTATCCCCCTTTGCCCCCCCTTTTTCCTATGTACAAAACAAACAAAGCCAACAAACCAACTTAGAATCTTTTGTGGTAAGAAACACAATGCACTGTTACACATTGCTCAATCAAAAACTGTTTGTGGGTTCCAGTTTTCATGGAGTTACAGTTCCCACAAGAAGCCAGTCAGAATAAGCCATGTTAAATTGTCACTTAGGTGCAATTTAACCACTTCCCACTTCAATCTTTCTAATACAAGGAAAGGGCCTAGAGCATAATCTGTTGATCTGCTGGGTTTTAATACTCAGATACAAAGCTCTTCAAAAAAGGTGAAGTGCAGAAAGTTATTCAAGCAAGACAGAATTTCAGTAGCACCCTGTTGAGAACTCACTGAAGTTGCTTGGCAGCTTTTCCTGTGTAATGACAATGACTCTATTTTCCAGGGGAGATCTGCAGAGAAATATAGTCAGTTTGCAAAACAATGTCATTACTCTTGAAAGTAACACTCTTCCAGCCTGCTGTCTTTGGAGATCATTATGTATAGGACTTGTGCTAGCATTTTAAAATGGGGCTCATGTAGGTATGCTAGCTGGTGCTTCCTGCTTACAGCACACATTATTTAAAAGTACATGTACTTCTAAATACAATTAAGTCAAGATTAATGCACTTTTACTCTGGCACTGCTGCAGCCTTTTATGAATACTGATTTCAATACACAGCTGTGCTGGTGCATCATAAATACATTGAACCTGGGCATTAAAACTTGAATACTCTTCCACTCTATTCCCCAGTTCTTATATTGACTATTTAATTTGGTCGAAGGCACTCACAGCATTGGCTTGATTTGTTTTAACTTGATTTCCAGAAGAAAATCATCAAGTATTAATGATAGAATCATATAATGATATGGGTTGGAAGGAACCTTAAAGATCATCTATTTCCAACCCTAACCCTGTCAAGGGACACCTTCCACTAGATTAGGTTACCTAAAGCCCCATCAAGCCTGTCCTTGAGCATTTCCAGGGATGGGGCATTCACAACTTCTCTGGGCAACCTGTTCCAGTGCCTCACCACCCTCCCAGCAAAGAACTTCTTCCTACTAAAACTACTATATTTTGTTTTAAAGCCATTCCCCCTTGTCCTATCACTACAGCAAAAAGTCCCTCTCCAGCTCTCTTGTAGGCTCCCTTTTACTTACTGGAAGGCCATTATTAGGTCATCCTAGAGCCTTCTGAACAGCCCCAATTCTCTCAGCCTTCTCTCACAGGAAAGGTAATGTTTAGATAAAAGAAAAATGCATATGATTAGATTTATCTGTGTGATAAGACCATTCAAAAACTATTGATAGTATCTTTATAAAATAAGTACTTAGCAGTAATTGTATTAAAAAATTCCAAATGAAGCATACAAAAACATTACCTACTTCCATCCCTGATTAAGAGTGACTTGCAACAATAATGCAGAGAAAGCACAGACACTTTTTAATATAACAGCAAATCTACATGCACAAACATACTCTAAACAGCAAAAATACAGTCTGTTCTAACCTGGATCTTGCTAATCTAAGCTGGGTAGCCCAACAGCAGAATTGATACTGTTGTTCACTTTTCTTTGATAACTTTCCCAGACTATCATCTTTAGTTCCATACTGGTTTAAGCTTTTTCTTTTTCCCTTCATCCACACCATTCTGCTGGCACTTGTCTGTACAACTCTTTTTATTAGGTTCAGTGAGAGAAGAGTATCAACTCAACATTGAAAACATAACTTCCTTTACCTCAATAACCATTCTAGCAACCTCCAACCAAATACATACCCACATTCTGTGCTAAGACAGCAGGACAACTGCAGCTGCCCACAACCACCATAGTTTTTTCTTAGCTGAAAGAAAACCTCAAACTACACGAAATCAACCCGTCTGATACCGCAAGAGTCTTCAGACAAGTCTCTGTGAATCTTGGCATTGAAAGCACAGAGCAAACCTAATGGTACAGTTTGTGGAGGCTTGACCTTCAGGCAGTGATGAGCTTTTTCCTGACCAGTATTATCAATGTCATTTCCACACCAAAACTCAATCTTTTATCAAGTCAATAATAATTATTAGGGGCAAATAAATGTTTTAAAAGTTACCTCTCTAAATGTATTGCACCCTCTGGATCAAACTATGAAGACCAGACGGGGCATAGTAATTGGCCGAGACATATCATGGGATCTTTTCATAAGTACAAAACTGCATCTCTTGAAGAGAACAAGAAATTCTTAGGACTTCCTCTTTGAAGGAAAGGTTACTTTGGACCCTTAAGAGAGAACGCATTTAATTCTTCACTGAAAACCCTTATGAAACAGCACAGTAGGATATTGAATACAAAATGCATGTTTGGCTATCAGGATTCCTCAATTTCTTCAGTTCAAACCAGATCAGCTCTATATATATAAAAGAAGGAATGCCCTTCCCATTGGTGGGATTTATACAGGCCAACCATGTTTGGCCACAATGCAAACTAGAAGGCTATTTAAAACTTCCTCATCTGGAATTGGTGGAGATGAAGAGCCATTTCACCATTTCACATCCAACTGCAGCCTAAAACCCTGAAAAAATATTTACATTCCAACTGTTTAGTTTTAAACCCAAACCACTCACTCTTCATGTTCTATTCAGTTTCTTTCACACTTCATTGTCCAAAGTTATCCATTATTCAGACCAGGAAGCCAAAGTGAAAGGGACACTTATTTGGCTAAAGATCTATTGCAAAAAAACCCAACCAACCAACCGAACAAAAACCAAAAAACCCCACTAAAACACAAACAAAACAACTTTTTTTAAGCCAGTGCTGGTCAAGCTTGAGGTTTATTAGATTCTGAGGACACACCACCAGCACACAGCAAAGCAAAGGTGGAGATTCAATGCATGACATGAGGGTTATTTCCAACCGATTTCATTTCACCTAAACACGACGACAAGCGCATTGCTGACTATACGGATGAGCTAATCTCAATATAATGTTACAAAACTCTGCACTGACAGAGGAACCCAGCAACTGTGTACAGCTGAAGTCAGATTATCTGCAAGTCTCCAAAACCTTGGTCCTGAGGACCACAGTCAGCATACTTTGAAGTGACAGAAAATATTTTTTCAGTGATAACTGTCTTCAAGACAATAATTTCCAAGGCTCCCTTAGAAGATACATCTTAGAGAATATACAGTATGTTTTCTTGTAAGAGATATTGTGGGTACATATGTATCTGCCCTGAGGTTTGCATCTCTCACTACATTTTAACTTTTATTTAAGGGGAGATATAGCTATGGAGCAAAAAGGCATCTTCTGCATGGTTCTAAGCTGCCAGACTCCCTTAGGTGAAGCAGGCCTTAAATAGCAGCTTTTCATACACAATTGAGTGAAAAGAGCTTCACTGAATTTAGTGTATCCACAATCACAACTGACAGCTGGGAGCTGGATCCACAAAGGTGTGTAGGAATTATGGCACTGTCAATAGGACTCTGCACATGAATGATATTACGAGAAAAAAAACCCTCATAATTTGCACCAGTCAGGGTCTTGACTAGTGGATAATACATGCTTAAGCCTGATAAGATTAATAGACTGATGCAGTCAAAGGTCAGTATATAATGAGTACAGGTACAATCTGTGCTCTCTTAAAAATAGGCAGGGCCAGGAATTACAGGCCAGAATAGGCACCTTGCTCTCGGAGCACTGCTCTGAGGGGTATTGTCTCACAGCCTCTGCATGCAAGACTGTGTGAAGCCATTAGGACCACTGAATAGCTCTCTTTTTATCTCTGGGGGCCATGAAAAATAGATCTGAGCACTCCAAATGAACAATTAGAGAAGATGGCAGATTTACTTGCAAAGTCACCGTTTGCCAGAATCAAGCAGTCTTCCTCCTCACCCATTTTTCTGCAAACCAGAGAATGATTGCAGAACATCAGACAGCTCAGCTGAGATGACCACAGCCTGTCGTTCCACCTTCAGTGTCACAGTCATCCCAATTCAACAGCTGAATGCAAGCATTTCTACAAAAGCTGGAGGCTGTCTTGTATTTCATTGCTAGCTGCATTTGAAGTCTTTGCTAGCTGTGTTTCCTGCCTTTCTAAAGCAGAGGATTCCAGCTGCATGCTACCTGAGCATGGCCAGCATCAGTTCTTTTTGGTCTCTAGCTATCTGACAGTTTTCTAAAGAATTCTATGGTGTGCTCTAAAACCTAGGAGTTTTAATTTGATTAACTGGGATTGGGAATATTAATACTTGATTGGCAAATTTCCTCACTAAGGCACCGACCTTCAGATGGCTTGGAACTAATTGTCATATTTGCAACCCATGCCTAAACCTGTATTAAGAGAACTAGTGCTAGTGCTCTTGCTAGACTACCTAAGGGTGTTTCAAGAAGATGAAGGGTTCGACTTTATCTAATGGTTGTGTTTCTTCATGAAGCCATGATAAATTCCTAAATCACAAAACAAAACTGGAAATCATTAGAAGATGCATAATGTTCTTAGCAACCAAAATTACTCAATCAAGATTTCATAAAGAATTAGGCATTTTAGGCACTACAGATTTTTGTTTTTCAAGAAGTGCCACATCTTCCCCATCCTCTCCTCCAGAAAATCCTGTGCTTTCACAGTGTCATTTTTCTAAGTTTGTGGTTTTGGCTACAAAGTAACCAATGTGTCATTAAAAGCAAGGCCGCCTTCTCATGGTGAATGAAGGGGACAAAATCAATAATGAAGCAGGCAGTGACACTGATACTCTCAGATTGCAGAACCGGTCTGATACAGGGCTGCTATTCATTTGCAGAAAAGAAAGCCTCCAGGGCTGAAATCCTGGCTCTGTCAAAATTGGGAAAATTTTACAAATCACTAGTTTTGGGTTCCCTCGTTGCATTGCTCTTTCATTCCTCTATGTTGTTCAACTTTTTTCCTGCTTCTCAATTCTCCATTCAGCTTTGAGCCTCTTACCCACTGGGAAAACACTCCATAGTGAGCAGGATAGAGAAGAAAAAGCTGCTGTTCAGCATGAATGCTTGCCATCTTCTTCAGAACAGGGCATGTTTACTCAACCTTTCAACAACATGGAAGGAATAAATACCCACTCATTTAACTAGCTGCTCACCTGCTCTTGCTTCTGGGGCTGGAACAGCTTGATAAGAGTGAATGTACATTGAAATAACAAAACTGATAACCACTGAGGAGTTATTTATACAGCTGAGCTCCACCAGGAAAATCTACAGGTGGAGTGAGGGACTGGCAAAGCCCTGTGTTCCTCTAGGATTTTTGAGAATCCTTAAAGGTATTCACATTTACACCTGCTGGTAACTACTGCTCGTTTTGTACAGCTTTTTAGTGTAAACACCTCTTTAAAAAATAAATAAATTCCACAGTACTTGTATTTTAGTCTGCCCTGGAGCACTCAGAATAAGCTTGTAGTGATGACAGCAAGTGTACCAATTATCCTGCAAAAGCCACTTCGCCACCCAAAGGTAACTGTTCACCACTTGCACAAACACAGATAAACTTTGGGACCCAGCAGCAGGTGAACGCTAATTAACCACTAATTAACCCCTCTAAGGATTTGTGCAGCAACAAAGAAATAAGCTGGATATTACAAAGTGGAACTTGCTTAATTGGGTCCATCTTTGTAAAGTTTTAAAGAATTCAAAAATATACAAACCCCCTTAATATGTAAAGGAAGAGCTCTAGGATGGATTCACTGATTTCAAACAAATTACTAAAACACCGAATCATAGAAACAGAATGGTTTGGGTTGTAAAGAACCTTAAAGACCATCTAATTCCAACCTGAGTAATTCCAGTTCAGCCTGTCTTCATAAGACAGGCAACCCAGCCCCTCTGATCATCTTCCTGGCCCTCCTCTGGACTTGCTCCGGCAGGTCCATGACGTTCTTATACTGGGGTCCCAGAGCGGGATGCAAAACTTCAGGTGAGGTCTCACGGGAGTCCTCTATAGAGGGAGAATCAGCTCCCTCAACCTGCTGGTCACACTAACGCATTCATGTCTTTATTTTGGTTTAAAGGCAAGGTGTTTCCCCTCTTCCCACCCTCCCATTAGCATTGAACAAAGCCCTACAAGGTGTGTTGTCAGCTAAACACCAGATTCCCTTAACTATGTATGTGTTGGGGTTAATTATTATGATAGCATTTCTTTTTCTCCTTTGGGCCAATTCAGTTTTGTGCTTTCTTTCTCTTGTTACCTTTCAGAGCATGCTCCTAGAACTATCATCCATCATGAAAAAGTAAGGACATTCTAAGGAGAAGAAATAAACTAAGGGATTGAGCACACACTGCCTTCAGCAGAGAGATAAAAAACAAATTTTCTGTTGCTATGTTCCCTTCTCCCGCTGCTATAATGCTAAATTGATAATACAGTTTAGAAAAGCAAACATTTTATTCCTCCATTTCATGCCAATCCCAGCTGTTCTGTACTCTGACTGCTGCTGTTATGGGTAGCTCACTCCACAACTCAAGATTTCTCTCCTGCAGGCTGAGCTGGATCTTGTCAGTGTGTGCTGCCACTGCAGAAACAACCTTGTGTCTTTGGGGGAACGTTTTGGGATGTACAACTTGTGCATGCTAGTGGTGTTCATATCAGAAACCAGCCTGATCCACAGACCTTCAAGGTAGTGTAACACCCAAGACACCTACAAGAAAGGAATAGTTTGATTTGAAAGTAACCTGGAAGGTTATGTGGCCTCTATCTCTCTGGACTTCCAGCAGCTGATGAATAAAAAGACAGAGGAAACTCTCATGGAATCTGAAAGGACAGAAAATTAAAGAGTGAGAAAAAAACAGCTGAAGAGTATTTGCTGTTCATCTGCCTGTGCTAATGCAATCCTCAAACTCTGACAGAACCTTTCCATGCTAATGTAGCCTCCTCATAGCTAATGCTTTTGGATTTAAAACTGAAACTAAGTGATATCAGACAATCTACTTTAAGTGCAAAACATCTATACTTTTCAGTTTGCTGTTTGAGAAGATCACGTGCTCACGAAAATCTTATTTGCTTCACAGTCTCATTAATTCTTACAGAAGAACCAAAAGACAAGCAAAGCCAGAAGGAGCTCATTTCAGTTTGCTAGGACAGCCTAGCTCTGGAGGGTTGGCTTTCCAGGTTTTATGCAGCCCAAGGAAGCAGCCCAAGAAAGCAGCTTTTCCACTAGTGTACCTGGAAAATAAAGCACCTTCCTTCTGACTGTCCCTGATCCTGGTTTTGGCCACATACTTTAAGCTGCTTTTATTTGTCAAGCTTATCACAGTTCACATTCACTATCACCTCAGTGGGGAGTGATGCTTGGAACAAGTTTGCTATGCAGCTTTCCCTGAGCATAAAGATCCCCTATGACTTGAGAACTTTAAGGCAAGGCTAGCAGAAAGCAGGACTGCAGGAAAATGAGCATAAAGATTGCAGTGTTTCAGTGTTTTATTCTTTTTTCTAATGCACATGATTTACACTCATATTCTGCCTCACTAGAAACTCATTGACGATTTACCTGTGCATTTGTTTAGTCTTTTAAGGCAAAAAAAAAAAAAAAAAAAGAATACTTGAAATGATGGCCATTAAATGCCAGCAACAACTGAGGGATGGAGAAACAGCTTTGCTGAAGTACTTTGTCCACTGCCAGGCTGTGTAGACACCGTGGATGCAACATCTTCTGACAGATTTGAAGGGGTGGGAAGCCTTCTTCATATATGCTCAACAGGAAGATTCAAAAAACTGAGTAATGTAACTGGAAAGTAATGTTCTATTCTCTTCCATGAGAATTTTAAGACTGAAACACAGGCAACTTTCACTACTGCAGATGGAGGAGAATGCAGCCTGCAGCTCTGAAGTTGGTGGCCATGGGAAGGTGATCTAGGGTCTCCTGTCTGGTGATAAAAAATCCTGGGGACCTCCCCCTAGCAGCTTGCTCTCCTCCCCACTCCCCAGAGGATCATCCCAGCAAGTGTGTGGGCTGGGGCAGGACAACTGGTCATGCCATTCCCCCTTCCCTGGGTCTCCTCCTGCCAAGCTGTTGAGCAGACTCCCAGATTGTGTCCAACACAACGGGGAGAGATGGTTGATGTGGGAGTCCTACAGCACAAACACCCCCTGCTTGTGATAATAGCATCCAAAGCTGTTGTAATTTCCTCTTTCCTTTCTGGCTTATCTACTAATGGTCCATGGCACAAGTTTCCTCTTTCAGAAAGGAACATTACAGAGATTTTTCAGCTGTTTTGTTTCTACAGAAACCTTTCTCAGTTTCTCTCAGGTCCTCCTTAAAGGTGAAACAAACCTCAGCCTCTTCCCTTACCTTCCAACAAGTACACTGGCACTTCAGAAGACCAAAACTAAGACTGAGCAGAATTGCCTTAAGTCATGCATTAGGGGAATGGGTATAGATACAGCTTATTTGATCTTCCAAAAAAACTTATTTCATGTTTGCCACGAAACACCCTGAGCTGTTCCTGCAGATCAAAGGTAACTGGATCCCTGGATCAAAGGCTACTAGTGAATTAGCAATGGGACCACGTGAGTAGAGGGTCTCTTCATCAGTCCAGAGATTCACCTGGCAGTAACAACCACATCCAGCCTATCCTCCTGGATCTTACCTACAACCCACGTGTTAGCCGAGCCCTGCAAGACTGATTTCAGTCAAGACGAGACGATTTACAATACATAATGATATGTCTTTATTTCATCAACAGAAATGGTGTCTAGACAAAATTCAGTTAACACTAGCAATTCAAATGAATGAAAAGGGCTGGGTGGTTTTTTTTCATTTTTGTTTTTTTGCACAATACTGTATTTACAATGAGTAAATGACATTTTAAATTCATTAGTTCATAGCAATGCTTTCTTCCAAAAAGGTAAAAATTCTTAGTAATAGAGAGTAAGCATCAACAGCCACCTCATTTATTTATACAATAAAAATCACAAGAAACCACAGTCACCTAGAAAAAAAAATAAAGACAAGCTTAAGAACTAGTACAATAAAATGATGCATTGAATTAAGTTACATTAATCGCATAGAATTTGTGTAAAAAGTATGTAGAAAAAACACCTGATGTAACCTGTTACAGTCATTGACCAGTTATGAGAGGTACAGAGGGTTATACAGGTAGATATGTGTGAAAACTGTCCATACTGTTTGACCTGGGGAGGAAGAGAAGAGGGGTTGCACCCCCTTGCATACACTGATAAAACCCTGTTTTGAATATGGCCTCTGAAGTTTGTAAGGCATATATATGAGGTGCACTTGTAACCAACTGGTTCTGGAACAAACTCTTAGGGCATCCCCACCCTTGAAATCAAAGGTGATGCTTGGAACTTTGAGTAAACAACCACGCACCAAATATCTCCAAAGTGTTTAGTATAATTCCTGCTGGTCTGAGGGATCCAGAGAGCTTCAGGCAGAGCAAACGCAGTAGTGAGAACAGGACTGAAACTATGCACGTTCCTCTCGGGTGCATCACAGATGCAGGGTACCACCAGCCTGGGCACGGGGAGCCAGCCACAACCCCCAGCACAGGGCAGCTGCTGCCTCCTCTGCCCACATCCCAGAGTGTGGGCTCTTCTGGCTGCAGGGATGAGCCCACTGCTGACTGCAGCCCCTGCTTGGCTCCCTCCAAAACAGGGGGGTCGCTTGGGTTCGCAGCCTGGGACCGTCTCTGCTTCTAAGCAATCAATGAAATCAAACACTGCCAGTTGCCATTTCTATTTTGGGATGCTAGTTTCTTTCTGCATGCCCTTAATTAGCCAAAAGGGACAACAGTGACACTGCATGAACCACACAGTGACTTTCACTTACGGCAAGGGCTCTGCCCACAGTCGCTTAAGTTTGTAAAAGAACAGGAGTCATCTAACTGGCTTTTTAGCAGTTGTTTGCTTAGGGTAATGAGCTTATAAAAAGATATTTTTAGCATTCCTTCCTGCCAAAAAGTGATTTTGTTTGCAAAAATGGCATTATTATCCATGTAATACCTTAAAATGAATATCAATAATTGACTTCAATATAAATAATACCTATCTTGGTGGAGTGTAGGAAAATACTTTACACTTAGTCTTTGCAAGTAATGCCATGAAGATTTTGAGAGTAAAGGGAATAATTATTCTACAGACCACCAACAATAGATCTTTTAAATATACACACAGTATTTGAACATATGCATATACACATATATTGTATTCTACAGCATCAGACCTGATGCCTGAGTCATAAAATACTCCAGGGAGTATTATAAATATACATATATGTATTATAAACAGGAAAATACACAAACACACACTGACTAGAATTATAGACGTATGTATACATACATACATGTATTTTATATATGGATGCAAAATTAATTTGGACTGTGTTGGCAGAGACAAAACTGAAATGAAGTCAAAATCTGTTGAGAAAATTTTTAACAGGAAAAAGAGCAGAAATTCTTTATGTTAATAGTTTCAGTTTCACCTCACTTCTGATAAAAATAAAACTGCTCCATACTTAGCAGATCCCCTCCTTATGCAAAGCCGCTGCTCATACTGAGCTAAAACTTCTCAAGGCAGCCCTAAAATAGAGACTTTTAAAATGCTGTAGCCATGGGCTACAACATTCACCCGGAGGCACCTTCAAAAGCACCTCAGATCAGGAAAAAAAAGGTGGAAGCAGCACTCCTTGCTGCAATGGTAGAGGACGTGAAGTGGAGCAAAACATGAGCCTGTGGAAAGCTGGCAAATGTTCACTTTGTCTCACTGCAAAATTCACCATGGGTCTCCTATTCTGCAAACGCACCTCTTGCTCTCTCTTGACCACCACAGCAGTGGATTACAAGACACAGGTGAGGATGTGGTGTTGATTCTGGAATTGCAACGCTTCACCATGCTTTCTCCTAGTGGATCAGTTTTCATTTTATTACAGGATTATAGTGATTCCAGCATGCAGATTTATTTACTAGGCAATCATGAAGTCACATATTAAAAAAATTAAGTATATATCTAGGCATTTTAACTTCTATTTAAGCACTCTTTAGGATACAGACTTGACGAAGTGTTGCACTCCAGATTAACAACCACACTATCAGCATTAATCATTTATCTGGCAGGAGTTAATCCACTTAGCAAAGTTGCGTATCTCGTTCCCACTCTCCTTTTTAAAGAGAAGTAGCAGTTAGCATACTAATCACTGTGGCTTGCTTTTGCAGCACATTTTACTTCCTTGGGAAAAAAAAATACAGGGATTAGATCCAAAAATATAGTGCATCTTAAAAGCAGCATATACCCTTAGAAAGACATTTAATAAATTACTTGTACAATATATAAAATAATAGTTTTATACTGCAGCATCAAACTCTTGACGCCTGAGTCATCACGTTAGGAAGTCAGTGATATAAATACTGGGATCTCCTGATAACACAGCCAACATTTTTGCTTTTGTTTTGCTTGTTTTCCGTTTTGTTTTCCCTCTTTTTTTCTTTTTTTTTTAATTTAATTTTTTTTCACTACCTTTTTGTTCCAGAATCAGCTTGCAATGAGCTTTAATTGTGTTCAAGGCACCCCCAGAGAACGCAGAGAAACAAACACATTATATAGTGTAGTACTCACCTGAAAAAGCATAACAAGCCTAAATGAAATGAGGTTTCCTGGCAATACAAGTATAGCAATGGCAGAGGAAAAGGAGGACTAGATACAGACTGGACAGAGTTCCAAGGACTCACACGCCCATTGGAGAGGTGCAGTGCTCAGCGGGGAGATGGGGTCTCACCACGCCATTCCCAAGCAACGCCTGGCAGGACAGATGCTGCATGTATCCTCTTTGACAAATGCAAAGAGATTCTTAAGATCACAGTGACCACTGGCCAAACTCCTAAAATTCTGAGGTCAGATGTTTTTTTTCCTCTTTCCAATATTTTGTGGTCATTTGGTTTGACCTCGTGAGATGAGAATGGGTGGGTATGTAAACTGGCGTCCAGGTCTGAAACTAATTCTCCCAGTATTTTCCTTTAACGTTAGCCCAGTAACTGCTTTGAAAGCCACATGGTTCAAAATAGCAAAAAAACCCCTCAAACCAAAATAGAAACAAAAAACAACCACCACCACCAAAAAAAACCCCACTGAAAAACCATGATACATGTAAATATAGGAAGCAATGACACAAAATCAGCCACTTCTAATGGGAAAGAATGAAATCAAACATCCAGAAAAGCTTGCAGGGGAGATAGAGAGACGAGAGAACGGTTGAGGAAGAGAGACTTATTTGAGCAGTGGTTTTAAATATCAGTTCCCAAGGTAGAGGAAATCAAGAGACCCAGCACCAGTATGAGGCCAGGTCAAACCTAAGAGCTGCAGCGCAATGGGTTGTGTGGGTGGGTTTTTAAACCGTTGGAATGAGGTCAAGAGTACCAGTTGCACATGAGTTGTTAGTAGAGTAAATCTTCATGTCAGGAAGCAAGTTAAAACTTGTTTTTATACTCGTAAAACATTCTATCTATTCATATATATAGGAGGTCACTTAAAAATAAAAAAGGCAACAGAAAAACATCTTTAAAATACTGTGTCAGTTGACCCCTCCCTCCCGCCCGCCCCCAATCCCCCCAAGTAGCTATGACTCTATAATGTGATTCACATTTAGTTTTAAATTCTAGCTTTCACCATGGTCTCATAGAAACAAAACTTCTCTGCGAAGCACAGAACTGCTTTGCAACGTCAACAAATTCAAAGGAAAATCAAATCCCACCCCCGCCAAAGAGCTTCCCAGTGAAGTTACCTGCAAAGGATGGCTGGGAGGGTGTTCAGATATTTTTAGGTTAAGCTCTTTTAAAAAGAAAGGACAACTCCTCCCCCTTTTTCAACCATGTGAACTAGGAGTTTATGGCATTTGTATATTTTTTAACATTTAAAGGTAAGGATTTTGTACAGTAATGATTAATACTTAAAACATAAATATTCTCCTACATTATATACTAGTTTTTCTTTGTACATGCGGGGGAAAAAAGTATTTTCAACAAACATGGCACATGCTATATGCATTTCCTCCTCAGTAGCTTGGCTACAATAGTTTGTGAAGAGGATAAAAGCAAGACTTTGTGGCGAGTGGGTGACAGTCCATGAGCACAGTCTGAAGATGGAAGAAAGCGGAGAGAGGGAGCTGATTCCTCCTCCAGGGTTCAAGATGCTGATCTACTTGAGTGCCTCAAAAAACCACCAGCACACACCTCTAGTGTAAACGTTAGCACAGAAGACCACATTACCACTTAGTGCTTCTGAGAAGCTGCTTCCCCACACTTTTTTTCTTTTTAAACAGGTGTGAACAGCTGGTCAATTTTTTTTTCAGCGAGAACAAACAATATCAGCCAATAAAGCACATGACAGTTGTCGTTGATAAAGCCACACAACCTGGCACACGTAGGGCAAAGAACCACAAAATAAAAACTCAGTACACTTAGAATAGTAATAATTATTAAAAAAGCATTAGGAGGTTGTTTTTCTGTCTACACTGTACATACAGATGTTATGCTTGGAAAGCTGCTGTCTCACATAGTCATAACATGAGTCAACATTAAGATACAAGTCCAATACAGTTACAACTAAGCCAATTCACTGAGTAGTCTCCTTTGAGACAGTGCTCTTTTAGCTGCAGTTTGTGCTGAGGGCAATGCTGCAGGATGAGAGGATCCTGGAACAGGAATTTGATGGGTAAGTGACCAAATCGGGTGTTGGCAAATGTATGTTTTGCTCTTAGAGGATACAGTGCTAGCTGGACTTCCATAAGGAAGCCAAAGTCAACAACTAGGGGTCTGATCCTGCAACTCTGCCTACCTAGGCAGGGTCACTGACTTCACCAGACCCACCTCTGCAACTTGGGTCTGGTGGGGAGAACAGGCAATGTCTGAGGACAGCTGAGGTCAGGCTCTGGGGACTAGCCGGAGCAGCAGTTGCTTCCATGAGTAAAGGATGCAGAGTGGGGCTGGAGAAAAAGCCCCCAGGTATATTGATGTGATCTCTGTTTGCTTTACTTCGTGGAACATATGATGAATTGATCCAGTTGTCAAATACACTTTTCTCTAAAGAGTGAAATATACTTTCCCCTATAAGACTCCAAAAGCATCATTAACAGCACTTGAACTTGGTTTGTGAAACAGAAAGAACTCTAAATATAAAAATAATTCAAGCAGATTCTCTTTACAAATTGTATAGTGAATTCAGTATTTGGCAAGACCGTTTTTACTACATAATGAGCTCCTGAGTGTTTGTCTATTAGCTAAAAATTTTCTATTTCCTTTAAGCCATAAAGCAAAGAAAACCATATACTCAAGTTATCCTGAAGTCGTGACTTCATTTATGAAAAGAGGTTTGACCAGAAACTCAGTGCAAGTGGCAAAGTTGACCATTACTGTACAGTATCTGCAAGAAAATAAAATAATTCCACATTGCTCAAGTGGCACGAGATGGCTGTGCCAAAAAAATTGTCTATAATAAAATCTCAAATAAGTTTCCAACATTAAAATTTTATAAATAAGTACAAATCGAATGCTATTGCTGAACTGCGAACTGAGGAAAAAATTATCGTGTAACAAGTTACCAAACTAGTTCTAGCATCAAAGACAAAAAGGAATGTTGGAACTTGTTTATACAATAGAAATGAAAGCTTCCAGTTTGTAGGATGAGAAAAATTGAGGCATGCAGGGACTCTTGCATATGGATATATATATTTTATATATATTATATATAATATGTACAGTTTAGCTATAAAACTTTGATGTGTAAAGAAGCTGTCTTCAATGAAAAATTGAACATTCAGAGGAAATTCCTGAGTTAGGGTTTTGTGACATGGGCCACTGAGAAAAAAGCTGCGGTTGGGTCCTCAGAGGTGTTATGTCCATCCCTGTTAAGATTGAAATCAACATACAAAAACAGACAGTGTTGCCACTGCTTCGTTCCCTGCCTGAGCAAGGGATAGCACCATTGTGAAGAGAACTCCTGCTTGTAGAGAGGAGGGAATACTTAAAAACAGTATTGCTGCTAAGACCACTGTAGTGTGCACCAAATACGTTCTTCTAGACAACAAATGAACACTGCCACTGGCTGACTGAAGAACACCTGACCAGGTGTAACATTAAGGTTACAAGTCACTAGGTGTAATCTTTCCTAGGTTGTTCATCTGTTGTACATTTATCAGTCATTTCCTGACAGAAGTCTACCGTGACCGTCTGGCTGCTCTGCTCTGGTGGAAGCTCTCTCTCGGGGTAAGTACCTGCGTCGGCTCCATCCAACCCCCCGCCGGCCGAACAATTTTCAGAGATGTTGTTGGGCAGCCAGGGTGCTCCCAGTTGCACTGAGCCTTGCTCTGAGCAGCACTGCATGCTCTCCCCGACGCACTGGGAGGTCACCAGGCTCTGCTCCACACCAGCTGGGGCGGGGCTGATGGTGGTGACTGGCTGGAGATCCATGGGTCGGAGAACGGGGCAGTATCGGTGGAGAGCTTGGATCTGTTCCGGGCTCTGCATGTCTCTACACACTTCTTGGGAAAGACATGAGAAGTTGTCTAATAATTCTCCCATGCTTGCTTTCAGCTGGTTCCTTTCTGAGAGCAATTTCTCTTTCTCACACACCTGAAAAAGAAAGAAGGCATCTTAAGCTGAGGAAGGGCCATCCTCTGCCTGCTCACATATGCAGCAGTACCCAAGAACACCAACATGTCACAATTATTTTTGTAGGGCCAAGAGAAAAAGTCACAAAGACATCAAATATTTCATCACTATGAGGTCTGTGTGGACTGTAGTTTGGGAAACATCTGGAGAAAAACATTTGAACCGGAAGAGGACAGAATTCCAAATTATTGCCACAGACTTGTTCCCTTTATAAACTAAGGCTGCCTGACAGACGATACAAAACAGCTCTAAACAAAACATTTTGATGGAGGAGAGCCATTTCCCACCCAATCAGCGAGAAAATGGGTTAATTCCTGAAGTAAGGATAAGCTGCTGATGTTTGGTTCACCCTCGAACTGTCAGGTTGGCCACTTAGGCTTGGGTGCACCTGCTGGAATCCCAATAGCACTGAGAGAGGTGAGTCTATTCAGAAGGGAGGACCTAAGTGTGCTCTGTGGCCTGCACTATGGATCATTTTCTTATGTCCTGGTGCTTAATGGTTTGGGCTTGATCTAATAAAGGTATTTTTATGAACCCTGCCTAGGGTTTCACCTCTAAAAACTGCTGTTGACTCAGTGTAGAGCGACTGGGATGGTCCTGCGGCATCTCCTTCTGTCTCAGGCAGGAGGGGTTACAGCTCGAGAGAGTAGATAAGATTTTGTAGAGTACCAGAACTACTTCCAGAGCTGAGCTGGCCCCAAAAGCAGCACAGCCACGTATCTCACCTAGTAACACTGCTAAACCCAAGATGTCTCGGCATCTGAGGTGTGAAAGCTCCACAACTCAGATAATCCAGCTATGGGTGGTTGTTGACAGCTGACAGTATTGTCCTGGGTCCAAAGCCCACACTGGAAGCATACAGCTGTGTGAATGCGAAAGAGAGCAGTGCACATGAAAAGAACTAACTGCTAAAATATTGATAAATCTATCAAGAAAGCATAAAAATAATAAAAAAATAAACAGATGCTCAAGTACATCTTGAGATGATGAATTATGGAAGAGAATATGCTGTGAGTTTGCAGGGAAAAAAGGGAATGTGAGTGGGTAGATGAATGACTGAGAGAAAGCAGGCAAAAAAAATTACCTATCAAACTCTGAGGATACAATCATTTCACTCACTGTCTGCTGTGAAACCATCTGTGTCAAGAAGATGGGTGACTTGCAGTAAGTAACTACAGGGGGAAAAGGGGTCTTTTCACAAAAAAAGACCCAGCCAAGTGAAAAACCCTTAAACACTGCACCATTATGTAATTCATCAGACTGGAAATTGCTGATCACAAACTGGACAGAAGATAACAAAGAATTTCCTGTGATCACGTGTTGTGTGTTAATTTTTCTCCCTGTCCCTGCCCTCCAGCTCAGGGGGCTTGGTAACCAGAGAACAACTGGTTTTACTATTGAGTAAGACTGAGGCAAAGAAGGCACTAAGTACCTCAGCCTTTTCCTCCTTCTTTGTCACTGTGTTTTTTCCTGCATTCAATAAAGGATGGAGATTCTCCTTGGCCTTCCTTTTGTTGCTGGTCTGTTTATAAAACCATTTTTTATTATCTTTTACCGCACTAGCCAGATTAAGTTCTAGTCTGACTTTTGTCCTTCTAATTTTCTCCCTCCATAACTTCATGATACCCTTGTAGTCCCCCTGAGTTGCTGCACCTTCTTCCAAAGATAATAAACACTTTTTTTCCCTTGAGGTCCAGCCAAAACTCTCTGTTCAGCCAGGCTGGTTTTCCCCAGTGGCTCGTCTTTTGGCACATGGGGTCAGCCTTCTCCCTTGCCTGTAAGATTTACTTCTTGAAGAATGTCCAGCCTTCCTGGACTCCTCTGCCCTTCAGTACTGCCTCCCAAGGGGTTCTCCCAACCAGTCTCCTAAACAGGCCAAGGTCTGCATCCTGGAAGTCCAAGGTGGCAGTTCTGCTGACCCTCCTCCTTAGTTCAACAACAACCAAAAACTCCATCATTTTGCAATCAATGTGCCCAAGGCGACTTAGAGCCATCACTTCACCCACTAGCCTTCACTGTTTGCAAACAGGTCCAGCAGAGTATCTCCCTACTTGGCTCACTCACTGCAAATGGCCACATACTGAAGTCCCTTTTGCTAAATAGAAATGTCAGCTTTTTTGGGAAGGATCCTGCACCTCAAAGGGTTTTTGATTCCTCAAACTGAGCAGGGATCAAGCCCACAAGGTTGCTTATATGCCTTTCATTCATTCCCCTGAGATGCATGTTTGTGCTGGGGAGACAAGAGGACTTTAAATTTTTATTTTGTCTATCCACAGTTAATTATGTCAGACAGTAACAGCAGTGTCACAGGATTGCATAAAATCAATGAACCCAAATTAATTTTCAAGTGAAGGCTACAGGTATCAGGCTAAACCACCCCTTGCTCCCAGCCCAGCCCTCAGAGTGCTGCTCCTGGGGGTCTGGAGAGAGACAGGAACTCCTCCCCATCACCAGCTCAGTGTAGAGGAACAGGCATGTGCAGCCAAGACTGGACCTGATGAGGATCCATCCACTCTTTCACTGTGCAGAACCTCTAACTCACCCTGTACACACTGTGCATTTTAATCAGTGCAGGAAGCAGTTTCTCACTATTTTGTTTATCTTTGTTGTGATGTTTGTTTTGCATCAGTGGAGCACTACTCTGAACAATGTTTTGATTTTTCTTTTTCCCCCCAGGGCTTCAGCAGCACAGCATCTGAAGGCTTCACAAGCCTTGATGATTTAAGCCTCCTGACCAGCTTGTGAGGTCAGTGTCACCTCCCTGTTACAGACGGGAAGCAGACAGGCACAGGCAGCAAGTGAGTAACCCAAAGTCAAGCAGCTTTCTGCCATTTGTGAGGTGATGATAACTCAGCTTCTTCCAACAGAACCCTGCCTCTTTCACACTGTTTTCTACAGCTTGTGCAGAGAACAAAGCACAATGAAGCACAACAAACCACACCTGAGGTATCCATACCGTGACTGAAAGAGAGAGGAATTTTCTGAGCAGCCACTTGGCCTCGCTCCAGTCACCTCACTCCCTTAGAGTAAAATGTGGCAGCACTGCCTACTGTACATTCTGCTTATGAATGTGCAAACTGGCTGAACCCACTGAAGCCTGGACTGGAAGTGCTGTGGGTGGTGTGCAGGCTGCAATGTGAGGGTGAGCTGGGCTGCGGTGAGAGCACGGAACTCACCAACTTGCGGATTTCACATTCGAGGTTCTGAATACAGTCCAGTTTCCTCTTGCGGCAGCGCTGAGCTGCAATCCGGTTCTTGCTGCGCCGGCGGACATCGTGGATGAACTCGAGCTGCTCTGAGGTTAGCTTGTGCATCTTTATCATCATTTGGAAATCATTCCTTGGAAGATCTGTGATTTGATCAACAGGAAAAGGAAGTTTCACCTAAAACAAACAAACACAAGACAAGAGCAAAGAGTCATATTTTGCTCACTCAATGCAAGCTGAACAGCAGTGAGAGGAAGGACGATTATCTTGCTGCCACCCCCTCAATAAACAACAAACCAAGTTTTACATGGAGCAAGTTCTCAACACTCTCTTGTGGCACATTGTGGAGATCCAGATGGTAAGGATAAGATGATAATTGTACTTAAATCAGCAACACAGATGAGTCCCAGATAAAAATTTCATCTTTCTACAAAGCCCTAATAACTGATCTCACTGCATTAAAAGAACGTTCTGTCCACAAGCAGACATGGCGTTTTGGAAAGAGTGAAGCTCCTTGCTGCTATTAAATTCAAAGTAGTTTCAAGGAAGGGGCTGTTACCACAGCAGGAAATATGTCCCTGCTTGGACTGAAAGTTTGATTAAGTGTGAGGTTAAAAATGCAACCTGACACCTCAAGTGGATGAAAAATACTGTATTGCAATTAGGAAAGGTCACCTAATCAGCATTTCAACTGAGCAGTACACTATGTAAGAAGAAAGGGTCAGGAGTGTGTTGCAGCATATCCTAGCCTGCTAAAATAGAAACATTTAAAACTAAATCAATATAGTTTGACACTCTAATATTCTTGTAGATTAAAGAGCACTGAAGTTGTGTTTCTTGAAAAAGTAAGGGTCTGACTTCAGGAATTCTACCAATTATGCATTAAAGCAGAGCAAAACACAAAGATCCCAGCAGTCTGAAGCAATGAACACCCACTGTCTCAAAAGCTGGAAAACAGTGGAAGTGCTCAAAGCCTTTTAGCTTTTTGGCGCAAAATCTATCAGCTTGCTCAAATCAAAGCAAGCACCTCTCCTTAGAAACCTTATTTCACTCAGAGCCTCAGACTGATAACTACCAAAAAACTGATGTTCCTCGGCAGGCTGTTGTATCAGGTGGTTGAATAAGAATCCGCTGACAAAGCTGAAGGAGACGCCGAGTAACTCGACAGACTTTATTTTTTTGAGTCATACCCGCACTGCCCAAAAGATGGCAGTAAATATTTATGTTTCTGTCCCAGTTTGGTGCAACTGAACCTCTGGAACAAGGAGACTATTCTGCACACAGGCTATCGAAGAAGGTAAGCTGCTCCAGTCAAACAAAAGATATGGGTTGAAAATGTTTCTTTGATATTTAAAACATGTATTGTCTTCAAATGGTGTACTTTAATTATCTGGAGATAAAGAAAGTTACAACATGGATTATAAGTAAGTTATCTTCATCAGAGAGCTGAGTTGTTCAAGCAGAACAGTTTGCTGAGGACACACGTGCACCAACACACAGTGGTGGCCTCTGGCATTGATAGTCATGGATCCTCACCAGGCACCTGAACCTGCCAGTAAACAGCTCCTCACCTTGTTTATGAGTGTTGTTGGGTGTTTTCTTGTACTCTTCTATCATGGCTCTGTGCATCTCCAAGCCTGGGGTACATGAAGTTCCATGCAAACACCTACCACATTCTTTCAGATGGCTTCATGCCCTGAATGTTCATTCATGCCCCTCTGCCAGGCACTGCTTCATAACACACTACTTGACAGGTCAATTTAAACCAGCAAGAAATGCCAAACACTGCCCTCACCCTCCCAAATTCCTGCTTGTACACACAAAGGCTGACCTTAGGCACAGTGATGTGGACTACCTTGTTTACAGACTGCTAACTAAGGACATGAAACCTGTTTGATTTCCCCTCCCGAGTCTTTGGATAGTCAACATAAACTCAGTGTCACCTGCTTTTCTCTTAAGCTTCAACCAGGGTCTGAAAATGAAAACAGCCAATGCTTTCCTCTGAAAGACACCACAGTTTCACTGCAAAACCAGCCCTTTCATGTTCCCAGTTTTTCCGCATTTTCTTAAGACCAAAATGGAAAGCAATGTTAATTTTATTTCTCCCTACCTCTCCCTTTCAAAACATATTTACTTGCAAGGAGATGTGCTTGCAGCTGGAATGGGAATGAAGGAGAAGCAAGTTAAGAAGTCGCTGAAGGGAAATGGGAAAATAAATAGAAACAGATTCATTAAAAAAAAAAAGGGATTGAAAATAAAACCATCTACACAGCAGACCAGAGACTGCTATCAATAATCCCAGCATAATCTCACTCCTATCATAGGCAGCACTGCACAGGATTAAAAATGTGAAAGGGAAAGTGGAAGTGAGTCAGACTAATTTCCTTCACCATTCACAGCATTTTTATTGCCTGTCTCCCTCTTCAAAATCAGCTGTCAACTGAAAAAAAAATACCAACCCACCGAGCCTTTGGCATGGACACAGTGAATAAATGCACCAGGGTGTTGCTGCAGTGAGAGGCTAAAGTGTTTTACATCTGCACAGGGCAAGACTCTCAGCTGGTATTTATCATAACAGAGTGGTGACTCATTTTGCAAGAGCCTGCAACTGTGCAGTGGGTGGGATTCCTCTGACTCACGCAGAGCTGCCTGAAATGATGGGTTGGGACTCCCTAGTGTCCGGGAGCCTTCAGATGGCAATGCATCCCACACAGCTTCTCCCTCCTTCTGGCTGCAGAAGGAGTGGACTTAAGACTCAGAAAAGATTCTGCATCTTACACCATCTATGGGAGGCGAGAGAAACCTTACTTGAGGTGTCTGAAAGAAACAATCTTTTCTAAGACGTAGAAGAAAAACCCAACAAGAATGCTTTCTCATAAAGTTTTCTTTCTAATAACTACGATTTTTTGGTTGAAACTATTTCAAATTAAAAATGTAAGTGGGATCCCTGTCCCTTCCAGGAGTTACTCCAGCCAGAGCTAACCTCACAGAGCTCCAAAACCTCCCTATCAGCACAATTATTCTTCCCCTACATTTTTACACCAGCAGCACAAGCTCATTTTCCATCACACAACAAATAAACTTGCACCTTCTACCACCACTGCAGACTCTATTGCTCCCATTCTGGCTGAGGACAGGCAATCCACCCTGGTGAAAAAGGAAACCTGGTTAGGATTTTGTGGTATTTTGCGTCCCATATTAGCATTAGGATGCCAGTGTAAATGCCAACGCTTTGAGTGGCTAAGTCAGAGCAGTGATGTAGACAGACAGGGACAGCGACTTACTCAGCACATGCAAGGCCCATATATAACCAATGAATTCCTTCAAGCTTCACTAGTTAGTGCCAGCTTGGATCATATGCCAGTTACTGCTGTTCTGCTCATGCACTGCACTAGTTACTGCTGCTGCTGCTGCTCTCCCCCATCTCTTTTTCATGTGGAATGAAGGAAAGGACCAAGGATCTGTATCCACTCACATTAAAATATAAATGTCAACGGTTGAGAATTTCTTTATCCTATGCGTAACCTTAGCTTTTCATTCTTTATATCTAAATTAAGACATTGTCTTCCCTGAACTGTCAAGTGCTAGTAAAGGCAATGAACTTCCCAAGCCTGACTTTAAGATCACAGTAACTAAAAGGACTAATTTATTAAACACAAGAGAAAGCAACCATTATGTAGTGGGCATGGGAAGGTGGAACTCATTGTACCAGTTTGACCTTTATAAATGGTTCAAAATCTTCCTCAGTTGCTCCAGAGTTGTAAGGAAAAACCCTACTGCCTTAGTGCCCTCAGATTGAAAGCCAGACTGAAAGTCTCTGACACTTAAAATTGCCAATCCTTGGAAGGCCCTCAGGATCTACCCAAGCAATCCAGCACAGGCACTCAATCATATTAATGGTTTTTTTAAATGCAGAAAGGGGTACTTTTCTTCACACTAAAGAGCCCACAACATTAATGTTGTTTTTCCAAGTATCTTCCTTAGCATGCAAGTCTGTCTTCCACACTCAGGAAAAAATTCATCCCAGGACAAGAGCTGAGGTGTGTCCACCTGTGTTAGGAGCTCAACTGTCTACTCGGTATTTCAGACAGCACTTGTGGTCCTACAGAATAGGGACGTGTTCCTGTCCTGATTTCACTTGGACAGAGGCTATTGGAAGAAGCACAAAGGCAATGGGCCATACTTTGTATAAGAGAGAGGATAGCCAGGATGCACTCTCACTCATTTTCTCATCCTGCTGTCTTATTGGCACAGGTAAAGCCTTCAAAACACCTCCTTTTTCCAGGTGTCAACTACACCAACATGGCAGAGGACTGCAAAAGTAGAATGTGAGTTCAGGCAGTGAAGATCTACCATTGTGTCAACAAACCAGGGTCTAAATGGACCCATTTCAGATCAGCAGGTCCCACTGCAGACAGTGTGTTCTATCTGATACAAGACAACTGATGGCTCTGTAGTGGCATGGGGTCAACTCCAGCCTTGCCTTGTGGGGGCCATGGGAGGTGTTTGTGTCAGCAAATGTTGCCTGAGAGGACACTGCTATGACCTAGTGGAGGCAGCCTGAGTAAGCTTTTGATTTGCCACCTATCTCACAGAAGAGTGGGACTGGGCTAGTCCCATGGCTGAGAGCTTTAACCCAGAAATCAGGAGATGTGGATGGGGTTCTCATCCTTCAGCCCACTTATATTCAGATCACACCCTGTTGCTTCTTAGAATGCTGGGCTGAGCTCTTCCCATTCACTGCTTGCAGTGTCCCCAGCTTCCAGCCCTTCAAAGGATATTCAACAGTAGGATATTCCTGCCCTTTAACAGGCTTTTCTGAGACAAGGTATAGCACAGAAACACAGACAGAAGTCACAGGCGCATTTAAGAATGGAAGATCAGGCAATGAAATGAGAGGGGATAAAGTGCAGTATTTCTCTGAAAGAGCTGCTTTTGCAAAAAAAAAAAAAAAAACAAGAACTGGAGTCTTTCAAGTGTTTGTGCAAGGTCTTTGGATGAGGGCATAACAGCATTGGTTGTAGGTCTCCATGAAATAATAGACTGTTTAAAATGACCCTCCTGAAATTTCAAACTCTCAGCGTTGTTGTAATCCAGCAATTCTTTGCTACCAGTATGGAGACCATTCTGAATGAAGAAAGAAAACAAAATTCCCATGAAGTTTATCTTACAAGACTGATGTTTGACAATACCCCATTTTAAGCACACACTGAGAAACACAATTTCCAGTTCTCTGATGATGCCATCCTAGTCAGGATGACATCTACCAGAAAACAATCTGGAGACTATTTTTCTCATTTTCAAATTTGCAAACCTAGTAAAATCAGGAAAGCTGGGGTGACTGATCGTCAGATTCTGGAGTGGCATCACATACCACAGCAGGTTAAATCCTTCGCATGTATTTTTCTTGGTTGCCCTTCTTTCTAAGTAACATTCTTCAGTAAGTAGAAATATTAAGCAGTGAAGCAGACTCAGATTAGGTAACTCAGCACAGTTCCAGCAGATTTCTGGTAGAGCAGTTTTGGTTTACTCCTCTTTTTGGGGGCTCTGACTTGCACTACTTTGCTAAGCATCACCAGATGAACAGAGAAAGGGTGGCTGCCTGTCACTTAACATGGAGGGGTTTCGACTCTTGCTGAAGGTTATTTACCTACAATATCCTCAAAGGTCTAATTGCATTAGCTTTGCCTTTATGAAAATTTCCTTTGAAAAGTGAGTCACTAACCCAGGCAGGAAATTCTTTTGAAATACAGATGAAAAGACATTGAATGCAATTCTCTAGATAGCAATAGTTCTTGGAAAACTCCACCTCTTATCTCCTCTTATCCTTGTTTATTTTTTTCCTCAGAAAACTCACTTATCAAATTAGACTGAGATTTCTTTTTATCTCGTTTAGTAGTATAATATTTTTTACAAATTTTCTAGCAGAAAAAACTCTGAAGTACTTGCTGAAGAAAAGGAATACCAAGAAAAGTAGGTAGTGCAGAAAATTCTGTTCCTAAGTAGGTTAACAGATTGACAGACTACTTCCTTCTCAACGATTCATTATTTCAGGGCTTATTGTTTTGTTGTTGCTATTTTAAGCAGGATTGTCAGAACCTGCCTGTAAGCACCGAGCTTTAAGTCTTCTCTCTAGTATTGTATCTCAGTAATTGATTTTTCACAACCTGTGGAGGCCTGAGAGAGCTGAGTGAAAAGAGCAACACAAACTATTAAATATTTCTGTGAAATCCCAACAGCTCAAGTAACAGCCCTGTTCCTGCAACTCTGTACCATGGGTACACATTGCACTTGCTGCTTCAGTCACCAAGCCTTAAAAAAGAGAGATCGCGGAAGAGTCTTGGTGGCTCCAGGAAGGGAAGCAACAGGCAAGAACATCCTGGAGAGGATTTACCAGTGGTGTTACAAGGACTGCCACCTCCTCTGACACTTGTGATTGCCACCTGCACCCCCAATAAGACAAGGAGGCTGGTCACAAAGTGTGGTCACCTTCACCCACATGGCACTCGTGCTGAGCCCCAGCACCCCACTTCTGGCACCAAAGAACTTTGGCCATTTGCTCCCGAATGGCATCTGTCTGTGGGAAAGCAGAATGCCTGAAAAAAGCAGACAGAAGCCTTTCACCTACTTCTCACACAATCAATACACCAGCAAATGTTTTGCAACATTAATTCTGGCAGCGACAGCACTCTGGGAGCTAAAATAAGACCAACCAGGTCCAAATTCCAGGGGAAGTGAGCAGCCCTGTGAGATAACTCGCAGTCAGAGTCCACCAGGCTTCTTCCCATCAGGCCATCCCACCCCAATGAAAGCTGACCTGTAGCAGAAGAACCTGCATGGCCACTCTCCAGAAGGGCAAGCGTGTCACCCCCAGATATCTATCAGGTGCTTTTTGAATAGAAGCCCAGAAAACACTGTGTTCTGATAAGGAGGGGAAAAGGGACCTGTCTGTGATGTCATCAGGACAGGAAGGGCAAAGCAACAATTTCAGGAATGGAGAAAGATTCCCTGCAGCTTGTAGGGAGGTGAAGAACAAAGTTGCTCATTTCAGACAGTTGTGAGTCTCCTGCTGTTTTAATCACAGCCAAACTGCTAAAAGTAGGTAGAGCAACTTATACAAGAACTTCCTGCTGCTGTTACTTATTTTCTTCTGCCTGGTTTAAGATATCCTTCACTGAGGTTTCCACAGAAGCAGATCTTGCAGGATTGAAGGATACACACCCCAAGTCACTGTATAAATACAGTATTGTTCAATGAAGCGGCAAAGTCTCTTCTTGTATTGGCAACAATCTTCAAAAGATCATTTTTTTAGACAAAATCTCTACTGAAGCACTGGTGTGATCTGTTTACCCTCGGCCTGCTCAGGATAGTGCAGTGCAACCTCGTGGAGCATTAATTTCCTCACTACATTTCTAATGCCTAGCAGTCCTAATCAAAATGCCCTGGATTAAAAAAAAAAACAAAACAGAAAACCTTATCAGCAGTCCCGGGGAGAAAACTTGCTCAGCACAGTTCAGAAAATCTTCCCCAGAGGGAACCAGCAGCAAAACCAGGAGTGGGAGTGGAGCAAACCTTTCCTAGCACTGTCTCAGAGCCACATGCCTGCCTGCCAGCAGCATACCAAGACAGCCTCCTAGAGCTGCCTGTGTGCTCCCTGTGTGTCCCTCCTCTCATCCACGATCTCCTGCACATATTCACATACCTTTCTTTTTGGGAAACCACCACCAGTGCCCTATAACCTTCTAATTTCACTCTTCCAGGCTATTTTCTGCTGTAGCACATCTCCACACAATTAGCTAATTATGACAGCTAATTAATTATCAAACCTCAAAAGGCTAACGTCTGCCCTCTGTGCTGCCTCATGCTGAGCAAGCATCACACATGGGTGGAGATGGATGCATCCCCTGGTCCCTGCTGCCCTCTGCCCCTCATAATGGCAGGACTTCACAGTAACCCAGCTATGGCCAAATAGAGCTGCTGTAGGGCTTCCCAAATGAGATCTTCTGCACAGTATCCCAGGCAGCCTCCCCAAGAGACTCCTCTTCCTTCTGCATTGTCTCCTGCTTATGACATGGAGATGAAGAAGAGCTGTTCTCTCAGAATCACTGGTCCAGCAAGACCAGGGATTAGGACACCAGAGGCTCCCTAGGCTCTTCAGCCCTTCCTGAAGGGCTAAAGCTAAGCAGCCAACTAAAGGAAGCACCCACTTTTGTCTGAAAAATAGAGTCTGGGATGTAGCTGGAATAAAGACTGAGGGATAGAATAAAATTCACTCTTTTCATCCCTACTCCATAGCTAAACCCATATGGTTCTGAACTGGGTGCTTTCAGCACATGAACCCCCCCGGTTGCACTTGTTGCTCCCCACACTGAAGAACATTCTCTCAGTGGACTTTTTCAGCATTACTAGAGGGACCTGATATGTGATTTCACCCATATGTTCTCTCAGTCATGCAGTTTCCTAATGAAACTTTATGAATAAACATGCAGTCATTTCCACTTTCTCGGCTCCACAACACATCTCATTGATTTAAGTCTGCCCTCAAACTAGTGACTTCACACAGGCAGTTAGTTTGGTCACGGTTAGCCAGTTACCACTGCAGCATCTTCAGCTGGCCCATCTCTAATTTTGGAGAGTGCTTCTCTTTCTCTTCCCTCTCCTGGGAGAACTATATGGAAATTGACAGCTTGCTCTTCAGCCCCAGATCATTCTCTTGTCCATTTCTTAACAGTCCTGGAAATTAAAGGATAACTTCTCTCTGAAACCATTTGTGCCATGGCTGCTAGAGCTCACCACCAAACAGTGTCACAGGCAGGGAACATGATCTCAGGTTGTCACATAACGGAGGCAAAACTCACTACCTGAATATGCAAGACACACACACACAGAGGGGAAGATGACTTGACTGCTGTTCTCACAGCACAGGGTGGCCAGCTATACAATTGTTTAAGTAATTTCTCGCCTTTCTCCTCCGACCCGATCTCCCTCCTCTACTCTGGCTGCTGGCAATGTGTAGCACTGGCTCTTTGACCGGGCTGCCTGACCCTCGGTGTTAGCAAAGGCACAGCTTGGGGTTGCTCCAACACACCCACAGCAATAAGAAGTGGAGCTGGAACCACCTCAGCAAATTAAGAATAAGGAACAAAAAAAGTGGATGGGGGGGAGGAAGATAGGACACTGCTTGCAGACTCCTAAGCACATCAATGCACTCTCATCATTCAGCAGTTTGCTATTTTCCCATACCCAAAGTTTTAGAAGTGCTGAACACCTCGCAGGTTAAGCAGACCTATTTATGCGAAGTCAACCATGTGCACTCAGCTGACGAGGCAATAACCAGAAGTTATTCTTTGGCTCTATAAACAAAGAAAGTGCTGAGGAAATGCAAAGTCATTTGAGAGAATCAAGGAGCGATTAATTGGGTCACAACAACCGTGATACATGTACTTATCTTAAATCCCTACCTCATGCCCTCTGTCTTGCACAGGACATGATTCACTGTCTGCTTCTGAGAATGACCCAGACTCATCGCTGGAGTTTGTTCCATAGGATGGCTCACATTTAATCTGGGCTCGGACCGGGTTGTACAATCCATCCCCCACCACGCCGGGCTCCTGGTGCTCGGGCGCCAGGAATCGGGGGCCTTGGGAGCACGGGGAAGAGGAGAGCTCGCAAAGACGCAGGCTGCAGGGAGAGCCGCCGCTGCCGTCCTCCGCGTACGAGTAGGAAGAGCACGAGCTGGAGGTCCTGGTTCTGGTTTCCAGAGGAGGAGAGCGAGGGCAAACTTTAATTGGCACCGGACAGCTGGTGTTCGGCCGCATCCTTCCCGGCAAGTGATCAGCTGTCAGTCCGCTGTGCGAATAGGTCTGAGAGCTGGGGAGAGACTGGCTACTGCCAGCCCACAGACCCTTTGGCACAGTCTCAGTGAGGTCTTTGTCCAAGCTGCTCACACCAGAATATGAATGCACCGAAGTGTTTACTTGGTCACAAGCGTTTGAAGAGAATATAACACTCCTCCTGTCCAGTTCCCCTTCTTGCTTACAGAGAGTTTCAAAGCCGGGCCCCCTGAGTGGCGATCCCACTGTGAAGTTAGAAGCATCCTTCTGCATGGCATGGGACTGTCCATAGTTCCCTGTGAAAGGGACATAATCAGTTTTGTGGTCACCCTGAGTTGTCCCTTTTTCAAAAGGGCATGCTGGACTCCTGCCAAAGTGTTGTTGGGAAGTGCTGGGGAAGCCAACCAAATCTATGCTTTTTGTTCTGTTGAAGAAAGACCGCAAGCAAGAAGGAGAAGACCCACTTTTCGGCCTGTCAACACAAGTGGGGCTTGGCTGTTTCCTGTCCATTTCAACATCTCCTTCTTTATCCCTGATGTCAGGTTCATCTCCAGACAGGCAAAGTGTGATGCTTTCTTCATCATTCTCTTCATTCTGAGGTTCACTTTTTATCTGCCCCATAGCAAGTCCCGATTTGAGGCCATTTCCAGAGCTCTCTTCGCTGAATGTGCTTGCAAAACCTGAGGTACTGATGTGTGATGTGTTGTAGACATTCTTGGTACAAGCAAGCTGGTATTTCTTGTATCTGGGGTACCGTGTTACTGCATCTTTATCCAAATTGTCCTTGCTATCTCTCAGCATGTCGGAGTCAGGCAGCATCCCTTCGCCTTTGTCTGCTCCCGCAACAGTGGTTTCAAAATTGAAGGGCTCTTGGTGCATCCTCTCCCTCGGGCAAGATATTTTTGACGTCTCCGATTCCATTGTCTCCTCCTCGTCTCCATCGGAGTTCTCCTCATCGTGCATGCGCTGACAGGTGGTATCTTTTTTGCACAGGAACAGGCCATCTTCGTTGTTCAGCAGTTGTGTCTGAAGGAAGCTGAAGCAGGAGTCCTCCAGGTTGTGCATGCGCAGGAATTCAGCGCAGTGGATGACCTCCTGGATGTTTTCTCTGCTGAGTAACAGTTTAGCTGTGTAGGCAAACTGTAACAATGGACCAAATCCCCTGACAGTGACCTGCAAAAAGAGAGAGGGAAATTGACAGCGTTACCATCAGCTCTTGCTATCATCCCAAGTCCTTCATCATGTGGTTAGACAACCTAACAGATCTGGCATTCAGAAATAAACACTGCTCAGCACCAGCTATTTTTCCTTCATATCAGCAACGATGCTACATCCAGGAACTAGCACTACTCCCTTTATGTGGCTCCTGTACCTCACTGTACACGTTGAACTGAGCACTATTTTTCCCAAGTGTCTTGAAGACCTATGAACTAAGTCTCTGCCCTAATAAAAGACTGACCAAACCAGCCTGGTGTGGACACTGCTAAGTCTTAGACGGATCTCATTTGAACTGTTCTACAGCACCTTACCATGAAAGCACCAATTCAATTTTGATTCTTCTGCCCTGATGTAAGGTCCAGTGAACAGTGGTTTCAAGCTTAAGATACCACTTCAATGCAAAAAGAGATTTGGGAAGGAAACATTTAGCATTACAACAAAATTCAACAGAAAGCATCTTTCTGACTCTTTCAAAAACAATTTTTTTTTTCATCTTAATTTTTTTTTGCAAGCCATTGCTGAATACATAATAGGTAAGTACTGACTGCATAGCTTTCTTCCATCCCATTGAGATTATTCTCTTCATACTGTCCCTGATTTCAGTGAGCCTGAGGTTCAGCTAACAGGAAAGAAATTCATATTAGTAGTTCGAATGATACAAATTATGCTGAATCCCACCTCAGTACTTAATTTTCCACAGTTTTCTTCGCAGAAAGAGTAAAGACTATTTCCAGGAGAGTGATCTCCAATCAACTGTTCCAGGTCTGAGTTTTGCACTGCTACTCATCCTGTTTTCTTATCATACCATCTATGTTTTACATTAATATACCATATATTAAAAAATACACATCTTTTCTCCTCCCAATTTTTTACAGTGGTATCTTTACATACAGCTATCAAATAAGTTGCTACACCACATGGTAAACTATAGATATTGTATATTTTTGACAAAAATGCACTGCTGCTAACTTCTATCAATTTTTTCGCCCAATGGGCATGAAAAAAGGTATTGGAAAAACTCTAGTCTTCATAAAGCAGCAAGAGGCTGCTTCAAAACCAGAACTCACCATCAAGGATTAAGGTTTCTGCACAAGGAAATTCAGTGTTTTGGCCACAAGGTCGAGATTTGGAAGACCACAACTCAATTTCCCATTGCACCAACCACCTACTATGTGACCCTGGTACGTCACTTCAGTCTCCATTCACCAAGACACCTTCTTGCCTTTCTTGCAAGTAGCACTCATTTATCTGAGCTCCCTGTGCTTTGCATACCAGGGAAAGGCCTCTGGATGGGATTCAGCACAGCCAACACTTGCATGCCTGAGTGAGGTTGGGATGCATGGCCTGCAACCTCCTTCTGGACGCAGATGTCTCTGGTAGGCATCCCAAGCTCACTGTCTTCTTTTAAAACAAACAAGAAGAGGAAGCATTGTTGCCTCCTTTTTTGCAAGATGGGCTAAAGACAGAAGGGGAACCTAGAAAGTAGGAGACCAGGTCCCTTACCCAGACTGTGGGGATTGAAACTCCCATTTCCCAGCTCCTCAGAAGGTTATATTTGGGATGGTATGGGATACCCTGAAGGTGACTTGCTTTCTACAACTCTTCCAATTGAATTACTGCCACTGAGCAAAGAAGCTGCTCAAGAGAACGGTGAGCTATCAGGCCATGATTTGAGATGGTCTAATTCACGACTAGTGCGTATCTGAGTGAATAATTTGGTTCATCTCAATGAAAAAATCCCTATACTGCCTCAGGACTAGTGGCAGAGTTCACAGATTTTTATAGAATATCCTGACTTCCAGAAAAAAGCCTTTGTTATTCATAGATCTGCATTTATGATGGTGGATTGTGAAGACACCACAAGTGGTGCAGATTTTGATGGGGAGTTAAACATTTTAAAACACCTCTAAAATTGCTCCCAATAGCTATTCCATCCATAATATTACTGCTCTATCTGCTATTTTAAGAAGCAGTGCATTGTCATGCACATACTTACACACTTGCACGTCCCTGTTTTACAATGTGCCTCTGGTACAGAACTGCCAAGATTTACAGCTGGCTATTAAACCAATCTCTGCTTTATCAGTGTTACACTTTCTGCCTATTTGTTAGATTATCAGCTCACTAAAGGCCTATCTGCATTTTATCTATGCAGCATGATTAACAAAATTGCTCGGGAACTTAATGAGCTACTTGCAGGCTGATGGTAAGATCTTCAGTGTGGGGGCTTACATATTCCTGCATATCTTGTAAAGCTCCGCAGCAGCGTAGGTCTGCAGGGACTCCGGAGCACAAACCCAGCCCTCCTGGCAGTGGTGTCACTTGGCCACTAGGTGGAACGGCTGGAAAGCAAATTAAAATAATTTTCTGCGCTGGGCCAGGGTTTCACCTGCCTGCCTGCTGCCCCAGCACAGGCACTCTGCACAGCCTCGGGCTGACTCACACAACCCCACAGCAAGGCTGCTTCCCACGCTGATACAGGCTTTTGCTCCAAGTAAACCAGCACAATAACAAACAGCAGCAAGGCAGCTGTTCGAGCTGCTCTGCGCTGGATGTATCGGAAGCAGAGCCTGAGACTGTGCCTTGGGCTCCCCGCAATGCCCAGCAGATGCCTCATGTGAAGGATGATGAAAACTCCAAGCATACATGTGCCTTGGCTTCCTCAGGAGGTATTACCCCGTGACACAACCTTCACTCTCACAATCTTCAGATCCAAAGGGGGAAAGTTTCTTTTCAAGCACCCGGCGCTTGTTGCTGCCCTCAGGCAGAAATCTCTCAAGTGCCAATTCTTGAAACTGCACAAACAATAACTTTGGAAACAAACGGGTGCAAAGCTTGCTGCCAAGTGTGAAAGCCAGCGCAAGCTCTGCTGCCTGAAGCTGTCTAAATATTGATTCCGCTCCCATGGCAGGTTCCCTGCCTCGGCCCCACCAGTTTTGGGACTGCTTGCATCTGATGCATTCTGGCAGGAAGGCTGGAATCGAGCCTCTGGAGTGTGACTATGAACACCGCACATTGGGAAAGAAAAGGCTTTGAAGCTGCATGTACTACCATTGCACAGGCATTTCTCTAGGAAGAGATAAGGACAGTCTTTTAAAATTATTTGATCTGACTGATGCACCCCAGTGAAAAAAAGTTAGTGAAGACAAGTTGATCTATGTTTGCAGAAGGAAAGAGAATTTCTATGATATAACAGTCTTCATTTACACGTGAGAGAGACCTTTGTTAGATTGGTAAAACCCATGCCAGCAACAATCCCAAGGGTTTTTTTCCCCCTATTGAAAATAAAATGTCCAAGAGTTGTTTGCTCTTAAACCTTATTTTCTGTGTAAATTAATGTTTAAGCAGGCAGGTCAGTTTGTGGAAACCTCCACTGGGCACCCTGTCCAAACTCATATGCCAAGTCACTACTTCTCTGCCTTTCAATCCTTTGCCTTATTCCAATTTCTACCCATTGCTCTTGTTTAAATGGAATTGACTGGCAATTAGAAAACAGGCAGAGAAAAGATAAAACACACATATAAAACAACAATGCCCACACAGAGAGAAAAGCAAAGCAAAGATCCCAGCTTCTTGGAGGCTTGATTTCTTTCCCTTATGTTTCAAGGCAGGGTAGGAGAGGACTTCTGCTGTGTACTTGGAGCACGCCAAACAGCCCACCAAGACTACGGATAAAGCACTTTATTTGTCTTGCTTCTGTCCCCAGCTGATCTTGTATGCATTAAAACCTGTCTAGTGCAAAAAGGACATGGGTACTGCAGCCCTAAGGCACCTGGCACAACTCCTTGCTCTACTGCAATCCAAGAAACCCAGTCCACATGCATATTGTGCTTCTACTATGCTGTCACAAGTACCCTGTGCTCACTGTACAGTGGGGAGGTCTGTGTCAATTCACCATTGTGGCAATAACAAGCCTGACCACTGCTAAGGTGAAAGAAAACAACTTCTCCTGCCCTTTCTCTACCTCTTGTCCTTCAGACTGAACTAGCTGAGCTGGGGGATGAGTTTTCTATGGCCATGCCCTTGCGGGTTTGTGATACTGAGGAACAGGCTGGAAACAATGCAATGATATGATGACCATCAAGAGATGTTAATCAGCATTAGCCATATTGAATTTACCAGCAAAATACAGACAGGAGCCCTGCAGAAAATAAGCATGCAAAGCCTATTTTAGTTCAGTTTGACATCGCTTTTCTTCTTACAGAGTCCTGCTGAGTGCGATGCTCTGGTTAGTCCTAATTGATTTAAGTGACCAGACTTCCACTACTTCCTTTGGGAGATCGTTGCCAGACTCTACTTAAAACCTGCTTGTGAGGAAATATTTCTCTTATTTTCCTCCATCATATCTCATTATATTTCCTTGATGCATTCCGGGCAACATTTTTTCCTTTTGGAGAAATAGTTGTATTGTTGTTAGACTCTCTGCCTTCCCTTTTTGGTTGGTCATTAATGAAAAACTGGCTAATTCAAGGAAAAGAATATTGATCATTGTCAGATGGGAGAATAAGAAGCTGAGAAGACAGTCACCAATGAGAAATGCTAGTAAAGGAAGCAGCATTACAGATGCAAACAGAGCATTTTTAGCAAAGAATTTTTCTAGTTCTGGGCCTGTACTGTTCTAAAATTAGGAGGAGGGTTAGCTTGCTTCCACATTGGGAACACTGCCTTTTCGTACGGGACTTCTAGGTCAGAAGTTCTATTTTAAATGTAGCTGTACACACACAGGCACCGTGGGAGACACAGCACAGTGGGTGAACTCCCTCTGGCTCCCTGTTGTATCCTTGTCCGCTGTGAGGGCTGATCAGGCATGCCACGGAGGCCTCCGTGCTGTTCTGAGCACACGGGACATGGCCTTGGAGCACACGCACAGGGCTGGCATTTCTGCGGATGGGCCGGACTCACTGCGCGCCGCAGAGTTCATCAGTGCATGCTCATTAGTGAGCTGCCCAGACTTCCAGATGTCTCAAAATCCCAGACAAATAGACAAAATCCTCCAATTCTGCACAGACAGTATTTCTTACGGGGGGTGGGAGGGAAGGTTATTTCCAAGGGACACATGGATGTCTGGTAACCCCGCTCGGAATGGCATCTGCATGAAAAGCTGCATCTGGAGTGGGGAAGGTCAACCCCTGCAAAATGCCAGCAAAGTCTGACTTCAATTTAAAGAGGGGAAAAGTGATTAAGGGCACGAAAAGATCACTGTAAACATGTAGGAATGTAAAACTTGGCAAGGCAATATCTAAAATGGAGCAAGGGAATGTTTACAGTAATCTGATGCAAACTAACATCAAGAACAGAGAAGAACTGTCTAGCTTGCTATGTGGTGCTATTGGCGTTCACAGTGAGAAGAAATTAAAATGTAGAGATTTTTTTTCCTAACTCTTAACCTAACAGTCAATTCAGAGTGATCTTGGAAGGCTTTCCAGGGAAGATGATGGATACTTTATGTCTGAGTACTGCATACTTTATGTCTGAGTACTGCAAAGCAAAACTAACAAAGCACAACCTTGTTCTGGAGAGCTGGGCTTTAATTTAGTAGACTTTTCCAGGGCTAATTGCTGTGTTAATGAGGGCACAGTGCCAACGATCTCCTAGAAAAGAGCAATAAAGTTCAACAGCATATGCACATGCAATTGCTCCTTTTCAAATAAAGCATACCTGGGGCACATGCAAAGAACAAGCTCACTGGTGGTGGTGTGAAAGGGCAGAGCCCTCTCCTCCCCTTCAGGGATGCAATGGAATCTGCAGAGCACTAAGTTGCTAAATCTTACTGAATTGGGTGTAATTTAGGTGGTGAGACCTTCAGACCCACTGAGAATGCACAAGTCCTGACAGAGCAGCGCAGGGCGTATGTTATTATCTTTACACATTTTAGTAGACTTGTTAAAACTCAATAGGAGCACCAATAGGTTTGTTGTGAAGCATGCAAGCTGCTTGTAGGTTTACGGTTTATATTTTTACTGTTTTGATTTTCAAGTTAAATTCATCATCAGGCACCCAGAAACAGTTAGAAACCCCTCATCTCTAATTTCCAAACATTGATTCAATTACTAAGCCATTTTGTGGAGAAGGAAGAAAGGAAAATTGAATCAAACCTCACATGCTGAATATCAAGTTTCAAACTAGGTATCATTTAAAACAATTGGGTAGAAACATAGCAGAAATGCAACTGTTTCTTGAAGAACTCCAAATGAATCAGTTATTCACATACTGTTTCAAGGCAGGTCTACTGTGGTAACCATTTTGCAGGCCTTTCAGTGTTGCTACCACAGTCAAAGGCACGTGTAGTCCTTTTTAACCCATCTCAGCCCTGAAGCTGTCTAATGTGTCCAAGCATGTAGCCAACAAATACCAACTTCTCACTCAGCCAGCGTGTTCCTAGCACTACAAGTTATATAATCAAACACATGCTAGAAAAATAGGAGATAAGATTAGTGACAGTTAACTGCTGCTATTTTTTTTTCCACAGCCTGAAGAAGGTCTCTGGGATTAAATATTAACTCTAATCTTATTTGCTAAAATTAGCACACAGTGTATTCTTTTTCTTCTACAGCCAACTGCAACTATAGCACAGAAGTTATTTTCAGCGTGTAATCTGATAACCAAAATCAGTCACCAAAGCTGTTATTCCATTAAGAATTAAGAGACTTCCTGGTTATTTACTTTGTTATTTTTACTTGGGATGGTGAAGCCTGGCTTTTTCCTAGCTTGATCTAATTTGGTTTTGGAAAACTCTCAGAAAGATTTAAGTGTATTACTAAGCTCAAACAGGTCAGTCACATGTGCAAAACCAACGGTGTTAAGACATCACGGTTTGTTCCTATATATGCACATAGGCAGGAATTGTTTTGAAACCATGATCCTTTTACATAAGGTGGGAACGTGCAAGAGGCAGGAAAAAATCAGAAGAGATGATAAACAGCAGAGTACTTTTGTAAGCCAATGCCACACTGGTATTTTACTGCATTTCCCCTCTTTAATTTAACAGCATTTAAATATTCTCCCACCAGCAGCTTACAGATGTATTTCCCTTATCTGCTCATAAGGCTGTGGAGCTCCTTGGTAATGAGTAATCACTCTTTAAAATTCCACTTTGGTGAGAAGTCTCAGATGCTGGTATTTGTATTATGTGAGCTTTTAAACAACAAAGAAATGTTCAAGTCGCTGATGGAGAAGACCAACAAAGAGACAACTTTGTTTTCACTTACTCTAAAAACATTTTTTAAACCAAGCAGATACCCTGCCAGCCCCAGTTTAACATCCTGCCTCTTCTGGTTGGGCACACAAATTTTGTGCAGGAGAGTAACCTGAAGTCCAAGTGACAGGGTGGCCTCTACCACATCGCATCACATTGCAGGGATGGGAGGCCACCACACTGTCACCATGAATGCACACCAGGGGAACAGAGAAACTGGGCACACAGCTCCTTTCTTCAGGAGGCCCATTACCTAATTATTAATTTCAAAAGTCTCCCTGGAAAAACTGCCATCTGCAAAGCCATATCATGAGCGGTCTAAGGTATCCTGGTATCTTTCCAGTGCATCCTCCACAACAGCCTCTTGAGGCTGTCAGACTGAGAGCTTCAAGAAGATGCTTAACTGCCCTTGCTGGTGCTTTTACAAAAGATGCCACATTGGAAGTGCTTGTCCTTTTCAGAAGAAAAAACCCTACCCCTCAGCTTTCCCTCCTGAAATCCCAGCTGTTGGCCAGACAATAAATTTACACTATAAGCCCTGACTGCCTGTGTGAGAGTAGAGGGAAACTAAGTGACTTCTCATTTTCCTCTCTCTGACATAATGAACACATCCAGGGGTAGCATGACCACGTCAAAGAGCCTCCTCCCTTGGCACCCGAAAGGGGAGACCAATATCCCTCATGCCTGCAGAGCATTCCAATGTGGCAGGTGTGACCACAGGAGGTGAGACAGGGAGGAACGGGAAGTCATTCACGCTAGACTTGCCTCGAGGATGGGAAGCAATAATTGCAAACTGTGTCCATTGCTCCATGAGAAGTGCGTCAGTGCTGATGGCAGGGCAAGTGGCTTGGAACTGATTGCCAAGTGCAAAGATGGCGTAAACAGCTGCTGGATCGATGACCGTGTTATTGGTTATGTCAGCGTACCACCGCACATGACTCATGGGTGCAGTGAAAGAGTTGAGGCACCCACACACTTGGGTCTGTCTGAATCAAATCCACTGTGGCAAAGGCCCCGGCTTTGAAGCATTCTCAAGAGCCCCGGGCCCCAACTCTGGGGCCAGTAATGTCAGAGCAACCAAAGGGGAAGAGAGAAACAGAAGATGTTGAAGAAATTAAAAAAAATAAACCAGAGTGTAGTAAAAGTAAAAATAGTCTCTGATCCAACTGCAATGCTTATTTTAATCCACAACTTATAGTTTTATTTCCTCTCAGAGTTACTGAAGCCAAATTGAAATTCTTTCAGCCTTTCAAAAGTGAGACTGGTTTCAAATCAAAGCAAAGAATTTACTTTTGGAAATCCTGACAATATTCCTGCACATTTGCAGCATTTCTGAAAATTCTGAGGGGAAAGCAATTTGTTGAATTTGCCACACCTTTCAGAAAATACTCTATTTATTGAGAAGGGAGGTAGGAATCATAAACATAAGACTCAGTACTTTGCTGCAGACACATCTCAGTGCAGGAAACAGCAGACATCTTACCAAACATTGATGAATACACTTGGAAAACTGAAAGACTGTAGGATGGGAAGACGCAGTGCTCTTGCACGGCAGGGATGCACTGCCTGCATCACATCTACTCTAAACATGGGTAACTGCCAGATGCACGCATTGGGCAGCCCTAGGTTTTACCATTCACAGCAGTTTTCTGAGCAGGAGACATCTGCCTGCATGGCTGCTCCTCTGGGCCACAGAGAAACTCTCTCATGAGAAGCTGGGCAGCTAAGGGAGGCAGGTCTGTGCTGCACCTCCCTCTGCCCCTTCACAGCAGCACAACACCTTCAGCAAAACAGCTCTTGGACGGGAAGGGGAAATTTCTCAAACCCCTGCAAGCAAACTTGCCACATGATACCTGTCAGAGCCCTTATTTTAAAATATCTCACTCAGTAATCTATTTTGAAGTTAAATACCATCTCTAAATTTTTCCTAACTAATTCTGTGGTTTGGGTATGTTGTTGATACCCCGGACAACCATAACAAGAACACAGAAAATTCCAAATTATGGCCAAGAGAATACTTGCAGGCAAGCCTAGGTGAAAAGGCTTTTGGAGAACTTTGAGGTTGTTGAGGTGAGACTCTGGGTGAAGATGTTAAAAAGAAAACTGGAGATGAGGATGTTTCAAACAACCGTTTCTCTAAAGGGAACAACATGGCCACAACATTACTCAATCAATAAAGTGCATGTGAAAAACGGTGGGACTAATTAGCAGTTTAAACACTCAGGCACGAACTGGAAGATAAAGCAAAGGGAAACATGGCTATGGTATCTGGCACTTTCAAACACTTTTTTTTTTTCCAGTGACAATGTGCACCTTAAGAAACCTGGAACATATTAACGAAGGATGACACAAGAAGGTGGCTCAGCAGAAATGCTGCCTTCACTCCCTGGGTGCCTGTGCAAGCCATGCTGAAACTAGTGAGGAAGAAACAAGCAGAAATTAACAGATTTTTACTGAAAAGCATCATCAGAATTAAAGTGCAACTGTAATTTAAAATTAAAATTAGTCCCACATTTTTGCAAAAGGAGGATTAAACTGACCCCAAGATTAAAAAAGAAAGGAAAAAAACCCAAAGTGTTAGCAGTAAGGAGGGGTGAGGAAGGAGTGGGAAAGCTTACACAGAATATAAATTGTGAGAGAGGAGTCTGTGAAAGATCTGTTTAGGTGCCTATCATGAGCCAAAGTGGGTAGAAAAAGGGAAAACAAAAGCAGTTTAGGAACTTTTAGAATGAAGAAAGAATGTCTAGAAGCCTCCAAATTACATTAGGAAATATCAAAATAGGCAGAAAATGAAGATGCATGTAGAAATTTGCTAATTCAGAGGGTGGGTAGAGGAGTGGTTCAGAATTTCTGAAGTGGTAATTAATATACAAGTAAACACAACAACACTGAAAAAATTACCAAGACTTGTAAATTCACCAACACTCCTCTTTCCCAGGCATGGCAGAATGTATTTATGCACACAAACTATGTAATAGTGTATTAAATACACAGTGCATTAAATACACTGTAATTACTTTATAAAAACAAGGAATACCTCACAGCAAGCCTCCTCACTACAAGCCCTACTATTATACTCCATGCAGTGTAGGAGAGGAAGAAGCAGGCTCTGTCAGATATGATTTAAAAAAATACAAGGCTGCACTCTGAGAAAGAGCACTAAATCAGAAGACAAAGGAGCTGGAGGAGAAGCAGGCTTAGGAGACAGGGCTGGGTAACATCTGATGCAGCTTACGGATGCTCTGCTGTGGTTTCCACGGGGCTGATGACACCCACGCTTCTGGCACTCCTGTTACTGTGTGCTGGCATGGCCCAGCAGATAAAATCACTGGCATCCTTACATTGGGGCAGCAGATAGTGCAACCCAGCAAATACCATAGCATTTCAAACCCAGAAATGCTCTTGCTGGGCTGTGGATGGAAGTGAATGTAAAAGGCTTTACTATCACACTTCACGAGGTAACCAAGCAATTACAACTATTAACTGGTAGGCTGAAACACTATAAAAGTGACCCAGCTTCCTACAAGCATCTTATTTTTAAAACAAAACCTGCCAAATGCTGCATTTGTTCCAGTTTTCCTTCTCCTCTCCTGCCTTGCCATTTAATTTCTGGTATTTGGACTTGCAATTTTTCTGCCATCACCTTGTTTTTGCTCTTGCATGGCTACTAACAGATCTGAGGATTACAGTGGCTTTTGATCCACTGCTTAGTGTTCACATTTCATCAATGATGTCTGCTCAGCTCAGCAACGCAGGTTTGCAAGGAGAACCAGCCACTGCTGAGCTGGCAAAGTTGGTTCCCTCCCATCCTCCACAAGAAGCAGTTAACTCTTCTCTCAGTGGCCCAAAAGGTTAACTAGGCTCTGTAAATCCCACCAGAAAAAAAATTGTAGGCATTTGCCTTCTTGCTGAGATTTCATGTCTGCTATGAGCAAAAGGTAAATGGCTCTTTTAGTCCCTAAAGGAGTGCAGGCTTAGCAGGAGTGACCCACAGTAAAGAGGTCAGAGGCAGTGAAAGATGGGAAGGTTGGGCAATGTCATCCCAGTGCAGCCACAACCTTGTGCCTAGCTCTGGGCTGTCCCCAAGGAAATTACTTTCCCCTTTCTGCTTCATACAGGGTATTTTGAAGACCTACCCAGAAATGGTGGGCTAGAAAATACCATTTACCCTGGAAGCCCCAGAAAGACTCTTCACATAGAAAAATTATGGCATTTCCAGCTTGACTTCCTCAGAGGGTGGAAGGTGGGACTTTACAGCTATTTGTGTGTGTGTGTGTGTGTGTGTGTGTGTGTGTGTGTGTGTGTGTGTGTGTACTACATATGCTCACGTGCACCCACGCATGCTAGTGTGAGAAAGAGACTAGATAATGTGAACATGTGTGAAAGGGATTGAATTAGCCCCATCTGGTCCAAAAAGATTATTTTTTCCTTGGATTTCTATTACCATCGTATCATTGCCACACTGGAGTGATTCTAAAAGGCTACAGCTCTGGCAGCCAGCATCATTACAGCTGCTCAGATTATTAACAGCATAAATAAACTCTCAGAGACACTACTAAGAAAATATTAACTACAATTATCACTGTCTGATAAAATAACAAACAGCAAAGTGTTACTCTGCTGCCTCAGTCACCAGTGCGTATTTATGTGTGCTGTGAGCAATGAAAACCAGTTTATGTGCATACTGAAAGCACTCTGGAATGGGCTCTGGTTATTTTATTTTATTTTACTTATATTTTTCTAAAGATCAAGCAGCACAGGCTGAAACTGTGTATTTGCAGAATTCAGTGCACCCCGCCTCCTTTCCCGCTGTATATAATCCCATTAATTCCAAGTGAACAGAAAGCCATGCCTGTAGCGATGCACAAGTCTGTTGGAGGAGGGAGATGGGCAGCGTGCAAAGCTACCAGCAGCAACTCTAAAAACCTCTTGATGGATTTTTACTCTTGGGCCTCACTGTTTTTTTCCCCTAGATGAGGAGCAAGGGCCCACACGATGTCAATGCTGTGTTTGCTGCATGGATACTCCTTGTCTTCATGTCTTCCACTGGCCTGCACCACTTTGGCTTTGTGAGCTTGTTTTTCCTCCCATTCCACAGTGATACTCTCGTCTTGTGCTTTGTTGAGTGCACTGGGGAGCTTTGGCTTGGTTTCTAATTAATAGAAATTATTAATTCCCTGCAAGCACAGGGGAAAAAAGCTCTTAATTGCATAGAGAGCAGGACACAGGAGCAAGAGCCTCTCGCTCCATGTCCCCAGGCTGGGCTCCAGCCCCAACACCTGAGCAACACCCTCCTTAGCAGTCATCTCATCTTCTTCACTGTCTGCTCTTTGTTGGAGCTCACTACAAAGAGGAGAAAGAAGCTACTTGGTCATGAAACTCCTCACCACGGGGCAGACATGGTGCTGAAGTTCCAGGCTGGGCCGATGGTTCTCATGGCCCCAGTGCAGGAGAGGCTGCTCTCCCCTGAGGGGGCCCTGTGGGTCAGTGACCACCCTGCTCTCCCACACCTTCCATGTCTTCCCAGGAAAGAAGGGTGATGGTGGCAGGGTGACACAAGAAGAACAGGCACATTTCCGAGCTAAAGACACACACTGGGACCTTTCTGCCTGAGCATGTGAGGCCGGCCCAGGGTGACAGCATCTGCCAGACTCCAGGGGAAAGGGCCACATCCCCACCAAGTATGAAGGAAAATCAGAAAGATGATGGAGAGGGCAGCTGCAACTAAATACAGCTAGAAAGGAAGGCAAAGCCACATCGCTGAGTGAGAGAAAAGGGAAGGGGGCATTTCCTAAAACAGCTTCCCTCAATCTAAGCCAAAAAAATAATGCACTGTACCTTTAGTGTCTTTATCGCCCTGCCCTTTTTTATAATTTGTGCGGCATCTCTCTCCCTGCCTGGTCTCTTTTTCTCTCCTGCAAGCCTTTTGTTCCATCAACCCCCATTCCAGCGCTCACTGCCAGCTTCCAGCAGCTGTGGCAGGACCACCTTCCCATTTGCACACCCCGGGGCTCTCCCTGCTGCATTAGTGCAACAGTGACAGATCGGGAAAAGTGGGGTGCAGAGGCAAGGGGAAACATCATCTTCAAGTATCCCCCTCTGCCAGCCGTGAGGGAAGGACAGCAAAGGGGAGGTGACCTTCTCCCTGCACAGAAATCACTGCGAGAATGAACTTCCACTCCGGGGAGGGGAAGAGTCGAGCCACAGCCTTCCTCACTATTTCCCCTCCAGCATCCTCCCTCTCTTCATGCTCAGCAATTGGCCTCTTCTGGCCACCGAAGCAGGTTAGATGTGGCTTGCCCTGAATAGGTGACCTACATTAATTTTTACTCTGTAATTAAAGTAGTCTTCTGTGAAACAATTTATAAGAATAAATGGTTTTCTTTCTTTGGGAAAGAAAACAATGTGTTGTTCCATACAGGTTTTCAAAGACAAAAATGTTTTTCTCAAATGAACTTTGTCCCCCAAAAAGCCTCTATGGAAGGTAAAACACAGAGAATGGTAAAGGATTTGCTGAAGAAGAACTGAAGTTCATTTTAAATCAGTGTACCATGTACAAATGCTGTCTTACAAATAGGATTATTTAATTTAAACCTTAGATCTGTCAAGTTCCATTACTTCAAATGGAGCCTGTCATTTCTTGACTTCATTATAAATCAGGATTATATTATGATTTATGTAAGGTAAAGTCTCTGCTTCCATAGGAGATGGTGAAAAAAATTACACAGCAGTCAGTAAATAGAGCAAAGTCACTGCACTGTTCTTGAAAGGCAAAAAGTCATCTTGCTAAATGAGGGTCTGAGCTGTCCTGTACCAAGACTGTTCCTAATAAATAAAAGACCTCTGGGAAAAGTGCTGAGCATACGCTGGATCTATTTTCAGCTTGCATCAGCAGCTGCTGCCCCTGGGATCGCATCTTTGCTCATACCCTACACCATATGTAATCACTCCAGTGCTGCAACCAGTAAGATAATGAAAGAGCATGGCATAAATCTATACTTGAGTGGAATGCTAAATGAGAAAAATAATACAAAAAAGGGGGAAATAAACCACATTTTCAAGTCATTAGGAAGAAAGACTTTGACATATGAAGTGTTGCAACCATTAATAGCACTTATCATATAGAGTGGAGACAAAGAGACAAATTAATCAAACTGACAGAACTGGGACATTTTATGCTAATGCAGGCTCCTGGGTTTTCGTTTGTATTCCTCTGTGTCTGGAAAACTGATACCATTACAGGGCAGGAAATTGCATGAATAACATGCAACAGATCATAAAAATTCGCACACCAAGTGCAGAAACACTGCCAAAAGCACTGTAAAAACAAGGCGAGAGACCTCAACAGAGGAGCTCCCAACAGCTAATGAATGCAAGTAAGTACAGGAATATTTCCCATCCATGCATAACAATGAGACATAGGCTGTGACTCCAGAGTAGTCCAATAGTGTAGGTAAAATAAAGCCTGGAGAGCAAACATGCAGATAACTGGGGGGAACTGCTGGCCAAGGCAGGGTCTGAATTTGTTTGCAGTATTGCAGCCAGCAGTTCAAAACCACAAGGGAACTGACACAGCCAAGTGTCGCCTCTGTCTAAAAGTATCGCTATGTTAGACTTAATTTAATGTTTCAGGTACAAGAGACAGGGAAGGAGGATGTAAGAGGAAATAAAATACAGTCACAAAACAGCACATAATTACACAAACAAAAAAATTCCCCTGCCCCTGTGCAAATGCACTGCACGTGGTAAAACGCTCACATAAAAAGACATTTAAACATCATTAGTTTGAGAAATACAGACTGTGCTTGCTGTTCAAAGCCACAGCCATGTTGCAAGAGGCAGAAAATTGCAAGAACTACAGGAATGCTGGGCAGGGCATGGTGTAATGCAGGATCTTGCCAAGGTTCCTTCATTTGCTATAGAGGCTTCTCAGGGACCTTTAGAAACCCCTGGCAAAACAGAGCACTGCTGAAGTGCAGAGAGCTCATCAGCCACATAACCTCCAAAGGACAAATGTATTCACTTGGTGGGCAGTCATGGCATTTCTCATCACTGTTTTCTAAAAAAGTGATGTTTCCCCCTTGTATGATAGCTACTGCACAAACCTAAAGCGAGGAACAACTCTGGGGGGTAAAAGGGGTAAAGCTGATACCTTTTGGAGCTGAGTCATTTCCAGCACTGCTCTCACCTTGCCCAGAATAGTATGATATGCAGCTGACAGGATTGAGCAAGAGCATTTATGTGCCAGTACTATGTGCATAAAGTGGGTGTGGAAATGCCAGCCAGCCCAGGGGTCGCTGCTTTCCCAAGTCCTTCCCACGTTTGGTGCTGGAGGATCCCATGTTCAGAGGTGGCAGGGCAGCAGCTGGCTCACCCCAGCAGAGATGGGCATGGGGAGCACACAATACAGAGCCCAGCTCCCCATTACTCTGCAGCAGATCAGTGTGGTGGTTTTACAGAGTTTTAGCCATGTGAACAGGGTTTATCCCCAAAACTCCTGCTCCTTTGATCAGTTCTAGAGTCTCAACAGGATACTCAGCACGGCACCAAAAAAAGGGCATGCACACTCCAAAGCAAGCTAGTCCAAATGCTTTCTGAGGACAATGACAGAGTAACCTTTGTTCTAATGGGAGAAATCAGAAACGGGCATTCATCTTGTAAATACACACCCATCTGACAGATGAACAAGGGCTCCAATCTGCAAATGGAATTACTTTCTCTCTTAAATAAAAAAAAAAAGATAACACAGACAATTAATTACAGAAAGGCCTCATGACAACCTTGGCTTTAAGAAAACTGTAGTATTGGGAAGAAAACAATTTGGTCAAATAGTTATAACCATTTTGATTTCTTCTACTCTTTACAATAGCAAAGACAGCTTTGAAGTCTCTTGAGAACACATATGACACCTGGCCTTTTCTTTTCCTTCACCCGCAATCAGAGCAGTTTGGGAAAAGAAAAGCCTGGATATGAGTAAAACACCCATTCCTGGAAGAGAATATTTAGAGAGGTCTTTACTACCACCTTATCATTCAACCAAAAGGTAGAAAGCACAGTGACAAGAAATGACCATGAATTCTCACAGCCTTTTAGCAAAGCAATTCCTCTGCAGAAAAGTAGCTATAAAGCCAAACTGTAACTTGGTCAAATAATTCAGATTAAAACCATATCTGAGAACTAAGATGAGAGTGCAAGAGCAGATGATGCAAACAGTCTGCTTCTCAGAGGCTGGGATCGACTTGAAACACCCTGAAGAGCAGTTTACATGTGCAGTGCCTGTCTTGCCAACAGAGCTGCTTGAAGAGGTCCAGCAGAGCTCCTGCTAGGATCACCATGGCTGTGTAACACCAGCTGAAGACAAAGGCCAGGAACATCACCAAATGCTTGTCTTTAACAATTTAACTGCATATGCTCTCTCAACTGGGTTTTCCAATTGGAGAGCTCATGTATAATAGTGAAATAAAACCTGTAAGGGAAGGATTAGGCTCATCTTTGAAAAAAGAAGCAAAACTAAATCAAGCCTGAGAAAGCCCTTACTGGGTGTTCTCAGTTCTCCAACTGCAAGATACATTGAAAACAAGGAAAGAAATAAAAGAAGTTAGTGATTTAAAGGCTTCTGCTACTAGTGAAAGCAATTCTTCCTGCTTTTTGAATGCTATGATGACTTTGTAAATGTGAACAAGTTTCTTTGTAGAATGCCCCAATGCTTATATATGTCTGGGACATCTCTTCATTCTTCACTTCCTTGGACAATGGTATATATATTGTGCGACCTCAATGGCTACTGCTTATATAAACTGGGCAAAAATGACAAGGATAGAGGGCTCTTACAAAAGACAGACAACTCTCCATTTTTTTGTGCCTTGCATTTGACAAATTAATTCCGACATTTAAAACGTACCCATTAAAATATGGTTTGATGTGTTCAGTCTCCTGAAAACTAGCAAATTCAAGGAATAGACAGAAACTGCTTGATTTGGCTTTATGTCCAAACAGAAGTGCCATATGCAGAAAGCCATCCATAGTACAACATGAAAATCTGCAGTCAGACAAAAATAAGGTTAAAAAATAGTTCAATTCAACAGGCAGATGGAATGGCTGCAAACCCATCCACCTCAAGTCCAGCTTCCCCTTCCACAAGCAGAAATGAACACTAGTCCTCTATGGAGATCAGAAGGGAAGTTGTCAGGTTTTGCCTCTCCACAGCTTTTTCCTGTCTTGAAAGGTTACTGGCTCCAACATCATCCTTTGAAGGAAACAGGAAACAACTTGAGCTTATTCTGTTTTTACTTGACCAGGAATCCTCTGACAGACAAATTTTCTCTGAAGGCTGCCTGTGTATCTCGGGAGAGAGGCAGCTAGGCATGTTGTACTACTGCTGTGTGGTCAGAGATGGAAACATATTTTGCTTCCAGAGTTGTTTAAGACTAGCTTCTTATTAGCTGCAGGCCCTTGAAACAGTGAACCACAGGTCTGAATTTCAAAGGTAAGTGAAAACACAAGACGTTTCTCAGAAGCAAAAGTTTTCTTTACACAGCCAGAAATGTAGTCTCAGCCTCCTAGTTGACAGTCCCACAAAACCCCAGGACCACATGTTCAAAAGTGTGTTATTCCAGAAACTAAGAACTGTACTGGTGAAGTTTGCATGGACAATCCTTTTTCTCCTGATCTATTTTCTAAACCTTGAAACATTACTACAGACTGCATTCCCATCCATTCTGGAAACATAATGTAAGAGGTATATGAATAGATGAGGGAATTTGGTCCTATCACAATTCAAAGCAAGCAAATTTCAAGCAGAGTATTACCATGTGTTTGAAGCACAATACACTGGATACCCATGTCTTTAAACTATTAGCACTGTTCAGGTCTCTTTCTGGGCCAATTATTTTATTTGGATGGTTCCCTTTCTCTTTTACTACCCACATAAACCCACCTCAACCTTGGCTTTGGGAAGTACATGTGATACTGCAGGAACAGAAGGAAGCCCTGACAACACAACAGCACCCATGAATCCATCCTGCCTCACACTTGCCAAATCTCTCTGCTATCCTTACAGTAAGTCTGTACACTTCCATTTCTCTGAAGTGTTGCTCTGAAATGATGAGCAGCTGCTGCAGGGAATGATGCAGACCAGGTGCAATATATACTCAACTAAATATGGTTCCTTCAACACTAAAAGAAAGATGCCCTGTTTTTGATGTCATGAAAACCTACAGCTCCCATTTGCCAAGAATGATTAGCTCTCTTTGGAAGAGACTGCGTCTTGCTAGGAACCTCATCGACTATTGTTTGGGATATATGGGATGGTCTGCAACTGCTATCTCTTAAGCAAAATTTCCTAATTAAGCATCCTCAAAGTGCACCCAGTCTCCTGGTGAGGGACCAGAAACCTGTAACAATTCACAGGCTCTTTCTGATTTGCTCCATGCCTCCAAGTCTACTTTCCTCTTGGATGTAGTGGTTTCAGCAGTTACAGTGCACAGGACCTCGGGAGTGATGCAGGAAGAACAGGCAGAGGACACAGAGCAGAGCCCATCTGTCACCCAGGTAAGGCAGCCAGTGGCTCCATCCTACTCCCATCATTTGAGAAATGCTGCAGCTAGTCCAACAAGCTCCTCAATGCCTTAGACAGAGGGAAGAAAATGAGACTGAAACTCTGGCTGAGGACGGATAAATTGGAAGCTCTGGATCAGGTAGGTGGGCTGGTCGGGCACCAGCAACTGTGCCAGCTGTGGGTCAGTCTGTTCACCTCCATGTGAGGTAATGTGAACCAGAGCATTTATAGAGAGGTGAACACTGCTGAGTGGTTCACACAAGGTGATTTAATCATCACTGCCCTGATGCACAGACCTGTGCTGTAATTCCCATCTGATGCATCAACCTGCACTCCAGCATGTGCAGAGAGGTGATGACAGTATTTCATTTGGTCACAAGAGACCTCAGAAATCTAGTGCTGAAGGTTTTATGTTACCATTATTTACCTTCAGAGCTGATACCTCTCAATTCCAGCTGTTTGGTGATACCCTGTTTATATATTGCTTTTACTGAAAGTTTTAGTATTGCAGTTTTCTGCCATTCTCAGTTCAGCTATGGTTACTTTGACTGTGGACCCCCAGCAAGCAGCAGGGTGCCATTCCAATTACGAATCAACTTTCTCCACATCTTTTAAAGGCTTCTAAATTAAAAACCCTCAAAATATTTCAACTACCTCTGTGCACGGGAAACAGACAGTTACGCTTAACTGCACACTTTGATGCCATCAGCTCTTAGGTCAGATTAAATAAAGGGAGAGACAGAAAGGTTTATTAGAAAATCTGATCTATCTTCTTTTAGGATATTAAGTTCCACTGAACTACACCAGTACTGAGCACCAAATATCTAAATTTTGTCCCTCTCAAAGACCATTTGCCTTACAGTTATGAAACAATGTGCAGTCATACATGTATCATTGAACGGTTTGTTGCTAAAAACACATGCCAAATTTTTCAGTTGATTTTAATCTGGCTTCAAAACAACTGCCAGTGGCTCTTTTGATATCTCTCCCCAGTAAATTACAACACGCTTCCTAGAGATATGCCTGATACTTTCCTTTCATTTAAGTCTTTAAACAACCACACAAGCCTCCTCTCAAGCTCTTTCAGAGAAATTAAACTCATTTTTTTAAACAAACCAAGCCTGGGCTAGACAGATCTGTAGTTTGACCAACTACAGCTGCTTCTATTTAGCTCTTTTATTGAAGTAAATAAAGTGCCCAAGGACAAAGCTTTTAGCAGCGTTAGACTGCACTGGGACTCAGAGGTGCTTGCTGGTTGTCTCTCATCAAAGTGGGACAGATGAAAATTCATCACAGCACAAAAATCCTGGAATAAACCTGGAAGAGCCATTTTGCTTTTCAGAGTTTGCATCACATTTAACAGAATGTGTGTGTCTACTTCTTCTTGTAGAAAAACTCAACCCTGTAAAACTCACAGAGCATCTCATTCCTAAATCCTTGTACAATTCCATTTTCTTCTGCTCACCTAAAACCCGTATTTCACTTCCAAATTGAACCATACTTCCTAGGCTTAATATTTGTTGACTGCTACAATGCATCATTTGAATACATAGCATATTCCACCCCATAACAAGCTCATTTCACTAGTAGCTGAGAAAAACAGTCAGTCTGACATTATTCACCTGGGAATTCTTGTCAGAAAGTGCTGTATGATGATTAAAATCTTATTTTCTTTGGGTCTTGGGAACAAACTTGGTACTGGAATCAGAAAGTACCTTACAGGCTGTGGTGTCTAATGTTGCAAAGCTGACAGGTGTCTTCACCGGGCCTTACCTGCCTGTTTAGTCAAATGCTCAGCCTGTATTTCTAGATGCTTAAAAGAGCAGATACTTGGTTTGAAGTCTTTAAAGAAATTCAAAGGGATTTTTAGGGAGAGATAAAGGCAAGGTAAGCAAATCGTAAGTGGAGGGGGTGGAGAGGGAGAGATCTTTCAGTCTGCGAGGCCAAAGTGCTTGGAGAGCTGAGGCGTAGTGGCTCAGCCATCTCATTTTCACACAACAAATAAAACAAAAAAAAAAATTAAAAAACACAACCACAAAAACAAAACCAACCCACCTCTTGTTACACATCCTTATTGCTTTTTCTCATGCCCCTAGCACAGGACTTACTATTCAAGATATCTTTTACATTTTAGATTGTTTGCTATATTTGACCAAGGTAGTTTCCTCACTGCAAACTGCCTTTTCACTAGTGAGTGCAATCAGAGTCAATCAGCCCAACTGAACAGTAGTGGCAGGCAGGAGTCTAACAAATACGACGAAATTGAGTCCGCTTATTGCAGTGGTGAATTTCATTCTGCCCATTCATCTTCCTATCCCCTTTGACAGTACATTTTTATATGCCTACTTGAATAAATAAATAAATTGTACAGCTACTGCCGAACGGAGGGAAAGGAGCTATTGCAAGATTTTCTTTCCTTAACATGCATGTATGCATGACTTTTGTTTTGCTTTTTGAAGTCTAGTTCTCATCACAACATAGATGTATTTTGCTTTTCTCCACCTGAAAAGATCAGAGAATGTTATGAATAGCAAGACAGCCCTCATCAGAAAATAATGGAAGGTACACTATGCAGAATGGAAAGTATGTGGCTAGTTTCTTCATCACACTTGAGGCATGAAAAATCAGGCAGTGCTGGAAGCCTTTGCAGTGATACATGGATGGAATTTCATATCACATCTTGAAGATCTCATTTCTATTTTATTGCTCACCTGCTAGAAACATCATTTGCACCTTGTACTGTGCTACACAAGCAACAGACATAAAACAACATCCAATTCTGTCTCACGGTTTCTCCTGAATTAGTGTCCTGTCATGTCAGACTTCAAAGAGTACCCAAACGCTCAGCTTTACTCTCACTACAGAGCTGCAGCCTCCAGTCATCCTTCTGTGCGGTCAGTGTTGGCACTGTGAGACAGCATGACAAATAATACATTCCCTGGGAGGAATTTAAAAAACCAAAGACCCAACGTTCAATCCATATGGACTCATTGAAGTGGCATTACTGAGGTAAGGCTGAAGCATAAGTAAGTTTGAAGCTCAATGTTATTAGAAGTCTGATGGATATAACCCTCTGCCACTACAAAAAGCTCTGTAGATGAAGGGAATAATGGCTTTCAGGTTCTTGCCACCTCCTGAGCCAAAGCAGGAATAATTCTGGCCAGTGCTGCAATCTGTTAGGAACATCAATGGCCAACACAGTCATGTAAAGAGAAAACTACATTACTACTTTCCATTCTCTAAGAGCTAACCTTAGCTACTCCTAATATATCTCCAGGGTGCCAATGAAAAAGGGTCTTTTGTTGTTCCCTACTGTGTTAAACATCCCTCCAGCCGGGAAAGAAACTTCTCGCCCTCTTGCTCTTCTTTCCCACATTTATCACCTCTTTCACTCTATGCTCTTGTGCAGAGCACTCCCAGCTCAGTCTCTACATTCTTCAAAAATATTATATTTATAGAGAGAATACAAAGAAAGGAAAAAGAGAAAGTAAGAGAATACTGTTTATTCTAGAAAGATAAAAAGGAATAGTAAGAGTTTTTAGCCAGCAGGCTATACAATAGTTGACCTCCTGCATCCTGCCTTTGATTTTCTCCTCATCACAATCATCTCTTGTTGGCTAATTCCCAGCATTTTTCCCTCAGGCTGGCGGGTTGGCATGGATGGTTAGCAGCTGCCAGTATTTCTCCTCCCTGTCAGCTACGAGCCATGCTAATGTTAGATGCCTGGCTCAGTCCCACCCAGGGTGCTGCTGCATGCCTTCGCTTTCCAACATACTCAGCTTTTGCCAGCCTTGAATCCCAAATCCGAGGTCCTGTCCTGCCTTTCTCCTTGCACAGCTTAACCAACCGTGTGAGGGAGTTAACCCTTGCCAACCGAAGAAGCAGATGACAAATTTCACAGGACTAGACTGTGGGGAAAAGGCAGGTTTCACAGCAGTAAAGGAGTGAGAACATGGAGGAATTCAGCCTTTGGTGTGTGCTTACATCTACTTAGAACATGATTCTCTTAATAGCAAAGGAAAGAGTTATGTGGATAAATCCCACAACCTCATCCTAAAAGAAATGCTGCTTCCGTTTGCCCCTTGGAAGACCTGGACACCACTGAGAGCTCAGTTTAATCCTTTTGGAAGGCAACATTCCCAGCAGACAATTCATCACAGTAAAAAAGATCACCAGTCTGAAATTTTAGATTCAAGAAATTTGGGGGCTACAGATAAAACTAAGCAATCTACTGGAGAAGCAAGTCTCTAAAAGAACAGAATGGCTGGTATTCGACCAGTGCTAAAGAAAGCTTGGTCTGCTGATTCAGGAGACCTTTGTTTAACTTCACCTAAGAGAAAGGCATTTGGTCCTCTCGTGGATGATGAAGGTTTTTTCCAAATGTAAATCCCAAAACCAAAAAAATGCAAGCAGGGTTGAGAATCTCCTTTCTAACCTGTAGGAGTCTAATGCCACCGAGGAGTTTTACTTGTCACTGTTTCTATTTCTGTCTTTTCACCGTTTAACTGCACCCTCAGCTTTCAAAAGACCAAGTGAATAAGGTGTTTGCACAGACGATGCTCCCCTATCCAGTGCCCAGCTTTCAGTTTGCCCATGCTGACTCTCTGTGCACTTCCATTAGCAGGGTTAGGCAGGTAATAATAGCAAATAAAAAGCATACTCGATGAAGCACTGGCTCCTTCTCAAGTAAAGCTTGAGAAGAGTACCACTACAGCATGAATGACTCAATCATCTACTCGAGAGCTATTACTTGCAGCGTTGAAGCAATGTTAATTGGATAACAGCCTGCTGCCAGCTAATATTGGCATGACCTACAATACCCCTGGCTGACAGCCGTGTCTCTCTCCATCACACCTTTTTTTGTAATCTGGATGGGAAGTGGAAACCATTAAAAAAGCCTCGTAAGTGCCATTTAACTTCTTATCATAAATTAAAAACCTAATTAAGTGCCTTGTTAGAGGAAGGAAGACCAGTTTTTGTGATTAAATAAAACAAAACAACAGTTAGGGGTATGGAGTGAATAACCAACTCTACAGCTTCAAACTCAGTTCTTTGAAAGTACTAATTCTGGGCTGTGTTTAACAGCACCTGCTAGAGAAAAACTGCATAATTGCTGAAAAATACCCCAGGTGAAAAGCAAGCAAGGCTCTAGTTGTTTGGCAAAACTGCAAATGAAGAAAAAAGCGTAAAAGTTAAGAACTAATGGGGCCCTCTTTTATTAGCTGTAGGCAGCTGAAACACTCCATTCCTCTAACTTGCTCTGAGAGATGATAGTTCACACACCATGGCCACATCTGAGCCCTTGCTATTATGCAGCTGCTCTGTGCAGCTTTTCTACACACTGAAATATGTTGCTTTAACAAAAGGTGTGCTACAAAATCAAATTACCAAGGCCAGCACAAAAGGGTTTATGGAAACTCTTCAATCAGTGCAGAATTAGTTCCATACTGACTTTGTTTAAGTTGATTAAGGAAAGGTTTGAACTGAGGCACATTAAGACATGCTTGAACTAACCTGAAATGTCTAACACAAGGTTTTGCAGTGGTTTAAAACCCCTTAAATCCAACTAGCCCCAATTCTGTGTGTGCACAATGTCTCCCTACTGAAATGACCAGTGTATCATAAAGACTGTTGTTACTTGTAACTGGATATAAACAAGAAATAATGTAAAAAACATCTGTTCCCTGTTTAGCTAGACAACAGTTAACAATGTCTGGATGCCAGATTAACAAAAAGACCCCAACATGCTACGAATGAAAAAAATAGTCTGCAGCTGAGACTTCAGAGGCAGATTTACTGCTTTGAATAATCAGAAATAAGTTACTTTGTTTTGATGTTAAGCTCCCTCACACCAACATAACAAGAATGTAAAAGCTAATATATAATGCTTTATCCAGCTCCAACATCAAACCTTTGAGAAATAATAATAACAACAACGTCCTTTATCCACAACATACTTTGGCAGTTTTCAAACCATGCTGGAATTTAAAATACTGTGCTTGTGCAGCTGACTTAAAAACAGCTTTGTGAATTTACAAGCAATTGTTGTCTTCGGAAAAGTTTTGAACAGTGAAGACTATATTTTAAAATTATTTTCAATCTCTGTTTTTCTATAATATTATATACCAACATAAATTGTCTCTAAGAACGAAAACAGTATTCAGTCAAGACACTCACTTTCAACTTTTGTTTGAAATTTTTATACTGGAGGAATAACCCCCTACATGACAGGGTAAGTCCATCTTCACAGATACCTTAAGAAATAACTCACTGCTGCCAGAGCTCTGCAGACCACAGACTGAAAACAGTAGCCTTGGGAGGCAAGCGTCCTTAGCTTGTGAACCAAAGATGACCCTGCTAACTTCTTTAAATGCAACATAACTAAGATGGTGTTTCCTCTTCTTTATCAGCTCTTAGAAACCAGGAGTGTTTCAGTTCCTCCTGCAGGGAGCTCCGACACTGCTGGAGGCACTTCCCATATCTCTGCACAGGCACTTACTGAAGCACTCTTCTGGAACACTCTGAAGCCGAGCAACGCTAGAAGTAGAGACATTCAGCTTAACCAAGGAGTAACTGAGGAATAATAAGGTGCATCAGGCAGATCTTCTTGTCCCAAGTGACTAGCATTGCTGAGGAAATTATTTAGCTGACCAACTCACACACAGCTATTCCAGTAAAGCAGCCACCAAGCAAACTAAGATTTCATGCATTTAGCAACAATTAATTTGCATGTGGAAAATATCTGTAAAAGTATGCATTGGTAACTGTTGTTATCTTTTTTAATAGGCTAAAAGACAGGATGAGAAAGTTAAATCCCTGGTGCTCTGCAACTAACAGAAGCACATGGCAAAGTAGCAGTGGTGGTCTTGCGTGAGGCATGATAATTTCAGAGTTAATGGAAAAACTTTATGAACTAGATTCACTACTTCTGCAACTCCACAAGCTTCACTGGAGATGTAGCAGCAGCCAGTGTAACCCAAAGTCTCTAAAACTTTTTGATCTTTCATTGAGACACATTCTAAAATGTAAAACTCCAATACTTCATTTATTCAAAGGGGATTCACTTAAATTGAAGTAATTTATGGTTAAACTGGAGGATTTTTTCCTTACACAGCATCTCACACAAAACACATAGAAAAATAAACCTTTGTATTTTAAATCTTTAGTGTCATATGACTGGGTGACCAGGTGCAGACACATCATGACCTCTCCACCACTCTGCTCCTTCCACTGGCCTGGGGCTCAGCAGCACCTCACCACTGCTGGAATTAGAAATCTGCTAATTTCCAATCTGCTTTTATTAGAAGCCAGTTGAAACCAAACAGTGCTTGAGTCAACAGTGTCTTTTAGTATTAAAGAGACGTCTCTCAGCTGTTTCAGGTCCTCTGCCTAACTAGAGCTGCAGCACATCTCAGTTGTCATACCAGCAGTATGAACTTGCCATGGGTCCTTTCTTCTGCTCCTTTAGGCCAGGCTCATTCTTCTGAACATCTCAGCCACTCTTCTACATGCTTATTTGAATTTCAATTACTTTTCTTTATGTAACAGGACCTGAATTATACACAGAGGTTTCACTAAGGCTTCATAGAAGAGCACTGGTCTCCTGCCATTTCATTCCTGTGCACCCTTGGGCATGTTTTGTCACCTCTCTGCTCCTACCCTTGCTTTGTGGCAAGAAAGCCATGTGGTACTGACTGAGACCCAATTCTTCCACTGGAAATTATCAGTGGACACTGGAGAATCAAAGTGTGCATCCTAGCGCGTCCTCTGCAATATCTTTAAACTCCTATGCAAAATGTCTGGGTTGAAATGTCTTCATGAGTAATATTCAGTGTCAGAACTCATGAAGTCACAGCCAGTGACCTACTTCTAAGGCTCTCCAACTCGTGCTGTGACAACATCACGACGTTCTGAAGTCTCTGGAGAACTAAACCAGAGGGGGAAAAGTGATGTGTGACACTTTGGGACCTGTCATCATTTAAAAACACACCACGCTTCTTCATGGGCATTAGGCAAATGACGGTGAAAAATGTTCTGTATGCCAGAGTACCTTCCCGCTGAGCGACTGCTGTGCTGTGCCCTGGGTACACTGCCACTCTTCTCGTGCCACCCTTTCCAGCTGGAGACAGCGGGCAGGCAGTGCTGAGGCAGCAGGTGATGGCAGCTCCAGCCATCAGGCATGCACCTCCCCTCTGTGGGCAGCAAAGCCACCAGCATGCCCTACAGTAGCTGTGCTGTCACGGCTGTACGGCTGTGAGGAAATTACAGTGGGGGTGGAAGCCAGCCAGTGAGATTCTGTGATAAAATAAAGTAAACTTTCCAGTGAGGTATGTGTTTTCTATGTCCCTTGGCTTCCTGCTGTGGAAGCCACGCTGCATGACAAAACCTCTGCTTTCTGACAGACTGCGTTCATGGTTTCTCGGTGGAAAACACAGTTAAATCCCAAACTCTGTATGAGGGGAGGTGAAAAGAAGCAAGGCTGAATGAGGTGCAGGAGAGGGGAATGAAGTGGTATAAAGATATGAGCTGCCGGAGAGGGGTGGACAGCAATGAAACTCCCAACAACACGACAACTCGGACGATTTTTCAACAATAACCTGCTGTGTAGCTGACACATCACTCCTTTCAAATTTCCTGTCTAGAAGACCAGAGGAATATCAGGGTCCTAATAATGCCCTGAATGAGGCTATGGTAATTAAGCGTTTGGGGACAACTCCTTCAGTGGCAGTGACAAAGGTGAGTTGAAGCACCTTAAAGCTTTGCCTCCATAAGGCTGGCATGGTGTGAACCTGTCCATCCTTCAGTGATTTGCAACCCACTCAAACACAAGAAGCACATGCTGAGCCGTGCTGTGGCAGCCACTGACACCTGTGCAATACTCCTCTGGCCACCCCAGCGGACTGCAGAGGTTTTCCTCACAACGAGGGAAGGAGGGTCGCGTTGTTACGGTGGGGGCGTGCTGACATACTGTACCTCTTCCGGCAGGCTGACCACCAGGTCATTTTCCGTCTGCCCTACCAAGGCCTGCAAGAAGTACTCGCTGCAGGCAGCCAGCACAGCCCGGTGGGCGCGGAACTCCTTCCCTTCCACGATCAGCGTCACGTCACAGAGAATGTCCTGCTTCCGCTGGTCATTTAAGCAGAGGAGAATATTGGTACAGTGCACCGTTGACTCATACACATACATGGGGGAGTCAGTCTTCTCATCCACAGACATGCCGTTCACACCCTGCAGGGGACAAGGGAGAAGAAAACACAAACAAGGTGGTGAGGAGCAGCACAGTGCCTCGGTGAATGCAGTATGGCGAGATGCTGCCCAATGTCTGGATACCTCAAGACTGTGGCCAAGCAGCCCATTAATGCTTAAATCCAGGAAAGTTGCTAGGGAAAGGATATCGCAATTGATACTGGTTTGATGCCACCAGATTTCATCCTGTCATGCTTGGATTACCTACTTACACCACCAACCTCCCCCCTCAAAACCAAAATAGGGCTTAGATGGACTGCAAAGTGATTTCATTCAGCCACCTACTACGCATCTCCAATTTCCAGTTTAGTAAAGGCAGTAACATGGGGACATTGGAAATTCTACAAGATTTTAGAAAAAGAAATGGCAAGAGTGACTGTTGGGTTTTCTACTGGTGAAAAAAAGGGTTTTGTGCTTGCTTCTGATATTTTCGTATCAAAGGGGAAAACCCCTCAAACCCCTAGTCTATTCTCCTCTGGACAGGCAGCACTACACATTCACACTGAAGACCATGGCCCAAGTAAAAGGCAAGGTGGAACTGTACCTAACGAAGGCAAGCCACTTACTATAGCAACTTAACTTCTCAGCCAGAATTTTAAGCCTTAAGGGGGAGAGAAAGATAAGTAGTGGCTCCAGAAGAAATGTTTCCATGCACGGCTAAAGCAACATGCCTTCACCAGTGGCTTAAGGCCATTTACAGAAGAGTAAAAATTTCTGAATTCCAGACTCACAAACCCAAGAAAATCCCTCGACCTGAATGGATGTCTGACCTCAGGCAGCACATGGGTGCTGGGGCTACTCCTGCCTGCAGGTCTCCCCTTCTGACAGCAGAGCAGAGGTTGGAATGATGTAAGACACCCATTACACACCCATTAGAACTGTCTGAGTCAGGGAAATTCTCTGCCTGATGTTCTGCAATTTCTGACACATGTAAAACTGGCAAAGCCTCTGAACATGGGGACTGGATTTGTGGTGGTCATGGTGGAAGGAAACAGCTCCCCCCAGTACCCCACACTGCATGAACCCCCTTTTGCACTTGAACACATTCAAGTAATTCATTTACCCAAAACTTCTTCCTCAGCATTTGACTGAATCCTCTTTCCATTATTCTCCCATTTCAACTTCTCTGAGTAGGAAGGTGTAAAAGCCTATGCTGTAACTGAACACACTATGCATCCCAAACCAAACCTGCTTGTTTTCAGGCTTACATGGGGAAAAGGATTATTTGCACATATTACTCTATTCGCTGTTGAAGGGAAAGTTGTGCAAATGCACAAACCTGCAGCATTTTAAAAGAATTATTTTTCTTAATTGAGAACAACAACTGCCTTCTGAGAGGTAAAATCCAGAGGCATCAAGGGCTAAGGGTAAGATGATGGTATTTTGGTATAGTACTGCTGCATTGTAAATATCTGACTATTGTATCAAGTAAAAGCAAAATTCCTCCCCTGCTACTTTTTAATGTGGATTGTTGCAGCATTTTCCTTTGCTTGTGCAGTACACAGGCACATGACTAGACACAACATGACTTCAAACTATTTCTCTTGCTGTGAGTTCAAACTAGGTTACCATTTTCCTACAGTGTCATTTGAAAGACACTAATCATCTAGACAAGAATGGACTTAAGAGGACACACTTGTAAGCAATATTTACTAGCCTTCTCCGTGGTAACTCCATTTTCCCACCTTTACAAGAGTATTTTTAAGGCAGTGGCTATGGTGACTCTTTGTACTAAATAGGTATTCTTGCCAATGGTGCAAAACTGTAATATTACTGGAAGTCTTAATGGAATGCTTACAGATTCTCTTTTACTGGTATTTTCAATCTTTATGCTGACTCATGCTACACTTTTGAGTACTCAGCTGAAATGCTTACATGAACAGAAAAAACCCCACAGCCAGCCAACACAGATTAGCCCTTCAATAACTTAACATCTAGAGAGAAGATACATAGCTGCTAATTGATCTGCAATACAGGCAGGGAAGGGAGACACTTTGTGGGGTGGGTTATACCAGCTGGATTTCTTAACCAGGAAAAAGAAATAATTTTTTTCTCCGTATAAATTGAGACTAACGAGAAGAATTGACAGCAATCATGTTATTAGCACTCCAGTAAGGTAAAAGAGAAAATGACACTTAGCTCATCTCATTCCCAGCTTTCTGTATAACGAAACTTTGATGCTAATGATAGCACTATAATAATGTTCTAAGTGGTCACTCTTGCGTGCTATGAAACGAAAGAGTTTACAAGAACAATCTAGTGGGAAAACCTGAGAGTTGCAAATGACAATGCAAAGGGGAAAGCAGCAAGCTTTTTTTTTCCCCTTTATTTTCCAGGCATGTCTTATGCCTGTAATATCTCAGATGATGAAAAAAAGGACAAGAAACCTGAAAGCTGGCAGATAATGAACAGAACATCAATTATATTTTCAGTGCCTTAGAAAAAACCCACCAAAACCCAGCCAGCCTGAAATTTCAATCCTCTCTTACAGTAATAGTGCAATTTGTGTGAATCAAACCCAGAATTACTTGGTTACTAATTAGTAATTTCCCACTTTTTAACTACAGCTCTCATCAAGTGTATTTTTTTGAAAAAAATTGCTGCATGCCCTGTGAAGTGCTGAAAATACCATGGTGTATTTCCCCACTGGTGAGCAAGCTTGCCTTCTCTGCTAGGAAACCTGCCAGGCGCAGTCCTGAGGTGCTGGGGCTGTAAACTGCACCATCCGCTCCAGCAGATCCCTACCTGTGCTCCCAGGAAGGACCTCCACCCAGCTGCTCATATCATCCTACTTTCCCAAGGCTACTGTTGTGACTCCAGGGGCTTCCTGAAGGTGGATCCATGCTGTTCCCCTTGGCACAGATGCTGAGAATCCATGTGGATGCCCTGTCTGGCAGCTGCAATCTCAGCCTTCCACAGACTTCCCGCTGACCGTGCCCCTGGCCGCTCTAGGAAGCACCCCGAGCCCTGCATTGCGCACAGGGAAACCGGGGCTGGGCTCTAGCTCAAGACCACCTATTTATCAGCTTTTAATGTTTCAACACAAGTGATTTACAGTCTTTCCTTTTCCACAATCTGCCATCGGCCAAATGACCTCCAGCCATGAGGTGTTTCCTCTCCAAGAGGGCTTTATCCTGCAGGAAAGGCGCAAGATGGTGAAACCCTTCACTGGGAAGTATATTGTTCATTTTCACAGGGAAAGGGTTTAGAGGGCAAAGAGAAAAGGTCACTGTAGGACTTTGTCATGTAATAGCATGAAAATTAGCAGAATTCAACACTTTTTTCCCCCTCTCCTCGAAAGAAAAAGACCCAGGGATCTGGTATTATCTCTGAACTCTGAGGCAAGCTGGGCTGCAAGCCTTTTACACAGTGTTAATTCAAACTGCATCATTTTTTGCTGAATTCAGTATTATGCTGAGTTTGCAGAACCTTATTCATGGAAATCATTGCTACACACTTGGTATTTCTTCAAACTGAAGAGAGAATGTCTTAGCAAGCCTTTCTCTGGCTCAAAAGAACATGCTGTGCATTTGTTTGCATATAGGTCACCATGCTGCCAGAAAAAGCCTCTATGAAACAAAAGTTTCCAGAAACTGGCACGAACTACTGTGGGCAAGGAAAGCACCATTGAAACCTAGCCAAAAAAAGTTGCTGGTAAAGGCCAGCAACTGCAGTGCAGTGAACTGAAAGGCTGCTTACATGTTCCTTCCATGGTGATGGGTGGAAGATGCCACCAAACCCTCCTGCATGGGCAGCATGGAGGAAGCATACAAAACCTCAGGAGACCAAAAATGTTGCTCATGGAACATCTGAATCACTCTGGTTTGCAGCACGTTGTCTGTACTGGCTGGCGCTCATCCAAAACTCTCCAGGAACTCATAAACACATTGACTGAGCTGCTACCAAAAATACATAACCTATCACAAAAAACCAGCTCCCGCCTCACAAGACTGGAGCACAGGCAATGTGGTGTCTGTTTTTAAAGGGAAACACGAGGGGAGAGAAAATCTTATCAAGACAGAGCAGAAAGTCCTGCATCAGAACTGGGCTAATTATGTGAAAAGGTAAATCTCTATCATGGCAGAGCTACAGAGCACTTAACCAGGCAAATTATCATCGTGACAAAGCAGTATGGCTTCTGCAAGGGGAAGTCATGTCTCTGATGGGCTCTATTAGAATTCCTGAAGTGTGTCAAATTAGCAGTGAGGAACACTGGTACATGTAATTAATGTTGACTTTCAGAAATCCTTTAACAAAACCTTTAGAAATGGCCGTTAGAGAAACTCAGTTGTCATAAGCTGAGAAGTTGCATCAGACTGGAAATCACTTAGGATAAACTGTATTCAACAGAGGAGGAACGCAGGGGCAGTTTTCAGCAGGTTAGCAGTGAAATTTCTCCAGAAACCGGCTTACATCTGCCTGTGGTCATGCTGTTCAACATGCCTGAGCTCCTCTGATCTCTGGAGCTACAGCAAGGGTGGGCACACTTACTGCTTGGATGGCAGACTGCCTGGATGTACATACAGAGTCCTCACAGCAGCCTGCCACTCCTCCTGCAAGGTCATTGCCAAGATCAAGCCACACACTGGGAACAATTTGAAACAACAGAGGTTTAGACAATTTGAAACAACAGAGGTTTAGACTGAACATAAGGAAAAGCTGAGGAACAGGTTGCCTGGAGAGGCTGTGATTCCTGACCATTGAAATGAACCAAAATTGTACCCCATCCTCATAGCAGGATGGTTGTTTAGTTTTTCTTGAGAGATTTCACAGTCACTGCAATAAACCATATGTACAACTGACTGCTGCTGCATGTTACTGGGCAAAGAACTCACCACATATGTAAAAGGATGAGTTACTCCTAATAAAAATATTCAGAGCCGCATTACTGAGAGTACAAGTTTACATGGGATGAACATTTACATGTTGCAGCATACCATCCAACAACAAATGAGCCTGCATTATCCATCTTGCCTGACTTATTAACCACTGTCTCAGAAACAAATTATTTGATGGATGCCAACACAGATGAAACCCCAAATCTATTGCTTCCTAGACCTCCTCACCCCTTGTGTCCCCAGCTGCAGGAAAAACAGCAATGGACACGCTGCCCGGTGCTCCCCTCTCTCGAACAGGAACTGAAGCTGTGTGGAACCAAGCTGTGGAAGGCAAGCAGTAGAAAACATCTGTCCAAAGATAACATGTGGTGGGTGTCACTGACACCAGGGACTCCTGCTCCCACTGGCTCCAGCAGAGCAGCTGTTTTAGGACATGAGAAGCCATACAATGTTAAATTCAACTCATAAAAGGTGCATAAACTGCAGCAGAAGCCTCTTTGTAGTCTGTCCATGGCCAAACCACCAGCAAGGAGGGGGGAAAAGAGGAAGCAAAAGGCATCATCTCACCCCCTTCCTTGTACACTAGGAGATGGAAACGGGGCATCACAACATCTACAACAGTGCACAGAGGACTCCCACCAACTTCTCTACAAAGGACTAAAAAGATTTATCAGTATCGCCTCATTACGCCTGTAATGCTACATTTTAATACAGAAGCCAACAGATAACACTGTGATTTCCCATGTGGGAATTGCAGTAGCTAACCTGGTGTAAAATGAACCACAGGTTTTGCTTGGAAGCGTAAGCTGGAGATCACATTTTATATCCTGCTATACAAGGTGATTCCCAACTTTCTCCTTACTGTTTCAGAGAGGATCAGTACTGAATTGGGAGTATTTTTAGTTCCAGTTCACATTCTCTCAATCAGCTCCACTAACAGTAAAAGAAAGAATCTTAGGAATCATTTGAAGTGGCTAGTTTGAACACATCTAAGGCTTCATTGGTCAGCAGTAGATGGAGTCTGCATCACAGATTTGCACAAAAACATCTCACAGTATTTCTGTTCAACAGGATTCAGGCAGAGATTGCAAAAAAATGCTCTTTTGTTCTGACGTCTTCTATTATTTTTTTCCTCCTAACAATTTAGCAGAAAGTACTCTGAAAAAAGTGGGGAGAATGACGATAAAATAATGAAAAAAAGTTGAGAGCAACTTGTACTTCTGACAAATGGCAGCAGAAGCACATCAGACTTGACAGTTTTTAGGGATAAACATGCACTGTTTTTAAGTGGCAAGTGGGAGGAAAATAATTTTCCAGGCTTCCTTCCCCATCTCCTAATATTTTTTCTATGAAAAGACTAGTTCTGTGTAATCAACACTTTGTTTTTAAAGAAAGTTATCAATAACTGACACTTCAGAGCTCCTAAAATGACCATGCTTATAATTGGTTATTACGATCTCTCAATTATAGCTATAACAACAAAGGATATGATTATATTGTCACTGCTTTCCTTTAAAAAGAAGCTATTGAAAGGCCTAATGATTAATTCACCATTTTTGAGAGCTCATTGTAATGACAGCAGACTATATACAAAGGTCTCTTCAGTGAGCCCATTATTCAATTAATAAATGCTGAATACTGAGCAGTCATAGTCATATGAAACTCGCAAGAATCGTGTGAATTTTTAACCAATTAATTATCAATTACAACATCATAAAACACCAGCATAAAAATAGAAACAACGAAATTTAATTATAGATTATTCTTCTTAGTTGCCGCAAATACTATACAAGACTGATTTTGATTAATAATTCATACAGCAATAAAGTATCAGGAAAGATAATTATACTGTGCCACAATTCTCACACTGATTTCTGTAATTACAGATTACAACAGTGTTAGCAATTTAAAAAGGTTAGGGAGCAGCAGTAATTTGCTATGTCATCCTCAGCAATATTAATGTCTTTTTCTCTGAGCACCCCAGATAATTGAAAATAGACTCACGGGCCGCCAGGCTACGTGGACTTTCCTCCTGCCAAACATACTGTGGGTGCCAGGGCCATTAGCAAGATTGTCTTAAGAAATGAGCTTTTCACATTGATCAAGTAGCTTCTGCTGTAAAGCAGAAGGTACATGGACAAGTGGAAAAGACGCTGCAGAGCATTCCTGGCTGGCAGCTGCAGACATGCTGCTGCCGAGAGTGATGGCTGGAGCTCCTGACCCTGCTGCCTTGAAGCACGACCTTCACTGGACTGTGAGTGGGAAGGGGCACAGCTAAGACAAACCCAAGGGAGAACTCAGCCACAGGCCTTCTAGACAGACAGGTCTGGCTAGGCACACAGCAGGGCCCTGCAGACATCTGCTAACATCTCCTAAAGGCAAGAATTCCAGTTGCTGAGGAGGCTGCATGGCTCTAGCACACTAAGCATCCCCAGCCCAGGGAGCACCCTTGGAACGGCACAACAGCTGCATGTGGTGCAAGGGTCACAAAGTGGCTCTCCATGTGCTACACCACGGGCAGTGAGCAGAGGCATCAGTGCCTGGGCTGGCTATAGGGCTGGGCCACGAGCCCCATTTCTGTACAGCAAGCTTCACATGCTTTCCCAATGGAGATGAGAATACTAGAAATGCCTTCCTTAGGTAAAGCGACAGGAACAGGGATGTGTCCTGTAGACTGTGGAACGGCTGGTTTTGGGCAGCTCATATGCAGTGAAGAGCCTTTGATGTTGGAAGTAAGTCCCACTGCAAAGTCACTCACTGCTTTTGTTATACTGGATTTAGACCCTACAGCACAACTGGATAGATACTAGGCAAAAAAAAAAAAAAAATGGAAAATGAGGGACTCTGATCCTGCAGGCCTTTAAACAGAACTGCTGAATGTAATTTTCATCTGTAGCAATTTGGTCACTCACAATGATTTTGCTATTGGCAGAATGAACACAAAAGCAGAAATAAACCACAGCTTCATTTCTACAATGAATTTTTTTTTTTTTAAAGTACTGCCAGGATGCCCATAGTCCCTGTGATGAATGTTTATTTAAACCCCAGGTGTCTACTCTAAAGAAACTGTGCTTCAGGTTGTTCAGAGATTGGTACCATAAGGAGGCAGGCATTCCCAGTGGAGGCTGCTTTGAAGAGTCCAAACAGATTTATGTTCCACATAGAGATAAAACCTATTTCTTGACTTCAGAGGGTTGTGTTGTTATTGTTCCTTGAGAGAGCAACCCAGATGAACAAGGTAATGAGAGCTTGCATTCTTCAGGGACTTTAGTTAACATGCAAATAATGTTTACATATGGTACATGCATTGACGTATACATTCTATACAGGCCTACTAGACAAAGTATACACACGCATCTTTTTATGACTCAGTAAAAATTATATAATTGTACTACTAATTTTCCTACACGGAGTGAGTCAGGCTTAGTTCAACATGCATTTTCAATGTTCTGTAAATAGACTGATGATGCCCTCAGGAGAGAGGCATGGTAGATGGATGGGGAAGACACGTTCATAGAATGGTTTGGGTTGGAAGGGACCTTAAAAATCATCTAGCTCCAACCCCCCTGCCATTGGCAGGGACAACTTCCACATAAACCAGGTAGGAAAACAGGAGGAACAACAGAAAAACTGTCCTCTATCCTTATTTCTCAGAAGCTACTCAACTGACATATATGAACATGGAAAGTAAGAAACACAGAACTCTTTCCTGATAAAATCTCTCACAGCTTTCACATTGCTCTTTACAGTAGCTGGCTACGGTGAAGGGGACCGGAACCAAGTCTGCTACTCAAAATAGCTTATTCAAAGCAGAATGGGGAATGCCCAACACTGAAACACTGCCAGGAAACCACCAAGCACAACAAACAAAATATTATGTTTTTCTGAAGCAGCCAATGGTTTCAGGACCTTGGGTAAAAGATGCAACCTTTTGGATTGTTCTTGGGTGAGGTGGATTGCCAGATTAAAGAATCTGAGAGGGAAAAATTAAGTAGAGATTTGTTTTTAGTTTGCCTTTCAGCTTGGTATACTCTATGAAAAAGTTTAAGATCTGCACCTCAACAGAGGCTGGAAATTCTGGCAAAAGCCCACTGCTTTCCTTGTTTTAAAAGAGTATTTGTGGGTTTTGCCAGAGGAGTGATACAGCATTATGGCTTCCCCCTTTTTCCTAAACCTTTAAATAATTGATGTGTACCTCTGTGGGCATATGTACACATGTATGTACACATGTTTAACTTGCACTGCAGCAATGCTGTCTGAAATGATGGGATTGCTGAAGTACAAATGGTTTGTCAAATATCCAGGTCCCTTGCTAGTATGGCAATATCTTGGGATAGTAAAGAAGATGTCTCTCTATTTGAAATCTCTTTTATTAAAATAACTATGAGAACAAAGGCCTGGCTGGCATTGCCCTAATGCCACCAATGTTTGGAAGCTACAAATTATGAATAACACCACTGTTATTCATAATTTTAGCAGCCTTTGAATGTCAAAGATTATGCTAACAAGTTATCTGAATAAAAGTTACTAATTTCCCTTATGTTTTATTCTCAGCTTTAAAGCTCCAGTGGAATTCAGTGCTGCAGCTCTGGACTTGAAATTTTGGTTGCTATCAAATGAGCATTGTTTTCACTTTTTGAAACAAAAAAAACCCCCAAACCCACAAAAAAAGCAAACAGGAAAATTCTCTCTCAAAATTGTACATTTTTTTTTCATTGAGCTGTACTAATTACTGCTTTTCCAGCTTATCTGCAGAACTGGTGGAAGCACTTCTATCTGCTTGAGAGGCTATGGCCAAAATCACTGCAAACATTTTTGACTACACAAATTACAGAGGTTGCGAAAGCAACCCAATCCTGTTTTCTCCTGTCATACTACATAGTTATTATGGGAAAAATCTGCTGTCTTTGTTTTACCCCCTAAAATGCAAGCTTTTCATCTTTGCTGCAAGTTAGCAGGTGGTCAAAATATCCTTCATCCTTCCTTGGGACACAAACTGGCATGTCCTTTGGAACGTGTCTGTTGTGATTAATGTGTGAAGAGCAGGGACGCATGCAGTAGGTCACTGGGTTAAATCTGGGACAGACTTGCATAGGGTACAACTTCACACCTTCTGCTCTCGGGAAAGAATACAGGTGTTGCCTTCTCCTTGGAGAGCAGACCACTATCTGTCTGTGCAGCGTTTTCCACCACCAAAGGCATACCAACCATAATGTTCTCCTTTGAAAATGGAAGGAAAAATGTTTCTTTATGGGTAGGATCATAGATTGTGACTAATCTATAACTAAGTAACTAAACAAATAAATAAATATATTCTAGTGACTACTGCATTAGTATCCAAGATTCTATCCAAGTACTATCAATATCCAAGTACTATCAATACATGCAAAACCCCAATTTTCTCATGTTTCTCCAATGATCAAGTGATCAGAAGATCACTGAAATGACTATTTAGAAACTCAGAGCAAGTGCCAAGGGGATACCTGAATTACACCAAGGGATTCTGACTGTGGTTTTGATCCTGCAAAGATCTGAGAATAAGGTTTAAGCCAGAGTTGCAAGCCTTCCCACTATTCTCAGAGTCTGACACCTGCCTAGATGCCTGTTTAAAGTCCCTTTATCCATGGACTGGCCCTTATTCTGGAACTTGACTGCTTTTCCTATTGTTGACAATAAATCATCCCACAGGGAAAGGTGTATGGAAAGCAATCAATTCCGCTGCCAACACCTACCAGACTACAGCCAAGGTAAGGAGAGGATGTGAGACAGAAACGGGCACTTGGACTCCGTGCAACTGCAGTCTGAAGGAGCCCAGAGAGAAAGATTTGATGTATTTGGATACTGGTTCTGAGGGTAAGTACTGCCAACATAGCATCTGCATCTGTAGTTTCTTACAGGACTGCAAAGACAGTGGAAGGCAAACACAAGCTTTCCTTCTCCTGTAGGATCCAGAGCAGCTTATGAAATCTTCTTTGCCATGGCAAAGAATGAGGGATTAAAGCTACAAAGACTGCTACAAGAAGAACTTGGATTTTATCTTTGTTTGAGAATACTTGTATTATTTGTTGAGCTTTTCATGAAGCTTTTTGAAGTTTGTTTTTTTTTCTTTACCCTCACAGAACTACAATGTACTCAAACACACTTGAAGCTGCAAAAGCCATCAAATCAAATCAAATCAAATTGGAGATTAACATCCCAAACCCAAAACTAAGCCATGCTTTATCCCAGGGAACAGAGTGGCTTGATTATTTCTGTTTGAAACTCTGTCATGGGAGTTTTAATCTCAGGGCATTCCTCATATGGTTCACAAACCTGAAAGGCAGAAAGGACCACCTATTCTGGCCTCCTAAAGGCAAATCAACAGCTCCCTTTATCACACAGACTTGCAATCCTGACAGAGCAAAGAAAACCAGCGGGTTTTTTTTTTGACAGGCTCTCTCTTCAACTGTTACTGGAATTATCTATACCTTTAACCTCCAAGTTCTCTCTTGACAGATTCTGAAATAGCTGTTCCACTATTTTACCCTGGACTGAAGTCAAGCTAAACCATCCATCAGTTCCCCAGGACATCCCTTTCATCTTTTTGAAATATTGGAAATACAGTTGGCAGCCCTCCAATTTTCTGGAATTTCACATTTCCCAAGGTTTATTATAAATTACCAGCCACTTAACAGAGCTTTTCAGCTACTTCCTTTAAAATTCCTGGATGTAAAAGTTAGTACGATGTGAAAATTTTTAATTTCAACCACTCTTGCCTCTCCAATCCTCCTTTGCTACAAGCAGCAAACTTTCTCTCCATATTACTGCACAGGATGGACACATCCTCTTCCACAGTTTCAAATACAAAAAACACCTGGGGAACAGGTGTTACTTCTGCCTTTTCTATTTTCCCTTTTTGGATATTAAATTAATAAATGTTTTATCATGACTTGTATTTCTTCATTTAACCAGAATGGCTTCTCATTAGAGTAACTTTTTTGTTATTGATGGCAGTGTAAAATCATAATTTTGAGAGCTGGCAGAATATTCTTCGACAATTCCCAGTGCGTTCAACGCTTTTTACTTTAAATGCAATGTTATGCCAACACAACAGATTCTAACTTTGGAAAACATCTTTTTCAATTCTGAGTACAGCACATGCATAAATTCATAATCTCCTAGTAGATGATGTACTCTGATTGCACAAGGTCACTGTACAGGATTTGAGATCCCGTGATTCATGTTATTTTAGACTGTCCACAAATAATACTGTTTGACAAATTGCTTCCCTTCTTGCTTCATTTTCTCATGCAACAAGTTGCAGACTTGTGTTTTCCAGTCCATTTTTAAGAGAACCACTCCAACTGAAAATCTTTTGGATTTCTGCTCATGTACCGCTTTCTCCAGTGCCTCTCCCTTAATGCTAAAATCCTGGCTAATAAAATGTCAAACAATGTGATTCTTGTGCAATCCTAATGGCTGAGGCTTACATATACTGGTTTAAAGTTACACCAGACTTACGTAAGGCTGGTTTATGCGGTTGGGTATTCACTGATGTCACTCTCTCCCTCTATGGCTATTTACAGCCCCCGTCTGCTCATTTGTCTTCTAGGGGAATGTACTGTTGGTAGAGAAAGAGGACACCAAACCCAGACATTCCCCACAGTCTCTGCAGACCTCAGCTTGGAGACCCACAAAATCCCAAGCCTTGTCCACCCTCAGCAGCATGGTGAGTGCCACCTGCTGCTACTTTCTCCCTTTCCATTCCCAAGGGGACACCTTGGCTGTACCATATCTGAGGACAACACAAAAGAAATTAGTGAGGTCCTTGTCTGCACAGTGGCAACCACCATTGCCACACTGCCTTCAGGACCATGGCAGGTTTTCTTAGGGCTGTGTTTCGAGGGGCCGTGACCTACGGAAGCTTTGCCTGGCTGATGAAATGTACACCCATTCCTACAGTCTGGACAATCTTTAAGAGAGAATGCTTTTTTTTCCTGAGAAGAAAAAAGTCTGTATGATTTTTCTGATGTGAATTGAGAAGCTATATTCTCCACAGATCTTGGAGACATGCAATTAAAGACTGTCAAATTTGCATGCACGCAGGATTCAATTGAAGGCTGAGCAGGCGATGTTATAACATTTCTCACTTGACTTGACAACCTTATATTCTTTTAACAGCTTTTGTGCATAATTTCCTTGCCTTAAATAAACTGAAGGTGCCATTGTGTGACCTGACCCCTGAGCTCACGCAGGTGAGGATGAGGGTAGGAGCCAGGAGATTCCTGCTTCCCAAGCAGAACTGGCTGACCATCACTAGGCTGCAAAATTCCACCCGAGCAGTCTGCAACAACACACCAAATGCAGATGGAGCAGGCCGCGCACAGCTCTGCAGGTCCCCGTTCTGTCAGAAACCCGACTTTCGAGGAAGAATTGAGCAGAAACCATTAGCTACCCTGGGCTTTGCTTAGCAAACTTTCTGGCTGGCCAGATGGATTTCCAGCAACAGTTGCCATGTGGCCCCAGCCCATTCTCCAGCTGAGATCTCACGTCTTTGCTCCATGGCATGAAGGCACCAGAGCCTTAGATGAGCTAAAAAAATGTTGAACATTGGGAAATCAACACATAATTTCAAGCTTTATTTTCCCTTTAATTTCCCCCTCAGCTGAAACGCTTCGGTGGTGGTTTTCCAACGACAGTCTGAGAGAACATCACATCAAGAAAACTGTGACCTTGTGCGCCTGAAGTCCGGGAATCTACTGTGTTTCAAAACAAGGCTTCATAGAGGGAAATTACAAGACACAAGGCAGCCAGTCCTGTTTCTGGTACACATGTAGAGTGAGAAACATTGGGAGGTCTTCATGCAACAGGACGTAGCTGGCACATTCCAGCACTTACTTGTGAAGGTGTTGAGTGCCATTAATCCATGCCCTTTAATTAGATTTGAGATCGCCTGCAACAAGCAAGATCAAGCCATAAAAGCATGAGGACAAGGAGATTAAACTACAGATTAATATTTATATAGTATAAACAATCTGGGATAAAATGAAACTCTAATGCTCCACTGGAGATTGGCATGTTTATGTATAAAGTGGGAGATCTATAAAGCTCATTGATTAGTATTTCAAACTAAACTAATGTAAAAGCATTACTAATTATTAACTGAAATATGTAATACAAACAGCGTGCTAGGAGACAATCAATACTTCCCTGTGCTTGCAAACCCCTACAGCAATTTTTGTGCTAAAAAGGGGACCAGCCTCGATGGCAAACTCTCGTGCTTGCCAGGGAGTTTGTCTCATGTAAAAGAGAACAGTCCGCACTGTAAAAACAAGCATGCTTTTTTCTTACTTCTTCCCCCTCAACTTCTGCCTATCCTAAATGTACCTAACCTATATTGAAGACTGGAATAAAAAAAAAAAAAAAGAATTAAAAAATCACTCCACAAGTGTTTCTAACTAAATCTATGAACTTTGTTTCTTGGACTGTTGTAAGAATGCAAACGTTGTTATGCCGGACCCAATCCAGTCTTTTTAGACAAACTTGACCACATAGAGACATAGCTTCATGAAAGGAGGAGTCAATTTTGAGCTATCAGACTAAATGAAGATTTCACTATTAGGACAATTCAAGTCTCGTAGAAATAGGCTCAGTTAATTTACATTTATCAGAGGTCAAGATCAGGTAAGTCTATCTATGGATTCATGCTATTATCTCAAGAATTTAAAGTGCTAGTAAGACACAGTTTGGTTATATACCCAAGGGAATGTTAAAATGCTTTTAATAAATACCTGTTTCTTGATGAAATACAGGATGGCCACGACTGGATTATGAATAACATGATGCTATTCCACCACAGCATACTATTCTCCAGTATAGCGTCTTAAAAGCAGACATGTATCTGCATGTGGCTGCAGTTATATATGTGTGTGTATATATATATCCACACATATTTATGTACATATACATGCACACATATTTACATATATCTATATACATGTGCACACATATGCACAACATTTAATTACTATCTCTTAAAATACATATATTATTGCCATTGTGTATTTCATGTCACCTGGCATGAGCTTCCCAAACATTAAAAAATTACATATCTTTATAAACAGTCTTATCAACAGAGCTACCCATCCTTATATCAAGGAAGAAATGCTCTTTTTGCTCTACAAATTAGATGTCTCAATATTATTTGTAGCCATTATTCCACCAACTTCTCACCTGAAGTACATATGCACACATGCATTCTTTGCTACAGGTGGCAAGAGTTTTTCCAAAAGGAGAACAAGAAAGAGGAGAAATTAAGATCCTGATAAAGATATTTGTGCAAGTGTTTTTTAACATTAAAAAAAACCTGAAACATTAAAAAAAACTGAAATGGGAAAATCCAGAGGCAGTGGTGAAAAGCTGAAGGGATGGGGAAGAACCAGGAACAACATACACAAGGATGCTAAGAATTGTGTTATTATGGATCTGTGGAAGGTTTCAAGAAAAAGAAGGGAAAGGACCAGGGTTACCTTGGAGAAAGAGAGTACTGAAGAGGCTAGGTGCTCATGTATCAAGAGCTGCTCAGAAGGAAAGGAGAAGTGATGGCTTGAGAAGTTTCAAGGGAGAAATGTAGTGTAGTAAGGAGGCAGGAGCCCAGTGCTGGCTCCATTGCCACCAGGGAGGCAGAGGGACTGGAGTGGGAACAGGGAAATGAATTGTGAGAAAGAGTGGCTATTGTCCAGTGTTTTCAGTGAGCAAAAAGAAACTGAAGAAGCTAAAGATAAAGCCATTGCATACTACAGTGAGTATGTAAGGCACCATGTTGGGAGGGAGCAGAAAAGAGGGTGCAGGAGGCAGAGAGAGAGAAATGTTTCACTGCCCAGAACAGAGAGGGGAACGACTGCCAAGGAGCTTGAAAGAGCAGTGGGAATGAAGGCAATGCTGAGACAGAAGATTTGTGGAAATTGTCTCTTCTCCCTCTGGGAGGTGGGATGATGCTGGGAAGTGAGGGGAGAGAAAAGTCACAGGCAGTCAGAGAAGAAAATGGAGAAGTGTCAAGAGTGGAGAAGAGATGAGAGGGGAGAGGTAATCACTGCTGAGAGGCTAGAGAGTGAGTGAGGACACGATGCCAAGAGATGATAATCCATCTGATTAGAGAATTAGGCACAAGAGATGTCAAGCAAAAGGCAGAGAGCAGGAGAAGCTATGGACGTGGCAAGATGACCCTGAGCTTAAAATAAAACTGTCAAATAGTCCAAATACACAAGCCACGTACTTCCCCTCTGCCTGCCCCCTTTTTCCATTGCACCATCAGGGATCAACTACCTTATTACTGCAGAAAACAAACAAAAATCCAGCTGCCCTCAGGCTGATCCTGGAGGAGCAAAAGAATAGGAATAAGGAGAAATAAAAGCAGGCTGACAGTAGCTGCCCGTGGATAAAAAGGAGACCTTTAGCACAGCTGTGTGGCTGCATTTGATTTACGAGGGCTTCTTCATGCAAAACAGAGGCACAGCAGTGTAAATGGATTTCTAAAGAACGCCTCATGGACAGCAACTCCCGCACATTGGAAAGGAAATGCCGATGTCCTGCGCTAGAGAGGGATGGCTCGGGAGCTGGGGCTCCTGGCTCAGGCATTCAGCACAAAGGCACCTGCACTGCGCTGTGCCCACACAGGAACAGCTATGCCCAAGGTGCCAGGACTCGGCTACACAAAGCCCCCAGCACTTTCTTAGGCAGCTCTCACTGTTTTGATTTGCAGGGTGACATCCACTGTAACAAAAAGGCTCAGCTCCTCAGGAAAAGGACTAGCAAACACTGTAAAAATCCCGCTCTTTGTGACAAAGATGTACACTTCCAATTTAAGGAAGAAAACACAGTACTCTGGATTGCACACTGCACGTTTTTGTGAATGTTATTTTGTAGTAGTAAGTAATTAATCTTGTGTTAGAGCCCAAAAAGTTCCCTATGAGTTTTTGAACTTGCAAACAGCTGGAAAATGCCTACTTAGGCTAGTGTGCACATCTTCAAGTAATTCCTACTTGCTAATTACTCTTCCAGAAGCTGCCAACAGCTATTCTAACATTTTGCTAACCAGGGAGGGATATCACGTCGCATAATCATGTGAATTAACAACAGGATGCCAGTGAAGCAATGGGATAAAAATCACATAGTTGAGAAAGAAATTAAAGCTAATCGATTCGCACCAAAGAAACCTGTGGTATGTAAACAGCATTTCAGAAACAAAGGACATGGCTGGGGAACAAACAAACAAAAGTGAAACCAGCATTTGCAGAAGTTGTCAGAGCAGATTCCTTGTCTCGGTGACAGATGAGATAAGACTTAAGCCCAGGACCCCTTACAAATGAGACTTGCTAGTACTCCACTAACCCACTGCAACGAAAGCCATATTCCCCTCTACAACACAACAGATGTGATTCAAACTGGCAAGCCATGGCACATAAAAGCACAATGCCCTCCCCTGCTCAGCGCAGATTTTTGCAATATTCATTGCAGTGGCCCAGAGGGGATTCCAGCTCTCAGTGTGCAGAAATCTCACCGATGCTGCTGCACAGCACAGCACAGCAGGACCCCCACCACGGCTGAAGGGGCACCAAAGGGCAACAAGCGGGTGCTGTTGGAGGAACCACCTCAAGATAGAACTGCCAAGGAGCTGATGGGGCTCCCTTGGGCCTGCGTGGGAGGTGGGGGAAGGCAGAGGAGGAAAATCGAAGAGGTACCTTTAGATATGCGTGTGCACATTTAACTGCAGCAAGCTAATGCACGATTTGCAATAGGAACATCTGCTCTGAAAATGGCGAAGGCAAGTTATTACCAGGATGAACATCCTTATTCAGCATCTCAGAAGAGGCTCTGACCACCTCCAATCAAATGTCTTTTTCATGGCATGCTGTTAAGCTGTGGTCATCAATCCTATTTAAGGAAAGGGAGGAATGGCTTCATATCACCACTTTCCCTCCTCACTTGATGTGACATAAAATACCAGCACATTAGCACAGGCGAAAGATATGGAGCTTGGCTGATAATGGCTACACTCACGTATTAGGCAGCCCAGGGAAGGAGGCACCAGGCGCAGAAGACGCAGCTCCTTCATCGAATGCCTACAGCAGCGGCTTCCTGCTACCAAGAGGTTTCCTGGAAATCCCTTCAGAATCACTCTGCACCCGAAGTGTAAAAGCAGCCACTTGCTGTGCTCTGATTGCCCACTTGAACTTTTCGAGAAGGTTGTGCGCATTTAGCGTCGATCTTCAGCTCCATGTTGCCAACTGACTTGCAGTGGAAAGGCCACAAAACCTGACGGTAGCACTTACAGGACTCACACACCGCTCTGTCCCTGCATCTCAGAAGGGCGTGCAGGGAGATATGGCAGCACCCTCCTGTGCCAGTGGGCCACAGGAGCACAAGAGAACCCCCTGATTTAGGAGCTTGTGCTGCTGCTGCCAGGGTAGTAAAAAGAAAATATTCCCCTGACTTCTTGGCTGCTCAACCAGATTGGTAAAATCTGTTAAAAGACAGGTGATTCTTTTTGATCATTACAGCCTAGAAAGAAGCTGGAATTTGGCTCACATTGGCTGTTCAAATGCTTCACTACCGGGCACTGCTACAGGGTTTAGCATCACTGCCTTCATTATCTCTCCCTGGCTTCATCTTGTCTGTGTATTCATCCTGGCTGTGTATACATAAGGACACATGGATCATGAGACTCCCAATGAACTCTTGTAATACCAGCTGTCAGCAGCCGCCTTGGAGTCAGGAAAAACATGCTTCAGCAAGAGATCGTGTCTATAAACATGGCAAAACTAATTATCCCAAGAAGGGTTCCCCTTCCTCTTAAAATTAGCAGTGTATACAGTCAGATAGCTCAATGTAAACACATCACTCTGAATTTCACCAGCTTCACTATCAAGCACTGTTGCACTGCTGTGGAAAGGAAAGTATGAATTCTGTATAAAGTCTCTACTATAGCAGATACTAAATCTGACATGTGAAGACTTTTACTGTAGTGTTTCTAAAAAAGTGAAAATGGAGAGAAAATATGTGAAGCCTAAAACCAGCAACACACCAAAGGTTACAGGAGAACTGTTAAACGAGTGTCCCTGGGAGAAATGAGAGGATAGCTGAAGCTCCTCCAGTGACTAAGGCAGTGTAAAAGCTCCAATGAACAGTCCAGGAGAGAAAAGAGGCTGGTAGTCATTAGGCAGGACATCCTGGATTCGAGAACAGGAAGGTTTCCCAGAAAAACTGCTCTAGGTGGGTTAAGTAATCATTTATAAAATATGGGACAAGAAAGAGCCCCCAGGACCAGCCACAGTCTGAAGACTATGTAAGCCACATCTCGCAAGCCAGAAGAGCTCAGATGGTTTGAAGTAAGTATTTCAATTCTTACAAATGTTCTTAAATCTCCCCTAGTTGTCCCTTTTTTCAGAGACAAAAGCAAAGTACTACATTCAGTTAAGTATGGCTGCTCCTCAAACTGGTGAACAGGACATCTCCTGCAGTGCCCAGTGGTGCTGCACAGCTCAGCAGTAGCACAGGGATAATGGGATGCATACACCCTTGTATTTAATGAAGGAGCCTGTACAAAAGAGATGTCTTCCAGTGACCACTGCAAGACTAGAGAACCCTCTAGCATGAAACAGGAGGGTGGAAAGAAGGGCTGAATGAATCATGAGCAAGGAAAAAAGGGTTGTGTCACACCCCCACACTTTTCCATTTCAGGTCTGTAAAATTAAGCTACATCGAGGTAATGCTACTGACACCACTACTCAGAGAGACAGAAGTGAGTCTGAATCAATCGGAATCTGCCTAAGAATTGAGTAAAACCCTGCCGCACAACAGAGGACTGAGAAGTCATCATTTACACAGGAATAACAAAGAAAGGTGAGTCCCGCAACCTTACTCTGAGCAAAGGAATCATCAGAAAAGCCTTGCCCAGTGCAGCTGCTGGGAGAAAAGGTCAGGAAAAACACAGCCAGATTTCTGAGCAGAAAATCCACTTGTCTTGCAAACCCTTTCCATGTCCTTGGGTGCAAAGGCATTGCAAGCTTCTACAGAGGCAGCCTGCCCTGGAGCCCCACTGGAGCAGAGTGGGGGACATGACAAATGCCACAGGCCAGTCTTTCAAGCAAAGGAGCAACAACCATTTAACCAATGCAAAGCGACAGCCTCAAATGCTCACGCAACAACGAAGCATCAGCAAAAGCCAAATGGAGATGAACAGAAACATGCTCTCGTATCCACAGCCATCTGTCCCTCTTTGCTCGTTGTTTTACAAATTGACCTACTGTTCCAAATCCCAGATTTTCAGAAATAGCTCTGGCTGAAGGTATTACCAGGAAAAACGATCAGTGTCAGCTAACTAGTGTAACTGAGGAATTCTTTCCAGGAGGCTGAGGCAGTGATGACAGAAGCTGGAAAACCAAAATCCCAAAGAGGGGGAAGGGCAGGCCACTCAGATGCATAGGCAAGAAGCAGGAGGAGCAACATTTGACAGTGCAAGTGATGGTCTCTTCTGCCAAAAGCAGGTGAGAAACTTAACAAAGGCCATTTCTGTTTCCTGGTTCAAACGGTGTATTTTAGAGAACAACCAACCATACTGGCTTTGGAGTAAAGGAGACCGGAAAACCAAGGAGATTCCTAAAATCTATTACTGTACCAAATAAACAGTTAGTATTCTCCCATGAACCAAAAATCCCTTCAACTATTCCCAAACAATTACTGCCTTCCCACTCTGTACAAAGATAAATTTCCTCTCCAACATAATTTTTAATATCATAAGCAGGCTTGGTAGTGGCCACCCCATTAACTTAATATCCTCAGAGACCTTTACCATCTCTCCCTGTTGAGGTTTTCTGCAAAGCACCCATCCTCATCATTTTTCAGTCCTTTGAGCCGTTAATTTCCTATTAACTTGTCATGTCTTCACTGGCCTGACCAGTTTTATTGCGTGCTTTCACCAGTGGTAAGTAAAATAACCCTTCACATGGCTCTTGGGGGGGATTTCCTCCCAGCACTGCCGAGGGAGCCACAACTTGTCACGTGTCCTCCCCCACCTCAGCGCTCCCTCTCCCTTTGAAATGGGGAAAGATGAAAACTAAAAAACGCAACAGATGGTCTGAAATCCTCTTCCTGCGAAACCCATCGCTACAGCAGTGAGCTTAGGCAATATTTCAAATATTTCTGCATGTGCCAACAGTGGTATCCATGACTAGGGATGATGAGGAGACTGCTTGTGAAACTCCCCCATAGACACTGTTTGCAACAGCCTAGTCCTCTTGTTGAAGGCTCTCTTCCTCACTCTAAATCCAATGAGAAAACTAATCTTCTCCAGATTTAAAGCTGACAGGTGGTACATGCATAATTAAAGATGACCTAACAGAGAATGCTCTCATTTCTGGCATATTATCAGACACTTAAGCAAAGCAATTATCAGTAGGCAATCTTTTCTGTCAACAGAGATTGGATGAAACATTTTGCCAGTCAGGAAGATATTGTAACGATGACACATATGTATTTGCAGATACCCCAGCAATATAATATAGACTTAAATCTCTCCTGTCTCAGAGAAATGTCTTCATCACCTTCGGAAAACCACAATAACATCTTCTCACATTTTCATGTTCCCCTCCTGCCATTTCCACAGACTCACCAGAGTCTCCACCTTGCTCCTATTCATGTCAACCTCTGCCTGCAATCCATGTGCACTACATGTCCTGCCATTCCTCTCCACCTAGGGAAGGACAGTCTTATTATCCTTCCTAGCTCCTGCACTTTCCCCACTGGCACTACCTGGTAGATGTCTGATCTGTGGGCCAGGAAACCTTTTTTTGCTCCCCAAAAGCAAGCAAAATCCCAGTAAACGTGTCCTCCCCCTCTCTTACTCAAACACAAACAAAAACTCAGCTCTTCCAAGAGAACCTAACCAAGCCTCCCCCAGATCTCTTCTTCATCCACAGGTAGCAGTCACCTGTGGCACATTAAAGCCTGGGCACTATATTGCTCTTTTACTCTTTGCCATAGCTTTTGTGACATGAACACCTGCAGGGAAGAATTAGGGACCTCATATATCACGATGAATTGTGCTTGTTGTGAGCAACTGTGTCCTATTCAGGACCACAAGCTGAGCATCTTTCCCTTGGGAGCTGTGAAGGCAGAAGAGATGAGTGGCCTTGTTCTCCTTCGCTTATAGAGGGGGCAAACACAAGTGGAGATCAGTTGGGAATTTTATGTGGAATCAACCCAAAAATCTATACTAGAACTAGGAATATCTTCCCTGCTTTCTGGTTAACAAGCAGATGGCATGGTCTCCCAAAATAGCAATGTCACCCATGTAGTTTGAAAGAAGCAGAAACTTTTTAACCTAACTCTTAAAATGCTTCCTTCAAGCAGTGTTTTGCAATGAATGCAGAGAGTGTTCTGTGCTTTTTCTTTTTTTTTCTCCTGAGCAGGGATTTTAAAAAAAGACTATTTTGTGGAAGAAAGACAGGAAAAACAAAAAACAATTAGGAAAAGGAAAGCCTAAAAAGGTTAGTGGTATTCTTAATTTTGGGAAAATTAGGGCTGTGAGAAGTATTATAAACTGCAATTACATACACACATGGGATTGCATTTTACCTTACGAAAGAGCTGCTCTTAGGGTATAAAATTGCTTTAATATTGCACTACGACAAACGTTTTTTTTTAAAAATGGCTTATGATAATGGATTTTCAAAGCAAAAGTAAAGCTGCTTTTCCCTGAGAACAGGGCTTTAGAGAAGGGAAACTTCACAATGCCAGTGGTGTGTGCCTTCTGCTGCATTTCACAAGATCTCCCATTATTTAAATTCCGATGTATTTATGTCATACATGGATAAACGATGTTATTGTTCAGAGCATGTCTTTATATGAACATCTCTGCTGTTAGAACTAGAATTATTTAGCTGCTTTTTTCCTCTCTCCTTACCAAGGCAGAACAAAAGTGTCTTTTATTGCAGTTTTGTGAACTTCATGCAAATGGAAGTTTTTGCAAATCAATCGTCAGTTTAATAACACTAATAATAAGAGGTGAATTAACAGTAATAGGCTGATTTTTTGGCAAGCAAATCAGAACTCATAGAGAAGTTTCTACAATGTCAAACTTTATAGCCCTGTGTTATTGAAAGTGCTAGGAGTGAGAATTAAGCTTAAACCACTGACTCGTTAGCAAGCTATGCTTACTAAACCACAGCTTTCCTGCACCAAGATGGATTATTAGAAATCCACTGTACAAGATAGAAAGAGATAGCAATAGTCTTCTGAGACCGCAGGGAGCCATTTACACAACAAAATACATTTGCCAGGGGATACAGATCTGAATGAGCAGGCTCGATATCTCTCTCAGTTAAAGCAATACTGCTTAGTCTCCCAGTCTTCCCTAAGGCATAGTTTGGTCATTCCTTCTGCTGCTCTAGAGTTCACTCTTGCAATCACAGTACTTTGCAGCATTTAAAGTCCGGTTTTGCACCTATCACTCCTCTTAATGGCCCTGGTGACTCCACAGGTGCTGGTTAAAGGCATTCATGCTGCAGGACCAAGCATGGGAAGAGGAAAATGGCCCCATATGAGTAGCTAGGGCTGTGAGAACTAGTGGACCTTCTGTGTATTGATGGATGACTGCAAAGAACCACATTTTGAAAACGTGGCTTGATCATGACCACAGGAATAACACTAAATATGAGAAAAAAAGCATTTATTTTCCCAACCTGCCAAAAACCAGATGTGTCAAAGTGCCAGCTTTTGACACAAAATACCACAAGAGAAGTGAGTGACAGCAGGTTTTTAATACTACTATGAGCAGGTGCTAAAGCAGACGTAGTTTCCCATGACAGTGATGGTCTCAGGACAAACTTTACATCTCTAATGTCTGAACTCCCCTTTTTATCTAGACAGACAGACAGACAAACAGAGACAGTCCTACACCCTGGACCACTCCAACCCAGTTCTAATGCAGGAGGTATAGACAGAAATTGCACTTTGCTTCCTCCCACTCCCCTTTGGTTATGATCAGGACCCACTACTAAATTGCTCTACTATTGAATCCCATCCCACACAAGGCATCTTCTTTTCCACAGATGCCTGACTGCTTTTTCACACGGTCTGTGGGTTTGATGCTTTGGTGTCCAGCTACAGGCTGTAGGGTCTGAATCCCTTCCACATTTGAACTGCTGCCTTCCTAGAGTTAACACTGTTCAGTTTGGCCATATTTTCTGGTTAATGCTCCCACAACTTGAATCATCATTTCCATGTGAAGAAGCCTGTTGTATGGACTGCTAAAGCTGTGTTGCATGTTCATCCTCCTGTCTTTGTGTGGGTTTTGCCAAAAATCAGGTTTTGGAGAGGAGGAACAAAGCCTGCTCCCTTATCATTACTTATAGCATGTACTTTCAGTGATGTCTTTTATGAGTAGGCAAGTGGGAAAATATGTTTTTAAGAAGGACAAAGACTGCTGAAGTTTTGCAAAAAGCCCCAAGACAAGCAGAGCTTATTATGTACCACAGGATGAAATGCAGCCACTTCGGGGAACAGATGTTTTATCATCAAGCAGCAGTTTGGGAGAACTGTGGGAGCTGGGCTGTCTCAGCCATGAGCAAACCAGGAAATTACAGGAGCTTGTGGGTGTTGTCTGTGTGTGAGGTCAGAGACAGAGAAGCAGTTAAACCCCATCTCTAAGGTACTGTCCCTGTGCGGGTGGATGTAATAGGTCATTACAGAGAATAAAATTGTGAGGAAGAACTATTCCACTGTGGCTGGGACTGGCATTAACAGTGGGGTTTGGTAGGCAAAAAGCAGAACAGTGTGAGGAACACACTGTGATACATCAGTGCATACATGCTGAAAGGAACAAGTCTCTGGATTTTTGCTGCATTGTCACCATGACTTCATACTCCCACGTGCTCACATCACGGACTTCACCATGCCTCTAAATGAGACCTTAAAGTTTGTGTCCTGTGATTTGCTGCTGCTTATCACAGTCCAGCCCCTCACTGCTAGTGAGAATATTAACAACCCATCTCTCCCCACAAATCTACGCTAGAATTACTCCATAAGCAAAATCCAAGCCAAAAAGGGAGTCCTCAGTGAAACGAAGCAATACATTAAAAAACACTGCTTGAGCTGGGAACATGACTAGAATTTTCTCAAGTCTGAAGGAGTCCCAATTCCTAATGAAAAAATGGGAGCTGTGCATGCTCACACCTTTTGCTGCAGGCTGGTACCCACTCCAAACACCATCTCAAAAAGTACTTTTGCTTCATCAATACATTTGTAATTCAACCAAAAAAGAAATTTAAATAGCATCTGAAAAGCTTTGCATGGTAAACATCAGAAAAACACCACTTTCCAAGCCTGCAGCCAGTTGTTCTATAATATCTTCTACTTTGTGCTGACAACCTTTTTTCCCTCCAATCATTCAGACACGATGCCTTCAGGTCTGTCTAAGTAATGTAATTTACTGGAGTGGAATTCCCTTGATACCTTCTGCAGCACTCAGTGACAGTATCATTTATACTCTACACTGTCATGCCATGACACTGATACATTGGCTTTCATCCCTCATTCAGCACAGAGGGTGCAATTTCACCTTCCATTGTGCCCTTCTGCAGACTGCGCGTACAAATTCCCTCCATTCATTCCTAATTACAAACCTCTGCTGAAATACTCTCATTAGATTTATATTTCTCTCTCCAAAGTGTCAATCTTATTTCAAAATTCCAATTTTCTAGGAGATTCATCCATTAGCAGCAACCTCCAAAGCATTCCTTAACTGAGTGCATTAAAAGTGAAGCTGGCAGAGCAGAGATGCACTTAAAATACACCATTACAGCAAATCTCCATTGCTAATGTTTTTGCATTATTCAAGCAATGCAATAAGGAGCCTGTGACTGACCAGCCCTGCTCCTCCAGCAGCGATAGGCAGAAGCCACCAGTCAGCTGCTGTATCCAGTTCTGCTCCCACTGTGAGGCTGCACCACATCCCACAGCATCTGCTGCTGTCACTGCCTCACAGGACCTCCTTCCTGTCTGAGATGGCTGTTCAAAGGACTCCAGAAACTGAGAGCCACAGAAAATGTTTATGACAACTACAAAAATGCCTGAGTACAGCTTCTTTGCTGTGGTAAAGTTAAAAAAAATAACAAACCAAAAACAAAGTGGGAGTTTCCCAAGATAGCAGTCCTACTCTGCCAACCCGAACGGCTGTTAGAGCTCTTCAGCTGAAAATCTCAAACACATTGTTTGTGTCGTTTACAGTAATCCTAATTTAGTGGCCACAGGTAGGACTGTCCCCTTCAAACTGCGTACAGAAAACACAACTTCACAGATTCCCCAGAGCAGCTCTACAATTAGTTTAAAAAATCAAACAGAGATCCTTCTGCCTCTTCAAGGGAAAGGCAAACACCTTAAAAACTTCATCACCATACAAGGGAAAAAATGAAGAGCACAGCAGTGGGTACTGATAGTTGCACAATGCACCCTATGTGGCATCTCTAAAAATAGCCTGTGTGGTGATACCCCTGGCAGAGTCCAGCATGTCTCATCCCGCTGGAAAGCACAGCAGCAGTGATCGGCACAGGAGTGCTGCTGCTACATGACGCACATGTTGCACTCTCTGTCATTATCTTGAAACCCATCAGGTTTGAACTCACCTGCAGCAGGCACAGCAGCAGAAAAGGAAAGGTGGGTGGGGAGAAAAAAAACACCTTTACAACTGTACTGAAAAAGGGAAAATTCCACAGAAAAATGTAACAACAAATGATTATGCCCCTTGTCAGCATCTGGTCACCTACGGGACTGAGACATGCAGGTGATTATAACAGAGGTGATGTAATTCCCTGCAGCAACCACTGTGGGGGAAACTAATAACTGCTGAAGTTTTGCCCATTCCCACCTGAAATATTAGAAGTCTTGATTACTGCATCAGCTCTCTTGCCATTTGTACTTCGTATCAAGGCGAGAGCCTGTCCAACAGGCTGGCAGAGATGCAAAAGCAGAAAGGCACATTTCAGCAAAAAGGCAAAAGTAAGGCAGCAATGACAGGCACTGAGCTCTTGTAGGAAGAGGGAGGACTACACCAAGCTGATTTAAAGGGATTTCATATTGCCTAATGAAGGACTCACCATTGAGAGCGGGACTAGTCCATAGAACAAGCGTGTGCTCCTCTAAGTGCTCCCTGCACCCCACATCCTCTGCACCACGTGGTGTTAGTCAGAGTGAAAACCTATTGTCTTACGCAGCCCAGTTTTCAAGCCCAACACTTCTGCTACCCTGCCAAGCCTGGCAAAGCTGTGAAGGTCATGAAGTGACAAGAAAGCAGTGATGCTCAAGCTGCCAAACACAACAGAAAGCAAGTTTTCAGCCTCTACCTTTGGTCCTGCAGCTCTTGGATAGATGCTCTCTCTATTCATCCATCACAGGAATGACATCAGACTGAGAAGCCTGACATGCACAGGCACACTCATTCTCTGGAAATGCCATGGCTACTTAATGAGAGAAGCTGGGACAGCACCAGAGCTGATACCATGAAGCTACGAATTTCCCTGCATATACTGACATCTCTCTTTAATATTTCTCTTGGCCATGAGCTGACATATCAATTAATGTGGTCAGAACACATTTAGTAGCTCAAGATACTGCAACTGCTTTAGTGGCTTCCTAACTAGTGCAACTACCTGGAAAAGCATCAGACAGCATATTTCAATAGTCACCCTAAAAAGCAAACCAAAAGGATTTTATCAGCCAAGAGTTAACCCTGAGAATGTGTTTCTTAAGCTCAGCAGATTTGTATAGATTTCCTTAATTTTTTTTCCCTTCACTTTTCTTTTGCCAGAAGATGAAGTTCTGGATCAACAATCCAAGGTAAACCAGTGAAGTTTTGAAAGTTTTGACTTTAAAGATCATTCAGTCCTCTCCAAAGCTGCTTTTTCCAGACAGCAGAACAATACTGCTTCCAAAATTCTTTCATCACCACCTTTTACTTATGTACTAAGCCTAACTACTTCTTATTTTTTTTTCCAATAAGAAGTTGACGAATTAACACAGCCAGACCACACCACAAGTAATCTCTGACTCTCCTTCCCAACACAGACCCATTTACAAGCATTAAAACCTAGGACTCACCCACCAGACAGAGCCGAAGCCGCAGGCAAGCCAGTCATCAGAGCTAAGAGAAATATTACGCTTGCTCTACAAATGCTGAAGCATTTGAATCTTATTTTTAGTTGTACACAAAGGGCAATAAATGGAAAATCTTATTGTAACCACTGCTTTTTCGTGGCCACCCACACTTCCAACACCTACAGCAAAAGTATATAAATGCAAAAGCCCCAAAACTCATGGCTCCTCTCAACAAGGGATGCAAACTAGCTAGTTGCTGTTACTTTTTTTCCAGTTTATATCTAGAGTGCCATTATATTCTGTTAAACATTGAAGACAGCTTTTACATGCTGTGCATATCTACTGTCCAGGGTTCTGTTGGATTTTCATACATTTTTCCCAGTACCAATGTAAAGTCCTTCTCTAAGTTAGCTGACCAATGACTGATTTTCAAATGATGAAGTAAGGAAGGTGCTTCCCCCTACCTCTCAGTTTCTTCCCCTACTGCCCAAACTGCTGAGGTACAAAGAGTTAATGCTTCACTTACCTGTGAGAAATTATGCTGAATACTCTACCCAGAAACTGGCAATTAAAAAAAAAAATCCCTTTACACTCATAGCAGTAGAAGAACTTCAAACAAATTGCTGTCAAGGATGATTTCATTGTGTTTAAATCCACTTTACTTCAAGTCACTTTGCAAATTACTCTTTAATTTTATACCTAAAACTCTCAGGTCTACTATGATGCCAGTTTACTCTCCTGTGTGTCCTATGCCTGATTTTTTTCATTTACAGAAAGTAACACAAGCACAAACCTAATTATCATCTGAAAAAACGCAGGAAACTAATTCAACTAGCTGAGTTAAAAAGAAATAAAGGAATAAAGGTCCATCTTAAGACCAAACCCAACAGAAGGGTGATGCCATGCCTGGAGATGATGAGAGTGAACAATCTCACGCCATTAATCATCTTGCTATCACCGAAAGCGCAAGTTATTATAGCGAGAAAACGATCCAATACAATGCTTTTGTATCTCAGCTCTTTGTAAATTGTAACAGGAAACATGTCCTATCAGCTAGCAATCAATATTTAACTAAATGATCGAAGACAAACTGCTGGCTCCAGAAAAATGTACCTTTACCTGCCCTTGCTCATCAACTGCCCGCTAGACCCAAAAGCACATCACCTTCCTGCAGCTCCCGACAAGCCAAGGGCAGAGCTGGCTGCTCTCCGCACACGCTGCTGAAGTCAGGTGTGTGCTTTTCTGCCGAGGATTTAGGTCGCAGGACCTGTGTGCTGAACGCTGCAGAAGCGCGGGTATCTAAGTGTTATGAAAATAAATGGGTCATACACCACTGAGCTAACAACCACACCACCCCCAAGCCGGGCACTGAATGACTGTGCAGGGCTCTGCCAGAGGGAGAGGAGAGGTTGAGCCAGCAGTGAAAACAAAACTGATGTGGTGAGATGGATTTTACTTTTCGCTGGTTTGGGTTACAGAGAAAGTTGGTCTTGCTGTCACCATCTCTCAGGTTTTTCTGTAAAAAAAAAAGTAATAAAGCAACGTACAGGCTGGTAAGGTGTCCTGCGGAGATGGGCCGGCGTGTCACCCTGCCGGGAAAGGGGAAGTGCCGCTGGCCCCGGGCGGAGGGAGGGCTGTGACTCAGTCCCTTGGGCTGGCACACGCACACACACCCGGGCTGTCACCTGCCGCAGCAAAAAATAAAAGTTCTCGCCACAACACGGTGGCCACATGGGAAACGCCGAGTAAACAGATCAGTGACGCCGCGCGCCCACGCAGCCCGTGGCACCGCTGGGCTGACGAACAAACAAACCTGTGGTCAGTGGCAACACGGCGAGAGGTGTCGGAGTAATTCGGTTTTGTATGACTACTACACTGCAAGAAACACTGCTGTCCTGCTCTGCTGTTAGCAGCTAAACACAGGCAGAACGCTCCTCCCGGCCACACAGCCCACAGTCATCGCGTGTGCCCATGGGGATGCCTTCAACAGCAGGGTCTTGGTCAGAAACCTCCAGGAAGGGACACTGGCTCACCACCCACTCACATCCACATGCAGGTGCCCTACCTGAAGCCTCACCAGCACTTTTTATACCATATGTTTCTCCAGACACATATTTTATTTTTAAAAATCATATACATACATAGATATACATATTTTATAAATATATATGTTTTATTTTTATATATACACACACATCTGCATATATAAATAAAATTATATTTAGTCAACAGATGTATTTGTAGCAAACACTTATCAAAAGCTGTTCCCAGCCACTCAGGCTGGGGGTGCAGCCTGGTTCAGGTACAGAAACACCGATGGTGCCAAGAAGCACCTGATCACACCGAGGGACTGACACAGTGCTGCTGGCAGTGCTCACTGAACAGGATGCCATGGGAAGTTGTGAAGGTGCCCACGGCAGGAGCCACTCCACACATTGGTGCATGAAATACAGAGTTCTGACATGCCAGTACCATAAAATGGGTAAGAACATGCCTTTGCCATATGAAAACAGCACTCCAACAGGAAAACCTACCAGAAAAATCATGAAATGCAGTCATGGCCACATCTCTCATCCAGTAAGATAAACCCACCAAGTATGGTGGTTTGGTGGTCATCAGGTATGGTCATGGCACTTGGGAAGAGGGTTTGATACTGATAGTTAAAAGTATTTGGTAAGTCAATACCCAAAGTGATACAATTTTGCCTTCAGAAATCGGATTTCCTTCAGAATTTTGTCAAGTGATCTGACCTTTAAGTGCAGATTTTAAAGAAGATACATTTTTCCCAGGCTGTGGTTGTAGGCAGGTGACAGACATTTAACTACCAATATCTGCATATTTAAAATTTTACATTATTTACATCTGTCTAGAGATGGTCATAGGAGATTACATGAAATCTTTCTAAAAAAAAAATTTAAAATACTCTGAAGAACTCATACCTAGCAATTACAAAATTTCTGTAAAGAAGTTTCTGAGTTTTGGGTTGCCTTTTTTTTTATCCTGTATAAAGCACTTATAGGCCCTAGCTGAATTCTCAGCATTGGATAAGCAGTACAAATCTGGTATTTTTATAAGATGCAGAAGGACATTGATTGGGATGTTATTTTTTGCTGCTTTTAAAGGAAAACACACAGGGTAGAACAAAGGGAGAAATGTGAGCAGAGCATGGACACTACTAGGAATAGCTGCCTGTCTCCACTAGGATGCCAGCAGCCCTGCCCCAGCAGCTGCTCCAAGGCACAGCTCTGTACATTCTCTGTCATTCATGACTGGTTGGGATAACAAACAGAGAGAGCCACTCAGTGGAGAGCACAGCTTCTCCCCAACTGCTGTACTCCCACATGACAATACACTCAGTCTAACCTACCTAGGATTAATTCCCACAGAACCTGGAGAAATGTTTTTTTTTCTTTTTACTATCTTGGCACATGCACCATAACAAGAGTTTTGCAATATGTTCCATCAGAACAAGGAAGGGACCTTCTGCTTTGAGCTCACACATCAGTAAGTACTATTTTTATGGAGATCATATCAATCAGCATCCTAGAAGTATTATAAAAACAAAATAATAAATGAAAAGGGGGGAAGGCGTATTTGTTCATCCCACTGCACCCTGGGAAAAGCAAGAAGAACAGAGCTGTTACAGCTGGGTCAACCTTGTGCAACTGCTCTTTCCAGCAGGGCTAATTAACAAGTGAAAGTCTGCTTTTTTCTATGGAAATTCCTATAACAAGGTAATTGTTACAAGCAGAGCCTGTCATCAAAAATAGCCAGACAGTGGGAAACACTGAGAAGTCAAATAAGCAATAAGTTTGCCCTCACATCTACTTGTGTCGGCGTGGATCTGCACACACGATGGGGGCAATCCCAGCCAACAGCCTGGCCTGGTGATGCATGAGTTTTCTAGGAGCTAGAGCACACACCATGTTTTAAAAATGATGCATATCTCAAGCATCTAACCATGGTTAAAAGAGAAAAAAGAAAGAAAATAAAAAGGAAAGGAAAGGAAAGGAAAGGAAAGGAAAGGAAAGGAAAGGAAAGGAAAGGAAAGGAAAGGAAAGGAAAGGAAAGGAAAGGAAAGGAAAGGAAAGGAAAGGAAAGGAAAGGGGAAAGGAAAGGTAAATAAAAGCATGTATTTGATGAAGGCTCCTATATTCTCACATTGGTTTTCCAGTTCATTTGGTTTTCAGACCTGATTTTGTTCTTGGAAAAGGAGACATCTGATTATTATTAAGAAGGGAGACAAAGCTTCCTATGCGTTTTTTGGAATGAGAGAGGGATTTTTCCCATTTCTGTCTGCTTTTTCAAGTCCCCTGACAAGGATGATATTTTTGAAGTTAGTTCCTCTGGAAGTGTTTTTAATAGTGAATTTTCAATATGCCTAATGATAAGGTTTTCAAATAGCATGAGAAAAGCCTGCAAAAAATTGTGAATAAGGCTTGCAAACCTCATGGGAATAGTGCTAAGTAGGACTAATGAAAAACAAGCTTTTTCTGCGTGCCTAGCTGTTACAACTCACATTTTCAAGTTTTCTTCCCTTAAGACAAGCACTAAAAACAAATTTCAAGCCAAATCCAAAATTTTCCTGTAGTCAGATGATTCCTGCTATGGGGGCTTTGATTAATAACTGGACCAGATAATGCCAAGCCCCCAAGGAAATGGCAGCACTCTCCCTTTTTTGGAAAATGAAACCAAACTCATACCTTGTAAGGCATCTTTGACAGTGAATTCTGTTACTACCCAGACTTTCTCCATTGCCTATGACTTCACCATTGTTTTTTATGATACTCATCACAACAGAAAAAAAAATTTCTCTCTTTAAAATCTGAATTTCCATATGCATTAAAGAACACTATCCTCCTTCTGCAACAGACTTTTCTTGTTTTAGATAAATCTCTTACTGTCACATAAGCAAATAAAGTACTCCAAATAAAGGTACATTTCTAATGTAAATGCTTTGGTTCCAAAACACTCAAATTTTTTTAGAAGCAGTATTACAGAGCAGTTCCTAAGATTAAAAATTGTGTTAGTAAGCATTCAAGAAAAAACTGACCAGTAAGAAGTGTTGTGGTTTGCTTCACTGCCCTGTTCTGATTAAACTGCATTGTATCAATTTTTTACTGCAGTGAACAAATAAGGGCAGGAGCATGCACAGTGCCACACTGTGAACCACAATTTTGTAGTATCTTCCTTTGCCAAGCTGCTCTATGCCACCATCTCAAAGACTGAAAACCTCTTAACCACAAAAAGATCTGGTGTTGTTTTAAAAATTAATGAAATGAAGTTGTGCTCAAGCCTTTTCCTAAACTTGCCAAACTTCCCAAACTCTGGGGTGTCTCACCCTCCACAGAGCACAGCCCACCACATCCATGCCATCCTTATAATGGTCCAGAAGCATCTCCTACCTCAGAACACAGAATTAGGGTAAGATCTGCTGAAAAATTGCGAAGGGTCAAACCAGTTTCTTCCCACTGATTCTATCTCAGGCTGTGCAAGGTTTCAGAGGAAGACTCAGCCATCATGGGATCAGGGATGAAATATATGCACAGCATCATAAGCTGCTCCCCTCTTGGGAGAAAAATCAAAGCACAACAAGCACTGGCTGAGAAGATAGGAAGGGGTCTGCAGTCCCCTCAATCTGTCCCCTCAGTCCCTAGTAGATCTGTGCACAGCTTTCTTTACCCTCCTACAGTCAGGTGAAGCACTTTATTCCACCTGGAAGGAGCTGGAGGTAGCAGTGAAGACACTACTGATGCTTACAGAGCCTTTTGGGGCAGCAGGCTGAAGAATGAAGCAGCACCAGGGCTCCTCCAAGGGAAATATTCCAGGAACCCAAAAGGAGTTTGGGAGAAACAGAGGGGTGCCTGCAGTCCTGTTGGGCAGATGATGGCCACCAAACTCTCGTGGGGCATGTGCAGCTTTGGCAGAGCACACCAAGGTAAGTGTACACACACATAGCCAGTTTCAGAGAAAAACAAAGTGTAGTTAGAGCAATGGGGCAAACAGAGCTATTTTAAGTACTTCTTGCTATGGTTTGCTGTAGTAGCAGAACACTTAGAAAAGCTGTCAAAATGACAATCACTATTTAGGTTAAAAAAGCAAGTAACTACTTCAATAACAATTTATTCACCACCTAATGTTTGCAGTTGAATTACAGCTTTTACAGTGTTTTTCTAAAGTGTGATATTTACTGCCTCCACCTTGCCTCCCCAAGATCTCTTTTTTCACCCTTTCTCTTTCATTTTCTTCTTTAAATAGGAAGGAATTGGAATCTTGACTTACATGTAACTTTTCTAGGTTCTGTGCTGGCTAAAATGTTCTCACGATGCAGGGAACAGGATCAATGGAGAAATTAAGAGGCTGCAGCAATCCATTAAGAAATGACCCTCCAAAGTTCTGTAGGGCAGTGTTCTGGCAACTCAGCTGTAGCAACCTAAAATAAAATAAAGGCAGGCATTAAAAAAATCAAGCACTGAACCTTCACAAACACTTCTTTGTTCTTTCCTTCTAATTGTGTAAAAAAAAAAAATTTAGGGTGCCTTTTTTTTTTTAACATATGTCTTTATGTCAAACATGACAATTATTTTATGTCCATGTCACATTTCCTCCAAGCTTTAAGCTGTAGATACCTTGCAACAAGGACCATGTTTTTCTTGCATTCTTATAGAACCCAGACATATGAGGCCCCTGAGAAGAATTACAGAACAGATAAAACTAAAACTTCTGTGATTATTCTACCAGCTCCCACCACAGGTATGTGCATACTTATGCATACATACTAAGGAATTCTTTACTGTGAGGGTGGTGAGGCACTGGAGCAGGTTGCCCAGAGAAGCTGTGGATGCTCCATCCCTGGAGGTGTTCTAGGCCAAGGCTGGATAGGGCTTTGAGCAACCTGGTGTGGTGATAGATGTCCCTGCCTATGGCAGATGGGTTGGAACCAGATTAGCTTTAAAGCTCAACCTAAGCCACCCTGTGGTGCTACAAAACTGCATATCACACCAGAAAGGACTTCCAACAACACCAGCAAATTTATGTAGTAGGCTTTAAATAATAATTAATATTGGCTTTTGTCAAAGCATTGCATTGATTTTATCAAGGAATTTAAGTTACGGACATGAAATTTATTCCTTTGTTTCTCCTTTATACTCTGGGGAGCTTCAGAGAAGAAACACCATCATTGTATTTTGGTATCCCTGGGTTGATGAGATGTGTGTCATAATCCTGCAGCCACCCTAAAGCAAAGCTACCTGTCACGCCAGTCCACGTCAAAAGAAAATTGGAGAGAGAATCAAATGTTCATCTGCCCACAGAAAATTCACTGTGCTGTCACCTCTGTGCAAGGGGCTCAGGGCTCAGTCCCTGGAGGGGAGGCACACCAGGATGGAGAAGGCTGGTGAGAGCAGGGCTGGGGCCATGGGGCTGGAGGGAAGGCTGAAACCCCCAGCACCCAAATCCCAGCATCACCACACAGCCTAGATCCCACAGTGCGCACAATCCCAATCCCAGACTCCGGAAAAGGCTTCCCCCATCCATCAAGGAAGCAGTCCCACTCTGAAGTGGTTGGGGAGGAAATACTTGTGGAAGGAGAAGTAATTAGCTTTAAGCTACAGGGGTTCTCAAGTTGAGGTTTTCAAGTTGTCAGTGCCCAGCACTTTACTGTTTTCGTAGAAAAAACATTGGAATGCTTAACTACTATTTACTTGAGTAAAGTTGGCAACTGGGAGTGGAAAGGAAGATGGTTTTCTTTTGAACAGAAAGGGACAGCAGCAATACAAGCAGTGGCATGTGTCTATCTTCAGAGGATCACTGCAAAGGCTGTGTCTGCAGAATTACCACAAAATAACGCTATATAAAGCAGGAGGTGAGGAGGAGGAAAATAAACCCCTAAAGTTTAAGTTTTTTAAAAAAACTACTCTTTTTTAAAAAAAACTTGCAAAATTAACTCTTTAGTAAAAAATTCTGGTTTCTCAAGAGATGTCTACTATGTCTATTTATGACTATGCCTGTTTATGACTCCATAAAAAAGTGAAAAAAACAACAAAATGCAGTGCAAATGACAGAGATTTGGTGGTTGCTTTTCTAAGTATGCTATTCCTGGTAAAATAAGTTCAGTATTTTCTGAGCACTGATCCTACTGCATTTTACTCCAAGTCTTGCAGAGAATTGGTTCACTTATGAAAAGTAAGTTATTTCCTCTGGATGGCACCCTCTTAGATGGTTTACTAACAGAAGCTCAAAATATTGCTACCTTTAAGGATTACCTAGTTAGGTACTTCAAAAGAATCAGGAGGCTATGCTATGAACACAATGCTTGTGTCTCTTCAGTTTATACAGTTTTCTCCAGTTGGGCTTAACAGTCATTGACAGACTGTAAGAGTACCAAATATTTATGGTCACAAATATACATTATCTAAATGGCCTATAAACCTAAAAATATAAACTCTAAATCTGTTCAGCCATAAATCACCAGTAGAACAAAAATAACTGTTGCTTACTCTTTGGCCAAAGGACTAAACCCAGGGAAAGCTCCGTGTTTTTACGGATAAGTTAGTTTTTTGAGTGAAAATTGCACTTGCCACAATATATCAGAAGAAAAAGAGAATGAACAGAAGTGGGGAATAGGGAAACAAGAGGAAAAAAAATGGGCAGAGGGAGGGAAGAGGAGACTTTCAGCACCACTGAAGCTTTTCTGAGATCTGATTGATGTTCACTGCTGTAGAAAGCATGAGGCTGCATCCCAAACATTTCATTCCCTTCTGCAAATGTCTCACTCCATACCTCCCCGCATGTTCCCCAGATATTCTTGCCCTATGCGGGATGATCCAGCCAGCATCAGGTTTTACACATGATCTAAAAGACTGAAGCAGGAATCTCTCTGCCCAGGGGTCAGCTTAGGGTAGAATGAAACCTAACCCTCATAGCCTATGCTCCGCACGAGGGCTTCTTCATGCTTTCCATTCGACAAAAGACTCTTCCTGAAACAGGCAAATTATTAAAGGCAGAACTGTTACTACGGCTGCATGCTTACAGGCATACATAAAGACTGAGTTCATATGAAATGAAGAGCCAACAGCGCACCTACTGAAGAGGAATTTCAGCAGTTTAACATGCTGATCAGCCAGGTTTATAGCACTGGGAAGAGCTGGATCTTATGCAGGGAAAGATGCACTCTGCTCAGAGGCTTGCTCACATCGAGGTCTCAGCTCTCAGCACAGATCTGCACGTGTGGGCCATCAGTTACAGGGTCATGAGAGGCCACAATATCACTGTCCTACACCAGATTGAAGACCCATCTCCTGGAGTCTTGGAGGTAGCAAGAAAACCTTATATTTATTTATAAAAGTAAGTATCTGCCTTAACAGATTTCTTGCAGAGAAATCCAGGAAAAAAACAACACTTCAAACTGGACTTTGTAAATCTGATTTTTTTTTTAACTTGTATTGTTTATCAACCTCTTGTACATTTTTGAACCAGGTTACCTGTTTTCTTCCCTTTTCTGATGGCTTTCAGTACTGCTTGGCAGCTGATATTAGCACTGAGGAATGCAAATGTAAAGGAAGACACACCAGACACTCTAACTGGCAGAAGAATGCATGAAGTTGAAAAACCATTTGCTTCAATAAAACACCTTCTAGTCTGGATTTCTGTTACACAGAGAGAGTGTTCAAAGGAGAGGTTTTATTTTTAATAGGGCTTTAATGCTTAAGAGGAGGAAAACTGGCAAGTTCTTCTGTTTGCAATGAACAAACTAAGAAAGGTGAATTGAGAAGAGCATGATGAATATACCTGGGTATTACTCCAGTTATCATGAAAGATGTTCCAGACATCTACACATTGTGTAGTTGTGCTCAAGAAAACTGGAGAAGCTGGGTGGGCAGTGAGGGAGGTGAGCAACAAATACACAAATACATAGTGGGTTGTTTACTCCAATGTTCAGCATGGGTGCGTAAAATTAAGGCTAAGTTAAATGAACCACACAAGGAGACAAGTTGGTGAACTTCTCTCAGATGTTGACAGGAGGTAAAAAAAATTTAAGGAACACTGTGCACCTGTGAGCAGGGAGAGGTGAGCACAGGTGTGCAAACAGAGCTGGTGTTTTCTGAAGCAGTGCCTCACTTGATGGGAGTGCAATGACGCTGCTTACATAAATATGTGCAGCAACTGATCCCTGTGAAGTCAAGGATCCCACTCTGTTATATGCAATACCATCACAGATTAGCAAATATATTTTCTTTACATTTTGTGTGTGATTTGGTTCTGGTTGAAATAGCTTCATTGGAACATTTGTAGTTTGAAGGGTCGCCTGAGGCTGAGAAGGCATTTGCAGTGCTCCTGACATCTAGTGCATGATCTCTCACTGAAATCTGTAAATTAAACCCAAGATGATATTGATACCTATGTCAGAAAAGACACATGGTCTGTGTCACCCTCAGTGCATTTAATTTCCTCATAATAACTTGCGTCGTTCTTCCAGAGGGAAAGAACATGCTCATCCATCACTCCTGCTTGTTCCCACATGCACTGTTTAACCAAGGGCAGCCGAAACCAGGAGTCAGAAGGGCACAGCAGCTTCTATCCCAGTGTCCAGAAGTGGGATACAGAAAACCAACACAACCAAAGAGGTATGGACCACAAACAGGGAGGCACCCACCCCATCCCAGGGTGCAAGGACCAATTCGGCATTGTGTTGCTATCTGGGTGAGCTGTGTCAACAGTCAGAGGTGAGATCAAGCTGTTCCCTCAGATAACAGCAAAACCATGTGAGGAACCACTCTGGCTAGAAACTATGGTTGAAGTCACCAGGAGAGCCATCAAGACAACCATCGCTGGCTGGCTGCAGAGGAAGGCAGCTGCTGCTGCCCTGCACTGGCCAGGGGAGTGCTCCAGAGTCTGCAAACTGGATTTTCACCAGCTGCACTTGACAAAATCAGCCAGCTTAAATAGAAAATCTTCAGAAGAGCTGGAGAATGTGCAGAGGGTGAATTTTCCACCCCTCCTTGTCCTCTGGTTGCAGTTAGCTCTGTGGCACAACAACCAGGCAGGGCTAGGAGAAGCAAAAGGCTGTAGTTCAAGCGTATTGCCAAAGGAACTTGTAAATCTTTTTATGTAAAACCTGAACAATTTTCTCACTGGAGTGTACTTAACTTAAAGTCACCACTGAAAATATTTTATCTTGGGGATATGACTCATGAAAGAATGGCTAGGTGTGAAAGGAAAGTTAATACATTCTGTAAGAAAACCCCCCTCCCCAGCAACATTATCAAATGACATGAGATGAATATTTATGTCCCATGCAGTAAAACCAATAGACAGCAAAAGCCACAGCCTAATACTTTGTGTCAGAGCTGATGAAAATTTAGATATCTGGCTTATTTCCCCTTAAGGGCTGGAAATTATAGCTAACACACATGCAAACAGGAGAAAATGAGATGCTTCAGTGGTGAGGGTGAAACTGCTATCCCTTAATCTGGCATCTTGCAAGATGATACTGGACTAGCCAGCACTGGTTCTCTTCAATAAGGATGCTTCCCAGGTCATCATGAAATGACACAGCTCACTGGGTTAATGCTCCAGACTCCTGACCCAACACACGTGACCCACAAAAACACACTCCTGCCATGCCAAAAAGATGTTCCTGTGTTGAATCATTATCACGGTCTGACTTTTACTGCTGATTTCTTTTAAAAATTGCAAACAGAGAAAACAGTTAACATACAGAATGAAAGAACGGGCCACAGTCAACCACAAAAACTTCCCATAAGGTTCAGCATGTGGGAAACAGATAAGTAAATGCTGCAAAAGATGAACAATATTTAAGTATTAACACAAATGTTTGTTTTGGGAAGGTTTATCTGGCATCTCTACCGGTTTTCCTCCAAGCTCTAATACAAAAATAACTACATCTAACTGCAACTGGGAGAGATGGCAGCAGCTCAACATTGCTCCCTTTTTTTCCTCTGTACTCAGAAAAAAACCCCCAGCTGTCTTACAATGTCACACAAACTAATTTTAAGGTGATTTAGGATGAAGTCAGCCACAGATTTGCAAGTTCAGAAAGTTCAGTCAGTGGTCTCCTTTTCATCAGCCTGTGAAATGACATACCTGTGCAACATAAGGGCAGGAGAAACACAGCTTTTCTCCAGCTGTACAGCTGGTCACCCACCTTACAGCATGAAGTGAGGAAATTATCCTTTAGCTCATATAAATCCTGGATGCAATAGCTGCTCAGCAAACTACGAAGAGGGAGCCCATGTTGATGGATGTACATATGTACCATAAGGATGTGCAAACTGTGGTGGGGCTGAGAGGGGGCAAGCGCTGCATCTCCCATGGAGGAGCTGCCTGTTAGCTTCTCTCACCCTCACTCCAAGCAGGGGAAAATGAAAAGACCTGAAATTGTTTTGTGGGTAATCTTTGGTGGTTGTTAAAAATATAAAAAGAGAAAGGCAGAATGGTGATGGGAAAGAGCTTCAAAAATATGTTCCCTCTTGGGTGAACTCAAGTCTGTTTAACAAGAAAAGCCAGAGAGGCCACGCACAGTAATGCTGAGAAAAAGGAAATGGTACTTCATTTTAGCCAGACTCATAAATCTTACCAGTGAGCCTCTAACGGCAAAACGGTGAGCAGGGGAATTTTTATACAGAGATAATTAGTTGCGAGCTGATATCGGGTTTACTGTGCTGTGCACTCCATGTGTGCAACATGTTCTCAACCTGCAAAACCCTGTGTGAGGCTCTAGCTGCCTTGCTGCCACTGGCTTCGCCAGGAGGCATGCAGCTGAAACTCCCAGAACCCCTTAGGAAAATAAGAGGTGAAGGTGGAGATGGGTATTTCTGCTCCACAGAAATCTTGTCTGCAGCCCAGAAAGGCTTTTTCAATGGGGAAAATGCGCTATGTTTATAAGACCACACCCCTCTGCTACAGGGGAGATGGACCAACAGGATACCTTGTGCCACCATTATCACGCTTTTCTTCTGGGATACAGACACTGCTCACAGATCCTGCAGAGCAGGCAGATGGGTCAGGGAAAAGGTTTAGCCATTGAAGTGAGAAACAAAACGTGGTGGAGGAAAATTATCAGCCACAAAGAACCAGCTGTGAAGTTGCCTCACAAGGACCAAAGCCCCTGGATATTCCCTCCACCTGTGCTGCGAACAAGACAGCCCACCTGCCAGTGCTTGTTCCTCGACATCTTGCTTTGTTTCAGAGAACAGCCAAGGACTTGCACTAGCGACTGACATAAGCAAAGACTCCACCACATCTAATAGTCAGACTGCAATTCCAGTCAAAGAGAAGCCACTTTTCAGTTTCTAGATGAGAGGGAGTCCAGGAGACACATGCCAACAGCACGCCGGCCGCGATAGGTGCCAGCGAGCACCCTAGCACTTGTGAAGATACTTTAGAAGGGACCAATTTGGTCTAGATGAGGGGAAGTCTTGATCACCAAAGGATGCCCAGGCTAGGAAATGGCCTGAAGTGACCAGCAGCTTGCAAAGAAACAGCTCAATGAGCGAGGAGAGCCCACACCATTTGCACAAAGAACTTTGATGCTAGTGGTCTCCACAGGCTACCTTGGTGGTCCTACTTAATTTCTGTCCATCCTGTTTTCTTCTTCATCCCCAGCCCAGTGTAACAGGACAGATACACCCACTGCTCAATCACACTCCTCTGCTGGTCCAAAAGAGCTGGAGGCAGGTGGGGCTGGGGACAAGGCAGCTTTGTCTGCATGGGGTTAAAGCATCAGGTCTTTTGTCAAAGGCTCGGTTCGCCTGCTACCGTATGTTAAACTGAAAGACCAATCTGTATTTACTGTGCTAAACTACAATTATGGGGTTTTTTTAATAATTCAGCCTAATGGTACGCAGCTGTCACAAAAATCTTTGAACACATCACTGGCTCTCTTTGATCTGATTAACCAGATAAGGAACCACAGCCAAAAGACATGAAAGGATGAGTCCAAATTTCAAACTCTCAGCTGAGCAAAGTATTTCATTCAAAGGAAAAATGAGGAGGGAGGAGGCTCACAATGCAAATGAAGGTTTTATTTACTAGTGATATAAGCAGGTGGAATACTCTCTGTTGCATGGTTTAGTAATCAATGGACCCCAGCCTCAAAGTGGTGCTGACAAGTGTTATATCTGCCACACCAGTCTGTGGGGATGACAATTTTCATGTCATCTTTTTTCCAGACTGGAAATGAGGGGCTTTCTTCTACATGGATGCTGTTTAGACTAGGGAAGCCTCCTTGTGATATGGAAGAGCTCCAAGGCCATGGCCCCTTCATCCAAACTTCTGTTCAGCGCATTTCTTCAGACAGTATAGTATTTTTTTTTAAAATTCAAGACAGCTTTGTTTATTTGCTTTTATTTCTAGCATAATGTTTACTATTCCAATCAGAACATTCTGTAGTCTCATCTAAATGTTTCATTATTAATTGCTGCACCCCACACCCCACCCTTAATAATTATCCTCGGGAGAGGTAAACATTTCAACACGACTTACTCTAGTTAAAGCCATGAATATGCATTATTTATTTATTTAGGTAAACAGTAATTAAGAAAAATCGCCAACTTGCTTCTCTTTGAAATGAGCTCCACTTTACCAGCCTTGCCATGGGAATTGCAAGTCCCTTAAACACATTTATTACTTTGTCCTCCTCCACCATCATTTACATTGACTGGCCTCAGACCACACTACAGTTGCCAGGAAAGCAGTCAGTCCTTACACTCTCTGAGGCTGGGTGACAAATCCAAAAGCATCCAGACTCACTCTCAAGGATAAACAAGAGGTACCCAGATGTCAACACAGCAGAAAGGTGCAGGATGAGGAAAAGAATGTTGCTATCTATCACCCAATATGCTGATTTTTAAGTTTTTCACAGCAAGTCAACTACTACTTACATGAAAACACTCATGACCCCTTCTGCCCTCTCCCTACAGACAGAGGCTATGCTCTGACAAACAGAGGGGTTTGTGACCACTGCAGCCTCTTCACACTAAGCTGGGGAGCAGCCAGCCCCAAACCAAGGTGTTTTTGGTGCCAGAGCAGTCAGATAGCCCCATATGCCATATATATATACACAACTTATGCATTGGGTAATAACCAGCTAAGTGATTCCACTCAATTCCCCTGGTTTTCTTTCTCAGTATTACATTAACTCAAATATTACAACATCCCATCCTACCTTATACTTCCACCAACTTCCACGCCAAGCCATGACAATCTGGCAGCACCCCAGGCAATGAAGCCACTTATAGGGAACTCAATTTTTTAAACCAAAAAATTAAGACACACCAAAATAGTCCTGATGTGGTTGATCTCCCAGCCTAAGGATCGCACCAACGCTACAAGAGAGGAATCGAAATGTGTCCTAAAGACAAAGGGATTTTCACAGATCTAAAATTGTTAGGTAAATAGATAAAACTGCGGTCGGGGCTTTGTTTCAGTTTTCAAAGCTAATTTCCGGCCACTGTTCAGAGAAATGCTTTGCATTTCCATTTCTGACTCACCTGCTTTAACAAGTGCACTTGCTGGAATTACTAAGCATGGGATCTCATCAAAACATTTCGCTTTCTGAATCAAAGCTCTTTTCAGTTTTACTGATGTGAGCTTACCTATAAATTTACCACGGTAACAACACTGGTGATGTGCAGGTACGAGTGCACAATGCGACGGGTCAGAGGACCCTTCTCCCACTGGGCGTCCCACCAAGGTACAGGAATGCCTCCCAAATTCTGCACAACCCCTCAGAGCATGCTGACACCAGTCTCTTGCATCCCCACCACAAAGTGATGCACGCTCCCAGAGACACATTTAAAGATCAGGTATGAATGAAAAGCATTCCTGAAAAGAATCTGTTATGAAACCGAAAATCGGAGATTGCCGCAGTGCTATGCCTAAGTTGAGTCATCAGTTCCCTTTACAGCCTAATAATTGACACTGCCTTGATCAGAATGACTGATGCAAATGTTGCTTTGTGTTTGTGTGTTTTTGTTGTTTTTTTTCTTCTTTTTTTTAATTAAAAAAAAAAGATTTCTTATGTAAACAAGCCGTCTGTCGTCTTGCAGGAGTGTTTGTATTCTTCAGATCACGGGAAACATCTGTCAAAACCAGATTTTGCTCTCCTCAGTCAGCTCGATACAGTGCTAATCAGACTTTACTATAAAGAAACTAAAAAGTGGTCTTGTTACAGAAAAAATATGCTGCCAACTCTCAGTGGAAACACTGATTTTATTGTACTTTCTTGGGATTAAATGCTGCAAAGATTATTAAAAGAGTTCCCTCCTTCCCCTGTGGGATCTCTCCCCCAAAGGAAATAGTGGGAATTTACATGCTGCTTTTCTCCTCTCTTTCTGTGCTTTTCCAAAATTAACTACCTTCCAGGAAGAGATTAGGAGAAGAATCAAGGTACAGTGCAACTTCAGAGCATGCCGATTTCCCACCTTTTGACATGGGTACTCGGATAAAGGAGTGATTCCCCTTCTGATGCTTTCAACAAATAAACACTCCCACGCGTCTGCATCCCGCAGGTCACACCTCCCCAGAATGATTCATTAAGTATTTTCACATCTTCTACACAGGGAAAGATCAAGTGAGGTTGCAACTGCCTCTAGCGGTGTTTTCTGAAGAAAAGGTGGCACAAAACAGGGTGGTTGCTACTACCAGGATAAGGGTGATGTTACATTGCCATACTGTGGGTCTTCTGCCAGGGAATCTGCCCTGGAATAGTAAAATCGTTACCACAAAAGAAAAAAGAAGCCAATGAGAGAAATAAGGTGAGACTGTAACAGAAAGAGCAGGCTGCTCCACTAGCAAGTAAATGAAGAGGAGATGACTGCGGCAGGAGGACGAGGATCAATGGGTACCAGCCAGGTGTCTGAGCTGGGACTGTATGCAGAGCCCTGTTAAATGGACCAATAATTTATACATTAAGGGGGCAGTACTGGAAACATTCAATAGTGGTCTTAATTAGAAGTACGCCCCTGGAGGGGTGAGAAATTAATGGCCATGTCTATATTAGCTTTTACCCTTAGACCTAAACCACTCTGCTGGAGCCATGTTGCTGATATGATGCCCAATTTTTGTATTTTGTCTGGCCAAAAGTCCAGCCTGGTGCTGCAGGCTGAGCACCCACCAGCAGCTGGAGTACATCACCAGCATTGCTGGAGGTACAACTCTCAGCTTGAATCAGTAACTCACGGATTACACATCACGCTACTAATTCTTAAATATAAGGCATGAGATAGGAGGAGACCTGTGGTATACTTTGGAGAATATGGAGGAGGACCTATCTAAACACTGGGTACTGGGAGTAATACAGCAGCAGATTTTAAAACAAGAAGACAGACAAAATTCAGCGCTGTGGAGAAGAAGAAAACATAAAACAAATGGCATAAAAAGGGAAAAGGAAATTATCTACTGGCTGAAGATGACATTAGATTTTATTTCCCTAACTGTGGAAGATAGTTGGAAATGAAACTAATATCTGACATATCTGCAAAACATTGTACTTCTTTGAGTGGAGCAGATCTGGATTTAAATGAAAGTCTTGCTTTAAAAAAATCTTCACACAAGCAATTTCTTTGAAGTAAGAAATTACTGCAGAGCTACACTTACGAAACAAACATATGACAATAATAAACAAGACATAATCTCAACTGTGATTTAGAGATACTGTCCAGAAGCATATAGATTTAGCTCTGCTCAGCACAGAATCCAATGAGTATCATCAACCTTGCAACAGCTTGGGGAATCTCGTATTTTTCTGAACAACACTTTTACCAACTTCAGTTATTTTAGAGAGAAATGGACTGCCAGACTCCCAAAACATGAGGTGAAACACTATTTTGGCCAGATTTGAGAAGAAACTGCCCTTAGCTAGCACTGGTTTCATCTGCCTGACCCAAGATAATACATGTTTTTGACCATGACTTTCATAAACTCTTTGAAGTTTCATTTTATTATTCCAAGCTACAAGGGTGGCAATCTGAAGACAGAGCAAGCAGAAAAAAACTGGATAGGAATTAAAAGCACTTTGCACTGTCAAGTCAGCAAGCGTAAGAATTGTATTTGGCTTTGTGAGAGCATTGCCAATACTAACAAACCATTTGCCGTCTGCTGCTCCATACCAGCAGGTCAAGCACAAGCTTATATTAGTGCTTTGATGCATGCTAAGTGGACTAATTTTGAAGTGCCCCCTGTATTTGCTTTTTAGTTAATTTTGCACCAACTCTTGAATGAGTTGCTAAGTGGACTAATTTTGAAGTGCCCCCTGTATTTGCTTTTTAGTTAATTTTGCACCAACTCTTGAACTCCCAATGAAAAAATAAAGGTGTGGGAAACAAAGCATAACAGCGTTTATCACCTCATAAAGTTAACCAAAACAGCAAAGACTGTATTTCACATGTCTACCTAGTTCTCCCTGACAGCTCAACTCAAACTGAAAACTTAGGCATAACATGAATTTCTTCTTCAGTTTCATGTGACCTGAAAGTTTAATATCACTGTTTTGACCATCCCAGTTAACTATCACCCAAAGCAGTAGAAAGAACAAGCAATCATTAGGCCAGAAGCAAAGCCAACTCCATAACCAGAAAAAAAATACTATTTTCTTATCAATCTCTCTTCGCTGCTCTTAAAATGGGACTGCATCAGCTTCAGGGACACCCTGCATGATCCATTCTCACTGCTTGTTCCTGTAAGAAAAATGTTCTCTGCACTCAGTAATTACAGCATAACTTTGTCAGGTGAAAAGAGCCTCTTTCTACAGTTCTCATGGCTTTTGGAGGTGGGTTTTTTTTGGTTTGTTTTTAACTTGTATGACAAAACCTGTCTGTTCTGCTGTTATTATCTTGTTTTATTACTCCCTGTAGTCCTGCCATTTGTTTAAAATGATGTAAAAAGTAGGCAGTTGCACAGAGAATGCTTAGTACACCACGTGCCATAGCGAGCAATGTTATGTATTTTATTGCTCATGAAGTCAGTGTACTGGAACCAGCCAAATCTGTTACTTTGGTCTGAAAGTACATTCTTCCTTTCCTGCTTGCAACAGGATAATTAATAACTGGGAGAAATAATGGAGAAAATAAGCATGGTGTTAGGTAATCACTCCTAATGACACAACCTTATGTTTGGACCAAGGATTGTTGTTTGGGATGTCTCTCTACAAGAGAATAACAAAGTTTGCACCTCATGTGTGTCACAAGGACACTTGCCACACCGTCTTCTCAGCCATTATCCCAAATTACTCACTGCCTGTGCCAGTGTCCTCATCCCCCTGGAAAGTCTGTACTTCTTCCTGAAACTCTGCAAGCGAAAAATTAAATCTAATGTTTTCCCATTTGTTCAGAGTGGCTGATGAAAAGCTCATTAATGAACACTTGGGCAAAAAGGCTCTCTTCAATTAGAACACACAGTCATACAGCTAATGCATGATGGCCAGCAAATGTTTCCTTGTAGCAACTGGCTTTAGACAGCTTCCTATTTGGTAAATAGTGAGAGGAAATACCAAATAAATATTTGTTTTCCCATATTTATTCCTCCACTAGGTGAGGCAAGACAAAAGCATGTTTAGGCACTGAACTGATGTCAGGCCTTGTCCTCTGTGAATGACTTGGCCTGCAGTGTTACAAGGTTTTTAATCTCACATACCTCATGGATCCTATCATCGCCATCATAATGAAACCAGACATCGCTTACTTCCCGTTCCCCCAGCCCAACTCTGCCCAGGCACACAGCAATGAGAGCATCACTGACACAGAGCTGACTGAACAAGGCCACCCATCTTTCCACTCACCTGGCTTCACCTCCCCATGGTGCCAAACAGTGCCACCTCAAGCTGCTCCTGCTAATGGGCAGGTCAAACAGCAGTGTGACCCAAACCATAAGGATCAGAAGACATCCAGCTCACCTTGTTCACGGGAAAGGCGGAAAACAGTCCCTGGGTGTTTCTACAATTCCTGTTGCTCTCAGCACAATTAGATTTTATTGAACTGTAATCCTAGATAAGTGTATTGAATCTTTCAGCTGAAGTCAATTACGCTGCGTTAAATAGCGTTCTTGATCTGCAGGATGAAGATCACTCCTGTATAAAACTAAATTAGCTCAATAACTCATTATTTGTAGCTTGGGCAAGGGGTTGAAACAGCAACGGACAACAAAGCAGTTGCTGCATTTTCAGGCACCAGTCCTTTAGAGCTGTAAGAAAACTGAATTTCCAGTTTCACTAATTGGGAAAAGGGACAAGCACTGCAGGCAGAGAAGGGACGTCCAGCATCGACAACACTACATCTCAAACTATCCATGTTTTCTTGTGGCAAGGGACTCTGAGCTGACCAGCCTTGGAAAGAACATCTCTTTTTCTGTGCTGAGAAGTCCTCACACTTTGAGGTTTAGCTACTAACCCAAAGGAGATAAAAGGGCAAAGCAAAAGGCCTGTGACTTGTCATTTCCGATTCCTTACTCAGAATTAGCATCAGCACCAAGTGACAGTATATAAAAATCCCTTAAATGAATATTTTTGCTCATCAAGGATTGAGTGGAGGAACAGAGGGGCTGAAGGCCAGTGGTGATGATGGGCTACATGGACATCCTGAGCAACCACACTGTGCCAGTGCACACTTTGCCAGGAGTCTGTGAATATGACGTTCCACTGCCTCATACCACCTTCCTCAGCTGCTAGGGTCACCTTTGGTACCCCTCCAACCAGCCTCAAGCGCTCTTTGGTTTCTTTCTTACACAAAACTGTGTTTACATGTTAGGAGATCTCCACGTAACTCGGGAGATGGCAAAAGCTGTGTTTCTGATCCCGTTGGGTTGTGCTGGGTGTGCATATTGAGCAGACAGGAGTGACTCAAAGCCATAAGCAGACAGACTGAGCAGAGAAAGGTGAGAGACAGGGAATATTCCAAATGCCTGCTGCTGCACCAGGGCAGCCAAACTCCACAAAAACAGGCCTGAAAGACTTGCAAAATAAAAAATCTACCCTTTTTAGATCTGGGAATTTTTTCTACTCTTTAACACAGAAATGCAAGCAGCACGGGTGACTGACTATCCCCTGTGAGCAAGCACACCCCTCTTGCTCTGGTTCCCAGGGTGGCTCTTCCCATCACAACGTTCACATCTTTCAGCAACATCAGTAGGCTTTGTCCTCACAATGAATGTGAGGAAGACAATCTCCACTGCACAAATGAGGAAGTCAGTCATGGGGCAGATGAAGGAGGTTGCCTGAGAACACACAGGAAACCTGTGACTGAGGCAGGGAACTGAACCAGACCGTGAGTTCCAGTTGGGTGCCCAGTCCAAGCTGGGTGGCTGACAGAACACCTCTTCTTGTGGGACTTTGAAATTTGAGTTTGGTGGGTTTTATAATGAACAATTTTTTTTCATTTGTCTAGTCACTACGTTTCATTACACTCACACTTCTGCTTTGTGAAAGCTTTTTATTTTGCTTTCTTTTATGTTTTGGCTTAAAAAAACAACCCAACTGAACATCAAACAGAATTTACCCTTCACAGTTTGGTCTTCTCCCCTACCAACATCATCTTCTCCCTAGTGCTCAGTGCTAAGTGTCCCCTCCCTAGCGCTAAGTGTTGTGTCTTTTGTGCACCCTGTGCTCATGACTGTGGCTTCATCCAAACACACCAGTGACATTTAGAAAGAGATGTCTTATTTGTAGCTTCACAAAGTTACAGCAACCGCTTATGCAAACAGCAGCGCTGTGAGGCAGCAGAGCAGATCTGGTGGGAAAACCAGAGAAAAGAGAGGCACAAAAAAGGTAAGTTCCAAAGTGAATGTTCTGACACTGCTGTGCATCATGTCGACGTGAGCAATCATCTGAAGAATAGCTACCAGTAAGCCACAGTGTCAGACTGCCTAAGATGTTTTACTGGCGTGGCTAATGAATCACTGGGAAATGTGAGCCATGTGCTCAGTGCCAGGGGAGTCATCATGGTGGGTGAGAACAATGTCTCTTTCACTATCATCATGACCTGTGGTTTAATTGATATTTGAAATTTTTTTAAGATCTTGCTGTGCAAGGCACATAACATGCACTTCTAAGACAAAATTCTTTGGTATTATATTATTTGCAAGGAGGTGCAACGAGTCAAACCACTATTTCATGAAATAATTCACACTGACTGAATCCCTCACAGAATGTCTCAAGATCTTGAAAAGGAAAAAATAACTAATTTCCACCTGTGTAATAACTAACATAGTGAGAAAGAAAAGACTTCACATTTTTGTGAGAAAATGTTGCAAAACCACGAACTTTTAAAAGTGCCCAATATGCTATTTTCAGCTTATCTGGATGCAGCCCAAACTATCCACAGCTAACCAAGGTGCATCAGAAGATTGTCATCATTCCACTCCCACCACAGGCTTTTTGTGCCCACTGTGCATCCAAGGCTGTCAAGCCCTACAAAATAACATAGGACTTTTATGCTTAAAGCAGCCAAGCAGCTGCAAAAATAACTCTGTAAAAACATTGAATACTTGGTCCCACTCAGCAGCTGCAAAAACAATTACTGACTGAAAAATTCCGTCTTTGATATTACTTAATAGTTGGGGAAAAACTATTTGCGAATCATAATTAACATTTATTTAACTATTTAAAAGCATGCATCTACTGTTTGAGGCTTCATGGAGAGCAAATATGTGGCTTTCTGGCACCGTTAAACAGACTAATGCAGTTAAACTGAAAGGACGTGAGGCAGAAAACCACGCTGGAATAGTGAATCCTTCAAAGAACTGGTGTAACTGAGATTGCCTCAGTAGTGTGCACCCTGCAACACCAGGTTTGAATCAAATCAGTAGCAACTGATTTACCCCAGGGTAAATTAAATGAATGCATAGCTTTAGCTCCCGATGCCACAGCCATGCAAGTATCATGACATAAAGTGGATGAAAATCCATCACTAACAGTGATAGAGAAAACATTCCCCTTGAAACAGCCTCAGGGGTTTATGGGCAACTCTACACTGGTGTCAGCTCAGGGTCAAGTGACAGCAGGGCTTTCTGTGAACAACTGCTGCAGAGCCCTGCAAGAAAGGACCAGAAGGGCTCTTCACCCCCAGAGGAGCCATGGTCCTGCTTCCCATGCTGAAAGTGTGGCCAGCAGGACTAAAGCAGTGATCATCCACCTGTACTTGGCACTGAAGAGGCCAGGCCTAAAATCCTGTGCTCAGTTCTGGAGCCCTCACTACAAGAAGGACATTGAGGTGCTGGAGCATGTCCAGAGAAAGGCAATGAAACTGGTGAGAGGTCTGGAGCACAGGTCTGATGAGGAGCAGCTAGGTTTGTTTAGCCTGGAGAAAAGAAGGCTCAGGGATGATCTTACCACTTTCTACAACTCCCTGACAGGAGACTGTAGCCAGGTAGGGGTCAGTGTCTTCTCCCAAGTGACAAAATCAGAGGAGGCAGCCTCAACTTGCTCTTGGAGAGATTGATATTGGACCTTAGGGAAAATTTCTTCATGGAAAGGACTGTCAAGCATGGAACAGGCTGTGCAGGGAAGTGGTTGGTTCCCCATCCCTGGAGGTATTTAAAAGCCATGTAGATGTGGCACTTAGGGACATGGCTTAGTGGTGGACTTGCCAGTGCTGGGTTAGCAGTTGGAGTGGATGCTCTTGAAGGTACTTTCCAACCCAAACAACTCTGCTTGTATGATTCTTAATGATTTTATGGTTCCATGAAAGCAACGGTAGCTTAGGTCAGGATATAAGTTCCAGAAGCAGACAAACTATTTACAGGCATGATGCTGAAAACAAACATGATGCCTCGTTTTAAATTTCTAATTGGAAAACTATTGGAATTCAGACTTTTTGAAGTCCTAATTTACCCCAAACAATTCCCTCACTTGCTCTCTGCACATTTGCCATAGCTGAAATGTCCCATCACTAACAGCAACCAGTCTTCTTTTCATCTCATTCAACTTCACAAAAAAGAAACCTATGGCAAAAACTGACTCAGTCGCTGTGTTTGAAGGACTTGGCGACAAGATTAGCGTGAAAAAACATATATTTTATACCTAGGATATGTACAGCAAATGCCACCTGTAGGTAATATTCTGCAAGATGCTGAGGAATGTGAGCAGCCTGTATAATATGCTTAACTTAGTGATTTGAACTCTGAGTCACCAACTCTCTCACCACTCTCCAAAGCAACCATGTTATGAGAGGCCATTTCAAGGAAAATGCACTTACGTCATAAATATTTCTCATATCATACTTCTCATAACCTGCAGCAGTAAGAAAATATAGGCAATATAAAAAGAAATAAAAGTTGCAAAATGTCAGGTCACAAACATCCTCAAATGAATTATGCTTTCAAAAGGAAATATATAAATAGCATAATAAGGGTTTTCCGGTGTACATATCAAAGTTTTCTAGGATGATGCTTTTCATTCTAAATGCAAACACAGTCTCAGTGCCATATACAATGCAACTGGCTTGTAACCTGAATTAGGGCCATTTTCACTGAGACTCACTCATCAATAGGATGATCTCGATAATTATTATGGGTCCCTTCCAACTCAGGATATTCTATGATTTTCCATGATCACAGAAACAGATGCACCCGACCAAATTCACCTCCATTCACAGCCTACTGAGGTTGCCTAGCTATACTCCCTGCATGGCCAAAGGGAAAAAGCAGTGCTCTTTTTGGATCAGACAGGGCAACAATTCATGAGCCATTTCAAACTGTTAGGCAGATCACAGTTCATGAAAATCTCCACAAAGCATTTGCTCTAGCAGGGCTACACCAGCATAGCTAAAATGCTGAAGTGCAGGTTGGGATGAGCATTCAAAAAACATGTATGCCATAGAGTTAATGACAAAACAGATCAATATGTAATTGGTCAAATTTCTTTCTAGGCTTCTATGCAGCTGCCTGTTCTCAGATGTGTTCAGGTACTATGCGAGGGAGCTCTAGAGCAAGACAGCAAAAACCTTTTAAAGGGCTTTAGCTTTATGCTGTGCACAGACATGGGGGTGCTTGCATTCCCACATGCATTGCTAGTGTCTTACTAGATGTTAGAGTAAAACTGTGAAATTATAAGAAACAACCAAAACATCTCAAAACCACCCCAAAACTGAAGAAACCATTTGATGATGCTTTTGTAAAAACACATACTTACAACACAGTCCTGGAAGTGATTTCCAAGCAAGCCAACTGCTGCTCTAGACAGTTTAGTGGATGGTGTGGCTCAGCTCTTTCATACAGGCAGCACTTACAGTTAAATCTAGAAAAGGAAATATAACGAAAATTCTTTATGAGAAAATACACAAATAAAGTCAACTTTCTCTTTAAAACTATGATCAGGTTAAAACTAGCTTTAGTAGGTCTCAACAGAGCTCTTGTGCCAAGCTTCACATGTGCTGCCTGCTCACAGGAACATGCCCCAAGGTGCAGCCAAAGCCAACCTATGGTGTATAAGCCAAGAGCGACTGCGCCTGAGAAAAAAACCCTGCTCCAAGCGCATCAAAGCAGCAAACAAATGCACCCAGCTGTTTTTCTCATTTAGTTCTACTTACAACATTTGCAGGAAATGCAAGATGAATTAATGCCAAAAAAATGTAGGTGATTTCAGTAAGGCCAGGAATTCCAGGCACCAACTTCTATTTTCTCTCTCTTGAGTGGGTGTTCACTTGTAAATTGTAGACATGTTAGCAATTCAACGACTGAGCGAATTAACATTCAGCTTAACAGTCATTGTTAGGTTGGGAGGTTATTATTGCTTGTTCTGCTAAAGTGACAGGTTAAAATAGGTTTGTATCTGAAAAGTTGTTTTCTACAATACATATTCCCTGTCTTTTTGTACCAAGTAATTTTCTTCCATCATGTCAACTCCTGTTGTCTGAACCATCACTGCCAGCTCCACCACAGCAGCTGGGATAGGCAAGGAGACAGCAAGGAGACAGGTGAGGAGGAAAGAGAAGTAAGCTCCCACCATTTCTCTTTGGGCTGCCAAAATAATTTTTTTCCAGGCATTTTATGTGGTTGATTTGAGACCTCTCAGCAAAAGAGCATACGCACACATTTGCAGGACATATCCTGCTTTTAAAGCAAGCAAGCAAAGGCAAAACCCAAGAGCAAAGAGAGGGCTCTACTTCACTGAGTCATGAGCCTGAGAAAGCTGGTTGTTATCAGGCACTGCTTGGGGCACAGAATGGAAAGTTTTGATTTCCCAGCCTTGCAGGTGATTATTATTAATGGGAAAAAACCAAGTTTTCAAGGTTGATCTGACTGGTATAAAGGAGAAAAAACATACCACCACATGTTGAATTTTTGCAGACTCAGACCCATTTTGTACTAGTAAATGAGATTGCATCCTTCTCTCTGTGGGTTTTTTTAATTTTTTTTTATTTTAGGGTAGCTCACAAGCTGCTGACAACTCACACTGTACTAGGAGCTGTTCACACTGCACAAAGTGTTTACCACTCAGAAGTGATGCTAAAAATTAATTTACAGTACCGCTACAGCAAGCTTTGACAAATTGTCATGTGTTGACACAGTCATAAGTTGTTGGTTAAAAAAAGTAACACTTCCCTCTTCTGCCACTTCATGTTTGAGACCAGGGATGGGCACATTATGCAAAGTTTGAGGGTTTGTAAGCTTCACAAATGTTTGGGCTTCACAAAACAAGCTTGGTTGTGAAAGTTTTTTCTCTTACAGTTAGGCATGTGTTTATTGCCAAAAAGACTCTAGTAAGAAAAAAAAATACCTTCCCATCTACCATGATCTGTGTGTTGTGCAAAACTAGAAGAAAAGGCTGTAAAATAAATAACCTTGCACGATACTTGTTCTAGATAAGATCACAACAGTGACAAATAGCCTGCATCAACTCCTCAGAGCTGCAGACACCACCCTCCTGCTGTAGAAAGAAAGGAAAAAAAATATAGCTACAAGTAAGAGTTTTAATTGTTCTCAGCTGTCACACAATGTTATCTTAAGCGAACGCATTTATTTCTCGATTCTCATATGTAGCTCTATATGGAAAAGAAAGAACTCCAGCAGTGGCATTCATCAGACAAGGTCCAAACTGATTTCCGTGTACCCAAGATAGTAAGTGTTAGTCAGCACTCATGCCCACCAGTGGCTGCTCTGAAATTTTAACTCCTTCTCTTCTTCCTCAGGGCAGGACACATTAGCGATCTAGTTTACACTCTGGAATCAGTAATGGACACAAAGTTGTTGCCAGCTGACACGAGCAGTGTTTCATTGGTGCCGCCAACTCAAAACATTAACTCCAAACTAGCCTAAATCCGGGGAAAGAAACAAAGCCAAGCAAAATGAGCACTCACAGCATCTGCCAAATGGGCTTCATGAGGAGCACTTGAAAGCCACTGCTTTACATTTTGCACCAATGACCTGGACATTCAGTGCTCCAGTAGCTCTCCCTAAGATCACCAAATCTCAGACCACAGACCACACAAGAATGCTGACTAAATTCATTCAGGAAATTAGCTAGCCAACACAAGGAATTAATTTCCTCCTTTTCTTTTTCCCCCTGTAACACTTGTACAAAGTAGAGGTGCTTTGAGTGGTTCCGAAGACCTGAAGAGAGGCAACACTTTACCTTTGCAGAATCTGCCCTGTGCCTGCATCAGTGATAGAATGACCCATCTAATTTCTCTACAAAATTCACAATGTTACATCAACCAAAAAACACTCCTGCAAAACATCATGGAGGGATGAAATTTCATACAGACTCTTCACTTGCTCACACCTCACACAGCCTGTATAGAATTTCTTCATCATCTGAGATGTTACTTTGACAGATGACATACTCTTATATAGGTCTAAGGAAAGCAAAGGACATTTACGTCATTATAGCCAGGATAGACATTGCCTTGTGCTGTTGACTGGAATTAAATCGTCCATGCTTAATTCACGCAGATCGCTGTACATTCAGAAAAGCTAAAAAGTGGCAACTCCTACCCTCCTCCCCCAAAGTAACAAAAAATTTTAAATATTTTCAGTGCATCACACGAAAAGTATTATTTCACTGGATTCCGTCCAAGAGTCAACTGGGTTGAAACAGAGATGATTCAACTATTAAGTCAAAAACTCCAGCTGTCGAGTTACCTAGAAGGTAATAATAATTCTCCTCCATCTTGAAAGAAAACGAGTAAAATATTAAGTTTTACTGTAAGTTATCTCAACTGCCAAAATATTATTCCTCCTTTGCATTTTTACTTCTTTACTGTATAGAAGGGAATAAGCAACTTAAATTCCCTGAGTTCTTACTTTGGGAGGGAAAACACCCAAGATATCTTCACTAATCCAGTTAAGAATACTACGAGAGGAAAAAGTGGCACCTAGGGTTTTCTGAATGTTTTTTTGTTTGTTTGTTTGTTTGTTTTGGGGATTTTTTCCTTTTGAAACACAGTATCTATTTACTTTTGACAAGTTTTATCCTAATGGATCCAACTTGTGAGTGTGAAGAAACCACCCACAAGCAGAAGGGTCTTTCTTGGCAAGTCCCTGTGTGAGTTTGAGCTTGCTCTACCCAGCACAGGGCCAGTGCAGGAAGGTTCAGCACCGGGAAAATGTGGATCCAGGATCCCCTGTGGCCTCTCTGCATCACACCTCTCTGCTCTGCCCTCCAGGTTTCATCACAGTGAGGTCAGCAGAGTCTTGGCTCATCCTGCAGCCACACTCCCTCACACTGCTATCTGCAGGGCATCAGAAGAAAGCCATAAAGATGACATTCATCCCAGCAAGCCGTCACCAAGATTTCAAAAGCAAAAGGGAGCATATGAAGGAGTCCTGCTCCTTGATGATGCATGCACACAGATGAAGGAGCAAATTAATGTATCGAATATATATACCAAATAAGCACTGGGTAGTCACTGCTTGCATGAGATGCAGTCTGTGAGACAAACCCCCTTGGCTAGAAATTAAAAGGAAAAGGAGGATTGCAGTTTTCTTATTCCATGGGAACTGCTTTTCCAACCTGTGAGACAGGATGCTAGCTCAAAGGCAAGAGACACCAGTGACTGCCTACACCATGGGCAATCTTCCTGTCTTCTGTCTCTGCAAAGGTCACCACGTCACCTCTGTTACACAGAGCTCTGCCACCCACGAGCAACGGGGAAGCAGCTTAACTGGTAAACCTAGCAGGACCTCCTGTGAGCAGCTGGGGCTGGGAGGAATCCTCCCAGCTCTCCACTTGTGTGTTTGTGGGCACTTCAAAAGTGGTTCCATTTCTTAAACCTTAAGAGATGCTCAAATTGCCTTGAACCGACAGGATTTCAGTATTGGAATACTGGAGGTCTTTAAAAGATGAGTAGATATGGCACTTAGGGACATGGTTTAGGGGTGGACTCAGCAGTCCTGGGTTAATGGTTGGACTAGATGATCTTAGAGCTCTAAAGATGCTGTTCCCTTCCTGACTCTCTACCCCCAGTGCAGGAGGGAGCAAAGGGAAGGAAAATCTCTGCAAGCATGAAACAGTGGGAAAAGGCACTAGAACTTTGCATTCACCTGGAGCACACCTTGCACTTCCAGCCCTTTCAAGCAGAGGAAAGTTGGTGGCCCTGTGGAGAGTGTAATGACTTGAAAGCCGGAATCTGTGTCCCACTTTGCTGCTCCATCAGAAAAAAAATACAAGGATCCCTCAGGAGGCAGATTGGGAACTGCATTCCCCACACACACAAGTGTACTCACACACATGTACACGGGCATTCCTCTCCTTTGCCCCCTTTTTTTTTTTTAACTGTATACACGAGTATATTTTTCACTACTTTCTTAGCATGACATCCATTGCATGGTATATAACAATCAATGCCAACATTATCTATAGCATTAGCACAGAAACATGTAATTCATTGAAACAGGACTTTCTTCTTCCCTGGCTTCTCACTGCCAGTTTTGTTATATAAATCCATCCGACTTCTTGCTTGATTTGGATCTGTTCAGATCAAACCTTTACTAAAGCCAGAAGCATTTTGTTTTTAACAAATATATTCCCATGCTCCCAAATCAAATCTCTACTTCTAGCTGAGATAATGTCATCCAACTTTTACTGTAGTGTAATACTTCTAAGCAAATGAACTTAAAAATTCAGTTAAATGGCAATGTACAGCTAAAGGCTCTGAAGGTTTAGCTATCACATGGCAAAAATCATTCTTTGTACAGCATCTGTATAAATACCCACAGGATTCTCTGCATGTTTTTGAGCCACCTCAGGCCAGAAAGGTAACTAGGTAATGAAGAAAATCATGTCAAGTTTTATGAGATCTTTAGCAAAATGGTTTAAATTGAGCCATATTGGTTAATACATTCTGAAATCCTTCTCTATATATTCCACATAGCAGTATCTTGTCTGTGCAACCTGGTTACAAATCAGGAGAAGAAGTCTGCTGAAAACCTTGCATGACCTTTTGATTCACAGTGATTTCCACACGTGAAATCACTGCAGGAAAGGTCCAAGTCAAACTAGTTAACTAGTAGTGTACATTCCACCTTTAATACCTGCTGATAATGACAACTCAGTGAAAAAAAGAACATGTCGTCTGAGGCAATTATTCTTTATGGGGTGTTCAAGGAGCCAGCATCCCATTTATATACACTTTGGCACTTGACCCAAAACTACAAAAGCATCCCAATTTCAGGAGCTGCTGGGCTGCAGTGAGGATGTGTTCGAAGCACTGTCTGTTCAGCAATGTGGAAGCCAACACTGGCAACAAAAACATTGAAAAGGCATGTGGGTACACGCAAAAATTTCATTCAGCACAAAGAACAGCAAGACCAGGACAGAAGGATCCTAAATTAATCCAGTTCCTGTCTTCCCACTGACTTCCCTCACCATTGGAAAGACTTTGGTTTGGATTTTAGTCAAGTCTGGTTTACAGTGCCCAGCTCTGTGTGTTATAAAAAAGCACCGACCCTGCTGGAACGCCTTACTCATTACGCAGCCCTGCAAAAATTATTAGCTACAACACAAGGCATTTCCCTTTGGGGACCAGAAAGGGTGAAGAAAGGGGATGGAGAGTGACAGCTTGTGGTTTCTAATGCAGCAGCAAAAAAATAAATAAGCAAGAGGAATACAGGATATAATGTGTTTACATTTGTCAAAACAAGTTTCCTGGAGACATGGAGGGTCCACGCTGCTGAGCTGTCACTTCTGCTTTAAACTGCTGCCTCATGCTATTGGGAGGTCAGTCACTGACCTACTTTCTGATAGGACTGAATTAATTTGCTACTTCTGTACACAAACCTTTTTTTTTTTTAAAGGAATACTTAACAAACCCAGAAAAAGCTGCCTTTTATCCAACTTGGAGCTTCAATTGGTGCTGTGCAAGGCTATTACATACCCTGGCATGGGGCCCAGTGTGCTTGGGCTGCTTATTCTTTTGGAAAAATCTGTACAGAGTATTTTTAATTGAGTTGATGCTGCAAATAACATCTTTCCTTTTTGAACTCCTACACTACACTAATACCGGCGATTTAACCCACAACACACAATAAGGGAGGCCAGCACTCAAATAGGCTGTGCTTTGTCTAGGCTGCTCCTGAAATAGATGCCTACCACTACAGGATTAGCTCCCCAAACAGACAGATGCATAGCACAATATACTTACAGGATTAAAACATAAAGTTATTAATAGAAAACAAGATGAGTAGGTGAAACTTATGAACTAAACACCTACCAATCCAATCATTCCCTGCACAGAGCCAGCTAACCAGTGCTCACCAGGAGATGCTGGTATGCTAGGAGCCCTTAAACTAAAAAGCATTCTCAGAAAATGAAGTGGCAGAAGTAGTAGCAAAAGAGGCGCCACCTACTTCCCCTCTTTGCTTAATGGCTACCTACATGCACATAGCTGTAATGTCTACACAAAGCCTTTCATGAAAATAAATCCGCGGTGGAGGGTTTCACAGATCTTTCAAATACCTGGACCACCAAATATCAGAAGTCAGCTCTTGAGATCATCCTTAACAATGCCATCCACTGAAAGCTTCATTGCTTGGGTGGACTCCTCTTCCCAGGTCTCTCGTGGGTAGCAGTACTGCTGTTTGGAAGCAGGACAGCAGTGTACCAACCGTGAAAGCAGGGCCATTCCACGTTAAGGCTCTGGACCAACATTTGGAAGACGAGACCTCTTCAGCAAATTGGTCTCATACACTCACCTCACCCTCCATCTGCTAAGCAAAGATAAGGATCTTCTCCAAGTGCTTGGCTTGCTTAGCACCGAAACATTGTGGGTGAGACTCACACTTTCCTTTGCATTTCCCCAGGGTCCAATCTAATAATAGAGGAGGTAGTACTGACTACCGTAATACATGACGACTATTGGTATCACAACAGATCTATGATCACTCGAGTTCCTGGACTTGATTAGGCTCGTGTTGCCAAAGATAACTATGCCAAATCTAGCAGTTGCAACTGCAAATGCATTCTTGTCAACCTTTTTAGCTTTCATCTGTGCATATTTACAAGCCCTGAATCTGAAGTTCAAATAAATCCAGTAATTCACTCAAACCCACCAGGATTTGAAAACATTAGGGAAGTGTCAAGATGTCATTGAGCTTGTTCTGCAGAAAAGAGTGCTTTATAGTTTCAGAAAGAAATAGACAAGGGAGCTATTTAACGAGATGGTGGCATATTGAAACATGGATAGGTAAGTAATTAATAGCTACCTTCTCTAAGTGAAAACTTTTCTGAGTGAAAAATCAGCTTATATAAAAAACTACAAGTCAACTGCTGCCATTTTTGGATGGATAAGAACTGTCATGCATGTTAGCATCTCCATTACCATGAAGGATTTTACTCCTTTGAGCAATTCACAAAGACTTTCACATAGAACAGCATGTGGGAAGGAAGGAACTAACAGAAGGAGACACCAAAGAAATGTTGATATTTGCAACTAGAATTCTAATGAAAAATGTTATCAGGAATACATGCAAACAGGAGAGAACTTCCACCATGAGAAGCTGAAGCTTTAGTCCCTTAGGATCAAGAGTAACTACACAGTTGTATAGGTGCTATCATTAGTGTACAAAATATTGGCCAAATACCCTCTTTATGCTGGTAGCCCAAAACATTTCCTTATTTCAAAGGTCCAGTATTCAACTAGCAGATCACCTACTTAAGAACTCTTTTAACCCTGATATGCAGATTTCCTTAGCAAATTTCTATACAGCTTCAAGTGGAACATATGGCACCTTAAAGTAAACAAAACAGGAGAGGGTAAGAAAGTCATGCTCCAAGAAATAGGAAGTATAAACCTATTAATTAAGCATTTAATTCCTTTTATCCCTCATGTCTGTCTTCCCAGGCTCTCTCGGCAATCAACCAATTTTGGTATTCACTGCTGTCATGCCAATCGTGGCAGTACTTCAGCTAAAAAGGCACTGTCAAACATAATGAAGTTTCCCTTCAGCTTGTTTCCACACTGGTGCTGCACACAGCATACACGCTGCCAGGCGAGGGGAGGTGGGGGTAAGGCTTGATCTGCCCAAGTTCCCAGGAACTGCAGACCTCTCCTACATGGCAATGGCACAACTGACTCACACCAATGGTTGGGACTACATGCTACAGGAACCACCTCACACCCTCCTATACAACACACAAATAGCACCCAGTGGTGCATTTTGTCCAACTTAGTGGTCGAATTTGCAGTGGTGGGTTAAAAGTTGGACCCCACGATTTTAAAGGTCTTTTCCAACCTAAACAATTTTATGCATGTCTCAGACTGAGGCATACTATAAACATGAAAAAAATTTCCCAGCATTTCACTATTAAAGCTCAACCTCTCACTTGAATCCATGGACATCATTCCCTGTATTTCACCCAGGGATGCTGCACAAAGAGCACAGGGAAGAAGAACATGGCGGAGAGATTCTCAGTTGTGAAGAATAAACATCTAATTGGCATCTCTAAGAGTTTGTTTTCACACTGATCCTGTACTCCTATGGGAACTGGTATTGGCAGAGATCAAATTGTAGGTCAGGGTTTATAAGGCTTTGAAATACATAAGGATAGTCACTGACAATGAGCTGTGCGTTTGTATCTGCTGACATGGGCAAAGATGGCCCTACTGATGTCCTGACTGTAAACTGCATTTAAAATGCATGTTTGGCTGCCTCACCTGAATTACCCCTGCTTTCTGTCCCTAGTGAGCTCTGGCCTGTAGCTAGCACAGGTCCTTCCCGTGGGAACATTTTGCTATGTTTCATAAACAAGATAAAGTTTGGATGTTTTGCAAACAACTTCTCCGGATTGGGTCAGTTCGGGCTTGGCCAATTGGGCCTAGGGGGAGGTCTCGGGCTGACCAATCTGGGGCACCTCTGTAAACTCTATATATATGGAATTCAAAACAATAAAGTCCTCTTCTCTCTTTCCTTGTCTGAGACCTTGGGTCATTCCTCAGCTAGCGCTCAACAGCGACACTGGCCTGGCAGCCAACGCTCCCCAGCAGCTTGTGGCAGTGGCCATCTGAAGCCAGGGACCCAGGCTAGCAGCTCCTGGGGCAGGGACTGTCACCCTGCTGTCACCCAGCACACAGCACAGTGGGGCCCTGACTCGCTCGGCCTCTGGGCATTGCTGCAGCACAAATGAGAATAACCTAAATGCCAAAGAAGGGCAGATAGTCAGCCCTGCAACAACAGTAGCTTTACAGCGAATGCCTCATATCCCAGAGCTTGAAATAGCAATTTCTGTGACAAAAACGATGTGCAAGTCTGTATTAAAAAAACAGCAAGCTGCACTGTTTGGCATCTTGTTTTCCAACCCTTGTGAGAAGTCCAAATAGCTCAAATACAAATCTGTAATATTGCTCTCTGAGTAACAGCTATTTTAAACCAATTTTGGCAGACACTAAGAGTCATAAGCGGGATGCCAGCTGTACGGTTCCTTGCTGCCTTCTCCTGGATCCAGCCAGCCAGCAGTGGTGAGGGGACACCTGCCTGCTCTGCTAAGGAAGCTGACACATTTACCTTCCTTTCAGCCCAAGTGTGCTGGGTTCCTGCAGCAAGGAGAGCTTGCCTTCGCTGCTCCAAGTATAGAATAAAAAACAAATAAATAAAAAATCCAATAAAAAATCAGAGAATCTTCAAAGCTTCAAAAGCTCCCTTTCCATAAAACAAGCCTTAAAAAGAGAATAGACAATGAGCTGCAAAACATTTTTTACAGGCACTCACTTGAGATGACCCACCTAATTAATGCACTTGGCCACTTCACATTTCCTAAGTTACAGCAATAAGCAATATAAAATGCTTTTATAATCCCACACAACCACGTCCCTTTTTTTGCTTTATGTATGAAAGCACCTAGCATAGTTTGTCATTCACCAGGAAAAAGTAACATCTCCACACAAATATGTGGACTATGATACCCATTTACAGATACCTGAACATCTAACACTTGCTGATCCTGGTCACTTCCCTGCTCCTCTTTACCCTTGCCAACAGCCTCCTCTGAAACCTCTTAGCATTTACCAGCCTGCCGAGCACCAGCCAACCCAGAAGTGCAGTTGGTACATAGCTTGCCATTTAGCAGAGTTTCCTTTCCCTGGATCTCCAGGCTGCTCCCATCCCAGACTCCTATTTGAGAATTCATGATGGGAGGGTAAGATTACACCTTGTGACCACACAGCACAGGTTACAGTGCCTTACACTAAATATAACAAAATACAAACAAAAGATAAGGAAAGATCCACAGTAAATGAATCCCACTTTTTCAATGCACACCACAGGGACATACATATCCACAAAAGGGATTAGGTATTACATCCATGTTGGATGGAGGGAAGGGAGAGAGGTCGAGACAGAAAAATGGAGAAGTAAAAGCAGAAATATTCAATATAGCAATGGCACTGCAGAAAGAGGGAATTTTTTATTGTACAACTGCAGCAAGGCCTGCAGGGATGCGGGGAAGCAGTAGGGGTGGGAAGGGATGATGTTCAAACACCAGTGCTGGCAGAGTGTGAAGTCAGTCAAAGGAGGTCATAACATTCCAGCAGAAAACCCTGCTGGAATTATCCTACTGGGCAAGAATGATCATCCTCACAGAAAGACTGCAATGCACAGCCTTGGTTAAACTAAGTAACCCAGGACTCCAGCTCTGGAAAAACAAATCCCAGGAAGCAAGGCCATTCCTGACAAACTGGACACAGAAAGACTGCAGCTGCTGAAACACACAACCAGAGTGACATAATATTAGAACATATTTTTGTGCTTACTAAGACAACAACAAACCCAAGCCTGAAGCTGTATTTTGGGCACACTAGCTCAAGCTATCTTTAGACAGGAAAAGTGTGTGTGTGTACAGATGTTCCAGCAGGCATGGAGACCAGAGAGCTGGAAAAAGAACTTGCTCACTTCCAAACCTTATAAAAATCGCCTGTTGCAAATAAGGGTGGGGATAAATACACCAGGCAATGCTGAAACAAAATAAAAACAAAAAACAGGCAAGAAGCCAGTAACTGGTCAGGGATTGGGGAGGCATAATGGCACCATGCCTTTTCCAGCTTTACTTCTCCCGACAGATGTTTCCAGGTGTTATCCCCTCCTGCAGTCCCCCCGCTACGTTTTACTCCTCCTGCCAGCTCTTTCATCCAGCTTTCTAACTATCTCGCTTTCACAGCTGCTCTCTTGGAAGCATGATTGAAGCTATAAATTCACATCTCCACATCTGTAATAAAAATACTTTTTCTAAAAGCTATTCTTCTTCCCTATCAATGGTGACACAAATGAAACAGAATCGCTGGCAATTCAGGGGTCTCACTGCAGCTTTAATCACTGATTGAGACAGAGAGCAATACTCTGTCTCAAAAGGAAAACAGCAACAATGCAAGTTGTTTATTTATTTATATATATATTATATATATATATATTTATATGAATTATTTTTATTTGTGAAGTACTGAAAAATACAAGAAACGGCCTCAAAGCTCTTTTTACATGGAACAACTATTATTTTTTGAAGTAAAATATAATTGTCACCTTGCTCCCGAAAACACATCTAGATGCCTTCTCCTTTGCCCTCTTGGATGCAAGGAAATCCCTGGGGCCGCAACTGAAGAAAGCAGTGCTTTCAAGGTCTCTAAAGTGATCCAAGCAAGCCAACAGTACAAAAGACTCTGCTCATCTCATAACCTCCAACTCTTCCTTCATCTTCAGCCTGTGGCAAAGTGGAAACCCCAAAGTTTGTGCTTTGGGCATAATACAGAAGTGACTGTTACTGCAAGCAGGGCTTGTACAAGAAATTTGCATGGAGGCAGATCTCCTTTGGGCTCAGTTTGTCTTTATGGCAAATAAATCAGCCATGGGCAAGCATTGGGTTAATATCAGCAGGGCAAATTCCAGGCATGAAGCCCTAGGAGAAAAAGCATAGCTTTGCGTGATGGAGATTGGCCACCAGCCTGCTGTTGGTAGGGTGATGGAGGAACCAATTAAAGAGACACAAAATTGCACCAACAGGAAAAAAAAGAGATCGCAAAGAGACTGATTAAAAAAACCACAAGAAAGAGCCAAAGCAGGGAAGTTTTACAAACAGGGACAGTGATTGTGGAAGAAGCTCTACACATTTTTATAACAAGGGCAAGGAGCAGAGCTCAGCACCAGACCTGGAAGGGACTGGTCCACCCTGGTGAGTGCCTCTGCCTCCACGGACCAGCTGGGAGCTTTCCTAAGCTCCTTGGCTCTATGTGTGACCAGCACAACAGGACTCTCCTTGCATTGAGTGTGTTGTACCACTGCTACTACAGCATGACAGCAGCTTCCCAACATGTAAGGGGATGCCGTGATTCCAAATACCATGCTGCAGTGGTATTTGCTGTAAATTTTGTTAAGGTTTTCCTAGTTAGCTAAGCCACTATTGTTTTCATTGAAATTCACACATGCACACAGTGCCTAAGAGAGAGAAGGGGGGGTGAAAATAGAAGCTGAATTAAAAGTTCAGCTTCTTTCAACTTAATTTGTTAGTACGTTCATCATCATTTTTTGACAGAATAATCTTTCCAAGGTGAATTATTTTCACTGGGGAAAAAAGAGGAGACCAACAAATTGCTGGATATAATTTGTGCTTTAAATAATAAAGCAATTAATGGCATTTTAGCAAGAATACATTCTTCTCTCCAGAAATAAAATCCCTATTTCATCTCATCTAAATTGCTTGGTCAGCTTCAAATAAGCGCAATATAAATCTCCTTCCCATACTGCTGCTGTTATCTATGATAAAGGGAAGAGACAGAAGGTAATCCTGTGTTCTGTATTCACTGACACATCATTTTCATGCTACACTACACTGTAATTTATTTCTAATGGGATAAACCTCTTGTAGCCTTTCTGCATTGTTCAGCCACACACACATCCCCAACTGGTACTAAGATTGTAGGGCTGGCAGGTGCAACATCCAGGGACCCTGCTTGGTGGAATTAGGATGTCTGCTGCACATTTCAGCAAAGCTACAGCTGTGAAAATAAACAGAGAGACTGTATAATTAAGGTACGCTTTTATTCCTTCCCACCCACTGCCTTGTGCAAGCAAGGCAGTCAAAGAGTATGACACTTTTCAGTACTTCTTGTAATTTCCAACTAAACTTTTCATTTTTTATCTAATCAGCTTGAGATGATGCAAAAAGACATGTGGAGCGGTGAGAGATTAAAGGGCATGGAAACCAGCTGAAAGTGAGAAGTCCTTACGGTCTTAGCCACAGCAGAGGTATAATTTCATACAAAGGAAAATATCTTTAAAGCTCCTTCTCCTGTCCTCATCAAGAAGAATACAAGAAGTAAACCAATGTATGAAAATCAAGCTGGGGCCATGAAAAGCTACATGTATTATTTTTGTTTATAATATTTTTACAGGATTTTGCAGAAGAAGATTAAACCTATGGCTTGAGGCTTAAAAATCTTTATTCAAATTAAATGTTTAGTCTGAAGATACAATTATTCCTGATGCAATCCTGAAATAGATAGGTGCAAACAGAGGTCTTCCTATGATATTCCTGCAGAAATTAATATATTTTAGAGAACATCCCCATTAATTAGTACAACACTTTTCTCTGTCAAAACATGCAAGATCACCACAGATACTTAAGCTGCTGCCAGTTAATGAACACTATTATCATGTACCACAACTTAAAGAGACTAGAATCTCAGTTTTACCGTGCCTTTCACATCCACCTCTCCAGTTCTGCTGATTGCTACACTCACATCCAGAGGACATCTTACAAAGTAAAATATTGTCTAACTAGCTGTCTACTATCTGGCAACTTCTACAGCCCAGTCACTCTGGCAGTTTATAACAGGATTAATCTTGTCTGATTCAGATGCAAGGTAGAAACTTGCAGCTGTGACAGTCACCTCTCCAGATTCCTTGTAGTGTCGATGTGAAGTGACAGTCCCTTCCAGGGCACATGTCACACCACTGCAGGTACCCATCTTCAAGGTGGTAAATGAACCCTTTGCTGCCTAGGGAACGGACTAAAAACTCCACTGTGGCCACCTGCACTCAAGCAAACTCTGGCTCAAAGGGGCCTGGCAGCAGGAGAGCTGGGTCTGGTCTCCTGGCGAAGGTCACTCACAGCAGCTTTCCAGCTGCTTTGCCATCCCCAGCTGGACTGGGATCCTCAGTGCACCCCACGCCCCAGGAAGGATGGTGACAGCAACAGCCAGTCTGCAGAGAAAGGGCAGGAGAAATACAATGCCAGGCACCAGCAGCAGGGCTGCAGCTGCTTTATATTGCTTCTTGCTGGAGATTATGAATGTTAGCTCTGGTTTACCAACAACTCATGCTTCAAAAATTTGATAAAATACCCCAAAGGATAATTCCTGCTGAACTCCATCCCTACTGCCACAATCAATTTGTATTATGACTTTGTTCTGGGGACATTTCTGCAACCACTTACGCGAGGGGCCCAAATGACTTGTTCCAGCCCAGCCCAGCCCAGGCAGGCTGCTCACATCCACGCTGGGTCACAGGCAAAGGGAAGCAGTCCCAGAGAGGCTGGCTACTACTTTAACAGGGATTCCAGCCGAGATCCTGCAAGTGAAGCTCCCTGCAGAAACCACCAAGCAGCCTTGCCAGATGCTCCTGGACCTCTGCAGAGCACTGGCCAAGGAAGCCCTCGGGCAATCAGATCTGCCCCCCACCAGCAAGCCCCAAGCTCTCACAACTGGCTTCTGCTGCATCCCAACCTACCTACAGGGTTTGCTGCCAGTCTGTATTCTGATGTCTGCTCATGTCAAAATTTCAAATACAACAGATCCTGTGTTCATTTAGGTTTTACTCATCTGAAACTCCTTCTTAAATGCAATCCAGATGAGCTCCTTGGCATGGATAGCACCTGACATGGCTACCCTCGCTGTCTACGCCGCCACTTAGCAGACTGTTTTCAAAAGGGAGCAGAATCATTTTAGATAGACTGCCTTTCACTGTGGTTGGAAAGGGGATCCTTGATCCCCTCACCAGCTCAGGAAAGCACTGTGTGTCTTCACTGAGCTGCTTGTGATGCCTACTGGTTCTCAAAGACAAAACACATGGCTTACCTCTCCCTGGCACATAGTACAAGTCACTTTGTACATTGTCACCTGGCTATAGACACAAGAAGATGGTATCATGCGAAGCGTGCAGGTGTGTCTGCACCTACTGCCACAGAGGGGTCTGCTGCACAAAACAGGGCAGGCTGAAAGCAAACCCTCAAAAGAGATGCTTGGTCCCAGATTTGGAGTGACTGGGAGCCACGCCTTGTATCCTACAAGGCTAGGGAGCAAGAATTAAAAGGTCTAAGCCAGTCTAGCTAGGAAGGTCATGGCAAATGGTAATAAATGCCTTTGAAGCATGTGCTTCATAGTAAAACAAGCAAGTTTAAATCTGGGGGGAAGACATTGGGATTCTCACTGCAAACATGGCAGAAAGCTTGGGTATGGGTGCTAAAGCAGTCTCTCAAGGCACAGGGCTGGGATCTTCTCACCTCAACCTTTCAAAGCTAGGCAGAATGAGAAATAATAAGTTTGGCTGGAAAAGCATATCAGTTTTTTCTGCCATTAATTTTTAACTCTCTGAAAAATCAGCTTCTCATCCAATAGGCAGATGACACTACGACTAGGAATAATCATTTGATGGTGGTACCCCAGTGCAGATGTCAAAAGGGAAGCAGCAGCAGGGAGGTAGCACAACTGGCCTAGCAAGAGAGGTGCAAACTGCTTCAACCCTGACACACAAGGGGCTAAGCTGCAATGACAAAAGCAGGAAGAATGAATAGGGTCTGGTAACTTTTCTATGACAGCAGGGTTTGCATACAGGAACCAGAATTATAAAAAAACAAACAACTGAAGATCTGTTTGTACTACTGATTAAAAAATAGCATGGGATGTTATTTTTTGTCCCTATGTTCTACAAACTGGTCTAAAATTCCAGAACCTAAACAAGTTTTTTACTCTAGTAACTGCCATCATCTAAAACACCAGCTGAAATAAACTCACAATACTATTAAATCTAACACACAAGCACTTTGTACATAAAGTACAAAGCTATGGGCTACCCTTCACCTCTGATGACAATCTGTAGCTACACTTACACCATCTTTGGCCATTTGTAAATAAAGCTACAAGCAAATTCTTTATTCTCAGTGCAGTGTGTGAAACATGTGAGGTTTTTGCCATTTCCACAGCAACTTGCTTCACCTACTAGCCCCTCAGGACAGCTTGTGAAACTAGAAAAAGTAGTGTACTATCCACTGCTTCTAATTAAAATCTTACTGTCTTGTGGTCAGAGAGCTCTGGAGAACTGGCGAGGTCGTGCGGTTTCCTTGAGGTCAGACAGAAAAAGCACACTAGACCAGGGATGACAGATTTCTTGGCTTGTCCATGCAATGCAGCCCTCCACGGCCTGGGCCAGAAATGCCGTCATTGGGAAGCTCTGGTTCCTCTCAGTAACCTAACTTTAAATAGTCCAGATCTTTAAAGGAGAAAATCCCTTGTAAACACACCCTCTCTGCCACCACTCTCATGAGGGTACCAAGAGTAACTTTTTCCCCCGAAGCCTTCTTGCACCTGCAGATGTTGCTCTGGGAGCCAAAGTGGCTCCAAAGTCTGTGCCAATCTTTAGCCACTCTCTGCAGTTTTTCTGTATCGTTGAATGCCAGTAAGTGTTCACACTCCAAGTAGTATCTGGTCTGACCATTTGCATGTTCCTCCAGCTGCTCAAGAGCCCATCTGCTCAGACAGGCTTGCTGGCTTCACTCACTGCACATGACCCAATGTTTCCATCACTTACCCTGGAGAACTTGGGGGACACATTGGTGAGGAAGTGACAGATCTTTGCATTTGTGACACATTCACTCCATCTGTTACCTAGTATTTTCCCCAGGTATTTACCTCTGGAGGCAGGAGACGTCTGTGCCTCTGGTGAGTTTCCAATACTCAAATCCACATGTTAAAATGGAAATAACATCTGAGTGGAAGGCTCCTAGTTTGGTCTCTACATTTGTATTTTCAATGACTAATTTTGTTTAAGTTGGTAAACGCAGCTGCTGCCTTGCCAGTTGGTGACATTTCCTTTTGGACTTCCCCCCTGGCTGGTGTGTCTCTGCCAAGACATGTAAATTGACTCATTCCTTGTATTCTTTTGCCTTTTTATACAATGCTTCAGTTGGGATTTGCAAAAGGTCCCTTGAGATTTATTTCCTTAAATAATCATTAGCCCTGCAATGCCAGACAGTCTTTCCTTACATGTTTTCTGAATTGTCACTAAAGCATCCCAAGCTCAGGATGCTGGATCTAACTGATGTAAAAGATCACTATATCACATCCAGTTGTGCTTTTTCTTATGGTGACTTGGTTATATCACCATCCACTCAGCAGCAACCGTACAGAGGTGACAGAATGCAGGTTGGTTTTACACCAGCATTTTCCATGATGGAAGGCTCTCCACTTGCTTCAATGGCTCAAGCCTGTCAGTGACTTCACAGCCATTAGAAGTACACATTTGAAAATAATAGATTAGTGTCTTGAAAAAGGTAATAAAAATATCCTCCCCAAGAGCTCCAAATCAACAATGACAATAAACTGGCAGGTGATCTTCCCCAAGCCAAGGAAGAGGAGAGGCTATCCAAAAATCTGGCCATTGTCTTATCTCCTGAACTGAAATGTCTGAGCTGAAGCTGTAAGAGAAAAAATTAGAATCTCCATTTTTCATTTTAGTTTGGGGTTTTTTTCATTTTTGATGATTGTACCAGTGAAAGGAACAGAACTTCTCTTCAACTGTTCCAATTGCTTGCATCCTTCTAAAATACTTTAACTGGAATGCAATTTCTTTGGATCAGTTGGATTATTAATTTTTTCATATTCCTGTATTTCTTAAAGAAGTCAGCAACTACTCATTCAGTCATTTTTCAACAATGGTCCCTACCTCCAGCTACTTCAAATTTTGGTTTTAGAGAGCTTTTCACATCTGCCTTTGTGCTATGAGACAGCATCTCTACTTGGGGATTTTCAGTTCCTTTGGCAAAGTCACAGTGCTCCTCCCACCATCATCACCCTTCTCCCGTCACTAAATAGCTTTTGCTTGCTAACCTCAGACAGGCCTACTGGGTGGTAGAACATGGCCTGTTGAGCAAAGGAATTAGCTTTTTCAGGAACTTGATTAGCTTCTTGGGCAAGTCTGTCTTCTTTATTTCCCTTGGGGCCCTCTACTTTTGTTCTGAAACTGACTTTCCTGCTGATTTTGCTGGATGCATTCAAATGTCCGATGTTGGCTTTGACATTTCCATCATTGGAAAACCCACTATCTGGGACTGCTCAGCTGAAAACCAGTTACATTTTTAGCAACATATGGCATATTCACTTTGTAGTACAACTAATTTACTAATTTTTCTTACTAACTCTCCTGCACTTTCTCTTTTTTTTTCTTTTTTGTATTGTCACAAAAAAATAATCACTTCTATTGCATGCTAGGATGTGCTGAAGATAAAGGTGTTTGCTTCCAATCTACTCAGACCACAACAATTTCATCAACTGCTGTGAGGATATCTTTACACTATGTCCAGGCATCACCAAGAGCCCAGAGACTGGTAGAGTTCTGCTAGCGCCCACCTTATTGCTTTGGAGACAGAAGATGACATTTGGCCATTGATTCCGCTGTTTTGTCACCAGCCCTAACCCCGAGAAATAAGTCACCCTTTTAGAAAGCAGATGTCAGTCTGAGGAATTTGGTCCAAATCTGCTGACAGCTCTTACCTCATCGCAGTAGTTGTCTGTTGGTAATACTGTGTAATTGTCATTTCATGTACTGCGTTTGAAATCTAGTTCAGAGCAATCGACCACTAATTGGTTCTTAGTCTACAAGCTATTTTTCTGCCTTGGAAGTCATAATTAATGCTACTCCCTCCGAGTTATCATCATCTTGCTTCATGAATATATTATAGCTTTGTTTTCATTCTTAAGATTGCTCTTCATCAATTCCTGGTCACAGACAGTTTGCTTACTCAAAGGATTTTACTTACTCTATTCCTCCATCTCTTTCCCCTGCATCTCTTTTGTTGTTGCAGCCTTTATTTCACTGTTCCAGAAACCTACTTTCTGTGGTTAGCTTTTTTTCCAAACCTTTCCCTAGAGGACTCTTCGGAGGCTTGTCTGGCTCACGGCTTTCACCAAAGCAGGTCGCATCATTTCACCCAAGACAGAACCTGGCAAGTACTTTGCTGGAACAGCTACCTTGCCATCTTCCTCTGATCTGCTGCTTTTCCAAGGACAGATTTTTGTCTGTAGCTGAACCCCAAACACAGAGTGTTGTATTACTGCTTTTCATCACTACCATGATGTTTGACCAGTTTGGTTTGGCCCATGAGACTCTACAACCTCACCCTCAGTGAGGTCAGCTGGAGCCTTGATTTGGCCTCTGGGTTCAAATGGTAGCCATGCACTGGCAGCTGCTAAAGGAACACAGCAGTTTTCCTGTCACCTACATTCTACTTGACAAGGATGCTGCAAGATGAAAAGATTCCGGGTACTCACATTTTACAGTAACAGCAACCATTTCAATACCTGGCTTAAAAAAGAAATTATGTCTTACCTCTCAGGAACGACTGTGTTTTGTCTCCAGAGCTGATGTAAATTGTTCATACCTTCTTCTGCATGACATTTTGCTTTGCCTCCCTCCCTGGTCCCCAGCACACTAATATGCTAGCAGTTATCACCACCTGAATCTTATGCAGGTTCACATTAGGACTCCCTAAATGCAGTGAAACAGAGAAACTCAACACCTATCAGACCTGGGAGAAAAAAATTCAGAAATTTTTTTTTGGCTACTGAACTAGCTCATATTCTTCTATACTTACGGTGCTATTTGGTTCAGCAGATGGAGAATGAAAAGGAAGGTCCCTTTTGCCAACAATTTTTACTACCTCACGCGAGAGATGTTAGCTACACTTGGGCCCCACGTAATACAGTAATTTTGGGCCTGACAATGGATAAACTGTAAAGGAAGAGCAGACTTTGCACTTGAATAGTCAGGCCACAGACCTGAAGCATTAACATTCAAAAGTCAGGCTTGAGGGAGAGCCAAAATGGGCCAGCAGTGTCGAAAAGAACAGTTCCTCATCATTGCAAAAAGTCCAGTCTTTCAGGAGACACACTCCACAGAGGGGAAGGAAATTTAACCCAGGGGACCAGTACCTGGGACTTGCTAACTCACTTTTCCAGAGCAAAACTGTAGTGGGTTACTATCAACCAAATGCGAGATGAAGGAGCAAGACCAAATCAGGATGTTATGGACTGCTCTGAAAATCTACAGGATGGACAATAGATTAGGTCAGTGCACTGGGGTCGTCATCTTTGTCACCAGCCAAGTTAGTGAATGGGTTGGGCGATGGGGTTGGAGATGGCGTGGGGAGAGGGAAAAAGGAAAAAAACATGGTTCAGGGTTAAAAGACAGTCTTCTGGTTAAAAAATAGACCATAGGAAAAGCTATTATCTGAGATATTTGGAAATTACTATCAGTCTTTTAATCAAGACAGAAGACAGAAACAGGGAGGACAAAGAAGATATGTTCAGAAGAACATAAAAAACAGAGATGCCTTAATGATATTTGCAGATAACAAGCTCTCAAGTAGTATAAATACAGTCTGAGCAAGTGCAACCAATATATAGCTTGCTTTAAAAAAGACAAACCATCTGCATTTCACCTCTTCATGTTAACGCACTGTAATAAACAAACAGCTATGGAAAGCAAACAACAAGGGATCTGGGCTGTGTTAAAAGGATTCTTGTATAACCCCTAGCAACTACTTGGTGCCTCAGCTTATACTCACATAAAAACCGTATATACTGCAACTGGTGTTTGTAAGATGGTTTTAGTTAAAATTGGTGGCTAAAATACTGTTTTAGTGTGTAACTTTGAGAAAAGTTATGTAATTTTTGCCACTTATGGTTATCTGGTACATCAATTCTCCCTAGAAACACACTTTTTTCCCCAAAGTACCAGAAGCATAAAAAATGACCCGTGTTTCTGAAACGGAAAGAGACTGGCATCCATTTGTTCAAATCCAGACTTTAAAATTACATAAGTGACACCACTAGACATTCTGGACCATTGCACTGTGGAGTTACCTCTTGCTGAGGAAGAGTGATCAGCAAGAGGATACACGACACAGCTGGGACCTGTCTGCACTAACTCCTTACACCAAGTCTCGAGGAAAGAACTTCCAGTGCAGTTTTTCACTAGTGAAAGGCAGGTGTCTGAGTAAATGCAGGTGTAAGAAAAATCTGTAGCTAGTAGGTGCCAGGGGAAGCAAAGAGGAAGTAGAAGGAAGACTAAGATTACTATTTCAGATTCCCAAGAGGACATCTATCTTCTGTTGCCCCAAGTAATTACAATATTGCTTCATTTTCTTTGATTATGAATTTTAATTTTGTGACACCTGATCTTCTTTGCTTGGCCTTACAATGGCTAGACAACAATTCTGTGCATAACCATGCTGCAATTTTGTTTCTACATCCTGGTAATTAGCCCTCTTTGATGGAGCATGTTTTAATACTATCTGTAGGTAAGCTGGGCTGCCGTCAAATCCATCGAGATTGGGTTTGTTCTCAGCTTTTGATTTTATTGCTTGTGAAAAACAGCAAATGCAGATGTGGAAAGGCAAGAACTGAACCATCAGCTCAAACAGGAATGAGCCCCAATCCCATTTCCCAAAAGCAAGAACTTTGAGATACACGGGAAGCCCAGAGAGCACACAGGGCCACCTTCGCCTTCATTACACTCCTCCACTTCTGTAACTCTCCCGCTTTCCATTTAAGCACCTGTTGAGCAGACAGAAGAAGAAATGCTACGGGGAAGAATGCCAAGGGAAGACTTCCTTGCAGAACATTTTTATTTCGTTGTTCATTAGCAGGTAGGCGACAGCCATACATATCAACGTGGGTGAGCACATGGGGCTTTCATGAAGACAGAGCGCCAACGTTCATTCCCAGGAGACTCATCTCACTTACGTGACGCCCACATTCACACTGCGATCACAGCTGCACCAGCTACAGTTGTCTTGGAGCCTCTGCTCTCAGGATGCTGGTTAAAGATATCCTAAATCCCAATGCCATCTTCCATTATTCTAAGTCCTCTGTCAGCAGACTCAACCTCAGGATCTTTTATAGTAATGGAGAGATTTACCAACAGCTTTACCACTAATATAATCTGCCAAGAAAGCACTTTTCATCATGTGTTTCAAAATATATATTAGTCTGATCACTTATTCCTTATCAACTTCATATAACAACAGCACTAAAGATCAGCAATACAAGAGCTCTTGATGTTTGCAACTTGCTTACAGGACCCAAATCTAAGAGACAGCATCACTGCATTTAGAAATGCCACATCAAGGTTTCCGGTAGCTTCAACATTTCCCATTTCATTAAATGAAAAAAGAGGTGAAGAAAGGAGGAAACCGTATTTCTGCTCCACTTACTTGACAAATGCAAGAAACTGCATATAGATCAACTGACACAACCTCTCTGAATCTTGCTGAAACACACAAACAAAGCAGGATCAACCCAGGCAACTAGAATTTGCTGTCGTGGTTTAGGCAAAAGGTTTAAAAACCAGAAGGTTTTGGATACCTTGGTTGAATGCTTCCAAATGAGTAACTGCACACAACTGCACACAAGTATACAGTGAATAGCAGGTTTCAGAATTCAGGGCCTATCTATCTACACCACTTCAGTGGTAATCAACAGATTAATTCTGTTTGACAATTTAGCTACAAGTCTCAGCCTGGAAGCACTTCTCTCCCCCCTACACCTAAATCACAGTCAGAAATGCTCTGAAGGAGATTAGGGAGATGACTTCGCCAAGCACAGAACACTGACCTAAATGTATTCCTCTTTAAGTAGGTGGAGGTTCCAAATTTGACTGAAATGGCAAGCTTCGGTCCAGTCCTTTTGTGCTTCTCAAGATCTGTGTAAGCTTTTAAAGCCTCTCATTTCTTTTAAAGCGGTTTCACTGCCCCCTAGAAGTACTTTCTGCTCTTAGCCTTTTTTGTTACAAACATACGGACAAATTGCACATACACATATTCTGCTGAAGCTAGAGAAATGACAGGGCTTGTGCTTCACCTGCTACATCTGAAAAAAGCAACAGCTGCAGGTGATGCTCTGGCTTGTGCCAGCACTTGGTAGTGGTGTTCTAGTGTACCACAGGGATGGCTGCTTCATCAAAAAATGTGCTCTGTAAGTGTTTACACTGTAAGCAAGGAGATCTCAAAACATAGGCTGCTGCCTTTCTTATTTTCATTCATACAACACCGTTAAATCAATGGGATTTACATGGACTAGCAAAGGACAAAATTAGCCTATTTTACTAATGGCAAAATGACAAGATATAACCCACCTCACTCCCAAGATTAATTACTTCCCAACTCAATATATTGAAAGATTCTTTCTGCCTAACAGAGTTATGTCAAATGAAAATAAAATAGTGGGGTTTTTTTCCTTTTTTCTTTTCTCTTCTCTATTTTAGACATGATGCATCTTAAAACTGAAATAATTAATTGCTCCATTTTCTTTAAAGAGTGGAAAAGGAGCACAGGCTGCTATGCTGCTTGGTTAGAAACATCAGACTGAGGCTGCTGACAACTCACTGAACCCTGAACTGTGACATCACAGCTGGCCATAACACAATTATTTTTGGAATATGGAGCTCTCTTATACACCAGTGAGGTTGCTGTTCCCCCCACCCAGCTGCTCCTGAGATTCTCACACGTGAATAACTGTGCCTGTACGGGAACATTCAGAGAAAATGTCACTGAGGTTTTGAAATGATAAGCAGAAAACACATTGTGGTATTAGTTCTGCTAAACATTATAAGACCTCAAATTTTAGTTTTTATTAGCTTCTGCAAGGCTGAATTTCCCAGAATGATGTAATTGCTGTCTCAAAATAATCTGAGAATGTTGGGTTTTTTTTCCCTCACACTACAGCTCTACATCTCCCCTCTGCTGAGCTACGTATAGAATAGCTAATCTGAGATCAACTCACACATTGGTTTCTAAGGAACGCAAATATAAAACGGGCTGAAGGATACCTAGGATGACACAGAGAAACATGTTTTGCACACACAGGGACACAACCACTTTGGCATGGTGTACAGAATCCTCAGCCCCCCAGCTCCCTGGCCGCTGCCGTGCACACTGCTCCCCATGCATGGACTCCGCAAGCCAACCCGGCCAGCCCGGCCTGCAGCTGCACAGCGGACTCCGTTTGGAGCTGCTGACAAACCAACGAGTTACTTGCTGTTATTACAGTGAAGAGTGCTAAAGGCAACAAGTTCTTAACACAGAGCCCACGAGGACACTTGTTCAATCGTTGCCCCTCCAAATATCCATGCTCAAGTGCTGGTCAGGGCCTGTGCCACAGCTGTGACAAAACCCAGGGCAACTCAGGCTAAGGGGGTCTTGGTCCACACACGGCTTCATGATCCCAGGGTGGGCAACTCTGACAGCATCCTGACCTGAGTCCTGGGTGTGGTACACCTAGACATGGCGTTTTCCTCCAGAAGGCAGTTTATTCTGGCTGCTTTGCTTTAACCTGCTTGCACCCATCCCTCCATCAGCAAATGTGGGGTTGGTTTACAGACTCTGTCCTGGGAACTGCATCTCTGCAGGGCTGCATGTGTGCACTACAGTTTAAGCACTTTGGGACTGCTCAGAGTGAAATGCATAAAATGCTAATGTATTACTAGACTCCTACAATATTTTTAAATAGCATCTCTGGTATATAGAACTATTTTACAAGCAAGTCAGTGTTCCATGACACCAAAGATTTTTATTTTATCTTTTAAAGTTTAAATATCAGTGAAAAGTGGGTGTTGATAGGATCTGCCAGCAGCACAAACAAAATGTATGAATCCAGACTAGAAATTAAACGATCTCTCCACAGCAGGGAAAGTAAGGCAGCACAACAGAAAAATATTCTACAATACACAGCACCTTGAAAGTATTGAACAAGCAAGTAGCACAAAGATTTCAAAGCACATTTGGACATGTGCTTCTTCAAGCAATATGTCAAAACCACTACCTTCTCCTCCCCTTCTTGACAGATGGTCTGACTGGGCCCAACGCCACACCACCAAGCTGTGATCCTGGCAAAACCCACAAGGTAAATAAGGCCAGGCACAAAGTACAACTGGATGGCAGGCATGTGAGTGCTGAAGGATAAGATCCTGGTGATGCAGCCAGCAGCACAAACTGATCTGAAACAATGCTCCAGCACAATGCCAAGAGTGCTCTAGAGGTAAATGATACATAGCTAGGGCTGTATCCATCTCCAGTTGAGGAGATGTTTAAAAGGTTAAATACTTCAAATTTCCTGGACAAATACCAACTATCTTCATTTTATTTCAAGCTACTATTAAAAACCGCCCCCAAAATCTCAACAGTTACTGATTTTTGTTTTCTCCTGTGCTGCTAGAGTAGTGTGAAGATGCAAGAAAATGCTACCATGCTCTTTTGCAAGACAGGATGTACTTCATGGGTACCAAACCACCTCTATGTGTGCTTTGTAAGATCAGCTGATTCCCTCAGAGCTAAAAAACACGGAGGAGATGCCAAGTCACATTGTTTGGGCATTTTTTTTTTTGTTTAGCATTGTGTAATGGAACCATCTGCATGAGAACCAATCAATAATCAAAGCCAACCATGGCCAGATGACAAACCCCTCTGCTTCTGCAGGTTTAAATGTCAAATTACCAGTGCCATTCCAATTCTGGTTCGTTTTTAACTTCTGATCAAAGCTAACATAGCTGGGAAGATAATGCTTTCCACCCTCCGCCTTCCCCCCTCCTCGCTGCTCTGAAATCATCTGTCTCAAAGCCAGAAGTCTAAATGAAGTGTAGGGCAAGTTAAAAACAGGGAAGGTTGCTGGGAGTCTACTGCCAATTCCACTCTGCAGTCACAGCTTGCTCCCAGAGCTCCATTAGCTGCCTGCAATCAAGGGCGGACGACTCAGTCCTGCTTGCTGTCCAGGTTTAATAGGTTCAGCTAGTTAATGAGCAATGGCTAGATTGCATTCCAAGACTTCATATCATTCACAAAGCAATTAAGTGTACACTTCATGGTCTCTTCCAGGAGCCCAAGAGAAGTGCCTCGTTCTACTGAGAGGATAACTGGAAGCCACAATTTTCAAAACTGAATAGTGTGACACAGTGGGAAACTGTCAGAATATTCACCTTCTCCAAGTATCACACTGAATGCATCATTCCTTTTTCACAAACCTCTAAAGGGCTCCCTCATCTGTACACCCCTGGATTATAGATTGCTCTTGTTAGATGAAAGCAAGAGCTGTAAGCCACTGGGAAACATCTCAGTGAGCTGCTGACAAAGCAGGCTAAGGAGCCATCGAGTTAACAAAACAGATCTTTAATCAGGAAGCCACTGCAAAGGCAGGGGTACTTTTTACATGTATACTTTTTACACATTCCCACCAGAGAACTGCAAGGCGCCTTGCAAACAACGAAACATTTATACCCAGATTTACAAAGCTCAGAAGCTAAGTGACTTGAGCCCTCAGGCATTCCTCACTAAACCAGGACTGTGTCCCTAGAGGGCTACCTCCAAAGGCAGAACTGGAGGAAAAGCAACCATTTCTATTTGACTTCCACATGCTCATTCACCCCCCATACTCTTGCACTACTTTACTGCTGTTAACTTTAGTGCTGCAATGACCCTTCCACATGTTTGTGTATTTTTAAATTCCCACTCCCAAGACAAAGATCCTTCTGTTTGTCACAGGAAGGCAACTTCTCTGGTGGTACAAAGCATCCTCAGCTTTAAGTGGCTGATTCACAGTTGGACCAAAGCTGGATCTTTCAGAGACTCTGAAAAGACAACTTCTTACATCTGCGGGCTTTTTCCAGGCTGTTCTGCTGAACCTGAGGGAGAAAGGAGTCTATCCTTGCTGGCAAGGACCTGTCTAAAAGACATTCTACTTCTATGTTACACCAAATGTTGAGAACCATGACCACAGAGCTTGTAAGCAGATGGCAGCCACACTGAGAGAATACCCTCCTCATCCCTTATACAGCACCCACATGAGACTTGCAAAAGCCTGGATATTTACTGGCTTAGAACTTTACTAAAAAGAAAAAAACAGCAAAAAAATCCCCAAACACTCAAGGTCCCTTCACAGTCTGTTTCTGTAAAAGCAGGAATTAGATTCCATTTCTCTGAGCGTACTGACTGTCTAAACTGGAGATGAGTTTAAGGAGGAAAAAAGTAAAAACCCCCTCTTTACTCATTTGCCAAAAAATTCTTCACTAAACTTTCAAAAAAGATTTTTGCAACAACACAAGACTGGTCTTTTTACTTTAAATGCAAAACCTTGGTGCGAAAAGGAAGCACAGCTGAAGGGTTATATAAGTTTTTTCTTCTATTATTCTCCATTTCCTTTGCACATGCCAGTCAAAACTATAAAATACTTGTGGGAGAAATGCAGAAGGCACGGTTTCACATTCCAAAAGATCTATTTCCATGTGCTGCATATGAGCCAGGCGACCACCCAGGAAAGCCAGGCAAACACACTTTGGCCCACCAGTGCTGCAATTGGTGGTGAGCAGCCCTTTCTATCAGAGCTTTGCCCTCTGTTTCCTATGAGAAATAAGCATCAAGCCTGACAAGCAGCCAAGCCTGTGGCTGCATCACCTCTAAGTCTGCCCTGAAACAGTACCGACGAGCAGACCTGCACTTTTATCCTCTTGAGAAGTGGTGTCAAGTGCAAAAATATTTTTAATAAACTGGCCACAAGAAAGAAAATGAAAAGGAATAGATAACTTGAATACAGAAGCCTGCAATACTACCACCTTTTTACTTGTCTAACCCTTCCATCTTATCCTTTTGCCCTTTGTCACAACACTTTTCATCCCAGTTTTATTAGGGAAATTAGAGCGAAGATGGGTCATCTGTAGTTTTGGGAAAGGCTACAATCAGCTATTTTCTCCTCCTAAGAGTCCTGGACAAGGTTACTTTCTTGTCCTACATCAAACACAGAAAGGTTTGGTAACTGTTGCAGAGTCACTAAAAATTAATCTGTCTGTGAGAGGCCAAGCTGGTTGAGAAACTGTAGGCTGGAGCAACAGAAGTAGGCATGACTTGCCTTCAACAAAGCAGAAGGCATTTGCTTTTAGTTAACAGGGTAAAGGGCAGTAAAACTTGGCCAAGTATTTATTTATTGGACCGGAGTGCCTGCAGCAAGAGAGGAGGGTGAGATGGTGTAAAGTTTTTGTAATCCCAACCTTGGAAGAGAGGTAAGTGAACTCTGGTTTCACTGCTGGAATAAGATAGCACAGAAAATCTTAGGTATGTGCTGTAGAAACGATGATTTATAGAAGTGAGGTGTGTGTGTGTGCGTCTGTGTAAAACCAAAAAAGATCTAAAAGCTCTAAAAGCCTTAAAGCTTTCCCAACATACCTCTTCTCTGACCTGTTGGCCATTATTTTCTGCCAGTTCAAGACAGTCAGGAGCACGAGGAAGCAACAAACCACTAGTGAGATTGTTGCTTTGCAGAACAATGCTTTCAGTTCAGTAGTGGGGAATGCTGACTTCAGTGGTACCCTGGGTGTCACTGAAGTGTACCCCTGGATCTCTCCAGCATGAAATAAATAAATTGAACAAAAGTTACAAGTATTAGTGGAGGTTTACCTAGTCTTGACACAAACCTCCACTCAGTGGTGTCGCTACTGGATAATACTTTAGTACAAGCTAGTATGTGGACCTACCAGCTGTCACTTATTTGGCTCTAAGTCATGTCCCCCCACTCAGTACAAGGGTAACATAACAGGGGTGGGCACTGAGAGACTCCCAACTCTGGATTTGAATCAACTCTGGTGAACACAACTGACTTTCAGTTCATAGCAGAGCAAAAACCCATGGAGATGCACCTGAGGATGCTGCAGTGGCTCACTGAATGTGTGGCAGGGAGCAAGAAAGAACAATGAAGAGGAAAAATGGGATGACCTTGCAGTGTTTAGCTGGGAGTGTCAGGCAATAGCTAATGCTGAGGAATCTTGCAATTTTGTTTATATTCTTTCACCACAAGCAGGTGTTGGGAAGCCCAGGATAGGAGGGGCAGGCAGATAAAAAAAAGAAAGAGGAACCACTTTTTTTTCTGGTGTGCGTGATCTATTCAGATGAATCTTTTTTACCGACAGGCTGTCTTCCTGGAATCAGCACGGATGCCCAAGTGTCGCTCTGGGGCTCTCTGATAAACACACGGCATACCTCAAGTGTTTAGTTTATGCTGCCTGTTTGTAGTGGAGGTTCTGATGGAAGTTCTGGGGTTATTAAGTAATTTTTAACAGAGACTTTATTAAAACCTCCTAGCTTTTTTTTCTAATTTAGATTTGTTAGGTTGAAGGTTTTTTTTATTTTCTACTATTATAGTTGTGTGCTGTAATGCTGATTATCTGAAAGGTGAGACATAAAGGACACATATCCATTGACATACATCTCATTTCTTCCCTTGATCACCTTGCACATGATTTTTACAGTGACAGATTTTGTACAGAGGAATGCTCTAACCTGCAGATTTCCCTCTACCTGCTGCTGCTCCTCGTCCAGTGCCACAGCCACCTCTCTCTCTCTCTCCCCCCTTCTTCTGCAGCTCTTTGTTACTGAATGTCACTGTCACTGGCTAACATGATTAGTGTGGCTGACATTGTGCCATTGCTCTAAAGGAAACAGGTAGAGGGCAAAACAAAAAAACCCCAACATCCAACCCAAAATCTGTAGCCATCTTAGGCAAAAGAAATCAGGCTCAAAGAAATATAACCAACCTCACTCTTTCCAGGTTAAGAGAAGGTCCTTGCACTGCAATAGACACGTGGCATTTCCACCAGCTCCTATGCTTGGAAAATGGGTACACTTCTGCCTGACCCAACACATATCATGGAGTACTCCAGCTCCCAGACATTAAAGGCAAAGATCAGGGGGTGAGGTGGGAAATAAAATTGTTAAGACCATCAAACTAATACAAACAGAATAAAAACCAAAACAGAAAAAAACCCAACCCAGCATCAGACGGGAGATAAAGCCTGACCTGTGATTCAGCAGATTCAAATGCTAGGAAGTACAACAGCCTGTGCACTACTGAAAGACAGCAGCAGTCCATTACATGTATGGATTTGCAGCACTTTGTCAGCCCTAATGATGTTACCTCATTAAAAGAGATAAATGCCCTACTGTACTACCAAAAGCATCTGCTCCTTCCTTCTTCTCACCTGTTCTCCATCAGAGCCATCAGCAGCAGTGCAGTGAAAACAAATCAAAATACAACACTAAATTCACTTAGAGCCACTTGCTAAGGTTGCTTTTTGTTGTTTTAATGTTAACATTTTTATGTCCTTTTTTTTTTTTTATGGGGTAAATCAGTTTCCTACCAGGTACCTCTTCTCTTGACACTAAATCAGCATATCAAAGGAAAACAAAGCCCTGTGAACCACCACGGCCCACTGGCTGTCAAAGGACTTCTCAGAAAATAAACTAATATTTACCTCAAATAATTCATTCACTGTTGAGTAAAATGATGCAACTTGAATCACAGCAGGTGAATTAAGTGCTAGGTAAGGGGGTGACAATAACTTCTGTCTGTTAACACCTTCCGATATGTTGCCACACTCAACACAACAGTTTTCTTCCAAGAGATTCCTCTCTACATGCAAAGGTAGCAGTTTACCATAATGAATGTTTTATGCATTATTCCTTTGTGTATAGGGTCTCCCAAGCACACATTATTAAAGTCTATTAAACTCTCTATTTAGCAGAATTACCAGTGTGCCTTTGGGGAAATTATTACAATGAAGCTGTACTGGTATTTAAACTCCAGTTGTTTAACAATCTTTTCCTAATCACCAATCCAGGTATCAACATTAAAGTGCAGTCAGACTTCTTCCAGCACAGCATAAACCTGTCTATGAGCTGCTTATAGAAAATTCATTTAAAAAATGAGTATTTCAACTTGGCATGTTTTTCCTAATTAGCCTCAGACAGCTTTTGCTTTAAAATAACAGGAACTCCTTCCTGATCCTCTTCACCAAGCAAAGCCCTCCACAGTTAAACCTGGTTACAGAAACAATTAACTCTTTGCAGCCATGCAGTTTCTATCAGCATACCAGTATCTGCAAGATACCAGCCTATTCAAGGAAAATTTGGCCAACAAGCTCCCATGCTTTACAAATGGCTTTTCTGTGAGAAAGGACCTGTCCTGCATAAAAGGGATGGAGCAATTCAAAAGCTGCTGAAACCCAGTGTATGAGCAAATACCTCCTCTGGTCCAGATACCACTCGGAGAGTTGAGTATGTAAAGCAACAACAACAAAGCAGTCACTAACTGTTGTTTGTGCCCCTCAGACCATTTCCCCTTTTAATTCTGCACAATACAGCTATAACTAGTTACTCTCTAAATGTGCCTGGTTTTGTGGCAATGAGTCAAACTTGGTTCCAAATTTGTAAATGTGTGTCTGTACCTCCCGTGACAAGCACAAATATTTTTCCAATGGGAAGAGCCTCACATTTCTCAGGCGAACAGGAAGTAAACTTCATCATACTAGGAATCAAAGGATTCAGCTTCCTGGGGTGGGGTAGAAGAGACCTAGGCCTCAAACTCTCAGGTTTCCTCCATGACCTTCAATAAATCACTGTGTTCCTGCCTTCATTTTTCATCAGTATGAAGTGCCCAGGGTTCTGTCTGTGGGGCAGTGAGGCTCTCCAGCAAAGACCAAAGATCCTTGCTACTACATTACATCAACAGTTTTACAGCTTCAACACCAGTTCAGTTCTCAGTCACCTTCTATGAAGAAAACAACATTAATGTATTGAAAAAATACTGACAACAATCTTACGAAACCAGTGGGCACAGAAACAAAATATAAGTAATGGAGGTGAGCAACAGGGCTTGACATCTTATGAAGACGCAGAGTTTAGGCCATCATACATACATGTTTTGATATGCCAGAATTAAAAGTTTATTTCCAAACACAGATAAATCATCACTGTAAGCTGGTATGTATACTAAAGATTCCTCTGACAAGTATGAGTCAGATACTGTATGCTCTTTTTGTCTCTAAAGCAGGCCTGTACAATTAAGTTGTTTCCAACAGGACCAAAGTCCTTCAGGGAACAATCCTTGGAAAAAAAGCACAGCAAACAGGCAGGCATACTAATTTCCCTATAAATCAATGGACAAAAGCTCTTCCTTTCTCCAGTTACAAAGCCAGAGCCAAAACACCTTCTCTGTTTTACGAACTCATTGACTTTGCTCAAGTTGCACATGCACCAGAGCAGATTTTGTCCTTGGGGGCAATGGGAGACCAGATCTCCTGTAAATAAGAAAGAAAACAATCTGTTCACCTTAACTGAAGTGGGATGAGGAATATCCCTTTCACCTGAAGAAGGAGACATATGTCCAAGAGACAAAGGGAAAACACCACTAATTTCACTACTTCAGTTTGTCTCTCCATTAGGAAAGACTCCTGTATACTTAAAAAGTTTTTCAGGCTTTTAAGGTTACTTTATGCAACTGCAGATCAGAAGCCCAAGAGTATCAGTTGTTGGCTTAGAAAAGTTGATGGTGTTTACTTCACGGTCTTCCACCCTGTTTGATAGGGTTGATCAAGAGTGCACTCTATTGCCTGAATTTGTCAGTCCCTTTTCCTATCACTTACTTCTTTACCTCAACACTAGTTTCACAACCATGAGGTGAGATGCTTCTGCTGAGCTGCACAAAATCCAGGCACACCTTTAGCTTAGTTAGTTGTTGACTGGCTTCACCCCACCAAGCAGATTATGGTCAGCTTCACAAGCACCAACACTGGCACAAGAGGGAATGGGGCAAGTCCTGGCCAAGGACAATGTAGGAAGAGAAAGGCAATGAGCAGTCATAACTGGGACTGGCATAGGCTGCCACAAAACCTCTAGTCCCTGACATGTACCAGAAGACACTGCGGGAAAACACGACAAGTGCACATTGTGGCATTTAACACGGGGACATTGCAATACATGTGTCTAACATTTCCATCTCGTTATGTCATTGTGTTGATTGCAGCAGACGACAGACCTCACAAAAGCACCTGGCAATACAATGTCACTCTTACTCCACAGTACTGGGCATAGACCTTCTTTTGTTACTACTGCACGTGGACCAGTAGCCACCCCAGCCAAGCTGACACTTTGTCTCTCCTGCCACCTACTGTACTGAAAACCAAAATATGTGTCACTAACTCACGTGCATTTCCACTTCTGTTTGGAAATACCAACCTTCAGTTTTTCTAGAAGTGTCACTGCATGCATATAGGAACTGCCTGCTGTCACCACTCCTTCAGCAATGCTATCCAGTGTTTCCTGATGAAGGTTAACTGCAGCACTTTGAGCTCTACTTAACTCACTGATGCTTCAGGGTTAAAATTAGCATTAAATTCTAAAAATTCTCCAGAGTTTAGGGCATGAACTCCTCTCCCCCTTTGCCCCATGTAGAATTAATCAGCGAAGATTTACTTTAAACGGTAAACAGGCTATGGTGCCCTACAAATTTCTGCCCCTTAATTTGCTATTACATCAAATGACAACACTCACAGGGGGCAAAACCCAGCAGAAAAATAACTTCCCATTGAGAGTGTGCTTGTCAGCCCATGGGCAGGGGTGAAACCCTTGCTGCACTTGAGCTGTGCAACCGAATGAGTGTCACCCAAGAACAGACCTGCCAGATGCAAGAGTCTGTTTCAGACCGTGGTTTACGCTTGTCCTTTTAACCTCTCACTCTCAAAATGCCAGCTGAGTGGGTGTGTGGCTGTGCCATGTGTACCCTCAGCAGTGCAGTGCTACTTATGCATGACATCCTCCCCATGCAGTCCTACTGCTCACGACGTCACGGGCTGCAAAAAGAGCTTCACTGATGCTTGTGTCCAAGCGGTGCATACCAGGAGAAGAATTCTTTAATTGTAACTATTTGGGTTCTGCCATCTCTCCATACACCATTAACCATAGTGAACAGCAGCAACAAGTCTGAGCTGGTCCAGACTAGTCCAAGCCCACCACAGGGCTTCAAACCCATTCACGGTACTACATGGAATCCAATTAGCAACCAACCCCAAACCAAATTAGACAGATATCCCATGTTAATTACTTATGCCATCCTCCAAGAAGGCATGAGAAATTTATTTTTCGGTATTTTATTATTAATTTTGAAAAAGTATTCAAATAGGAAACAACAAGCTGAATTTTGTAAGAGAAATCTTGTTATTTTCCAGTAAGAAGGTTTCTTGTGGGTGCTGGTTTGTTTTCCCATATATGGCATTCCCTTTTACCTAATCAACAGCTTGGGACTCTATGACAGCAGCTATCTTTGATAAAAGGAGTATTCTGATGAAGGAGGAAGACATCCAACATTTGCATGATCCAGTAAGCAAGCAAATGTATTTATTTATGCTGTGACCACAGTAATCAAGAGGTATTAAATGTGAAATGAAGCATCAGTTAAGTGCATTTTAAATCTGATTTTTCACTGGTTGCAGTAAGGAAATGGTTGACTAGCAGGACTCTTTAGGGTCTTTACAGGCTGCAATTAGTGAAGCAGATACAGAAGATAAATCACTCCACTCCTGCAAGAGCAAGTCTTACTTTTGCGAGTAATCGTGGGCCTTTCATCTTAGCACTTAGAATTTGATCAAGTAAGAAAAAAAACATTAATATAATTCCACTCACTCTCAGATAAACGTCTCTGAAAAATGAGGACATCTCTTTTCCTTAAACAAATCTGACAAGGCTATAACTAAAAATATTTTTGTAACACACAGAGTTCAGTATGAACATAGGAAAACAATTGGCATGAGAAACCAGAGTGTCTAATCCCAGCTATTTAGCCACCAAAATGCTTCAAGAGCTGTGATACATCCACTTAAAAGCCAAATGTGGCTCACAAATAGCTATTAAACATGAATGAACTTATCAAGAAGCAACAGTATGTTCCCATTAATCGTACAAAGCCTGCAAAGAGGTTTAAAAAAATGGTATTTCTACAGCATCTGATCAGAAGCGGCTTTTGCCGATGCCAATTTCATTTATAATGAAATCAAGGCAAAAAACTAAAGTATCGCATTAGCAGTTAGTAATGCTACAGGAACTATCAGTGAAAAGCTAATGAAATGAACAGAGCCTTAAAACAGCTTGGTATTTTTTAACACAGACTCGAACACCTGCTACTGCAAAGGCTGTGTCAGAGCGTGCTTGGACATCCTCACTAGCAACTTTCAGACAACTCTCAAAGTTCCCTAAGGATGCTCCAAAGGAATTCATGGAGGCAATTTCACACACAGTGTGCAGTCTGGATTGATGTATCACTGAACCAACAGGCAAAGTTTAATCTCCACAAGAACTTTTACCTCTGCCGTGCTTGACCACATGGAAGGCAAAGAGACTTAAAGCTTGTTAGGTCTACGGCCGACAGAGACTTTCTAACATAAATGGAAGTTGGATGATAAGCAGGTAATAAGCTGCTCCCAGAGTTTCCCTGGCTTTGAGAAGAGTGAAGCCGCTGGGAGAGTTTCAGAGCAGATTCTACAAACAAGCTGTTAAGAAAAGCCGCTACCCAGAAGGCTCGACAGGAGGAAAAAGGATGCACGGAAATCACAGTTAATGGGCTTTGGCCATATCCAGAAAACAGCTAGGTTTCAAATACATTACAAACAGTCCTGCATTTCACTGCTGCAACAATTCATTGCTGGATGAGAAAAATTTACATAGATTTAAAGCTCCTCAGAAATTTAGATTAATCTGTTTAGAATAAATCTTGCCTCTCCCCTGGAATGCCCTCTAGATGAATACATGGCGAAGAGGAAATTGCCACCACCACACTATAACTTCTATGATTTTGTGTTAGGGGGAAGGCAAGCTAGGGATTTATTTATTTTGAGGTTATTTGCGAAGTCCCATAAATGAATGCTTGCCCCATCCCCCTTTGATATCACTGCGGAGTATTATAAAGTTTGCCTAAGTTTTCTGAGGCAGAGAATCACTATCCTGTTCCATCGAGAGGATAATTTGACACCAAACATAGAAGGTTACCTCTCTCCCAGAGCATCTCTCTTTGGCATAACATAAGAAGGTTGTAACCTCAGCAGGAGGTTCTCAGTACTTCCCTTACCAAGCCTTGGTGAGGATCTCCTGATCTTCCCCCAACCTAAATGGAGAGAATTAGTAGCTTAAAGCAGGAATGAAAGAAAATTTGCCACAGACAATGTCCTCTACCTGTGCAAACTGATGCCAAGCACAGGACATGATTCAACATGTATCAACTCCATACTCATTCCTCCTCAGATCCCAAAGGAGGCAGCGCCACAGTACGAGTGAGAAGGGAAGAGGCCAGCAGCAGCAGAGAAATTTCTAGTCTAATCATGAGACAGACAGAAGAATGGAAACGATAGGAGAAGTGAGATAAAAGAATTAAGGGGCTGATAGCATCAACACACTTTTAGAAGAAGGAGAGGAAGTCGAGCGGCTGTGAAAGAGGGGGAAGGAAGAGTAAGGCTGATTTTCCCGATAGACAGGTCATGAACAGTTCCTGAAACCTGCCTAGTCGGGCTGGTTGTCTGACGCAAAGATGCAAAAAGCAACACATGTGGCATCTTTGAAGCGGAAAAAGGAGACGCTGGGGAGTGGGGCACTCTGCAGGGGAATTAAAAGCCTACAAGTCTTCTAAGTGCCATAAATAGAGATGAAGCTAGAACTTTCAAACCAATAATGAATGTGAATAGTTTAAATAGGAGTTTTGCAGAATTGTCCACTAAGACAAAAATCTTAAAAACTGGCTCTTCACAAATGCCTTTTCTTTTGGAAATCCCACACCCACTGCTGGGAGATTAGCTTTACAAAGTGAGAATTTAACTAGAATTGCAGCTTTGGGTAACAACAGGAAATGTTGCTCACAGCAACAGAAAATGTAGGATGATTAGGTTTTTGGGGAAGAAGGGAAAGAAAGTTACAGTAACTATGCAAACAGAATAAATAACAATGTCATCCTTCTCCAGGACCTCTCTGAGGATCTCGGGGCAATCTACAGGCATTCACTATTAAAAGCACCATCTAGGTCCCAAGCCTGGCTGTACTCATCTTTATCCCTCTGCTGATCCTCGCACCAGACATCAGCTGATGGGCAGGGACCCCATCAGGTTTGTGCAGTGCAGGACCCCAGCTGGGACTTGGGATGTTGCCAAGCGCTCCTTCAACATAAGTAATTAGGCGGCCTCATCAAGAGACAGAGAAGACAAAAGGTTTCCACCAAGTGAGAAAACTGTTAAGTGAGAGAAGGGAAGGCTCTCCTCTCCCCACACTGAACGTGCTGTGCTCAGCAGCGCAGCCCAGAAGGGCAAGCGGGCTGGGAAAACCAGCTGTCTTTCAGACAAAAGTATAAAAAAGAAGCAGGAGGAGAAAAAGGGAAAGCCAAGGTCAAGTTAGAGGGAGGCAGCCTCCAGACAAACCCGCCCCTCCCCTCCCCAGAGGAAAGCACCTCAACAGACATTGCTGTGGAGTCAGCAATGCAGAAGATACTACTCAGCAGGGGAAAGGGTCATGTTAAAATACAAACGCATGTTTACATGCTCCTCCAAGTTCCTTAACTGTAGCTGAGAATTTTTGGAAATACTTTGTATTCGACTTGTTTTATTGCACATTTACCACCAATTTCCAGTTCCAGTTTCTACTTCTGTTCTTGATTTTTAATCACCACTGGGACAAAACAGTAACATTCGGTACCGCCTTGCTAAGAAAACAGGAGTAACTGGGAGTTATATTAACAATACTTAAATACAGTCTATTTAAAGGTTTGAACGCATCTTGTTAGAACACTGCATAAATTAACCCAACCTAATTCTCTAGGATGTAACAAGATCTGAAAAGCTCCAAGTTTCATGTTCTCTCTTACCACCCACTTAAAAAACCAAAACCCAACATGCTGGGGTTAGCTCAGGTTGCAAACGAAAACAAAATTCACATCCAACTGAATAAATGCAATTTACTCCTTGATGCAATGAAGATGATGCCACAACGGCCCAAAACCAAAGCAAGAAGAAGTTCTCTCCCACCCCCTCCATGCATGTCCCCCTTAATTTTTGCTGTCAGTGATGTGCCCCAAGCCTGTCTGCTCAGGATTCTTAACTGCTCCCTCCTTGTCTCCCCACTGCCTTAGACCATCCCTGGACAGAGCGAAGCGCACCCTACTGCTGCTGGGCTCCCAGTCTCCACCACACCGCTTGCATTGGCGGCCAGACAAAGCAAACTCCAGTTGCATCACGGAGCAAACTCATTTTCCAGCAACCTCCCAGCCCGGAGTTTACCGCTACTGTAATCCGGTGCTGTCAACAACGCTGCCTTTGTTGCGTGCCCGTGTGCGCCGCTTGCTTGCTGGTTGGATTGTTGTTTTGGTTTTTTTATTATTATTTTTGTTTTATTATTATTATTTATTTTAAGGAGAATTTTTGTTTTAAATGCGTAATCTGTTTTCAAGAGATTTCTCCGTGCTGGCTCCACCCTGTACTGTAAACGAGACATTACCTTATACAAGAATGAATCTGCTGCATTCCTCTGTCTAGCTGCCTCGCAGCACATTTCCTACGCTCGCAGCAGCCCCAGCAGTGCACGCTCTCCCACCCCTTCCCCCCCACCTTTTTCTCTTTTTTCTTTCCCTTTTTTTTTTTTTCCTTTTCACTGCCTCGCTGTGTTTTTGTGTAAATGATCTCACATGACTCAACAAATCCATCTGCCTGGAGCAGGCCAAGTTTGGAGCCTTCCCAGGAGGGAGGAGAAGAATTGCTTTGTGGAAAGGACCTGGAGCTTTGCCCTTTCTCTGGCTCAAATTACCCGCCTGTCAGGCCTGACGGATTTGGCTAAAAATAAAAGGAAGCGGGCCGTGAAAAGGAGATGAATGAGCTCAGCAGTTCCTTAGATAACATGGGGTCTGGTGTCGCCCAAAGATCCCAGAGCAGGAACTTCAGATGCCGGACATGTAGGTATGGTGCTGCAGCCTCAGTGAAGTCGGCTGCTTGAGGACCCAAAAAAAAAAAAAAAAAAAAAAAAAAAAGCAAACCCAACCATACACTGTTGGAAATAAATGGATAAAAGATGCTCAAAACAGGAAAACTGCCTGCTGTAGGATTTGGGCTTGTAAATGGGGAGATTTACAGGGTTTCCAGAGGGGAAAGGGGCGTGGGGGGGGTGTGGCAGGGGGCTGTACGTGATGTCAGCCTCCTGCCCTGACCAGGGAGCCTCTGCATCCTTCCTGCAAATGCCTGCCCAGCGCCCGCAGCGGGTATTAAGCACTTAGTTTGGCAATGTAATGACACACTGCAACAATCTGTAATGCGAGGCAGTCAGCAAAGCCCTGGCTCGAAAAGCTCTTTCTCCTAACCATTAACCATATGTTTGGCTCCGCCGCCGCCCAAGCGAGCGGGTGTTCCAGCGCACCATCTGGTTTCTATCCACACAAGCAACTGCAAAGCACAGAGTATTTCCCTCTGGAGCTGCGTCTTCCTCCCTGGCCCCTGATCCCCACCCGGCTCCCCACTCGTCTGCTCCCCATCTTCCTCCTTTGCCCCTTTCCAGTGGCAACTTCACCTCCCTGTCCCACTGATGGCTCGAAGTGGTGGAGAGACCGCAGCCACCCCACCAACGGTGCGCCAGAAGAGCAGGGATGCTGCGTTGTGCTGCCCTCCACGAGCTCACACCCCTGCACACGTGTACACGCACACTGAGAGGGACTGCATCCCTCATCACCAATGTCTGGGGTACCACATTAAAAAATAAGTGTGTTCTTGAGCGGTCCAGGAGCCACTGCAGTGCCCATCACATCTTGCTCACGCACACATGTGCACAGGGACGGTTCAATTTGGATTACATCAACTCCATGCCGACACTGCAAAAGGACTTCAAGAATGTACCTAACAACAGGAGGACCATTAGCAGTGTTATCTCCTGCTCTCAAGCAGGGCTTTCTATGCTCATCGGGTGTTGGTCCCCCATCCCACCAAAATAAGAAGGCTCTGGGGGAAAAGAAATGAAGTAGAAAAAGAGAAAGAGGAATGGAATAAGAGCGTGCTGAAGAAAAAGAAATGAAAATATTTACTTTTCCTGCAATAACTAAACAAGATCTTTCTGAAATGACAAAATAAGCTTTCAAGTGTTACATTTTAGAAGGTCTTGTACCATATGTTTGCTTTACGATTTTATGAATTCTAACTACTATTTATGTTTTTAAAGCACTTCCATCATTCCATTTGTTTCTGAAGTACCTACGGGACATCAGCAGTAATTTTTCCCTCAGGTTGGCTAATTTAAGATTAATCATGACCTACTGCAAGTAAGTATTCAGGGATGCAAGCAATAGGATATTCAGCAATAACAACACTTGCTCCTTTAAAATAAGTTTATACTCTGCAATGAGTCACACATACAGTGTTTATCCAAGTTACCAGTGCTACGAGGAAAAAAAATCCCATTACATTTGCAAATACACACAAATCACAGCTGTAAGCACCCGACTGCCTACACCAGGACTTGTTTCTATGACTGGATATTGATTTTTTTAATAATGTGTCATTATACCAATGTTGATACAGCAACTAGCTTCCTGAGTATGCAATTTAATACTAAAAAGAAGCTGGCTTTAGGAAATATCAAATCCACACCCATTCACATCCTTTTTAAATGTCCTTTTTGGTCATGACCATAGCAATGCAAAGCCACAACTGCTTTTTTTCCAGCTTGCATCTAACGAAGAAAATGCATTATCAGTTAGAAACAGCTCAGTCTAAGGCAATGAGCTTTGCTGATCTGTTTCTCAACAAAATACTGCAGAACCTCCTCAAGTGTTGCTGGAAACTAAGAGTCTACATTGGAAAATATGCATATTTTTCAAACTTCCTCTGGATGAGAAATCAGTGAACGAAAAAGCACACTGTAGGCCCTTACCCTAGAATCAAACACGCGTGGGGAAAACCATATGCTTGTGAAAAGCCTGATGACTTCACTAGGATTGCCTAAGAAGCTTGAGAATAGGATCTGCTCCCAATTACAAACGTGGAGTGCAATTAGCACTGCAAACTCCCCCTGTCTTCATTTTTCACTCCCCTTCAGTGAGGGGAATAATTAAAATGATTAAAGCCAGAAGAGATGCATTTTAGCTAGCAATTTATACTTCCTACAAAACTGGATCTAAATATGTTAAAGTCCATTATTTTAAGATAATATGTTGCAAACATTAGTAGTATGCTTAAACATCACACATTAGGTTTCCTACAGCCATGCAATGAGAAATTGTCTTCATTCACACACAGAAAACAACCAGCAGTAGTCCTCTAAAGCATTAAAAGGTCTAGGTGTGGGTCTTTCAGCAGATAATGATCTGCTCTGATCCAGAAATCCTTTTAAAGGGGGAATTCAAAGGAAATATTTGTAGATTCAGAGCTCTGCAGTCTGAAGGGACAGCTAATCATTTGACCTTCTTCCATGAAACAGGCATGGAGCTTCCCCTCCTACATCAACGCAGCTGCAAAAGGTTGAAGGAGAGAATCTCCTAGGGTTAAAAACAAACCCATTAAAAAATCCCAAACAAAACAAAAAAAACCAGCCTCAGATTCAACAGCCTGACATAAAAAAGGAAGCTACTGCAGCCCCAGCATCACTCTCCTATTCAGCAACCACTAGCGCTGTGGGAACACCCACACCCTCTCATCTGGTCTGAATGAGTTAACAGCCAGCCACTGGGTCTTGTTATACCTTGTCACCTTCCTCTACTCCTCAGCCCCTAACAAAGGGCTGCTGGCAGCCTGAAACCCAGACAGTTTTTAAAGCATAATAAAAAGTGGTGTCACATTATTACCTGAATCCACCAAGTCCTCCTGCCAGCAGTGATGTTTATGCAATCACATTTTCCTGTTTTTAAAAACTTCTCTCTTGCCTCATTGCTCTGTGTGAAAAACAACACAAAAGAGAAAACTGATTAACTGCAAGCAATTATCTGTTATTTGCATTACAGCAGTTTCCCAGTAGATATTCAGGTCTTTTGTGTACTGCCTCATCCCACAAAAATGTTAAACAAGAAAAAGTCCTTTCCCCAAAATCACTCATTGATCAAACAGAAGCAACAGCTACCAATTTGGAGAGGCAGATGAGATACCATAGCCCATCGCCTGAAGTGCTACACAGGAGAACACAGCTCTCCTATGCCCAAATCCTCTGCCCTCTTCCGAGGGCATCCTGCCTGGCAGCACCGGGACCAATGCCAAGCAGACAATGTCACCAAAAGCAGAAATACGGAGGGAGAGAAAGGTAATTAAGTTTCTTTCAGTTTCAACAACAAATACATGCCACTAATAAACACAGCAGAGATGTAAAAATAGTACCTGCAAAATTACATTGACAGTAGATTATTTAATCATAAAGTTTCCCCAAACTCTGCACCTACAACATTATTTAAGTAGTAACTCCACTTAAAATTCTCAGAAGGGTCTTTTAGTGTCTGTGTTTACTCCTCGCTTCCCATATTAGTAGCATTAAGCTTTAGTATCAAATTCTCCTGCCAATACACTTCATAGAAGACATTTCAGCATTTTAATAAGGAAGAAAAAAGCCCATATGGTAGAAACCCAACTGAAGACACAACCTCAACCCCCAACCTCTCTGTATGGCCAGAACGCACATCATAAGTAAAGGAAACTGGATTTTCAAAACTGGAAATGCCATTAGTGTATTTAATTGCTTGCTCTGAAAGCAAACAAAACAAACTCCTTCACTTAAAGAGATAAAACTCAACCATGTGTTCATGATCCCTTACTTACCTTCACAAGGGCATACACAATTAAACCCAGACACACAGCACATGGTGGGAAATAGGGCTGTGATACCCTTCCTGCATTTCAGGGCTCAGGAATTTGGCATACTTTGTCCATTGTTGACATGGATGACTGGCAAAAAGTTTTGTTGCAAGATTTTGGTCACAGTGGTCTGATTGAGACATTCCCAAAAAAAGTCACTGGAAAGACCAAATCCTGGCAACCTCTGGAACAGAGAGGTTAAACCTGGTTTAGCCTGATGCCACGTGAAGCAAAGAACACAATCTAGTCCAGGGCTGAGGACAAGAGAGATGACCTTTGTCACTGGGATCTACTGCCAACCAGGGCAGGGCCATCTCCCAGGCAAGGAGGGTCTCCTGCTCCATGTGAATTCCCTGTGGCAGCCTGGAGACATCTATGCCCAAAACAGAGCAGCCAAGAGGTGGGCCAGGGGATGGCAGGGAAAAACATGTCACAAGAAGAAATTTCACTTACTGGGGACAGAAAATTGGAGGTAGGACAGGGAGGGAGTGAGAATAGCTTAAGGCACGGAGGGCTGCATGGTGGCTGTGCAGCTGCAGCACTGCCAAAGAATCACATTCAAGACTCAATGACACCAGGGGATACTGCCATTTGTTTGCTTCCTGCAAAAATCTTTGGTGCACCACAGGTATGTTGCAAGAGAGAACACTGATGAGTTCAAGCACTCATCCCTCAAAAGAGAGGGAAATGTGGTAGGTGAGCACTGCCTGCTGCTACTGCCTTCACTCTTGGCACACGCGATGTACCTGAGCTGTGCATCAGGGCTGCAGGATAAGAGCGCATGACAACTCTAACAGCTGTTGGCAGCAAGGATGGCAACCACCCTGACACTCCCTGCCACCCTCTCAGCGTCCAGGCAGATGAGCTGTGCCTTGGAGAGCTGCCACACAGCTCCAAAGAAGCACTACACCAGTCACTTAAACTCAGCATCCCTCAAGTCGCCATTAACAGCGAGTTCCTAACCAACCTGAAACCCTGGCTTCTCTCAGCTAAAACTAATGAACGGTCACAGCAGAAGGGAACTGTATTTCCAGTACACAAAATACTATGCGGTATGGAGACATCTCAGTAGCAAGGATGTCAGATCCTCAGGATTCTTTGTCCTCTTGTTTTAAGTCTCTTCCTGTAAAGTGAAGTGGCACTTCCCAAATCATTTGTCAAACCCTGAAGCCTGACACTGGTAAACAGAGTAAGATCGTGAGGAAATGACAAACTTCTTCAGTAGGATATGAGTACCGTGCCATAAATAAAAACTCAGGCCAAACATGGGACAGCAGGGAAAAAACAAGATGCTGAATAGGGAGTTTGCCCAGGGCTTGCAGCTACAGCTGGCAGTAGGCAGGCAACTTGCAGAAAGAGTGTGATGACATAGTCAAAAACTGTCCAGGCATTTACAAGATTTAAAATTAGATCTGCACAAATCCATTTTATCCTAGTCCCACTCTGAACTTATAGAATCTTAGAATGCTTTGGGTTGGAAGGGACCTTAAAGATCAGCTGTAATGTTGCAATGTATTTGTGTATGAAAATAAAATTCACAGTAAATAGCTGAAACTGCCTTGGATATTACGCTACCTTAGACACTCACAGTATATAACGGAGAACAGGTCTACAGTCAACCAAATGCACAACACAGGAAGACAGACCTTAAAGGTAAATAATTCAGGACTTGAATTCTTTAAGGTAAATAATTCAGGGCTTTAATGAATTCACTGACTGTAAATAGGGAGTTCCACTGAGAGGAACCCTCCAAACTGCCCTACATCCAATCCTCGGGAGTGCAGAGCAGAAAACTGTCAGCAGAAACATGTCTCAAACATTCCTGGCTATAGCAGCCAGGACTCTAACACAAAAGAAGTCTTGGACAGGAAAAAGTAGCTTCACAGACCGGTTCCAGTGCTCCATATTGTGACCATGAGCTGCTGAAAAGGAGGTGCAGTTTCAGAAACACCACTTGGGCAAATGGTGAGGTGGCTGTGAAGCAAGGAAGCTGACCCATGTTGCATCCAATGAAAGCATTGGAAAAACCCTTCAAGGATAGCCAACAGAGCAGTTTGGTCTAGCAGTGCTAAAACCACACAAGACTGTGGGTGAAGCTGTAAGCTCTTTGTTAACTATGACAGCCTGTAGATGAAAAGAAACCAGACAATCCCCTCCTCACTTCACAATCTCTCTTCGCTATCCTCTTCGACTGACTATTGCCAAGTGCTTTTATCCACACCTGGGAATTCCTGTGCATCCGTCAAAAAGCATCTCAGCCAACTAAATCCCATCAACAAAACACAAAATAAATCCTCATAAATTCCTAAACTACCAGCAAGTGTCCGTCTCTCCAGCCTGCACCCTCTAGTTCCAAGGAGCTGTTTAACAAGCAGCAACTATTCCTGACCAAGCAAGGAAACTGAATTAAAGGGGAGATGCAGCAAATTGTCAGTTGCTGCAAAAAAACCCAAACAAACCTACAAGGATTTTTATGCTGTCTCATACTCTAAAAGTAGTATTTAACAACACCCTAAAGTTGCCTCATACCCTATTACAAGACCTACATGAAACCAGACTGTGGAATAAAATCCCATCTTTTGCCGCCAGACAAGGGCATGTCAGCAGCAATAGCCAAGGCGCTGCAAGGTTGCTGACGAGCCTGGAAACACTGTATGGGAACATGCCTGTGGATCAGCAGTCAAAAACACAACTGCTGTTTTTGCTCCGTGCCCAGCAGAGATAGAGATCTCATCGCCAGCAGAGATCTGGGTCACCACCAGGAAGCCGGAGTTATCCCAGCGCCATCATCTTTTAAGTAATGTTCCCGAAAGAGGAAACAAGTATGTAGCAAGGTTTCATCCGACAAGATGCTGGTTGTAAACAAGTCCAACAACTGGGGGTTTCTTTGCTCCCTGGTGATATCATCTAAATGGAGAAACCCCCAACCAGTCTTGCCTGATGTCTTGTATCTAAAGTCCTTTACAGAACGAGCTTGCTGCAAATGCAAGGCTCAGACTGCAGTGTCTCACGAGCTGGCAAATGCACCTTGACTGCCAAAGTCAGCCAAATGAATACTTTTTAGCCTGGTGTTTGGGAGGAGGCAATCTGGTACTTCAAAACTGAAAACCCAAATCTGGGGAAGGAAAATGCTAGAAAGACAATGAAGTATCCATTTTAAACATATGATATTTGTGAAAAAGAAATGTTCTGAGTCTCCACACAATCAAGGACCTGATGCTTATCCAGGCGCAGGACTGAAAACTGGATCAGCTTTCCAGTCTCTGCTACCCAAAACTTTTGCAGCCTTCCCGTATGCCATTTCCTTGTTTACGTCTCAGGGTACAGGAGTTCAACTTTTGGAGAAACATGAATGGTAAACGTAGAAAGTGAAATGTGATATTATTTACAGAAGAGGAGAGCGCGCTGTTCACAAGAATTCGTAGGCGCACACATCCCAGCCCTGCTCCTCAGTCCAACACCCACTCCTGAAATCCTGTACCAACCAGATTAGCCAATGTGCACATGCCTGCACTCTTGTGGAAACAATAGTCTCTTTCAGTCCATACAATTATCTGAAGAACCAGGCAAAAACGTCATAGGAGAAGTTAGGAAATATCTGCAGAAAACAGCACACAAGATGAAAGGCAGAACAAGCCTTTTAACTTGCACAAAGTACATAACATGGAGGATAAGCACAGAACTTAGTTACCTAGCCCCTCTCCCAAAGCTCTCTTTTCTCCCCCCAGGATGGAAAAGGGGATTGTAGAAACAACTTAAAAAACCCCAAAACACTGGGGTAGTGGAACAGCTCCCTTAAAAACAGACCATTGCAAGCAAAATTCAGCTCATGAGCCATGGCAAACATGGGAGAAAATACACGCTCCCCTTAAGTGCCAGGATCTCTGGCAGATGGCAGGGATCCTGGCTGGCATGATGAGCCCTCCTTGTCCCCAGTGCACAACACTCCCTCCTTCATTCCCCTCCCAAACACTGCTCTGCTGCTGCAGAAAGCACAGAACTATTTTTTAATTAATCCAGCACAATGTTTGAGCTGCCTCAGGCTTAAGCCAAACATTTTCTGTCTTTAACCACTACAGCAGAACCAACTACAGAGAAAAACACTTCACCGTAAGGCTAGGGAATTGACGACTGAAAAGAAGTTGCAAGAGAGCCACCCCTGACCTCTCAAAATTTTGCCTCCAGAGGATGCAAAAATAAGAAACTGAATTTTTAATCAGCTGGGAAATGGGGCAGGGAGACAGTCCTAGTAAAATTGTTGTGAATATCACATAAAAGGCCTTATGGAGCTTTACCATCCACCTTCTGTTCCAAGCTGTAGGCCTCCAAATAACCTATCAGAAAAAATCCAGCTACCCACACTTTCAGGAAAGCACTAAGCACTCAGACATTTAAAGGACACACAGTTCTACAAATCCTTGTTTCTCCTCTCACAAGGAGCTGTAACTGCTGCAGGAAACACATGCTCCCATAACAAAGCAGGTATTTTCTGAATGCTGCCTATTTTTTTTTAATCATCTACTATGCCTCTTCCTACAGGCATGCTTATGTTAGAGGCAATACTAGCATTAGCTCTGCAAAAGAATACTGACTACCTGTTCTGCATGAACACCGTGAAGGCTAATAGTGGAAATCGTGGCTTGAACTCTGCCTTATGCTGAGCAGTCCATACAACCACTGGCATCTTACCACACGTGTGCTTCCCCTGCACTCATGCTCACTCTCTGCAGGATTTTACTACACAATTCATGAGTACAGTATTTTTCAAACTGTAGGAGCAAGTCAAAGCATATTTTGATGTGCCTGATTGCACAGAGACCATATGAAAATGTGAAACTTGATCACAGAAGAATGCAAGTTGCTTTTTCATTTCATGGCTCCAAGAGTCAGAAAGGGTGTGTAGAACCCTGATATATACCAGATGTTTTAAAGTATGGTGGAAAAACTGGTGTGGACACATTTGTCCATCATGAAAGCTCCCTGACAGCTACCAACTGGCCTTGCTATAGTGAGCAGGCTTGTTCTGCCTGTGAAAGATTACAAGCCCAATGGAATGGGAGCATTCACAGCTGTCATGCACATGTATAATCCTACTCTCTTTTCCTGAAAATAAATTTGACAAGTCCATCACTATGATGTGAAAAACGCTCAAGACAGAATCATTTTGTTACATATACACAAAAGTTGGGGCTGGAGCACATCCATGGTTTCACCAAGCACCACACTCAACCTCGGAAATGAAAGAGCAAATTTTTTTCATTTGTTTCCAGCAAGTCTTGAGTCAGTGTCTTTCAGAAAATTTTCTTCTGAATTTATGTTTGGATTTTAAAACAAGCAAATAAAAAAGGCTTTCACCTCAGCCACAACCCTCACTGCACTGGGTACCCTACAAATATATATGGAGAGTTCACATCCTGAAAAGACAAGTTTCACCTTCATAAGACTGAAGGTTGTTTTCTTTTCTGTTTCAATAAAAGGGAAGCTTCATCACAAAAACAAAAAGGGAAGGGAAAAAAAAAAGCAGCCTCACAGAAAAGCATAATTTCAGAGTAACAGGAATATGTATGTATCACTTAAATTGGCCCCTTGGGTGAAGCTCACTGCAGAGATCAAAAGTCTTTCCATGGACTTGAGATACAGCCTGGAGAGCTCAAAATACTGATGAGAGTGGACATCGTGACTGCATGGTGTAGGGGTGCACGAAGGCAAAACTCCTACAACAGCCATAATGCTTCCCAAAATGAGAAACCCCAAGGACTTTGAGTACCACAAAAGCACACACTCTCAAGAGCTTTCAGACAGCACAGTGATACAACTCACTGATGACACAGGGAGACAGATAACAGCTTTTGTGGGTGACTCTGCAGCTCCTATTTCCACAGCACATGCTAGCGTAGAAAACACCACAGGACACGCATGATGGAAAAAGGAGTCTCTCAGGCCAGGGTCAGATAAATACACACCAAGGCGAAGTGAGACCACAGCTGGCATTGCTAAGGAATACATTCAGTGCAGGTAGCTCAGCCTGAAAGGTGCAGGTTGTGCCCTGGGTAACAGGAGCCCCAGGCAAGAGGCCACAAACTGGTGCCACTGACCCCTTTCACAACAGAAGGCACAGGGACCAGTGGTGCCAGCCAGGTGACCGGACATGCAGAGACACAGCAGGAGACAGCGAACCAGCACGAAGACCCTAGACTATCTTGCACATGGACTGGAAGTGTAGGAAAGCCCAGGGCTTCCTTTGTTTCTGTGGGGCCCCTGTTTCTGTGTTACTGTACCACGGTTAAACAGCTTTAAACATCCAGATGTCTGGGGAAACCTGGTGCTGAGCTGGTAAGGAAACCCTGTTGGACTGTGTGAGTGTGGTGTGTGTAGGGAGGCAAGCAGGGCACCAGTCAGGTCACTGGAGCTGCCTGCTGCAAAGGGGCTTTGGTCCCAGCAGTGGAAATCTCTGGTCGTGGCACTGTGCCTGCCGGAATGCACCCTGAATGATCCCACAGGAATGTCTCTCAAGCTTCCCATATCCAACCCAAAGCAACTCCTTCACTGAACACCGCCTCAATTCTTTTTCTTCATATTGTTTATGGTCGTAAAAAGCAGTTTTGGAGATTTACCTAGGGCTTGTGAGGTGACAAAATATTTTTCTCACAATCCAGTTGAATAGCATTGCTGTCTGGTGTTTTCTTTTCACATTCCCTTGCGCACACACACTGGCCCCTTCTTTCCGCCTGGCTCTGCCTGAGGAGTAAGTAGAATTGTCAGCTCCTCCAGCACGAGGAGGGAATCACTGCCTCAGGCTCACACTGAAATCACTCATTTTCACACAGGACTGTGGAGATAATCCTTTGCCCAATAAATAGCCCACTTTCTTCCTTATTACTCCAGATGGATATGAATGAATGAATGGATGAATAAATGAATGAATGAATGAATCGCACTTTTTCTGAACACCACCTTCTGCTTTTATTGAGTACTTCAGTCACTGCCAGCTGCACCTCCTTGCCCTATGAGGCATCAGTAAAAGTTTCTGGGTCTGATTTCCAAGTCCCCTGCTATAAGTCTCTTCGAAGGAAAAAAGGTTGGATGCTGTTAGCCCTATGAGAAAACATGCATTTAGTCCATGACCACGGGCTCCTGAAACACAGCTGTTAAGTGCAAATCTCAGTTTCTGAAATTTTCTTTCTGCTGCCTCATTATCTTTACTACATGCCAGCAGAAACCAGAGTCCCCGCAGGCTCAGGGAGGAAGTCTTTATGCTTCCAGCTGCATCTAACTCTGGCTAGTCAACCAGATGCAAAATATTGCATCAACCTGATGTTTCACTTCAAAGTTTCAAAATTTTCCTCTTACAGCTGGGACTAGGTGCTTGTGGTTTCAGTTACCACTGGGGAAATGGAATCTCACAGCCAACACTTCAGATTACTTCCCAACACTGCTGGGCTGCCCTCAAAAGAAAAACAACCAGGAGATGCCAGACACAAAATTGCCTTAATCAGATATTTAGAAAATGCTCTGTAATACACAAAAAATTAAGTGCAACAAATTGAAATGAAGACTGAAGCTCCCAGTAAATCATCATTTTAATCTTCAGAGTAGGACAGAATCCCTTAGAAGTAAATCTGGCCAAGAAGTTCTGACCACTAAACTTAATCCTGCAGGTGCTGACTTCATGCCAGTTTTGTCTTCCAGCCAGACTGTTCCAGTTAAGCAGCCTTCAATATTTTCATCAGAATCCATAGACTGAAATTCCATTTTTTCCATACAGTCACGCACAGGAAAAAAATTCAACGTGCCAGCGAAGAACAAAAATACCAGATCAATGCACATACAGTTTTTAGAATAAAACTCTAATCCCTCACTGGGTAAGAAATCTCTTTCAAAGAAATGTTTATGTTAAAATTTAGAGTTGTGTTCAACATTAATCCTAGGGAATTTTACAACAGAATGTACCAATTTTAAAAGGATTCTACAGCCTTAATGAATTCCTAGAACCCATAGACAGAAATTAAATAGGGGGAACCTACAGTGTTGGCTAGACATATTTCAGTATTTGTTACCATAGAAACAAGCCAGTAGATTTAGGGTTTGGAGTTATCCTTGCTATAAAATATTAAACTTCTTACAGTTTTTGCATATGTATATTATGGCAAGAACACTGTCAATCCTGATAAAGCCCAAAGCATCTTAATTATTTAAGAGGATTTTAGCTTTTTTTTTCCCTTTTTCTTGACAGAGTATCTTTTAATTTATCTTTTTCCTTGATAGACATATTTTAACATCTTCCAATAGGAGACACTTCTGGCAGACAGAATAATAAACAAGAGATGAAGACGTATATTTCCTCAATGTTGTGGATATGTGGTATAGAAAAGGAACACACACATAGTCCAATAAACAAGATTCAACAGTAACTATAAAAATTATACCAATTAGCACTTGTGATAATTTTATCAGCTAAAAGTACATTAAATGTTATATTTCATTCGAAAGACAGTTCACACTTCAAATTTGGTGGCTTTGTTTTCAATCTTAGCAACAGAGAAATGCTGAAGTACAAAAGTGATTGAGATAACATCTCGATACTTCAACATAATCAAATACTTCTATCAGATACCTGAGAAATGAAACAAATGCATTGTCCTTTCATGCTTCAGAAGTGCATCAACAGGTGCATTCAAGTCACAGCACAATCAGGAGGAAAAGGTTCAGCAATTCCAACAGAGGAAGGAGAGATGCTTCCTCCAGCAACACTCCTTCAAGAAGTAAGGAAAACACATTTATTTAGACAACTTTAATGGTGGAGGGGACCAACAGCTCAGAAGGCCATCCAGGCAGGAGCTCAGATGGGAGCAGTGGGGAAGGTCAATGGTTGGGCAAGCCCAAGCCCATTGCTCCTGGGACTGGACATGTGCAAGTGACTTTGACCCAGACGATTTCACAGCCAAAACTGCCTTCACATTGCAGCCCTCGCTTTTTGTTTGGATTCAAAAAAATCTGTTTACAGGAGGCTCAGCACAATGAAAAAATGAAAAACTTCAGAGTAAAAGCCAAAACCCACACAGTTGTTTCAATACTATATTCTAGCACTGAAGTGGACAAGGAAAAACACCAACAAAAAGCAAAGCAAATCAGACAGAGACAAAAACTGAGCAAGACTGAAACACCCTTTTCTTCCAAGAATTAAACAATACTTTTTATGAAGTGTAAAGATAAGCAGTGGAACTGCCATTTCCTAATGCTTCTGGGGTCAGTCTTCTAGCACAGCTTCTCAAATAGCCAATTAAATGTACATAGTTCTCATACTGACATATATGCTATCATTTTAAAAAAGCCCTACAGCTCAAGCCTCTAAAATAAATAATGGAAAAACTTATTCTTGTAGGCCTCCAAGACAACCCTTTAACTAATGGAAAATCTTCAACATTTCAGAAGAGGAAAATGGTAAGATGGCTTAATTTTAAATGAGTAAGAATTTAAATGTCACTTCCTGCATGTGACATCGATTTGAATACCCTTGCATTTTTGTTTCTTTGATGTGGTTAATGGTGGAATCTTTGTAGAGTACATTTCTACGGCATTTACAGTTGCATGTTTATGTCCAGCAACTGCTTTGCATAATTCTGAACACAAGAAAATCAGAAAGTGATTTTTTCCCTCTGTAAAGAAAGAGAGAGATCTAAAAAGTAGCACGCTACTAGGCCTTTCAAAGAAGAAAAGGCTGGAGGAAAATTATCTGAACACTCAAGGGAAAAATGCACAACTTCCTTTAACTGACAGCTGCAGTGAGGCACAATGAATTTATTTTATCTGAGCAGTTATGTACACACACTAAAGGCAGAGCAACACTATGTACTCTAAAGGAGTTCATACAAGTCCACAAAGGGCACCACTATGAACCTACAGTCGAGAAGTGGGAAGTTATTCACATGTCTGAGTAAGTCATGGAATGATAAGAGACGCTGGCAGCACATGTTGTCAAAAATAAGGCACTGCATGCACGCATTCATATCCAGAGCTATAAAGCCCCTTATCACACCCTCCTGTAGGCTCTACAGGCCAGGTTTGCTCCATAGGAAACCTTACTCCACAGGAGCCTCAGGCCTTTCCAATTGGTGCTGCGGGTGTCAATACCTCAGCATACCCTCCCATCCTTTGCATGAAGCGTTTTTAAGCCAGGGGTTGGTTGGGAGAATCACTTAAGAGACATGATGTAACTTTCATAAAGTTTTCTGTAGAATTCATAGATAGAAGTAAAATAAAACAGTCTACATATGTGCTGCAGGTGCATCTTGGAACAAAAGAGGTCTCATTCATAGATCATAGAATGGTTTGAGTTGGAAGAGACCTTAAAGATCACCTAGTTCCAAGCCCCCTGCCATGGACACTTTTCACTAGACCAGGTTGCTCAAAGCCCTATCCAACCTGGCCTTGAACACTTCCAGGGATGGGGCATCCACAGCTTCTCTGGGCAACCTGTTCCAGCGCCTCACCAAACTCAGAGTGAAGAATTTCTTCCCAATATCTAATCTAAACCCATCCTCTTTCAGTTTAAAGCCACTACCACCTTGTCCTACCACTACATTCAAGAAGGTCACTCAGCTGATAGACCTCTCTACCTTGTTTTGTCAAAAAAAACCCCAAAAGCAAACAAATAAACCAAATGAGAAATGCATCCACACAGGGGTGGCCTTTAAGTCATTTGACAAACACCTCTCCAATTTAAGAAACAGTTTGCGGTGCCACCAGGATGGCTTGGGTTGCCCTCCTGTGGTGGCAGGACAGCACAAGACCAGTCCTGGCCAGCCCATATCTGGCCTCTGAGCAGGGGCACTCCAGCAATGGGTGACCCAAAAAAATGGGAGACAGCCAAACCTTTGCTCTAGTGCTGCTGAGAGGGAGGAATGAGTGTATCCAGTTCTGGATAACATGCTGCATTTGGTCTGCTTAAAATACCTGTTTTAGAAAATAAAATGGGATAATAAAACAGGAGACAGTGTTTCTTGTAACTCAAGAAGAAAATAAATTTCACCCAAATAAAAACTCAGTATGTGTAAAAAAAATATTCTATACAACATGCAATTTACCCAAAAAATAATTCATCCCCCATTATACCAGGGAGGCCAAAGGTCCATCTGGATTAAAAAGAAAATGGACATGAGTTTCCCATCTCAGCAAGACATTGAAAAAGAATACAAACATCTCATGTCTCTCCAGCCTTGACCCAATAACTAAGGGATGAAGATACCACAGGCTGTCAGGATGTCATATTTGGCATTCGAGGTGGGGCAGTACTGCTCCTTCCTCTGGAGCATCTTGTTCCTGGTCACCAAAACAAAGAGAGGAAATTTGGGTATACAGACAGGGATCTGAACTGGCACAGAAATGCACACATCTCTTCCAATATTGGAAGATTAACGCGTGAGAGAGTTGATGAATGGGAAAAATTAAATATAGAACCAACAAACTAAGTGAAACGATTAATTGCTAGGAAAGGAAACTCATGCTTTACAGAAGAAAAAAATCAGTAAAACTTGGGAAACTGAAGGGAATAAGCAGCAAGTGAGCTGCAGGGTGGGACCATCTGGCACATAATGCCACAGCAGCACAGGGCACTCACTCACAGCTTCAGTGCCCCTCTCACCTTCTCTCAGCCTCAGTGCATGCAGACCAGACACAGCAGGAACAGGCTGTGTTTAGAGGTTACTGGATGAAAATAACTGACTTTAAAAACAAGCTGAAATAGTTTTTAAATAATATCCTATAATGTGAAAAGAAAACAGTCTCTTCATTTAATTAAACATTCCCAGGTGGCCTTGCAGTGGGCTGGTAGCTGTCACACTCACATCCCTGCATTCTAAGCTTTCTAGAAATTTCTAAAAATAACTGGATACTTGTTTAACACTGTTTTCATTTATTTTATGAAGAAATGGAAATGGAAGGCATTTTTAGCATATTTATTTTTCATTTCCAGGTTGTAACATCTCAACAGTAACCCATTCTTTTGGTCCTGCACTTCTTTGTTTTGCAACTATTAAGATAAACAAACTCTTCTGCCATCAGCATGCAACCAACAGGCATCCCAAAGCAGCGCAAACCTGAGAAATAATCCACCACCTTAAAGGTTATTATGATCAGTCATTTGCTTGCTGTCTTCAATTAACTTGCTTTTGTGGGGAATGGTAATATAGAGGAAGAAAATAGAGATATGCCGTGAAACTGTAAAAGCACTACGCATTTTAGCATGGCACCTGCTTAATTTATTTTTTTTAACTTAATGCCATTTTAAAATAACTTACAAAAACACTTTTTTCAGTTAAAAAAAATACAACCAACTATATCCTCTTTAGGTTATGCTCATGAATGAGCTACTGTCTGCATTAGAAACAAGCACCTGGACCAACTCATGGGCATCCAGCAAAGTCCACTGGTTTCCTTTCAAAACACTAATTTACAAAAGACACTCTCAAATCCCGTGAGTGGCTTTGTTATTAAATACAAAATCTCAAGGGTAGAAGTGATGAGGTGCAGGATGCAGAGGGGCTGCTCACCACAGTGGAGCCCAAGGCTTGAGCCCAGAGCAGCTGCGCATGGGCAGAAGACCACTCCCCACTCTGGAGGGGGTATTAACACACCGAGGCAAATACTTTTCACACTTTTCTTAAAGTCCATTATGACATACTGTACTACTATCCCATTAAGAAACAATTCCGTGCTATCTTTGGGAGATCTCGCATTTCCTCACACAAGTCTTTGTGCTCACATCCCCTTTGCACCAAATACTTTCTGTATGGTGTAAACAGCAGGACCTGGATTTGCACAGCCAGCCACGAAAGAAGCAGTCTGAGACTGACTGCGGGGAAGCATCAGCACCTCTTAGTCCTAGCACAGTCATCTTATTAAACAAAATACCCCAACACTGCAGCAGGGACCTTTCCTGTCAGCCTTCGTTTCACCTGGTCTAGCTCCCACACATCCTAGGAAGAAGTTTCCCATCCTTCACTACCCAGAGGGAAAGGACACACTCAGAAGAGTGTCACCAACAAAGCCGAGGGGGATTCATGCTTTTGTAACAAGGCTGAGATAAAACTCACCACCATCTACACAGCCTTCTGTGCCTGTAACTCCCTTCTCACAGTGCCCTGCAACTTCCAAACTTTGCACTGCCCTCTTTCCCCTACATCCTCCAGGAGCTTTCTGTGGGACGAGGACACTCAGCAGTGTTTGAGAAGGACTCCAGCAGTTCCTCCTGCCACCAAAGAAAAAGCCACATAAACTTCTGAGTCAGGGACATATTACCTTGATGCATTTTTCCTGCTGAGGTTGGGTTTCCCTCAATAGGCTCATGAAGGAGCACCTTTTCATACAACATGCAGACAATATGAAGACAATTCTATACCCTTTTCCCTACACGAAGGCTAAGATCTAGGGGAATAGTTCATGTCATTTACTGTGGTGAAATTACGCATGAAGAGCAGCAATAAAAATTTTTTATAACCTGATATATATATATATTGATAATAAAGATATATATACACACACATATACAAAAGAATCAACACACAAACTTCAAGTTTCAAAAAATGCACCATTCTCAGTTTAATACTGTAGGCTCCAACAGTCTGTTTACACTCAGTAGCGCAACACAGTCTCCCCATTAACTAAATAGATTCCTGTATTTGATTCAGTGGGAATCTGTTGTTCTAAACAAAATATATAAGGCAAGAAGGTTTGCTTAAAATGCCAAGTATTTAAATGAAACTGACAAGAAAAATAGGCATCACACATTTCACAAAAGGGCAGCTATAACAATAATTTACGCTGAAGTGGCCAAAAGATGAAGCAATAGAAAATTGGAAGCAATTAACATGTAATATTCAAGAAGTATTAAATACATACTGAAGACTCAACACAGCATTCACACAAAAAGATGTAGTGATGAGAAGCAGATACTTTGCATAATAAGCAACAAGATATTTCAAACGTGGCCATAAAAATAGAGGAGAGTTGTAATGCCACACTGAGAAGAGCTGGCTGCAGAACTGCAGTGCTGATAACGTAAGCAGGGAGTGATGGGATGCAAGTGCATCACCCTCACCACCAGAAGAGGAGGTAACAGCCCTGCAGCCCTGCTCAGGCATCAACAGCATCTGCTTGCTGCCAGCCCAGTGGGTACCTACAGCTTTGCTAAGTCCTATTCCTCTGAAGAAACACCTCTGGGTAAAACCAGGAGAACCATAACCTGCGTGACCAGGAGAATCCCAGCACCTGATCCATGCCCACTTGCTGCCCTGGGAAGCCAACTTCACCCTCCAGGTCTGTCTCAACCCCAGTCGGCATCAACACTGATGTCTCTTCTGGCACCTCCTGAGGTCATGCTCTCCACTGGCTTCCCTTAAAACAGGACATCATGGTGCAGTTTCCCTCTCTCCACAAATCAGCACCATCCTCTCAGGCTCCCAGCAGGTTTAAAGCATATACATGCTCAGTCAAAAGTCAGACCTAACTCCAGGTCCACAAGATTACTTCGTCCAAGGAACAGAAGAGTTATTCAGACATATTGTGGATTTTATGTGGGCTCCAGAAACCAACATTTACTTCATTGAGTACCAGACTTGTGTGTAGCCAGGCACACCAGGCGTTCTCTACATGCTCTACCCCTTCTTTCAGCTGATGCAGAGGACACAGTAAGTACTCTAGGGGCAGCACTTAATCATCCAGAATCACAGTGCTCATTGTCTACATCAAGAACCAACACTGTCTGCCCTCCAAGCCCTACTTCTTGCTGCAACAAGCCCCCAGGCCCAAGCAAGCCCATTTATAACACAACCACACCTCACAGCACCTCTGCCCTTATGCAACTCCTTGTGCATTCTCCCAGGGCCTCTGCGAGCTGGAAGTTCCCTGTTCATACTACACGGGGAAAGTAAGGAGCCTGCCAACTGCTCCCAAAAGAGACAGCAAGGAGCCAAATGATAATGAAATGCGAGGATTTTCTGTCACAAGTTTAGGTAGAACTTCAGTATGACAAAGGAATCATCCACCCATTGCAGATGCAGATGCCAAGAGAGGCTTTTCCTTTGTTTTTCTCCTATGCTAATATATCAAGAGGATGACATTATTTTAAATTTTTTTTTAACTCAACTGTCATGGTCTTTGAAGTACCACCACACATACAGCGTGGGGCCTGCCAAACTCACATGAAAATGGCTAATGAATTTCAGATTTTTTTGTTTTGTTGCTCTTACGTTTGATGTTGAAACCTAACAATGTTGGAATGCAATTGTTATTCTTGCATGATAAAGGCTGTTTCTATCACAGCCCTGAAATACTGCAGGGCTTACACACAACATGCACAGTTCTATTACTTTACCATATCAAGACCATGAAGTTGTTACCTGCAGAAAATCAATTCCTACACAGTAGTTATTACAGACCATTAGTTTGTACAAGGAAAAAGTGTGTTCTCCCTGGATTTATAAAATTTTATTTTAATATTACAGCCTTTTGTCTTCTTGGGAAGGATGAGGAACATGGGAAAAAAACCAACAACATAAAGCTGAGTTAATGTGGGAAACCAGCTGGATTTTTAACATACAGACTTGAAGTCCTCTGGAAGGCAGGGATGCACTTGAGTATCCCTTTGTTCTGCAGTGTGGGAGCTCAGTGCACCCCAGTTTCAGACACTGCTTTATCTGTTGGGGATTGTCCAGCCCAACCACATGAAGTTAAATCCCTGAGGATGCACACACATCCTCAAGGCATGTGAGGCCACACCTTGAGTGCAGTGTCCAGCTCTGGGCCCCTCACCACAAGAGAGACACTGCAGTACAGGAGCAGGTCCAGAGAAGAGCAACAAAGCTGGTGAAGGGTCTGGAGTGCAAGTCCTATGAGGACTGGCTGAGAGCTTGAATTGTTTAGCTTGGAGAAAAGGAGGCTGATGTGGGACCTTATCACTCTCTACAACTGCCTGAAAGGAGGCTGTAGCCAGGTGGGGCTCAATCTCTTCTCCCAGGCAACCAGCTACAGGATGACAGGACACTGTGTTACACTGTGCCAGGGAGGCCTGGGTTAGCCATTATGAAGAAATTCTTCACAGACAGGGTACTCGATACTGGAATAGGCTGCCCAGGGAGGTGGTGAAGTCACCACCCCTGAAGGTGTTTAAGGAAAGATGTGGATGTGGGACTTAGTGCCATGGCTGGATTGACTTGGTGGTATTTGGTCACAGGTTGGACTCAGTCTCAGAGGTTTTCTCCAACCTCATTGATTCTGTGAACACAGAGCAACTAACGGGAATAGCACAGAACTCACAAGGAAAAATACATTCTGCTGAGTGGGAAGAGCTAGGTGAACATTCACTCTCCCAGTTCTGCTACATAAGGCTAACTTGTCATGAATCATGTTTTGACTTACTCAAGAAGAACCCAAGCATGGTTTTCCAGGTAAACATCAAATTTGTGCTGGATCATGACAAGTGGTGAGGCTTTCCTTTCCTGGTAGGCTTTCTGGGGGAGGCCTGGGGCAGAGTGATGGAGCCTGAAGGCAGCAACCCTCAGCCCAGGCTGTCTGCAGGAACCTGCACACACCCATGCCAGAACCTGAGCTCGCCCAGCACGTGCAGCTCCCAGGTATGGTTCATTTTGCATAAGCTGATTAAATCCAACAGGTTTGTGCCCGTAACTACCGAAACACTGTGGGTATTTTGCCTCTGCCTGTCTCACTCTGCTTGCTTTAAAGAGCAGGCTGCATGTGTCCCAGCAGGGCCAGCCAGCCCCGAGCAGCTCCGGTCTCCCTGCGGCCGCTAGTGGCCTTCCCTTCACCCCCACGCGCCCACGCAGGGACTCTCCTGACCCTGTCCTCACCGGCTGATGCTCCTCCCTCTCCAGGAGCACCCTGGTGCCTTTCTGTCCCCAACTCCACCAGAGCAGTCATACGTCACCACCCCGCTTAGTGCTTCTCTTCTTCAAAGCCGGCCGTACGGAGTAAATAATCCTCTCTAAGCCCCGGGGAAGGCAGGTAGTCTCCATTTGACACATATAGAAACGGAAGAAGGGGTGAAGAGGTTCAGCCTGTTTCTATCAGTAGATCCCTGAAGATCAAGCACACCACTGGTAAGCGTTTTAACTTAAGCTCTTAGGCAACACAGGGTAACCTAACAAACAAACCTAACAAGCAGGCGCTGAATGTTTATGATCTGTTTGTTTACGTGACACACAAAAAATTTACTCTGGGCAATTTCTCTGGGTATGTTCATTGTTCTGTAAGCTTGTGTGTGCACGTTTGTGGCTGTATCCTCTCCTCTAATCTTCAAGCTAATTTCAGCCAAAGAATTTACTGGAGGCAACAGGAACTATCCATGAGCTTCCTCCAGAAACATTTGCGTGGACTGCACGAGCCGTATTTCCCATTCTCTCAGCCTAACTGTTAGACAAGAAAGGCAGGAGGACAAATGAAAGCTGAAGAAGTCACAAGGTAGTCAGTTGCAAACCTCTCCGGCACAAGAAGTTCCCAGCATCACACTGCATATACCACGGATTACCCATCCTCTAGGTTTCTCACACGCGTGGTTATTATGTAAGGTCATATGGTCTGACACATGTGCTCCTCGAAGTGATGGGCTTCCTGGACCCTATCCAGAGGATCAATGAGGATTCTATGTCAACAAGGGCTTTGAGAGAATGTTGCTGTTCAGTCAGCTGTACCCTGCTTGAACAGTTAAAGGGGATGACTCTACTTTTCTAGGATGTCTGAGACCTCAGTGGAATTAATTAATGTGGTGGAATTCCACACCCACATTACATGCTACAGAATGATCTCCAGTACCAACGCTGGTAGATACTACCCAGATGGAGTATAGAAGTTGGCTTAAAAAGACAAAAGCCTCTCAAAACCACTCCATGATGTTAAGATTTTAAAGTCACTGAAATAAATGCTATCCACTAACAACATTTAAAGTGGGTGGCAATCCTGGTTCCAGCACACTTAAGCTTTGCATCGAACAAAACTATCATAAATTGGTTAAAAACCACAGTGATAGGCAGTTGACACCCACGTATGTTATACTGGTTCCCAAGAACAAATGATATGTGGATAGTATCTCAGTATGCTCCATGTGTTATTGCTGTTAAGAATAATGCAAAGTTCTTAAAATCTAAAAAAAAGTATAATGCAGTTGGAAAAAATATGTAAACTTCTCTTGTACACATAATTCATATTCCTCTACATTCTCCACAATATCAATATTGTTTACTAAAGCATTCTTTGTATAGGTAGCAAATGATCAACACGAGATCAAACAGTGGTACATAAATGAAATAATAGTTTTAACTATGATGTCTCCAGTCTTTTCCCCTGTATGTTCTTATTGCAATACACATGCTGAAAAATTAAAATATTAATTTTTATTAATTTATTAATTTAATTTATAATTAACTTATTTATAATTGTCATACACAGATATAAAACCTCCACATGAAACACAAAGTATAAGCTGACCGAAGTGGTCTCTGAATAACAGTGATTCCTTTGGATATTCCGAGTAACTGCAGTAACAGCAAATCAACTAACAAAACCACATTGGTCAGGAGCTACTGTGCTCAATGGCATTAAATACTACCAATGCGCAAGAGTGATACATCATATAAATCTTTCCTCCGTTTTTACAAAAAGGAAGTGCCATCTGACTCCTCACCTGGAGCTCCATAATACAGTTATTCTGACTGACAAACTTAACTGATTTCCAATCCAAAGTTTGCTTTATCTTGGTCTGAGGAACTGAACAGATGCTTCTCCCATGAAAAAGGACATCCAGCCTGCTGCTGACACTTTGCTAGTAATCCCAAAAGCAAGAACTGTGGACCCATTGCAGTTTAAACAAATATGGTGCTTTTCTGCTAAACCCCAAGTATCGGTTCTGATAAAATCCTACATGCAATCATCCACCCCGCTCAAGGAGGACCAGCTCTGCAGGCTTTACCCAGCCCGCACCCCACAGAGCAGCCGAGCAGCTGCTTACCTGCTGGTGCAGGGAATCTGCTCAGGGAAGGGTTCCCTGCTCTCACCTGCCTGCCAAGAGTTGGCAGAACATAATTTTCTTCCTTCAGCACTGGAAAACAGCCCCTCAGCAGAAGGTGCAGATAAACCATAACCCCCCTTCATTATCTGTTTTTCTTTTGTAAAACACACTCCAGCAGGTGATGCCACCACTAAATTTCTCAGCATCTGAATTATCTGAAAACACATTAGTAAAATAAACGAAGGAGAAATGGTATTTCAAATACCAGTTTCCCTGGGTTTTATTCTGCCATAGAGGAAAACTTCACTAGGGAAAAAACCTCTACGTCAGTGTTTGGAACTAAACATTTGGACTAAGCCTTCGAAATAAACTTGGACATGAAAAAACAGATCTTTTCATTTATGAAGGGAATTGATTATTAGCTTGCATAATACCAAATTCTCCTCTGGGTAAACAAGACATTCAAGACAGAGCATAGACAAAAAGCAGATACCTACATAGAAAAAAAGAAAAGCACAGGCAAGAAAAAGAACCTTTCAGGAAGACCATATTAAATGCATAAAAAACCCTTTTTCTCAAAGCCTAACACTTATTTTCCCTGCATTTATTTTCCCATACTTAGCAGATAATTTCCCTAACACCCCTGAAAATACCAACACTAATTCTAGGCGTTATTAATGATCACAGGATACATATCCTAACTGCAATAATTCTAGGCTGAACTTCATGTAGTAAACATTGCATTCCACAGACTGATGAGCCAGCTCAGATAAACATGCTTGCTTAAGTATCAAGTATTAACACCCTATGGCAATCAGAGTCCATGCGCAGTGACTCAGTGCAATTATTCCGAATGTAACAATAAGTGGGCAGTCATGCGGATTTGTAACTTATTGGTTTAAGCATGAAATTAAACAAGCAAGAAAAATTAATGAAAACTATTCAATTTTAGATGAGACTGGGGACAAAATATGAGTAAGTATTATAAACATGACATAATCTCATTTAAGGAGACTGTGTTACACATAGGTTTTACAAATAGTTACAGACATTAATCTTGTTAAGTTTATTTCCAGAGTTTTATTCAGTAACAGGATTGATTGGCTGGAGAAACACAGGCTCAGACAAAAACTAGCTGAAAGCTCTATTTTTGTCAAAGTGATGGATTCTTTTCTTAAGTAACTTGTTTTGTTGTCTTTTGTTCCAGGACTATAAACATTATTAACAACTCTCCAACTGGCAAGAGAGGCTGAGATTGTTTTGTCTTCACCATTCTGGATTGCTCTTTGTTCTCTTGCACAATCCAAGAGTTGGGAAGAGGCAACAATTTTGATTTCTTTTCCCTGTAAGATCACCTTTCTTTTGCTCACAACTGGATCTTTACGCTGAAGCAGCGAGGATAGAACTGCTCCATGGCTCGCACTTGCTTTGGGAAGAGATGGGTTGCAGATCCTGATAAGCAGAACTACTGCAACCTATGAGCTTACATATCTGACACAACCAGCATTATACCATCCAGTTCCCTGTTGTTAATTTGCTTCCCATCATCACTGACTTCCCATAGCCAAGCCTCTGCATGGCTTTCATGTGGCTGCAGTTATTTCTGTTTGCACCAAGAGGTCATTTCGTATGTTGCTAGCAGAAGGGATACTGCTTTCTTCTGTGGCTTCAGGCAGCTTTTAGGAAACAAAGATTTCCTGCCCCCTTTCCAACTAGAGGCAAAGGTCAGGGAGTCGAACAATGAAGCACAGTGTTGCAGCTCAATATTTTAGTGCTAAAAAATTTACCCACAAAAGCAAAGAGGACAACTGCTACATAAAACTCCATGCACAAACACATCCCATCCAAAACACATGCTTATAGCCCAAGCAAGGATTTGTGCCCACTAAAACAATGCTATTATGTATAGATTTTCCCAGGAAGATGGTATGTTACTGAGCAAAGGTCCAACACTTCAGAAGTGGTACATCTGGGGTTTTGTAAGAAAATAAAGTACAATCTATGCAGCATTAACAAAATAGGATAACTTCCTTGCTGGACTCAATAGCTAATGGCCATGTTCACACTTCACTTCCATGGTGTTTCCTGTTCCAGACTCTCTGCCATCCCCCTGACCTACTGAAAGACTTACACTCAAGGGGTGATTTCTTTAAATCAACATTATCTTCCACTTTTCACTAGCTCGGCTACATCTGATGTACCATTCATTCTACCTCTATGATATTCCTCATATTCAGGATCCAAGAGGAAACATATTGGAACAGCTTTGCCATACATTTTTCAGAGCAGTATAATACTGCCCAGAGCACCAAGGCCTCACTACTATTTATGAACTGTCATTTTTCAAACAAAACCCCTCTCAGACAAAGGAAATAATCACAAAAAACTCACAGTGAAAACTGTCTTACTGTTTGGATCACAGCCTGTAAGCATGGTCTTTGCTGTCCTGTACAGGGAATGGCTGCTTTTGTGTTAATGTTCACTGTAGCTCTCCTACTCCATTTGGAGGAGATGGGGCCCTAAATCAGCACAGGTCAATGCAGTGTCTCCCATCAACAGCAAGCCCTTTACCTGTTTCACTGGATATTGGATAGTGGTCTGCTGGATGCAATACACTGTGTTTTGTTTCACTCATTTTCATTTCTGTAGAAGCTAAGTGGTCCCCACAGAGTAGTACTTTTTGTTTACACTTTTTTACAAGACTCCCAAATGCATCATTCAGAGGAAATACTGACAACATAATAGTTTATACTGTACACAAGAAAATGCCTTCTCAGATCACACTCATGATCCACCCCACCATCAGCTTCAGGGAGTAAAGCTACAGAAGCTTCAGGGCAAGGTGCAAGAAGACTAACACTAGTAGTCACAGGAAAAACTACCCCATCCTGTCTCTTCTGTTCCCCTTACCATGCTGGAAACGAAGCTCCAAGGAGGATGCCTTTGCCCCAAAGCACTAGACTGCCAGCAAGCAACTTTCTCCACTAGCTTCTATGCTGGAAAGCCTCCCTCTTTTGGGTTACTCACCAGGACAGAGAAAAATCTTATTCAAACCTCTAAAACGGTCTTCATTTTCCTCCATAAAAATGAAGCTGAGCCACTTTCTCTGCCCCAGACATTCAGGAGCACTTTCTTCTGCAGCCTCTGCGATGACCATCCAGCCACTCACACAGGTGACAGAACTCACTATGTAAGGTGCTCATCACAGGACTTCCCAAACTAGTCAAGCATGAGATGGAATAAGGACATATGCAGAATAGAAATCCAGCTGCTTTTCCTGAATGGCTTCAAAGAAATTAAAATCCTCCATCTACTTACTGACTTCCTCCATTTAAGACAATTAGTTAAATCAACACACATCTATGACTGTAAAAAACAGGTGTGTTGTATCCAGGGTTTGGAGAAAGACAAAAAATATTTACTACATAGATAGACTAGCTGTGTGTGAGGAAAACGAACTGGTATAGACTGCACTCACTCATAAATCAACCAAGTCAAGAAAAAAAGAGGTAGGAATGAATAGGAAAACTCTTATGGTTGCCTCTTCAGCTAGGCAGAAGCAACAAGCAGGCCTTCTGACAAGTTGATTAGATTACTTCTCTTTTGACTACTCTCAGAGTAAGGAGAGAGGCAAGAAAGGAAGTCTAAGTCCTAGTGACAGAGAAGCAAACGCATGCTCTTCTCATGCTCCAGTCCCTGGAGACCTATTGCCTAACCTGCAGCACACCCTTATTTTTCAGTAGTCCTCCATCTCCCCACTCCTGTTCTACAGAGACACTGGCTCATGCTCCAGCCCTCTGTCCCCACATTTCCTGCGCAGCCCCTCCACACCTTGGTCAAAGTAGCAGAGGAAATTACATAGACGGCTCAAGAGTGGCTGTAATGCACCCAGGAATTATTCAGTGGGACCTGACAACCAGGAGTCCCTTCTCCAGCCCAGGTGAGCCACCACAGAGTAGTGGCATGGGTTCCCTGAACCACTGGAGGGGCTGCCAAACTTAGCCTCTGCTCCAGCACAACATTCCTCTGCCCAAGGGAAATCATTTCCCCTACAGTGATTCACTGATTTACAGCTGGTTAGATACTACCCCCACCTCCTTGGTGAATGCAACATACACAAGCACATGGTCTGCAGCTGCAGGGACAAGCCCCAGGGGAGGCAGAGTGATTGATGTGCCATACACAGCCTGCCACCAGTTGAGAAAGCTCCCATCTGAAAGGATAAATTGCTTATCTTCAGTGTCAGAAGTTCCTCACACTGTCTTAGCTGAAGGATCAGTCCCATGTCTAAGCCAAACCCCTCCCTATCCATTAAATTCACACAGATCCATGAAGGAAAAACTCCTTTCTCATGTGAGTACTAGGAACCATTGGTTTTATCTGGTCTTTCTCCATTTGGAGGACAGAGAAAGGCGGGTGAAGGGTGCTTCTTCCTATGGCAAGTGTTTCAGTGTGGGACAGGTCTATGCTGCCATCACAGCAGCTGCAGTGACTGTGACCCCCAGAACTGTGCATGGGGGGCAGCCTGGGCTGTAAACCCCACTCCCCCTGAGCAGCAAGCATTGTGGCCTGACTCCTGTGGCACCCAAATTAACCTCTTCTTGTTAGGCTGATAATTCCAGTATAACGCTGCTCCCCACCTTAATGCTGCTCCCAGATCCGGTTTCAAGGTGAGAATGATGGCTTTATGTGTTACAGGAATTGTTTTGTACCAAAGCAGAGAACAAAAGGAGTGATGGCAGGAACGGGACAGAAATGCTACATGAGTGGTGGAGTGCATCCTCACAGCCAAGGAGAGACAGACTGGTTGAGGGTAGATTCTTGCATCTCAATAGAGACTACTGATGAAAATGCCAACAAGACAGAAATGAAGTAAAAAGCTAGGTCACTGAGACTACTAAATGCCAAGAGCCACAAAAAAAAAACATATGCAGAAAAGCTCATTAATCATAAAATACCCTCCTGTGCCTTGCATTGGGGATCCAAAATAAACACTGGAGTTTTAAACTCTTTTCAAGAAATTACACCACAACGACATGAATTCTGGATGTATCCATGTTTGGGTTTCTAGGCAATAAGACTTCCGTATAACTCTATTCCATGCCAGGTACTAGTTTTAAAATGAAAGTCAGACCTCCTTTACATGTGATGGTGGGAGGTCTGCGATTCTGCACATGACCAAATAAGTCTACTTCTCTGAAGACACTGTGGGATTCCCCCCTACACTTGTATGAGAAGCAGCTGCTTCTTTTGGTGGTGGTGCTCGGGTGTTTTTAATGTAAGTGTACTTCCCCTTCTCCAGAAAATGTTTGCAGGGTATTGTAGCACCCTGAGAGTAAGTTTTGCATGGCATCTTGCTTGGAAGGAAAAATGAACTTTTCTCCTTCAGAGAACTGAAGAGACTCCACAGCCAGGATCCTCCCAGAGAAGAGCAGCAACACACTGCCAGAGGAAAGCAGAGGCCAGGATCTCAGAACTGACCTCAGGATTTCCAATCCTCCTACCTAATAACAATACTACACTAGCACAATACACGTCTGCAGGTTTGAGATGTGAAAACAAGGTCCCTGCAATTAAATGCTAAAGTAAGATATGGTGCATAATCTGAAAATGAGGATCCAACTACGCCACATTTTCGGAAAACTGCTCAGCAAGGACAGTTTATTACATGAGGTCCTATTTTAAGGCACAACTGTCATATATGGGTGTAAGAACAGTTTTCTCTCTCACTTTTGCCGTTAGTGGTGACTCCATGTGGAAGGTCATTTTTGCTGAGGACCAAATGACATTATTACAGACTAAGAAGAGTAAAATAAACTGAAGGGTGCAGACCCTACTGTACGTACCTGCAGCAACTCCAGCTCAAAATGTGTCCATCTTCCTCTGTCTCCTTGACCTCCCTGATCTCTTCTACTGCAATTCACTGACCCCTTGCTTTTACCACTGATGAACAACACAGCTAAATGACTGAGTTTAAAATATCTTTGAAGGAAGTTCTCGTGGTTTTTTTTCCTTTAACCTGAACATTTCATTGACAGGGATTTTATTGAAATCACAGAATGGCTTAGGTTGGAAATGACCTCTAAGATCATCAAGTCCAAACATTAACCCAGCACTGAAAAGTCCAACACTAAATAATCACATCCCCAAATGCCACATTTACATGTCTTTTAAATACCTTAAGGGATAGAGCCCACCACTGCCCTGGGCAACCTCTTCCAATGCTTGACAACCCTTTCCATGAAAAAAATTTTCCTAATGTCCAATCCACATCTTCTCTAATGCAATTTAAGGCCATTTCCTCTCGTCCCATTGCTTGTTACTTAGGAGAAGAAAGTAACTCCCACCTCTCTACAATCTCCTTTCAAGTAGGTGTTACAGAGCAATAAGGTCCCTCCTGAGCCTCCAGGCAGAACAACCTCAGCTGCCTCTCCTGAGATGTGTATTTCAGACCAGATTTGTTGCCCTTCTGTAGACACACTTCGGCACCTCAAACAAGTCCTTCCTGTCATGAGGGTCCCAAAACTGAACACAGGATTCAAGGAGTGACCTCCCAGTGCCACACACAGGGAAACAAGCACTTCCCCAGACCTGCCATTAAAAGCTACTCTGATGCAAGTGGATGTAGAGTAAATGGTTGTAGAGAGGAGAGGGTAAGCAGAAGACTTCAGATGAAAACTTGGCAGTCCTCTGGAGAAGCTCCATGTGAACCCATATGTTCAGCTCAAGTTACCAACTACAGATGACTGCAGAGCCATGAGATTTTGGCTTAGCCAAGCAGGAATATGGCTGCCCTACCTTTTACAGCAGCAAGAATGACAGTGACACAGTCTAACACAAGGCATGCCATAGTGCCACTAGAAGAGCAATGTGCATGATGCTCTTCCCTCCAGCTGCTAGATAAGGCATGGACCAGTGTCCTCTGACCAAAGAAATCACAGTGCAAAGAGGTGGAAAGGCCTTTCTTTCCTTGCTTGAAACCTACCAGAACAAAAACCACCTCACAAAGGACACCACAAAACAATGACATCCTCATTGCTGATGTCTGCAGTGCCACAATTCTGGCTCCTGGTGCCTTGCCCGTACGTATTTCAGACTGGGCAAGGGGAATACCCTTATTTTAGTGACTAATTCAGGTATCATAACAGGCATGTTCTCTGTTCACTATAAGCCTCCTCTGTATCTAATGAGTGCATCTAGAAGGAAAGGGAGTAAAGGGAGGAAGATATTCTGCATTTATGTTTCCATTCATTCAGCATGAGAAACAGATCAAATGTTCATTTATTCCGCGTTCCAGGACACTTCTTCCAGACACTATATATAGTTTCTCAGATACCAGCATCTCCCTCACCTACATATTCACACTAATCCATATAAAACTATGAGTCATTACACAAAGTTCCATCCAGAAGAGTAAGCCATTCATCCTTTGGGGGAGGAGGAGGAGAGGGGAAATTAAGAGCTGTTTCCAATTTAATTGGCAGACTTTACATTTTTGTTCTGCTTCCATTGGAAAGTGTGGTGCTAATTTTTCTGCCACAGCTTGCAACCACAGTGAGATCTCAATCTGCTTCATTTACGTCTACCAGCAGGACTGCTAAAAAAATAAAATAAATCAGAACTGTATTTGCCATGTGCCTCTGGTCAGCATGAAAATTCTATGTGCTAAACTAATGCTTGTGTTATTTCAGGGAGTCAAATGTTTTAAAACTCCCTGCAAGTCTAAGTGCCTTTTTCAACTGCTCAAGCCTTGGTGTGGTATTCTTGAGAGCACAATACCTTCCGAAATCATTTTGAAAAAGAAAGAAAAGTACCATGGATTCACTCACAATGCTCTGCGGCGTACCGTTGACTCTGACTTTTATACAGTAAAGCACATTTATGCCCCACCCTGTCTTTTTACTGTACCTTCTAGTCAAAAACATGGTTTCCTGTAAGCAAGCAGCTCTTTTTTGGGCTAATTTTGAAGGTCACTTAGGAAGCAAAAAATTAAAACATGTATATGGTTTTAATTCCTACATCATCCACTTTGATACCGGAGTTTTAATTTTGTGTTCCCCCTTCCCAAAGTGACAGAGGACTGGACTTTGACTGTCTTCTGATTTTTACTCTTTGTATAATTTCTGATTTTTTCTCAGATGTTTCTTGGCTTTGTACCTTCATCTCTCTCATTTTCTTATCCACTGATTCCAGCCTGGCAGCTGCACATAACACTTATGACTATTTCAACTCAACCTCCCTCGTCTTGCTCCGTTTTGCAAACAGCCCTTAAATCATGGTCTTTGCCTCACGAGCAATTCAGGGGCCATTGCCACTGACTGTATTACCAGAGAGGTGTGAGTGTTCCATTGGTGCAGGGACCATCCATCACCCTGCAGTGCTGAGTTGGGTTAATTCCACAGGCATTGCTGAGCTCACAGGACCATCAGCAAGGTAGCAGTGAGCAGCAAATCCTCTGGCAGAGGACTGGAACCTTCTACTTGAGCTGCTCTTGGAGTTCCTGCAGTGCTCAAGGAGGGACACTTGGGATACCAGATCTATACATGGATTTTGGCAAGTGAATTGCAGGGTTACAAAGAATGGCAACCTGAAGTCCAAAGCAAATAATATACAAAAGACACCGAATCAGTAGTCTTCCTGCAGGAGATAAACTTAAGCCAAACTGCTGTGAGACTTTCAGCACCTTTTCCCAAATTAAATCAATTTAATTCTGTGCAACTTTGCTAATCATTCACGGATCTCGCTACATCTTTGTGGAACATTAGATTTCCCTGCAGTTACTCCCTTTCAAAACATGTATCAAGCCTTAAGGCTTCCACAATGGCTGTGTATCAACATTTTCTAAAGTGTCAAACATGCAGACAAGAACTACTGTTGGGTCCTTCAGTAGCCATCTCCATGGACAAGGAGATAGGAGGTGGCACAAACATCAGAAAGACTGCTCTGCACCTCTGATATCTAATCTCTACATTTGACAGTTCAACTTGCTCAAGCTCCCCTAGAGCAGAGCATTTGGCATTCCTGTCAACCGAGCTGATACCAAATATTCCAGGTACCTCCATGGGAAAAACACACTTCATAAAAAGCAGTGTGTAAACTATATCCTGCTCCATTGCAGTACAAGGATATGAACTAAAAAAAAAAAAAAAAAATAGAGAGAAAGAATCACAGGCACTAAAGCAGCACAATCTGCTAAGAAAGAAGGGTGTTACATCAATCAGAGGAACGTGCATGTGTAGGTCTGCTCCCTTCCACCTCCTTCACAACCTAGCATGTGCAATTTTACCCAGTGTAGCTTGCTGGGCTGTAGTGTTTCATCTGAAATGTAAGGGAATATGAGCCACATGCAATACATTCAACAAATATTCAAGGCATTAAGAGGCACCTGAACAGTTCCAAGAAAATTACAAGCCCTCAAGTAAAGACTTCAAAATTACAAGCAAACAAATCTGTACTTGCAAATGTTAACACCAAGCTTCTTGGGGTACGGCTGCAGAAGAAAAGCATTTCATCTACAGAGAGAGTGTTTCCTCACAAACTCCAGGTATTTAAGCTTTCTTTTTATTTAGTTCCAAGGCTTTCCAACAGTTTGTATTAGGTATTTAAAACTTATAAACTATAAAACTATTTCATTTCAAAAAGCAACCTCTGAAAGGCAAAAATGCATACTCTCAGCTGATGAGTAATCAGGGAAAACTTTCTTTTTCTTTTAAAAATGAAGTTATACCTCTTGCCCTCTAAAAATTACGGAAACTTTTAAAGGCAGAAAATGCCATGGAGGGAAAAAAAAAAGAAGAAGAAATGCAACACTAGATAATTTTAAACACTTCGTATACCTAAAAAGGGCATATTAAACCACAACCTTAGTCATAAACCTCCAGTAAGTGCAAAGACAAAGTACCGCGGGCGCGACATGCAGCCGCTTGGCTGTCGGCGAGGCAGCGGCTTCAAGCGCACAACACACGCCAAAGGAAATGGGTGTCGTACCTTGCTTGCCTCCAGCATCTCCTCCCCCACCCCCCACCCTCCCGACCACCTGCAGCAGCCTCAGAGGAAGCAGATATGCTCCCACATACTTTCCAGCTATGCTGTGCCAGCCGCAAAGCACACGCGCAGCCAGCAGCACATGTGTGAAAATACATACATGGAGTACTGGCATCGGGTCTCTCTGTGATGATTAACCTCGTCTGTGGGCAAGTCAGGCTTACTTTCTCATTTTTTAATTTAAAAAACAAACCAGAAAGGTAGCCCAAGGAGCAAAAGAGACCCACTCCATTGCATTTGTGCCCTTTCCCTTTTACCCCCCACACGCACACCTACCCACAGCTACGCTGTGCTGGAAAAAGGCTGTAAGCATGGCATTATCACTACTGCGTCCCAGCTACAGCGAGCTGTGGTTTTGAGATTAAACACCCAGTAAAGAAATTTTACCCTTTTGATCAGAATTTTCCATAAGCAATTGAACATTGGTTAGGAAAACAGAGAGGTCTAAATTTCCTCTCATGCTCAGATGCGGCTATATCATTGAGATCACTTCCCCATGATAACCTAAAATTAGGGCAAAAAGGACACACATCAAGTGCCTGAGAGAAGATGCATGGCCGTGGGGACCGTGCTGCTGGGGACACAAGGACGTGGTGCCAGGGCAGCACAACCTGGTTTGGGGCTTTCCTTGCAGGTGCCAGAAGGGCAGCCTGCCTCCACCAGCTTCAAATGCACTGCTATAGGTATCTTTCCATCAGAGGTCAGTCTTTAAGAAGAAAAAAAAAAAAATTATCATGTGACTTCCCCACTCCTGTGAAATACCCAGCAGCCACAGAGAAAGAAGTTTTACGCCTGTAAACCCCAAAGAAGAAAGGAGCAGGAAAAAGATGCAGGGAAAGCAACTCATTTTACAAGGATCCTCTGAAAACTCTTGGGGTGCTTTGCATATTCTGCAACAACAATCTTCTCTCTTTGAGCCATTTCATCTTCGCCAATATGCTGGGGGAGGGACCAATGGGTGGGGAGGGAGTTAAAAATAAAAACAAACACTGAAAAGCTATTTGTAAACTGTTTCACCCCAGCTAACCTTTCAACTCACGGTTTCTCTAACCGACTGCACAGCACACCTGCAGAGCAAGTCGGGGCAGGAGACACCCCTCTATAAATACCCGGGAGATCCCTTGCCCAGCTGCACCTCCTTGGGCATCTCTCTGCGGGGGATGATGGCACCAGGGTGCCCATCTTCCTGGGAATGTCCTAAACTTTACAGCCAGGTAACAAATGGAAGGTGGGCAGGGGACAAAACCAAATAATATACATATATCCTCAGATAAAAATGCCCTGAATACGATTTCAGCTTTGCAACAGTCAACACTGCCCTTATCTGGGTTTCATCACGTACAAGGTCTCAGGCATCTGGTCATCTCTCCTTCACCCCACCATCTCTGACTGGCCAAAGCAAGCAGCTGTGCCAGGTGTTACCAAGGACAGCTGCAAATCCTGCAGCCTCCTCTGCCCCATCCAGCTGACCTGCCTGAAGTGCCAAATCTGGCAATTAAGCGATCCCCCAAACACTGCACAGTCCCATGAAAGCAAGGTGTCCGTCTCCTCCAGCATCAGTTCAGCACTCCAGGTCTGTTGCCCAGCATCAACTGCTGGACAGTTGGAGCGAAAGGCTGGGAGCAAAGACATTCCTCACAGTTCTGGTTTACTCACAGTCACACCAAAGGGCACTAATTCTCACCTTTGGGTGGACTACTACTTTAGAGAAACAAACAAAAAACCACCAAGCAAATCCCAAACCACCTTCAGGTGGTGAATCAGCCATTGCTTGAGTCACACATGTACAGCGTGCACCTAACTCAACTGAGAGCTGCACCACCGACCTCTGCCTTTGCTCTTCTCTGCCTGCCCACCCCCGCCACCCCCACCTCCACCCCTCATATCCCAAAGCTAGCAAGGAGACAAGCTTCTTCACAATGCTGTGAAGGTTTAAATCAGAAATCTGCAATCAATGCTGGTGTGCGCATAGACATCCTATGTGTGGTGGGGGACTGCATTAACTAACACTGCTGATTCTGGAAAATGTGCAGGTAACCAGGAGGGGCAAATCCCAAATAAGCATCCCTGCTATGGCTGTTTGTCCAAAGCTTAACCAAATTATCCAAACTCGCCAATGAGCAAAGTAAGACTGAAGGGGAAAACCTTTCAGAAGCCCTAATTCTTCACACTGGAACATGGCTACCATGATATTTTCAGTAGTTACATGGAATGGAATTGGATTCTAGGAATCCAATCTGGGAAAATGGATGTTGTACCACCTTTTCCTCGAGACCAAATCATGTTTTTCTTATTCTGACAACAGCGAAGCACAAAAGAATTTTGCTATGGCCCCATCATGCTGCAGACTACAGACCCTACAATCAAAAGCTATTCCCTTCCCTCTGCCAGTGTTTGCATTGCTTGTTTACAGAACTGTGGCACCAGGAAAACCCTACAATCACCTGTACCAAAGGACAGTCATACACAAAGAGCACAAATTCACTGCAAGAAACGGACTACAAGTTGCGGGGGAGGACAACTGGAGAAGGAACAAGGGGAGAATGAACTGCAAGTTGTGCGGGAGGACAACACCTGGGGAAGGAACAAGAGAAAGTGTGGAGACAAGCAAACCACTTCGGCATTCATGTTTATCACTGCCACCCTGCCTTATCCCCCTGCACATGCACATCCTCTCCAGAGCATTCAAGTCTCATCTGCACTTTGAATTCCTTTGCTGCTGAGTGCAGTAGTCAGCCATTTCATGTTATTTTAGAGCAGTCTGTAAAGACTTTGGTCCTATCAACTTCTCCTGTGACATAACTGACCTTGTTGTTCTTTACACTACTCCAGTTTCCATAAGAAAGAAAAAAGTAGTTAAAAAATTCTCAAGTGATTCAAACAAGTACTGTGTTCACCTTCAGAAATAACTGGCATCACTTTGAGATCAAAATATCTACCGCATTGCTATAGAAAGACTTCATAGCTTTAAGTTCTACACAGATAACACTTTAACAGTACAATAATTTTTTTCTCCATCAAAACTAATCATGAAAAGCACCAGCAATATTTGCAGCAGGCAGCTAATACCAATTACTACTTTCCTTGTAAGCTATTTTCACTAAATTAGCTTTGATAGCATCACAATTTGTTTAGGTAGGAAACAATAGTAATTAACAAGCCATGGCAGTCTGGGGAGGGAAAGAGAACTAAGATGGCAGTATTTACCCCCTGAAAATAGGAGTTGTGAAGAAAAACAAGAAGCATTACACTGACTAAATAACATGTGGGTTGCTGTACAACAGAACTTGTGCTCTGCATTTGCAACCTTGTGTTTTGCTTTAGTAACTGGGGTTAGACAAAACAACTGTACTATAGCTGTACAACACTGCATGCCAGACCTTACTTTGATATTACAAAGTAAAACGGTAAAAATTATTAAGAGAAAGTTTGGAGACTATTTGAATGATACTCACAGCTTTTAAAGCTTGGAATTTGCTGGTTGGTGCATTAAGCATTACTCACTTTCTGAACAAAGTGGAAAGTTAACACATATTGGCAGATGACTAACTGTCCAAGAAAGAGATTACTGAATGAATCACTGACTCTACTTTTAGTCTAATAATAAGACAAATGAAGAGGACCAAGAAGGGGAAAATGACAAACAAAAATATTTCTTTGCAGAGTGTTTAAATTTGCATTGCCCATGATTTTCCAGCTATGACAAACTATGCATACATTTCATAATTTACCACGAGTTTTACATTGGGGTTAGCTTACTGACATGCCTCATGATTACTTCACACCATCAGTTAATTTGGACTTCTGTAAGAACTCTGCTCCACACTTTTCCTTGGTACATATTTAATAAGTTACAGGAACAAATTAAGGGACTGGAAATGAAGTCAGATTGCTGAGTTGAGTCACAAGCATTTGGCAGGATACAGGTTCCACAACCAAAGTACCTCAGGCACAGCAGATACCTGAAGCTGACCTAAAGCAGAATTTAGGTTTCCCAGCTCAAGAAAATGACCTAACCAAAAGTCTCCCGACATTTTCATTTTTGCTACTCAGCTTCTGGTGAAAAGTTTGCCTAATGCACAACCAGCATTCAGCTTTGCAGAAAATCGCTCTGGGTGCTGCTCAGGAGCAAAGGAAAGGGGAAGCAGTGCCATCCCCCTCCCAAACAAAAGCCATCCAGCACCAGCAGCCCAGTGGAGTGAAACTACAGGCAGCAAATCTAGGAGGTCTGGATTTGCCCCTCAGCAACCTGCATGCCCACTGCTCCACCTGTCCTTCCCACATTAGCTCTGCTGCTCTTTGGACCTGTGGTCTTACTTATCAAAATGCCTAGAAAAATTAGCCAGGGTTAAGAAAACGACGTGTAAATTGATGTGTACTAGGTTGAAAAACTGAATCATCTCAGCAAAACACAACAAGCACATGGCCAAGCAGGACCTCCTATTCTCACCCAGCAGCACAAGGTGCTACCAGTTCCTAATTTCACCCTCTTGTTTTGAAGGATGACCTTAGACTCCCTCCCTCACCTGAGTAAATTCAAGTCACTCAGGTCATCTGTTGAACCTGTTACTCAACATTGCTTGCCATCATCCCAGAGTGATGAAAGGCGAAAAGACCCAAGGGTTTAGGATTGCAGCCACATGGTTCAAAAAATTCTCCATAGTCACGAGGTCTACTCATCTCCTCACATGTAACAGATTTAAAATTCTCAAGAGCTCATCACAGCTGGGAGATCAGTGACATGACCAGGTTGCATAAGGCCAGAAGTCAGAATCAGGTAGGAATTAGAACAGTTATAGAGTCACAGAATAGTTTTGTTTGGAAGGACCTTCAGGATCATCTAGTTCCAAACACCTGGTCATGGGCAGGGATGCCTTCCAGTAGACTAGGTTTCCCTAAGTTCCATCCAGCTTGGCGTTGAACACTTCCAGGGATGGGGCATCCACAGTGTCTCTGCACAACCTGTTCCAGTGCCTCACCATCCTCACAGAAAATAATTTCTTTCCAATATCTATGTTAAACCTACGCTCTTTCAGTTATTTGAATATTTGCAGGAGATACTGCATTTTGTTGACATCGAAGGCCCATTTGATTGAGTTCTGCTGTCCTCTAACATTTTTTTCACCTGCCTCTTGCAGACACAAGTCAGAAATAAATATCCCAAACCCCTCATGCCCCAGGAAGCAAGCTCCTACTGCCAAACTACATGTTAGGCTAGGCATAGGCTGCTACTGGTTTTCTTCAAAGCCACCACGTTGCCAAAGCAAGATGAGAACAACCCTCAGGAGATGGGGCATGATGCTGTGACAATCACTGCACTTCGGGGACCAGATGTCCCATGGCCAGCTCTAAGTCTTTTAACAAGTTTTGGTTTAATTTGATGAATTATCTAGGTTCTCGACAGACTCCACAGCAAACTTAACATGCACAAAACTAACCTTATGCATAGAGTGAGTAATTTCCTGCCAATTTAGTTCTCACGGCTGGCCCACTGTTGGACGAGACAGGTGCCAGGGCAAGCAAAGGCAAGGAGAGGAGATGCTGAGCAGAATCACAGTCCCAAATTCAGCAGCAACACTGTCAGCTGCCCTTCACAGGTCCAGCCCTCAGTGATTTTGGACACAAACTCCATTTCAGAGTCAGCAGAGCTCAAAACATCAGTGAGATTTAGACACATTCATTTGCCATGATCCAACCGTCATGACAGTTCTGATGATTTTCTAAAGAGAAGCGGAAATCAGAGAGTTGAACCTATGTCCTCTTGAACTCTGAATGATCACTGACACCTTATTTTGCAGTCTTTATCAATTATTTTTCTGTGAACTTCAGTAAGAAATACCCACAAATAAATCCTTTAAGTTGGAATTTGGTCTTTTCTGCTATATCCATCTGAAAATAATAAAACCTGTCTTATCGTTGCCATGTAACAAACAACTGGATTTTCACGTTGCAAAGTTTTATTTCCACAGGCTTCTGTGCCTCTATTTTTAGTGCACCTCTCCCAGTAAGAGGCTACAAGACAAAGATTCTCCATCACAGTCTGGTTGCAAAAGAAACTGACAAACAGATCCAATGTATTTCAGCACAACACAAACCAACTACATTAATATTTTTAAATATTTATTGGTAAAAGATGCCTGCTGACAGTGATGGAGCTGGGATAAGTCTAGATTTTCTGGGGATCTGCCCCTGAATGGATTTTGTAAAAAGCATACGCTGCTTTTAAAATAGAATAAGAAGAAACAAAGAACCATCACACCCTTATAAAGAATAACTTACTAGTATAAATATTGCAACAACAGAGAAAGTAAATATGGAGGCTTCATAAGTGTTGGAATTTTCACTCTAACAGGGAAGAAAATACTGGCTCTGCCTCATGTATATTCTTTAAACCTTATAACAACACAGGCAACTTGAAAACAGATACCAACACTAAATATTAATGCAGCAAATCAGGAGACACCGATTGGACTATCATTAAAAGTACAATACCTTGAAAAAAAGAATTAAAATTTGATATACTGTAACACCACGAGGGGCATGCTCTGCTTATGTGAAAACAAAGTAACCACGCACTCTACAAGGCACTTTCAAAGAAAAAGCAGGATGCGCTAGGGGTTGCTTCACTGCGTTGAACACAGTGCAGAATCTTTACAAAAAGGTAAACAGCTGAAAGGATTTGAAAACTATTACTTTTTAAGAGAGAGATAGAGAAATAAAATAATTTAGTAGATCACTTTGTGATTTGCCCTTTTTTCAGTATCACTTTCAGTACTGGAAGATGTGCACTTCCTTCCAGGTAGTGACAGACACATCCTACAGTTGTCATTTATGTTTCAGCTCCTATTTTCTGTTTACTTTCCTCTCCAGATCATCTGACCCCAGCTGAAACACCAATACAGGTCACTCAGCAGTCTTACTGTTCCTCTCTTTACCAGACTGGAAAAGAGGTGGAGAACAGCAGCTCAACAAGAAGAGGGAGTGTGCTAAGTCTTCCCCCACTCGACATAAATACATTATATTTTCCAGATGCACATCTCTGACACTGAGGCTAAGGATCGGCAGTACTCTGAAGTGAAATACAAAACACTGAAAGGAGAGAGGAAAGGGGAAGATTTTCACACTGCACGCAGTGGTGCCAGTAGATTTCCTTTGGAGGGCACAAGATGTTTCACTGTTGCACAGCAAATCACTAAATCTTCCCTAAGTTAAAAAAAAAATCTCAAAGTAATATTTTCCAACCTTTCACTAAGAGTAGAGGCCAAAACCACACGTTTTAAAGGTCTTCCACAGTTTTATTATTAGAAGTAAAAACCCTACTGATACTGATGAGTCATTTGTATTGGCGGAAACCAAGAACACCCATTTTCTTCATGTGTTATAAAGCTCTCAGTGTGGTTTTCTATTCATTACTGGTCAAAGTAGTTGACTAAAAACAAAACAAGTGACAAGAACTCACCTTGTTATTAAACCCTGCTCTACAGCAGCCGATTTTATTTATCACACTTTCAAAGACCGCTAATTTTTCACCCCATTCCACAAGAAGAAAAATACACAAAAGACAACTATGAGTCTAAACTCCCTGACCATAAATCCAGAACTGCAGATGGCTAATTCATTCCACTTCTGCAAAGGTTTTTGTGATCAGCAAAGAAAGAAACAAGAAAGAAGGGAAGAAAAAAAAAAACCCACCACAACAAGATCAGTTAAAAATCATCAGTCAGCAGCAGCTATCATTTTAGGATCCTTATGAGTAATCAGAATAGAGTATGTAAATAAAGAAGCACTTGTACCAGAGTGTGAGCAGATGAAGGAATCCTTTTATGCTAGCAGCCAGTGATATTGCCATACAGGAGGTAAAACCCAAACTAACAAACGGCAAAATTTTGAAAATTAAAGATAGCTAAATCCAGGGTTTTTAAAGTTTAATCAGAATTCCTTGCTGGCTTTAAAGAAGATTTCTGCCATGAAAAGAGGTGGAGGGTAGGAGACTCCCCAGCACAGCTTGCATTTGGGAAAGGAAAACAAAATTCATATGCTAGAGTTGTCACACCCTAATTTGGAACTATGCTCAGGGGGATTTTTTGGTAACACACCAGCCACAAAAAAACCCAAACAAACAAACCCAAACCCAACATAAACCAAAGCCAAACCAACCAAACAAAAAAAAATCAAACAAAAAACCCCCCCAAAAAACCAACCCCAACAAAAAAATTAAACCCCAGAGGTTTAGCCTGCTGAACATCCATCCATAGTATCAGAACACACTTGGAGAGCAACCTCTGCAGTGGCACAGTGAACTTCCACTTTACCCTCTGCACCTAGAGGAATGGCAGCCTGGCAAAATGACAGTGTGTTTTGATGTTACTGGGGAAGAAAACCACAGCAAAGCAGCGACCGGAGAACCGAAAATAACCTTTGAACAGCGGCTCGGCACTGCCGGTGTCTCTGCCCGCGCCTCCCATTGTGGATAGTTTATAGCCAGGGTAGCTCCAAGCTGCACCAGACACGTGAGTCAGCAAGAGCGGCTCTAGGAAACTGCTGACATCTTCAATTGCTCTCACACACACCGAACACACCTACCCGCTAAATAAAAAACAGCCTGCATGCAAATGGGGGTGAAGGAACATCTCCACACCTACAGTTCCTGTTTTCCTAGCTCAGGTTTAAATATTAAAGCGATCACTAAAGAAAGAAGAAGAAAAAAAAAAAGGGAAAAAAAAAAAAAGCCTTCAGTGAATGTCAGCTATAATAAGTAGCTGTGATTAAATCTCAAGGGTCATTTTGTTTATTTAAGCTGCTTTTCCTCTTTTCAAAAAACAAAATTGCTGCCCCACAGCCCAGAAGCCCTGTGTGGTGACAGGCAGCAAACAGTTCCTGTTTTTCTTAGTGGGGAGACTCCTTTTGAACCTGTGCACCAAACCCCATCTACCCATCACAGCCCGACTGATTGTTTTCAAAGCTCAGGGGGAAAAAAAAAGAAAAAAAGAAAAAAAAGGGGAAAAAAAAGGGAAAAAAAAAGGAAAAAAAAAAAAAGCTTCAGCCTTTTATTTCAACTCCTACTAGGGATAAACTGGAAATTCCCATGTCTTTTGTTCCTAATAGCTTTTCAAACATCTTGTTCAGTTGAGATAGCAGAGACAGTTGTATGCAAATTATAGGTCGTAGGAATAAATCTGGGAGGATCTGACCATTTTAGGTCACCTTTCAAACTAAAAAGAAGAAAAAGGCATAGCTCAGACCCCAATGTCTCTTGCCCCTGCAACCACCACCTGCACCATCCTCCTTCTCTGTTTCCTTTAAGGCATTGAATCCGAAATGTCCCAGCTGGCCGTGAGGGCAGGTTTACACCAGCAGGTGTAAATAGCAAAGGGGCAGCACACAGAGAAGTCAGGGAGGGCTGAGGGGTTACACACAGAGGGGCTGCATGCCTGGCAGCCCCTTCCCTCACACAGAAGCTGCAGTTCAGCCCCCACTGTATCAGGAGCTTTTACAGACAGTCTTTTTCAAGCTCAACAGGGACACATCTATTGATCTGCTAAGATGCCAGTGCAGCACAGGTGGTGTTCTTCAGATTGTTGCTGTTGCTCCTTCTGCATGAAGATCAATACAATTGAGCAGAGGAGTCTTCTGAGCCCAGTTTTTGACAGATCAAAGTTCTGCCGCACATGTAAACTTTTAGCAAAAGGGCTTTCCTGAACTTATCCCCTTGTTCCTTTTTATTTGCCTGTTCTGAACATGTGGTTGCTCTCTGATTGTTAGTTCTAGTAACTCAGAAGCTACAAGTCCATCACTGGTCATAGAGGCATTTGCATACACTCCTCTGCTTGCCTGCTTTAAAATTGTAATTCATAGTCTAAGAGTGGCGTAGTATGCAGTGCGCTTTTCAATCCACTACAAAGATGTTTCTGCCTATCTAAAAAGCAAGATGAGCACATTGCAACTCAGCTGGCTATATTCATACATTTTACATCTTCTTGATGCAAGCTTCAAATGAATGTGTAATATTCAGACAGCTGCCAAGGTTAGTATCTTTTGGCTGAATTTAAAGGAATGATGACCGTTTTTTGTAACAACCTCAATGAATACTTTGAGCACTATTCCGGAAATCCTGCGGGAGTTACTGGGAGTAGAACGCTACTGCCCATTCATCTACTACAACAAAATCATTTGAGCACCTACTCAAATATCAGTAAAGAACTGCAGTTTCAGAACAACACCCTTTACACATTCTCTTAAAGCATGTATAGTCCACAGGAACACTGAAAGCAGCAGGAGTAACTCAGAGAAAGTGTGAAGTTTAAATGTGAATTTTCTTCAGCATGTCAATGGAATGATTAGTATATCTCCTCTAACAGTTCAACCCAGAAAACACTTCTATACAACCATCACACCCAAAATGAGCTGAGCTGGAAATTCAGACCCAGAGGTGAAAGACACAAGCATGTATGCCTTCAAATCTAAGTCAGACCTGCTTAACGCTACAAGTATGTTCAGTGTAAACTAAGAAGCCATTCAGAAAGTATTCCTTTGAGTAAAAAGGCATATATGTTTTGATTTAAATGTATAAACCATCTTCATACAACCCAAATTAAAACCACAAGAGACTCTGTTCTCGTCACACAATAAATGCTATTCGATTTTACCAACCGTTTATTACATAAAAATGTCATTACTACTGAAATTTCTTCACATATATTTATGTTACACATCCCATTTTTCAGCTTAGCTATGCTCTGAGAAGTCTCCTCTTTATCTATGCATATGTGAAGCCCTACCAAAAAAGAATGCCACGTGTACACAATGACAAAACATCTATTTCCATTATTAACAAAAAAACCAAACCCACTGATTTTTTGACACCTTTTATTAGAGAAAACTTGAAAGAAAATAACAAATTGGTAATCATACTGCAGCCTCATTAAGAAAAACAGCTATGGCACTTCAGAACTGAAAAATCAAGCAATGAAAGTTTTAAAATAAGCGAAGGCAAGCAACTTCTGTTACATATTCCACACTACACTTCATCTATATAGGGTTTTATTTTCAGCTCTCTTTGTCTTTTATTATGCACTTGCAGAAAGGGATATGTAAGAATGCTATATAACATGGAGATTTTATTATTTCAGTGAGTATCTGAAGACTTTTACAATGTCAAAGATTTACCAAAATCTCCTCATAAACTCAGGTTTTATGCCTAACTTTCCTTCCTGCCCAGCACAGAAGAGCAAACAGCCAATATTTTCTTGCTGCAGAATGAATGACTGAAAGCCAAGAGGAAAAGAGGAAGATGTCCCACCTACATCACCACAGCAATCTGCCAGCATGCACATTACCACCAACAGATGTTCCAGATGTGCCTCTGGGTCAGAAAAAGACGAGGAGTACCTGTCCTAGCACTGTTTCCCAGTGTGAGATACCTGAGCACAAACAATTGCTGTTGATTAACAACTCAGGATCTGTCAGCATGTGCATTAGTCATATATTTGCTGCGTGCATCTTCCCCATCTACTCTCCACAATGGTGAAAGTTTTAAAAAATTTTAGCTGTTTAACCTCAAGTGTCACAGCGGAGTTGTCCAACATTGCCCAGAAATGCACACTCTGCTTCTGTGGAGCATTTCTGCAAAAGACCCCTACATATCTTGACAACCTCCCTATCTCCAAAATCACTAGGGACCTTTCTTGCCCACTTGACAGCTGCGTATTGGTGTACATCTGTTTGAATGGTTCACCCAGTGTTCCAGAGGACACTAACAAGAAAACTAGACCTGTGATCCTGGCTTTTCATTTCTGTACTTTTCCAATTAGTCACGGCTTCCTTCCATTCCTTAAAGAGCACCTTCGGAACAGCCTTTGAAGCTGGAGGGTCAAATGTGAAAAGCGATGCTGAAAGCACAGGTTCAGTACACCGCAAGGAAGTACAACGCCAATCCATTCGGCTGCACAGCTGCCCAGATCCCAGTGACAGGGGGCAGGCGGGTGGACACAAAAGGCAACAAGGCTTTTAAAAGAGCAAGCCCACATGTGAGGTGGAATTTTATTTCTATTTGTCAGATGTAAAGCTCCTAGAACAGTGGTTTAAAGCTGTTGTCTATGGGGCTGTTCCAGCAAAAGCCTAACGCATCACCTTATCGTTTTATTCTATCCACCTCATCTCAGCAATTGTCTCAAATTTCAGTATTTACATACCTGAAAAAGTCAATTTACCCAAGCATCACCGCCCTCCCCAAACTGCAGAGCATTCCACCAGCTACAGCAGAATCTCAGATAATTTCCAGCTCAAAGAAAACCCCAACATGTTTTCAGCTCGAGCCTCAGAAGAAAAAATTAAAATATGCACAACTTTAGCGACAGTTCCAAAGTGTCTAAAAATGGGCTTTCATCACAAAAACACTGACACAGCTTCAACTAGAACAAACAGCAACGCTGTAATTTCCCAATCTTTCCAACATCTTATGGAGTATTTCTAATCAGATGTCGTCTCTGCCTCACGTTTATTATTAAAGACTGAAGCCCGGGGTTTACTCCGGAGCCTTTGGGGCTTCAATAACAAGGGCACAATGATCTCACGGCAACTGAAGCGATTTAAGCAAGACACCCGCTGCATGACCAAAATAGCCCGCTCCACAAAAGGAGAGGCACGGTTTCACACTTAGCCTCTTTCATGACAGCCAGCGTCTCCGCGGCGCGCTGCCTTGCCCGCACGCTGCGCCTTAACGATCCCAGAAACTGTTACCGGAGTTCGCATCCCTCCCCGAACCCGCGGGACCGGGGGGCACGGCGGGACGCGCTGCCCGCCTGCCCCGGGAGGCTGCAGGTGGCCGCGGCGGCGGGGCCGGGCAAGGCGCCGGGCCGGCGCTCGGTGGAGGGGCTGCCCGGGGCTCCCGGGCTTGCGGGGCGGCGCGGAGGGGAGCGGAGGGGTGCGGGAGAGCGCGCACGGACGCGCACGGACACACGCGCACTTGGGCGCCCGCCGCGCACTCCCCGTTACGCAACGCGCGTATTTCCCACTTTAAGGAATAAGCACTAAGCGCGCCTGCACAGCCCGCGGAGCTCCGGGGACGGGGGTGCAGCCCCCCGCCTGACCCCGCACAACAGCTGCCGTTCCTGGGAGGAGGAAGAGGAGGAGGAGGGGAGAAACCACGCTGACCCCCCCGCACGGCCAGCCTCCCCCCAAACTTCGCCCCCCGCCCGTTCCCCTTCGCCAGCGGGGCTGCCGAGCCGCGGAACAGGCGCACTCACCTCGCCTCCGCGCAACTTTCGGGGGTCGCCCCTGTCGCTGCAGCCTGGGCGGGAGGTGGGGGGAGGCAGTGGGGCGGGGTGGAGTGGGCCCGGGGGTGGGGGGGCTGTTACGGCTGAGGAGGTTTGGGGACGGGGGAGGTTGCTCTTGTTGTTGCTGCTGCTGTTGTTTCGGAAATTCTTATTAGTATTTCTCTGCGGTCAGAAACCTGCACCCTCCCCCCCCAATGAAAAAAAAAACCCCAACCCAGACGATCATCACATGGCGATTGCTTTGAACCAGCTGTTTCCAGAGCCAAAGTCTTGCGGAGAAAAATAAAGGGGGAAGGGAGGGAAGGAGGGGAGGGCTGGCAGGGGGGCCGGAGGAGGAGAGAAAGCCGCAGCGGAGGGAGGGCGGGTGGAGGGAGGGCGGGCGGCGGGGGGAGGGGGAGCAGCACCGCGGCGGCTGTGTCGCTGCCGGAGCGGCACCCGGGGCCGGCGGCGGTGGCAGCCCGGCCGGTGGAGGCGGAGGAGAGAAGGCGGCGCTGCTGTGCTGCTGCTGCCGCGGCCGCTGCTGCTGCCCGGCTCTGCCGCCCGCCCGCCGCCGCCTCCCGCGCCCCGGCCCAGCGCCGCCCCCGCCCCTCAATCGCTACATTGTTGACATTCGCAGGCTGACGTCACCCTCCCCGCCCCGCCGCGCGCTCCATTCACAACAACGCTACGCCAACGGCGCAGCGCCCGCTGCCGCGCCTACGCGCGCCGCGGTCCCTACGCACGGGGAGCGGCGTACGGCCGCTCCGCGAATAGCGGCGGCGCTCCGCCCGCCCCGTCCCTCCGCGAGCGGCCCGCGCATGCGCGGAGCGGGCTCGCTCGCTCCGTCCCGCGGCACTGTGTGTGTGTGTGTGTGTGTGTGTGTGTGTGTGTGTGTGTGTGTGTGTGTGTGTGTCTGTGTGTCTGTGTGTGTCTGTGTGTGTGTGTGTCTGTGTGCGTACGCGCGCGAGGGGGCGTGGGTGCGTGCGTGCGCGCGTGCCGCCGGACCCCGCGCCGGGGCTCGCGCCGGCGGCCGCGGGGGGCTCTGGGAGCCGTAGTCCGCCGCGAGGGGCCGCCATGGCGGCGGGGGCGGCCCGAGGGGGCTCCGCCGCGACGGCTGTGGCGCTGGGGGGGCACTGGGCAGGGTGCGATGGGCAGGGTGTGACGGGCAGGGCAAAAAAACCCACCCCGGTCACCCCTGGCTGCCGGCGGGGCCACTCGGTGTTGATGCCTGCGTTATTCTGCGCGCTCCGCCCCCCGGAGAAACCTCATCGTACTTGTAGTGCCGACCGCAAGCGCCCAGCAGGCATGAGTCAGCCGTGCCGAGCAAAGCGCGGGGCGATGAGCGCTACCGCGGCTGAAAACAAAAAGAAAATTCCGACAAGTGTTCCCAACGCGGGAGCGCCGATTGTTCTTCGCCTCCTCTCGATTAAAGGCCCCATTCCGAGCCCTTTTCCCACCCCGAGGCTTGGCGCCGTGGCTCCTTTGGCCAAGTGGAAAGCTCTGATTCCTGCAAATTATCCTGGTGCCGGCAGCCAGTGCTTCTGAGCGAGACCCCAAACGTCAGTGAACACGAAATGCAGTTGGGAGAACCGGTAAATGAATAAGCCGCATTCTTGCAAGCCCGAGTCACTCAGCCGGGCTCGGACAGAAAAACATAAAGATGAAAGACAGCTGATAAAAAAGAAAGTTGGAGAATAAATGATTCACAATAGGGGCCGTGAGTGAGATTATCTCTGGAGACATCTCTAATTAAAGGGCGTTGGATAACTAGAGGGTTACATTTTCCTGGGTCAGTGGTCTTGAAAAAGAAATTGCAGTTGCAGTAAATGTCAATAAAGAATGATGGTGACCTACTGCTAACAAAAGCACGTTCAGTAATTAACATGTGCATGTTTGTTATTTTTTCTGCGTTTGTCAGTTTTCATTGTACATTTTCATCCTCTGTTTCCCCCTTTCACTACAGCCAAATGATATACTGTGTTTTCTGTATCCTTTAGAGGAGCCATTCCCGTGAAGTTTTCTCAGTAATGTCTTCTGAAATTGCAGCACCTTCATTGGGCTACCTGCATTTTCGAAGTCTGCTGAACTGCAGAAAACTATGTTGTCAACCTAGATTTAACTCTGTATGTCAGAGCAAATACATCATCACTTTTCAAAACGTGGTTCTCACCAGTTTGCATTTTGCACTATTGTCCACTTGTGTAAAGTGAAAAGCCTTTAGTTCCTTATAGCATTTTGCCCCTGCTTTTCCTAGCTACATGTGGCTGCAGAATAGCACCTCACTGGAGATTTTGACTCATAAACTTCACTTTCCCTTTCCAAGTAATGTTCATACAAAGCCTTGCTCACCAGTGCCAGTTAGGTTCTGATTTTGCAGACATATATGGTGTTAAGCACGCAAAAAGTCCCACAGGGTGTAAGGAGACTCATCATGTTTATACACTAGTAGGGCTGAATCTTCGTGTTGTCTTGTTTTTGCCTGAGACACAAAAATAATTTTGTATTGGCATGAGAGATAAAAATACTATAATGAGAAGGACAGAGAGATAAAAATAAGCCATGCAGCACTTGTAATGCTTTAGTTAGCACGCTACATGCCCGTTATACCACTGCATTCAAAGTGCACATATTCTGTTATTTACAGCACACTACAGGAGATACGGCTCCAGGTAGTCAAAGCTGTCCAAACTGAAAACTCAACAAAGCACGCTGTGTACACTCTGCCCATGGCACAATAATTGCCATTTATCTTACTGGCTGAGGTTTTAAAATTAATGCTACTATTTGGCTAAAAGGAAGAGTTATGTGAAAATGTACATTTTAGATTTTGTTATTCAATTTACGCTGTGATAAAATTTGCAGTGGCTTCAGTGTGAATCAGGTCATGCTTGTGCAGGACAAAGATATTGGCACAGAGTGAAAGAAGGTAGAGCTAAGCAGGGACTGTGCACAGAGGCTTTTTGAAAACTCACCAAGTACCTCTGTGCAACTTTTGGTGCCCAAATGCTATTAAGCATTTTGTGATCAACTCATAATTCAAGACAGAGTTCACATTCCTGTACGTCACTCAGATCATGATTTTGTTATGGTTGTTGTATCTCTCTATAACACTAGAAAACTGAGGAACAACTGACAGAGTTGATTTCCAAATACAGAAGGAATATTATACTAACCAAATGAAGCCTACTGTTAAAAAAAATGCTATTTTTATATCACGTATTTTACATTTTAATGCCTTGGTTTCCCAATTTATCCCCAAACTGCTTTTATTCCAGCAACAAATCTGGTCTGATCCTGTTTCCATTGCAATCAATTATTTTCATGCCTAAATTTTTGTATATGTAACTATTTCTGGACCATTTTTCTTCCAGTGCAGCCAAACATATATTCCAGGCAAATATGAGTTATTTGAAGAGACGTCATGTATGGTGTCTCAAAACAATTCCCAATTTGTCCAGCAATGACAACAAAATAAGGTGAGAATGAATGTGAAGAGGTACAGTGTAGAAGATGACCCGAGAATACTTAAGGGATAACTTGCCATGAATGCTGCAGCACATCCTTGAGAAAAGGCTGCATCCACACATTCAACAACATGCATTGGCTCAGCGCTGTGGACAAATTTCCTGGTTGCTTGTTACCTTTACTAACATCTTAATTAGGTGGTTTCTTCACACTGCCATGACTTCATCCCTTTTGAGAGGACTGCCTGGTTGAGCTTATGGCACTTGACCTACTTTACAGTGGTTTCTTTTTGGATAACACAAAACTTTCCAGAGTAGCTGAATTATGAATATATATTTCAATCATAATTCATATGTAAATTTAAAAGATTTTAAAGTGAATCCAATCTTGTAAAACATGTCCCAACATGCCTTTCTGTGATCTCATTTGCATATCAATCTCATAACTTGAATAGTCTTAATAGTGCCACTTGTTGGAGAGCTCTGTGTATTGCAAGGTATTTCAGTCACGTATTTATAAAAACAAATGGCTTTTTCCTAGTGAGAGGCAATTCCTAGTTTAAAGTACTATGGGAAGACAAGTACTGCAGCCTTGGCTTCAACCACGCTGACTCAAAGACTCTATGAATGAGCAACACGTTGGTGGATCTTATGCAATCTGATATTTACAATGGTAATGAAGGAGGGAAAAGGTAAAAATAAGGACAATTTTTGCAGGTTTTAATTCAGGAAGTTGTCATTTCCTTCTGAAGTACATTTTGCCCTGCAGCATTTGGGTTGAAAAATACCAGTTTTCCTGGGTAAGCCCTGGTTCTGTGCAGAGATCTAAGTCATTATTGGTAATTATGCACATATTCTCCTGGGTTGTGCAGGTAGAATTAATGATATTGCATCATTTTCTTCGCAGTGATTAAGAAATTCACAGTTGATTACTGATTATACTACAGGCACCATATGTCTTTTCGCAAGCAGATCCTAACACACCCCAGGTACATTACGTTTCCTGGAGCACTGACAGTACTAACAGCACGCCCTGAGTCAGTGGTGGTGACAGCTACGAAGGAGACATTGTCATGGTGCACGATATCAAAGATCCACAGTGTAGTGTCTCCAGAGCGTGGCTTGACATCACATCAAAAGCTCCACAAAGGAACATTTGTCATGCACAGAGCTTCAGATCCCTGGCATGGTATTTTGAGGATCTGGTGAGATATAATATTGGAAATATATTGAAGTACTAACAAAGCCTTGTTGCTGGGACTAAAATTATAGTGTCGGGAAGAAAGGTAGGAAAACATGGCAGGCACTGACCTCTAAAAAATTGATGCTGATAACATAATAAAAAGGGAATATAAGGAACTCTTTATATGTCAAGGAACAGAGGGCCAGGAATCATTAAGATTTATGCATTATGTCTAAAAAGTGCTCTATGGTCACTAAGTAGAATCTACTCTGTTTTTTTATCTTTAAAAAAAAAAAAGAAAAAGAAAGAGAAGTAAACTGTTCACATCACCTGCTTGCTGGGATCACCCGACTTTGGTTTGACATATGTTAATTTGGCAAAACTAATTGCAACACCTATGCTAGATAGGTTGGATGAATGAGCTAAAGATTATTCTTTGCAGTGTTTTTACAGAAGGTCAGAATTTGTCAGCTCCAAAGCAAGCAGAGTCCTAACAACCTGCTGGGGCTTTGAAGTTCAGTGCTGTGAAAAGCAGCACAAATACAGCTCACAGCAAGTCCTGGAGATGGTTAGCCAGGTTAACGCTTTGTCCTTCCTCATTATGTTTTAAATCAGTGCCATTGTCTGAGAATTTCCTCAGCTCTATTACTGCTTTCAGCTGTTTTTTACTTAGTGTGCTCATTATTATTTACAAATTATGAGTTACATTTCAGAATTTGCATTTAGAATGGTATTTTAAAATATAATATAAAACTTTTTTTTTAAGAGTTCCAAAGTTTTAACTCTGTCAAACTCCATGATCTTGCAGGTCAGGATGATCCTAGAGTCTGCTTCTAAAAGCAAGGACATCTGTAATGATATATTGAAATCTCGGTTCACGCATTCTCCTATCACTAAGAATCAGCACAGTCAAATTGTTTGAAGGCAATTGTGGACAAAACCTTGTTTTAGCTCAGCTTGCACAAAAGCCTTGTAATCCGTCTTTTCAACAACACTCGGTCTTTACAGTAATTGTATTAAGAGTATAGAAATTTGGCAGAAATTAAGCCCTCTTGCTTTGTGGCCAGTCCTGAGATCAGAGTGGCTGGGTGTGGCTGAGCTTAATTTCTGATTAGAACCAATCTGACACTGTAAGTCCAGTTGAGTTCATTAAGATCCCAGATGCACAAATAGTTTGGGTTACACTCTATGTCTGGTCTTATTCAAAATCACAGATTCACAAGTTGTGTGGTGTGCCCATTCAGCATTGTAAGCATGGTCAGGTTCAATAACGAACTTCCACAAACACAGATTTACAAATGGTGCCATTTATTGGAGCAACATGTTAAAGATTTTTCCTAGATTGCTGGTGATCAATTCACTAAACCTGCAAGATACTAGCTTGTAGCGCCATGTATGAGTGTTCTCGGGTATGCTCCAATGCAATCAGAGGTGCAAAATCTTACCAAAAATGCGCCCCTGGCTTTGGGGAAGAGAGAGGAGTGAGCCCATTGACTTGTCTGCAAGGTGAAGGATTTCAAATGCCAGTTTCCACTTTAGGGGTGAAATGGAGGTAGTCAACTGCTCTGTTACTGCTGTCATAAATGGGGCAGTCACTTCATACATAAATGGACAGTTACAAAGAGAGAGAGTACAAAGACTGTGGGGTTTGTGCAAGGCCAGCACAGAACCATGATGCCTTGGTAGCACTCCTTCTTCCACTTGGCCAATTGGTAAGGGTCACCTATCCTCCTGATAGCTTATCTCCCCATCAGCAGACCATCATGTCCATGGTAATTCCTTCACCACTGTCTCATGGAAATCCCTTCACCATATCAGTTATGGCATGGCTTATGGCTGTAGGCCTCATTCCTACAACAGTTATCCAGAAAAGTGAAAATATCTGCAGCAAACTGTGAGAGGAGGCAAAACATCTGCTTTGTCCAGGCTGTCCTTCTGCAAATCAAGGGATGCGCAAGAGGATTAGAAAAACGCTTCTTTCTCTTGAACAGTGCCAAGGGAGGGAAAACATCTGGGACTGGAGACCAAAGAGGGCATGCAAAGGTTAATCTAGGTTTGACAGAGTGGTGTTTGTGTTCTAGTTATTAAATGTCAGGCTGGAGACTTTTTTCCATTCAAGAGCTCAGAGATATTTCTGAGCAGTCTAGGTCACAGTTTTGACATGTCACAGGACACCAGTTATTTGGCAAGATTTGATTCAAAGTCATGAATTTGAGAAGGAACAGAGGATAGGTAAGAAAGAAAGCATTAGTCTGTGGAGAGAAATTGCTATTTCTAAGGACTCTTCTACTCCATGTAGTCTTCAACATCAGTGAGAGTTTATACGCATGTGCCAATGGCTGACTGTCGCTGTTGAGCCGCTAGCTGAGGAATCACCCAGGTTCTCAGACAAGGAAAGAGAGAAGAGCTTTATTGTTTTGATTTCCATATATATAGAGTTTACAGAGGTCACCCAGATTGGTCAGCCCGAGACCTCCCCCTAGGCCCAATTGGCCAAGCCCGAACTGACCTAATCCGGAGACATTGTTTGCAAAACATCCAAACTTTATCTTTGTTTATGAAATGTAGCAAAATGTTCTCACGAGAAAGACCTGTGCTAGTCACAGCTGACCAGACTTAAGTCCACTTATTAAGAGAAAAAGCTTAGAGGTAATTATTACTCACAGAGATACTGAGTTGTTAACAGTTGTGACCTTCTAGCACCCATGATGCTGCTTTCAGTGCATACTGTAACAGGGGCTTTTGCTTTCTTTCCTGGATGGACTGTGAAGGCACAGCAGAGGACATCTGGCTGTTGTCTTAGAGAAGCCAGAAGGAGCTTCTTCAGAGTTGGCAGTTCTGGTGGGATGTCTGACTGGATGCCTGGCTGCCTCTTGTGCCTCTGGCACCATCTCTCTTGGTGCTCAGTCTGGGCTGCTGTCATGCTGGTTGTGTTCTCCCTTTGCCTCTTTCATAAGGAGGTATGCTGAGTGCTACTGCTTAAGCCTTACGCTGGGAAGGTATTTCTGGTGATGAGTCATGCAGGATTGTAGCAGTTGGGGCCATGAAGACAATGCATTGCTGGTGTGATTGGGAGAGAAGCCTGGAGCACTGGGGGTGGGCACTGGAGATGGAGGGGAGGATGAAGCAGAATGCAAAGCCACCAGCTTTGTCAGAGCCCAGCAGAGGTGGACACTACTGTGTTATGGGGGATGTCCAAGGTGGCCAGTGTGTTTTCAGAGGGAGGGGTGGGAAATGACACACAGCAACACTTGGGAATGTAAAATTTAAAGGGCAAGTCTGATTGTCATGTAGTTTAATAGTGTGTACTTCACGAAGCTGAAACATGACTGGAGCATAAGAAGCCTTGTGGAGGTTGGGGATGACTTCTGGCTGAACAGAGACTGGAGAAGGACTGGTAGGTGTGCTGGTGGAGAACACAGAGGATGCAGATGTACTGGCACTCAACAGGCACACACTGGCCCTACCGGCATGGTGGCTCCCCCTGCCTCTGATGGCCTTAGAGTATTTTGGACTCATTATTAAAGGCTGGACTCATTATTAAAGGCTAAATCCCTGACACACTGCAGTTCTGAGAGAGTGTGGAGGGGTTGGAATGCTTCAGTGCTACGCTGAAGGCTTTGGCTTTTGCAGAATTAGTTAATTTTGCTTTTAGCTCTAATATTAACCAAAGACTGGGGACCCCAATGAAACTGTGGGTTTTCACTGACATATTTAATTATCTGTTTGATTCATTTACTTCTCACATCCATTTCTTTTGCTTTTTTCAAGAAGCCATCTTAAGCAGGGACCAGGACAGAAAATATATTTCTGTAAGGGTGAAGATGGCTCTTTCTATGCAGAGGAATTTATAAGCTGCATTCAACTAGTTTTTGATTAATAGACAGTGTTGCTGAAGTGTTAACACTTAAGGCAGAAGTCAAGTCTCTGTTATTTTTCCATCTTAGAGGTGAAAGCAGAGTGCATTGGCTTCCAGCATGTGGTGGTTTTTGGGGTTTTTTTTTGTAGCTGCAGCAAATAATTGTGACCCCTGATTATGGGAGTGATTTAAAACTGCTCTTTGCTATGTTAACTTGAAGTTGTGAACTACAAAGGTTTGCAGTGAATAGCTTATGAATAGAAAAGGGACTCTGTTGGAACTCGCTATTATGTTTGAAGTTGTTAGAAACTAGAGATTGAAAAGACCCACTGGTTCACTGCATTAATTCATTGCACATGCAAGACAGAAACTCCTGGCACACTGATATGTTTCCTATGTTTCTCAGGAAAAAGAAAACATGTTGAGATGTTTCTGGACAAAATGCTTTGACAAAATACAATCCATTAGGATGTCTACATTTTGACCCACTCTGCCATCTAGTTAATTTTTGCATTAAATTTTCAATGTCAGTTGCAGAATGACTAAAAAATTAAAGCTTCATGTAGAAGAAAGATGATTTATTATGTATCTCTCTTTCTTGCAGTGAAAGGAAGTGCTATTCTGTAGCTGTTTCTGTTCTGGCTTTCTCTGAAGAATTGTCAGTTCAGTCTAAATGTAGACATTGTGAAAACATACTCGAACCACAAGGCTGATAATGTTGGTTTGGGGTTTTTTTGGTGGTTGTTGTTGTTGTTGTTTTTTGTGGGTTTTTTGGTTTTGTTTGTTTGTTTGTTTTTTTAATATAAGTGAGAAAAATATTTTTGAACAACTGGTGACCCACGACTTTTGAAATACAGTAATGATACAGTAAAAGCTTGGAAGCAGTAAGGGAACAAAATATTGGTGGTATTTGGTGTTTATGCCAGGTGAAAAGAAAAAAAAAAGGCTGTAAAGAGTGATGAGCAAATTCCATGGGAAGAAATTTCACTTGTCTAATAATTGAACTTAATTTAATTTAACTAGACGGGTAGGCCAAGAAACCTTTTCCTTGTTTCTTTCTTTTTTTTTTCTTTTTAATGGACTTTCATAGGAAGTTGATAGAGTTCCTCAAAGGAATAGACTTCCTAGCCTCAATTTGTGTATGGTACAGCCTACTTTTGTCTTTAGCTTATGAAATTTGGTCTATTTTGTCATGACTACTTTCTTTGTTAAAAGGTAAAATGCACATTGGGCAAGTGTTCTATGGCAATTTGCATAAAAAGTGATGACAAAGAGCAATTAATTCCTCATTATTATGCAGTGAAATGCTACTTTGCTCCTAAGTGACTGTAGAGGAAGGTTTTTTCCCTGCGTGTAAATCTGTTGCAGCATTGTTCTAAAAATAGTACTTAAGAGCCCTCTGCACTCTTTATAAATCAGGGTCTTTGACACTCCAGTCACTTCTCCACAGAGATTTTTTTCACACATGCTGAACAGTACAAGTATCGCCCCAAATATTCATCACAATAATAAGCATCAGAATTTTATTAGATAAGGCAAGATAGAGTAATTTAGTATTTTGTCAAATTAGATCTCTATCCTTTTTATCTGGAGATCAGTATTCAAAGTACACTCAGATCACACACAAATAGAAACATATTCCTACCACACACAGCTAGTCTGTACAGAACAAAGAGTCAAGATATCATTTTCTATGAAGGCTTGATTCTGAGTACAGATTTCATTACCAGCTCACCATAGGATAATGAAATTCCTTCGGGGCAAAGATGAGGTACATCAAAGAAGCAGCATGGAGAGGCAGACTTTGTTAGTGCATGCTCTGTCACCTGCATTACTGGTCCTTGCCTGCCTTTAATTTGTAAGGAAATGCTAGTAATTCAAACCCTTTTATTGGACCGACTTATATTTATATATATACATGCATAAATGTATGTGTATACACACACACAGAGATAAATATATATTTTTTAGCATACAAAACCTTCTGGAAGTTGTTTGACTTCACAGCTGAAATGGAATACAGAAAATAATTAATTTCTTGCTAGCAAAAAATTGCCCATACAGGTCCTAAAAACATCTTTGTATTTACTAAATAAATTCTGTCTGCACCATGTAGATAAATAACCCTTCCTGCAACTTTGCCTTTTGATTTCTGTGGCAATTCAGAGTGACTTTAGAGCCTATGGAAATGAGAGGACAATGTTCGGCAAGACCAGGAGCTGCTGAAGACATGAATCACTAAAGCTTTCCCACAAAGCTTTGCCAATATGGGAACAAAAGAGTTGCCCTACAGAAACACATCATGGGTCTATCTAGTCCAGCATCCCGCCTCTGGCAGTGGCCAGTAACTGATGCTTCAGAGCAAATCAAAACCACAGCAAGCGCCTACCTAATTATGAGATGCGATGCGTAGAGGAAAAAAAAAAAGGTTGATCCTGACTCACAAGAGAGCAGTTTATGCCCTGAAGCGTGAGGTTTGATTTCCCTTGTATCCGTTTGCTTAACTCGCACAGTTGCAAATACTATTTATGCTTAAAAGAGTTTCTAATCCTCTCTTGGATTCTAATCAACAATCTGCCTCAATAACCCGAGAGTTACCAGGAAGTTCTCGGGGCTGAGCACACTCTGCATGGAAGCTTTGTGCTCTGCTAGTTTAGGGAAAGTTTTCCAGCCTTGGCCTAACACCCACTGCCCCGAGGATCAGACCTAATTGTCTAGATGAAAAATACCCAAGCTACCACTCCCTTCCCCTTGAGCTCTGACTAACTGAAGCAGTTAATTCTTTCCCAGCCCCCACTTGTGAAACGATTGCTTTGGACAGATTTCTTTTGCTGGCACTGGGCAGTGGCTCCTGCTTTCTACCCTTCTAGGAGGTTTGGACAGGTTCCTCTCTGTGTCACACCTCTGTATGCGAGAGGTCTGACAGCAGTCAGAGGATGCTGCCTGGCCATGCTGCATCCCTCCTACTGTTCCAAAGGAGAGGGCAGTGGCAGGCAGAGGAACAGGGCATAAGGAAGGTTCATGGAGGGCAGCTGTGGTGCCAGTTTCTTTCTGCCCTTTCAGTATTTCCTCATGAAATAGCAGAAGTTCTGCTTGGGCTGCTCTGTGAAAACATGCGATGCCTGTGAGATTCCCTCTCCTTCCCAGCTCAGTCCAGATTTTCTTCTCTCCTGGGCAAGAATGCAAGCAAAGCTTTCAAATCATCCTTTGATGACCTTGCATGACCTTGAGCATCATTGCAGCGTGATCCTGGCTCCATTACAGCACAATGATAATCCTCTCTGCATTTTCTCCATTGTATGTGGTTTTCTTCTATGTATATCGCAAAATGGTTATTTAAATCTGGCACATGGACCTTAACAGCAATACCAGAAGGTAAAGGAGATCAAAAAAAGGCTTAACTACTCCCTATGGGGCCTAAGTGCTCGAGCCTAAAGGTGTGACCCTGAGCTCTTGAACAGAGAGGAGCTTCATAAACAGAAAGGTGCCCAAACTCTGCAGGTTTTCATCCCAAAGGTTTGCCCTCACAACCTGAGGCTGTCATTGCTGCACAGGTGAAGACAAGCTTCAGTTTTGAGGGGCCAGCAGACTGGTTCCTAAGGGTGTGCTTCTGAGACAGCTCCAAACAGTTCTCAGGGCACCACTGCCATGGCATCCTCACCTCTGGCTGTGTTTTGCCATCCCTCCCCCTCTACTTGCCCCTAAGGCAGGCACTGGTGTTGCAGTACGCCAGTTTGGGACCTCAAGTGGCTGCATATTTCTTTGCAGGATTAGTTTTCTGCCAGCTTAACTTTCTGAACCAGCTGACCAGGAGATCAGGTAAGACCAGGGTGTGTTCAAAGGGAGGAGTGGGAGTGGGAGGCAGAGACACTGGGCAAGTTGGGAGTGTAGTAAGGGCTGGGAGGAAGCTGCCTGCATGAGCAGTGAGGGTGGACGTGTGTTTTGCTGGCTAATGTACATTTCCCTTCATGCTTCCTCCATATCTAAAGTCAGCCATGCTTCTGTTTCCATCAGCTTTCCCAGGATCTCTTCAGCTGCTGCTTCAGCTATTGCAAACAACAGAACAAAACCCAAATCAGAGCCCTTGTTCGGCAATGATCTCCACACAGAGGAAACAACCTGCCAAATACAGAGGTCTGAAACTGCCTGCAGTGTGTCAGTCTGTTTACCTAGCATGGCTCATGCTCTTTTATTTGCTTAAGTATCATTACCTGCATCCTGAGAGGGGTGGGAGGAATGCCTTCTGCAACTCCTACTGAATTTTTCTGAAACCATGATGTGAAGAGAATGCCATTACATGTCAAGAAATTGTTATTTCACTTATGAGCATGTTATTTTGTATTCTGCAGACTACATTTTACATGCCTGGGGTGTATACATGTGATCTACTTAAATCACTCACCATCTTCCATAATTTATGCTGCTCTTCAGTCTTAGCAGCGTGCATAAACTTCAGTGACACTCTGTCATTCCTCTCTAAATCATTTTGAAAAATCATTTGAGGAACAGCACCAGATCCATGCTGTTCTGTGTTTCTCCTGCTTCACTTTGCAGCCCAGGTCCTGAGGTGGCAGGATGACACAGCATAAGAAAAATCACAGCCAGCAAGATGAGAAATGTTGTCCCAAAAGAAAGAAATTGGAATGTATAATGTGGTAGCATGAACCTTGTCGTAGCTATTCAGCCTAGCAATGTCATCCCAGGGGTGGCAAAGGCAAGGAGAATCCAGCTGAAGACAAATGTTCCCCTTTTTCTTCAGGCAATCTCTTCATAAAACCTCACGATGAGCAAATAAACATAATGGAAAAGGGAAGATGTGAGGGGTAACCTTTAAGACACTAGGGGTTTAGCATTTACTTTTGTCACATGGGACTGTACTGAGATCATTTGTTTCCTATTGCTTAATCCATTCATAATGCAGTGTGCTAATCCACAGTTTGTCATTTGACCCGCTGCTCTGCTATGTGGAGCTCTGTCAAAGGATTTTGTATACCTGCTGGCACTTTCTGCTTCCTTGATTCTATGGGACTCTTCTGCAGGTTTGAGGGAGAGGGATGCAGCCCAGCTGGCTTGATCCTGGACCCCAAACTAACGTCTGTGGTTGCACACAGTGAGCATCCTCAGTGCTGGGGTTGACCCTGCCTACGTTCCTTTCTGTCTTATATTTGGGAAGAGAGAAATTGTTTAGTCTTGGAAAACACCCTTGTTTTTCCACATTGCAGGCTCTTGCCAGTCTCTCTGTTCTGAAGTTTAGCTTCTGAACACTCCTGAATTCTTTTATCTTCTCCATCTTAGGTTTTCTTAACTTTCTCCAGGACCTCTTCTTCAGAACTGTTTATCTTCATAATAGCACAATCATAATTTCAATAAATTTAAAAATCCCCCACTACAGTGAGAACAAATGTAAATAATAAATTCAGCTTCTTGAAAATGTCTTAATCCTTGTTAATTGCGTCCTTAATTCCATAATGACCTGGAGGGCTTACAGAGGCACACATGCAGCTTTATTTATGTTTAGTCTATTTGAATAATTATGCATTGTTTATCTTATTATCTTTGGCTGTTTGCTCCCTCTCCTCCCTCTGAATTACTATCTATTTACAGTTTACTTGTGCTGAGCTGGTTTGGTCAGAATTTCTAACACGTCTATGTGAAAGCTCCCCCAGTGTTGTCCTGGAGGCAATGTCTCTGAAGTTCACAGCACCATGCTTTCACTACAGCAGCTCCTGCCTTGAAAGAGCCTTTACGGCTCTGAAATTTTTTATAGAGGTTTGTTTGCCTCAGTTCAGTGTGATAAAGAAGTACGATGTGATATTTCAGTGAGGCAATTCATTTTTTTTAATACTGTTATCATTAACAATGATATTAGCCGGAAGAGCAGCTTTAACTTAAGGTTGTCAGATACTTTCCTCCTGTCAACTGCTTATAAATCTCCCATTTTAACCACTGCAGGTGGTTTCTACTAGGCTCTGTGTCAATCTCATCTATTAAAACTGTTCTTTTTTGAGGAGTGAGAAGTTTTGGAAGTGAGGTGGGCTGGGAGGTGAGGGAGGAGGTGAGAGTGGAGCTGAATGAGGAGCTGGTAGGAAGCACCAAGACTGCCTGACCCAAGGAGCAGGGCTGAAACACAGCACCTGCACCACCCACCTCCCTTGGCCTGTGGGGGTGCTTTGCTGCACTGCCCTCTTGGAGCTTGTGATTTATACAAATGAGGCCCAGGATGGGACTGCAAACTTCATTTTTGTGTCTGATGTAAACTAGCAGTGAGGCAAACCCGTGAAGATGGACAGCTAGTTCACTACCTTAGCCAGCATCTAATTCCAAGTAATTTCCATTTTCACTCATCACTGAGAAGGTCAGGAAAGAAAAACTTTTGGCTAAGTAATCTTTGCCTTCTTTTTACAGCTTTGGTACTAATTGGATTAATTTAAAAGGAGAGGAAAATAGTCTCTTCCTTTCTCTTGTCATGAGACCCACATGTGCTGTGTAAAGTACAGAGTGAAAAGAAGCAAGTGCTCAAAGTAGATGATAATTTTATATATTTCATGGGAAAAAGTTGTTCAGCTCTTTTCAAAGCAAACTATGCCTGCAGTACTTCAAAGGGAGATAGGAGGAAATGATAATAATTGTATCTGGCTTAGGGCTAAATTCTGCAGATGAATATGGGTGTGACTGGGCAAAATATTGTCTTGATGTCAACCTGAAGGAAAAATGAACCTATCAAGCCCAGATTCAGTTGCAAAAAGTGTTATGTGTGTTATTGTCTATTCATACAAGTATACTTGATATTTTTTTGTTTTTCTTATCTGAATGTGTAAATTAGCCTATTATTTATTAGCCTTTGTATATATTCATATGCAAAAGTATGACAATTTAGTTTCAATATTCCAGTCTTAAAAATCCTGAATAGCCAATGTAAATATTAGTGGAGAAAATACAATTTAAGAAAAATTAATATCAACTTGAGTATTTGTGGATTTTGCTCAGAAATAGATGGGAAAGTGAGTAAAGACCAAGGAAGGGAAAGATCCATAAGCTTATCTTTTTCTGTGGAGTTAGTGATACCTGTAGGGCAGATGGGATTATGTTATTGATCAAGGCCAATAGTCATGGTCATAAAGAGTAATAAATAAGAAAATTATTAAAGGGAGATTATGATAGGACAACTTTAATAAGTGGGACATTATAGACAAATCAAAGAAGCACTAAAGGATTAAAGACCCCTGTCCCATGTGGTGGAAAAGAGAGCTCTGCTGCAGCTCTTAAGTGCAGCAGTCCTGGTGTTAATGAAAAGCAATTTATTTGTTCAACATCCAGAAATGAATGGGTTAAAAATTCTTTCTCAACTGACAAGAGCTCAGCTAAACAGATCAAAAAGAGAAGGAAAACCAAAACACAAGCTCAGAAGTTGCCTTTGCCTTGTACTGGGAGTCAGAAAGTGTCAAAAGATGTGTCATATCTTAAAAGGCTAAATGAAAAGTTATAGTTCCTCAGTACAGGAAGAAAGAGAAGCTTTATTGAAATAGTTTCTTTGTCGCATCCTATAAAAATATTATGAGGACAGCATGTATAAAAGAGTAAGAAAAACAGAGGTTACTGGAAATTCGTGTAAAGACAAGTTTCTCTGTTTTATAGCATAACAAGAGAAAGCCATCACTCCCAATACAAGTGTTTCTAATTGTATGGGGGTTTGGGGTTTTTAAAAGTTTCTGGACTTTTCTGCTAAAAACCTATGGCACTTCCTGAAAACTGATGGTTGCAGATGTTACCAGAGTAACTGAAAAATCCATCCATCTTTCCAGACTCTGATTAACAAACAAGAATATTCATATTCCTCAGAAATGCGTTTTTTGATGTGAAAGGCTGAGGTTTTTGCTGATGAATTTTGACATAGCATCCACAAGTAGTGCCATACCAGGGGTTGTTCCTTCAGCAGTGCTGTGCAAATCGCCTTCCGCTGCGAGAGGATGTGGCTGTGGCTGCAGAGCTTTCTGGATGCTCATTCACACTGGGGCACACTGCTAATTCTGGACCATTTTTCTGTTGAATCAGACCTTGAAAAAGGCTGGAGAAAACAGGTTGTCTCTGGCACATACTGAAGTTCCAGCACTTTGTCTTTCAGTCCCACTCACTGAGCTGACTCTTCCTGCCAGGTCTGGGTGAAAGTAATTGACAGAGTTGGTCTGTACATAATTTCGGTAAATCTTCAAGACAATTTTGGATGCCACTTGAGGCCTAAGTTGCTGAAGAACCCTGGTATTTACCCTGAAAATCATGGGGAGATGTCAACTAAGTAAAGTGAGGGAGTACTTGAATGGGTTTCTGAGCCTGTCTAGGGCGGCACTAATGATGGTGAGGAGAATGGCCATTGTCATTGTGGCTGGTGTGACAGACTGTCCCCTGCCAGCAGCTTCCACGGCTGTGTGGCACAGTCAGAGCTGAATGGAGGAGGAGATTTAAAGTGTTTCTTAGAAAGAGCCCAAGATTGCTACTAGAAGGACATGCAGAATTTGTAAGCTGCAGCAGCCTAAGTTCAGATTGAATGCAAACACAGTAAGGATTTTGGAGAGTTAAGACATGGGCATCCTCAAGAATCCCAGCCCAGATACAGAATAGAGCCTTTTCCTGACCTACAACCATCTTGAAAATTAAAAAGGGAAAAATTCCACCTTCAATTCAATAAGTTTTGCCTTCAAATTTTTCACAGCTTTTTGCATGCTTACTCACTGATACCAGCATGAATCAGTTGTTAGGTCACTTCTGAAATGGGAATGATTTGTATCAGCCATGCACTGGAGAAATGGCCTTGCAGCCCACTGGATACGCATTGACTTCACCAGGAGTCCCATGACTCTAACTGGGACTGTTGCTGACTACAGAGACCTTGATGAGCACCATCTGTTTCCCCATAAACTACTAGGCTTTTTGTGGCGAGACTAGAAAACAGCATAGGCACCTGTAAAGATGTATCCAAAATGCTGTGTTTCTCCCCTTTTTCTAACTGCTGCAAGCTCTCCTCATCCTCTGCCCAGCCAAGGAAATACTGTTAGAGTGTGTAACTGACACCAGGTATTTCTGGCACTTTTAGGTGCTGACATGTACTCTGGAGGAATTGCTACATGTCCTTTTCCCAGCTGAAAACCAAGTAAAAGCAAGCCTTTACCATCATACTGATTAATAACTAGCTATGATTTCTATTAACAAAGCTTTTTTACACACACAGTGGAGAAGCAGCAGACTGTGTGTTGTTGGCAATATATTGTCTTCTCACTGTTGTTAGAGTGGCATTTCATCACCTCATTTTATTTGTTCCATCTGTTTCATACTGACTTTGCTATAATGCTACTTTGAGAATACTGTGATCGTTTGTTTGTATTGATATCAGAAATAAATATAAAATGCTTTTGAAAGCACCATAAGGATAGAGAGTTTTAATGGGATTATGGTAAAAGCAAGCAAGCTGTGAAGAGAGACACAGACTGCTGCAAGAATCCCTGGAAGAAATTAGTAAGATGTTATTAAGGCAGAAAGGAGAAGAAAGATGTTCTTGTGACTAGGGCACTGGACTGATATTAAAGAGGTCTGGTCTTTGTTCCTGGATACATTATTGGATTCCTTTGCGACCTGTGACAAGTCACTTAGTCTCTCATTGCCTCAGTTCTTCACCACTAAAATGGAAGTAAATAAAATTTCTTTACCTCACCAATCTATTTCAGAGACAAATCCATTCAAAAGTTATGAAATGCTCAGCTGTTAAAGTGATAAGCACAGGGGAAAATGAGTAAATCAATGAATTCTAACTCTGCTTGTGATGAGTTTAGTGAGACATTTCTCTGGCCAGTGAACCTGCTAAAAAGACAAACACTGGCTTTTTCCTAGTCAGAGAAATATTAATGACAAATTTTATGTGAAGTCATAACAAGGTCTGAGATATTTTTAATGATAATATATCAGTAAAGGTAAAAAAAGATGAAACCCCCTTTTTTCTTATTACATCAAGGAAGAAAAGACCCAAGAGAGGGAATGATAGATGTCCTAACTGTATAAAAGGAAAGCTTGAATAGAGGAAATGTACAACTTTTCTATCACTGGGAAACTTTTAAAGATTAAAACATACATGAGCTTGACTCTTCACTGCCAGGTACGTTGCACAGTCAATTACACCCACTAATGGTGTGAATAAAGTGCTTCACATATAGCTGGTTACATTTGATATTCCCCTTGCACCATAAATGACCACACAAGGCTGTAGGCATGGAGAATCCATTTCCCACAGATTTCCAGCATATCACAATCTGAGGATGTTGCTTTATTCTTCACTACCATGTTTGTCACCAAAGCTAGAGAGATATGAGGTAAATTCTATCTGTGAATCACACCCAGAAAGCTTCCTAATCTGAGATAACTACTACTTGATGCCATATGTGTTTGGAACTGATAAGGAAATCTTTTAAATTTCCTATTATCTTTGATTAGGTATGGGTTTCGGTCTTGATTTAGTGTTAGGCACCTACTGTGAAGAACAAAGGAGGTGTCACAGATAACAGAGAGGTAATTGTTTTTAAAAGTGAGATCCCTAAAAGAATAAAAAGCAGGTTGTTGAATTTCTTCTCATTTTATTGATTATCCTTTCACTATGATTATCCAGCTGCGGAAACATATGCTTTCAAAGGAGATAATCTTATCTGTGAGATGACTAACATGCATCTAAATTTTCCATTGTTACATACCACTGACATGTCTTTAAACTGGATCCTTCTCCTGAATGTGTCCAACACCAATGACACTGACTGGTTTTCCTTTAGGATAAGGACAAGCAATTTTCCTTCAATCACTGTGTTCTTCCTTCATGGCTCACGTGTTTGAAAATTATTTGCAGGCAGATGCTGACAATTTCCTGAAGAAACTTCATGGTTCATTACCTCCCTTTATGATAGCAGCAAAATAAATTGCTGTAAAGTCAGTTAATGTGATAGAAAACATTCACATTTCCAATAATAATAATAATAAAATCCCAATCCTGCTTTCTAAACTCTTCCAAAATACTTTCCAAATCACCTCTCCTTCTGCTTTTGCATGCAGATACTGAGTATTACTTTGTGCTAAGTAGAACAAAGGTTGTCTCGGCGATGCAAATACTGCTGGTTTATGATGCTGCTTAAACAGATTCTTCAGGAAAAACAATGTGCATAATTTAGTGTGCCTGCTGGATGAGCAGAGGAGGAACAAGGACTGGGGCTTGTTGCTTCTGCTATGTGCTGCTTGCTAAGTCCCTAACATGAACTAGAATTACAGCAGGCAATAGAATATTGGTTAAATACATGCTCATGTTTCCCCTAGAAAGGGGTGGATGTAATATAATAAGCATTTAACTACTGTGTGTATTCTGGTGATCATAAAATGAGTGCTGGTGGTATAGTAAGTAAGAAAGAACAATCAGGCTTTTCCAAGTTCCAGTGTCTTTGCTATACTTGATATTAGCACTATTTGGAAGTAGCTGTGCTGGTTTCTACTTGCCTGAATGGCCTGGTGGCCAGGTTTTCAAAGAGGCTTTAACTGAGCTGACTCTCATGTTAAGAGGGAAATAATACTGGGGTGCTTTGGGGTTTGCTCCTGCCAGTAAGGAGGGGGATTTTCTCCAGGGCTAAGCTTGGATTCAGGACAGTGTTGGCACAGCATTTGTTTATTGTCATGGCTCATGACTCTCAAAAGAGCAAAATGTAAAAAAGTGGATAAAAATATTTGCTGCAAGTGAGGGCGGGGGAGCATTAACTAAAGTGGATTCTCATGATCAGCACAGAAGATGCTGCCCAAACAAAAAGACAGAAGTGGGGTAGCCAAATGTGACCTGGCCTAATAAAGGAAAATTATTTTGAAAAATCAGTGCTACAGAGCTTTCATGGGAATCAAACAGATGTTATCCCTCTGTTTTGAATGATAAAACAACAGATTCTCTAAGTAACAGAATGGCTGCACCCAGGGTGGGCAGGTAGTTATGACCACTGCAAGGTGTGTGTGGACAAAGTACACAGGTAGCAAGTCATAACCTCATAGTGAGCAAATCATTCTAAAGAGGAGATTTGCATCCTAAAAGCATGCCCTAAGACAGAAGATAAATCTTCTAAAGCCTGTATTTACCACATGTAGTACATGTTTAACTCTGAGTGATGTGATCTCACAGCTGAGGCTAATAGCACAGCTCAGACTCCAGGGGTACGCAGAGATGAGCAGTGTTTCAAAGTGTGGATTGCTGGACGGGCCGACCATTTCAGATGGAAGAAAGAAATAGGGTTTCTGGGGATTGGAAGAAGCCAGGGCTTGTGTCCTGGTTTTTTGGGGTTTTTTTCCCATTAAGCATGATCAGTACATAAAGGAATGGAATCGAAATGCAAACCTGTAAGTTCATCGCTGAGATGAAAGAAGACACTCAGCATGAAGGCACAAAGGCACAAGAAAGAAAGACAGGGAAGTAAAAGAGGAAGCAAAAGGCAAAACTTCAGTAGAAAAATCCAAAGCATCAGAATGGCTGATTTCAGCTTCAGAGAGTCGCCCTGAGCATACATTAAACTGGGTTCAGCTGCTGTATGTACCATCAAATATTTCATATTAATAATTAACAAGTCACTGGCTGTCAGAGCAAGATTCAAATGGATGGAAGGGGAGTTTGGGTCACCTTCCCTAGGACTGAGAGTTTTAATGAAGGGATGGCTTTACTGCACTGTTGAGGAATGATGAAATACTAGGCAGAAGGATTAAGGGATGTACATCTTGAAGGATCCTTCCATGCTCTCTCCCCCACAGGACAGTATTTAATTTTCTCTTTTATTCTTCTCCTTGATAGACTGCCAGTGTGTACACATAAAGGGTTTGGTCTCACCTACCAAAGTGTGATGTACCCCAATGTACATGCCTGGAAAATCAGCTTACATATATGCAAAGTCAACAGCAAAGGCACTGTGTATCAGGAACATAACTGCATGCAATGACTGTTATAAATCAGAGTGCTTGGTATGTCTTTGCTGGACACGTTCTCATTTATCAAGGTGATTTTTAAACCTGTGCCTAATTCCCATGCGTGAAAAATGGGAATTCACCGAAATCTCTTGCAATGCCTTGTTCTGGCTTTAGATTTTCTCCTCAACACCCCTGTTCACCTTCAAACCTACTTGAACATGAACATAAATGATAGACTACGAGGCACTGGGTTTATTGCCTTCCCATCGATCACTGACGAGCAGTTACAACTCATGCCATCACATGCACGGCTCGAAATGGCACAGTCAAACCTCAGGCTTTCCTTGTTCCTCTCATGAAGGGGAGAACAAGTCCAAAAAGCCACCAAAAGCCCTTTGCAGCCTTGGCTACAGGACCCAAAGTGACCACTGCTTCAGAGAATTGCTCCAAGGGAAGCAGCAAGCAGGACTTAAGAGAAAAAAACTGAGGAAACAAGAGTTTATTTATAATCAACTGGAAATGTTTATGGAGTCAGGCTGCCATTTGCATCTCTGGCTTGGGGTGAAAAATGAGAATAAAAGCTATGCAGAATCACCTTTCTTCTAGTCCTACAGAAGGACAGACAGACACAATGACAAACTCTGAAAGCCCAGAAGAAAAAGTGGCACATTTCAAAGAGCTAATTACAATTTCTTTCCCTTGGAGATTAATCCACTGACTGTAATTAAGCTCCCTCTATTTTTGAGATCTTGGCAAGATCTAAGAAAAGCACAAGCAAACGAGAGAGTGCCCTTGCTAGCCAAGCAGATTTTTTTACTAAGCTCTATCAGCCCTAATTAATAGACCTTTGTGTAAGACCAATGAGAAATCAGATTTCCAATAGAGCTGAATCAAATAGCCTTGGCTACCTCTGCACACACAGTTTGTTAGGAGCCTGGCCACAGCCAGGATTTACACATTCAGAGGATGAAAAGGAGGCATAGGGGGGAGGCAGGATGAACGAGCTCCCCCTGCCCCTACTCCTTCTTCTCCTTTGCTGCTGCTTTGTTCTATTTGTAATCTTACCAGATGGCTAAGGCAGCCTAGAGAAGAGATTGCCTGAAACAGGCAGGTGATGAGGCCAGCAGCAGGGACTCCGTCAGCGATTGAAGAAACTGATACAGCTCTCTAACCCTTGCTGCTAACGAAAACCTTTGCTATTCTTTTGCTCACAGCTATGTTGCATTTTCTGCCTTTCTGACGGACAAGAAGGATGCCAAAAGCCAAATCCTCAGCTGGCACAGGCGAGGTAGCATCCCTAACATCCCCAGAGCATGGCTGATCTGTGCTAGCTGCAGCTTTAGCCCTTAATTGCTGCACAGCCCAGCTCTACTCCTCTCCTTATGGCCTCTCCTATAAGTATGCAGGCATGCTCCTCTCAGAGCAGGGAGGACCTAGCCCTTTCAGACAGCTGTACCTGGCAGACAACATGTTTTTCTTTCCACCCACACCAGGGTATTGCTATGGGCAAACAGCGGTGCAACAGAAGCTGAACTGGGTCACAGAGAGCACTCAGAGATCTTCAGAAATCTCTAGAGACAATATTGACTATGCCAACACCACCCTCAAGAGCAGACTTGACTGTTTTCCATACTGAGAGTCTGTAAGCACAGTGTCTGCCTGGGCTCAAGGTGTGCTCTCTACAGCAGCTGCAGGGATTGTGCTTGCCTGAGCCTGCTCTGTGGGCTAGGATGCTCCCAGGTGCATCCAAACAGTCCAAGAGCAAACTGTTTGTGAGGCAGCTGTATGGACTGAAAGTGGGTGGGATGTGGGGCAAAATATATTCACAGCCACTCTGGGGCTGGTTTTCAAAGCTACCAGGCCTCTTCATGTTCAGTTATCCTTTGTAATACAGATCAAAACCATGGCACTGCCAGGAAAGGTTGAAGCAACTCATTCCCCATTTCCATTGTAGCTCCCAGCAATCCAGTGTGAAGAATTAGCCCTTTAAGAAGAGGGGGGAAAAAAAAGAAAACAGCACCCAACCTGTCACGTATTTAATTTCATGCAATACATTTTCTGACCTTACTCCATAAAAGTTAATAGTGAAAAAACAGTTGTCTTGAATGGGAGCAGAATTAGGTCCTATTACTGCACTGATTAAGCTGTAAGAGCAGAACAAGGCCCACAGTGCTTTCCAGTTATTGTACAATCAAAGACCCAGCTTTGTGAGTTCTTTGGTTTGTGGATCATAATGACATAAAGTACATTTATGAACTGAACAACACTAGAAAGCTTGTCTTTGTAGTTAAAAAAACAAACGGAAAGCTACAGAACAAAAGCTGAAATACCATAAAAATAAGGTAGGCATATTTTTCATAGCTAAGCTTATATACAGTATAAATATCTTTTGTTTGCTTTTTTTCTTTCTGGAGAGTTAAGCATTGGATTTTAAAAGGTGAAGGAAAAATATTATTTGTTTTCTTAATCCTCATTATAATTATCTTTTAATCCCTTTCAAAACTTTTTTTTTCTAATAGAGCCTTAATAGTATCAGTTGCTCACTCTCTATTATTACCAAACACTGCTAAGGCTTCTTGTATATCTTTTAGAAGTGGAAGCACTTGTACTCAGAATGTAGAAGTGTTTATTTGAACCAACAAGTCTTGAAAAAAGATACAGAACACATAGGAGGTTTTTCTCTGTCAGCTTGAGAGTTTTCTTCTACAAATGCAGTGATCAGGATGGAAAGAGTTCCTTTACCTCTACCACATCATATTTGTTTCTTGGTGATCTTGAAGTGGGAGCTACAAGATCTACAGAGAGAGGTTAAAGGTCTTAAGAAAAAGCTTAATCATTTTATGATCATTTTATGAAAGGCCAGAAATACCAACACTCTTCTGAAAAGTTTCCTTGATCTGGCCAGTATTATGGCAAACCTTTCAAGCTTTGCAATGGAGATAAGTTGCCCAGGGAACACGAGAAACAAAGAGAGAGGCTGGCAATTTGTCACGATCAGAAGCAGGAGAACTGGGATGTTGTCGTCACATCAGGAGGTGTCGAGTCACCACCAGGTGCTGAGTCAGACGCTGGAACAAAGAACCTGCAAGAACCAACCGGAGGAAGGGACACACAGGTGGTGGAGTGGGAAACTGAGACATACTGCTTGTCTAAAGCCAGAGAAACCTCAGAAAAGCCCATAAGGGCCTTCCAGCTGGTCCCAGTCAAGACAGAAGATGCAGAGTCATCAATCCCAAGGGGCTGGCAGTGCATATGGCTCTTGGAGGTACAGGTGGATCCCACAGCAATTTTCTGCTTTCCAGAAGTGAAGGGCAACATCACAATAATAAAGGACACTCACATCAGGCATCCCAGGTTGATATATGTGGTGGGGATCTGCACTAGTGACATTAGCTTCACCTAAGGCACTAGCTTCACCTAAGGCACTGTCCATTAAGAACATCGGTACTTTTCAGACCATTACAGATCCTAACCAGCCTCTCTGAAAGGTTATAGGCTACACTTTCAAGCAATGAATTAAAGAGATGTGGGTGTTAGTGAACATTTATTAAAGTGCATCTAATCTTACGTGCTCTTGATCTTTCTATAAAATGTGCAGTAAAACCGCATTATCACACCCCTCTTTCTCTTGGGGCACAGCAACTAGACTCCTTTGGCCAGTAGCAACATTTCCTGAGTTTCCAGAAATGACGAATGATTTCTTAATGCAGAAGTGCTGTGGCTTCACTGCAGTCACAAAAGCAGATTAAATTAGTATTGACCTTGGTGCTGCAGTAGCCGTGCGGGTATCAGGAGAACATATGACAACTCCGCATACTGGTTCTCATTCTGCTTGAAGAAGATGAGATCATAACTGACCTAAAAATTGGCAGCTGTGCTTGCACCAGTGAAATCAGCTTGGTTTCATTGACCTTGTAAAGAAAGTACCAACATCTATCATGCATATTTGGAACTTCAAAAGGGAGAGTTGTCCAAAAACTCAAGCCTCTTACTGACATAAATGATTTGTAATACAGGAACCATTACCTCAAACTGAGGATTGTTTCATGCTGTCCTAATGGCATCCCTCAGCCTTGGGTCTGCAGTCACATGGGGATGTTGTGCTGCTGGAAAGATTTCCAGGCTGAAAGAGTGGATGGACAGTGAAGCTAAAAACTGGAAATAATGCCCAGTGATGGGGAGAGCTGAAGGAGTCACTTGCATAGCTTGGGACTAAATGCCTAAAGGCAGTAAAAAGGTGTTTTTTTCATATTAAGAAAAAAATTCTAAGTCAGGTAAGGCTCTACTGCTGCTTGCAGATGGTGGGTGTGTGAATTTGATCTCAAAAAGGCAGACATTTTCAAAGAGATCTTTGTGTTGTAGGTTGGGTGGAGCAGGGGGATATATCCAGCTCAGATGAAGTTAGAGCCAGGAGTAGAAACCTCTGAAGTACAGAAAAAGGTGCATGAAGCAGCATCTGCTAAAGATCAAAATTTTAAATCAGCCTATTCAGATTATGCATAGCCAAGAGGATGAAAGGAGTGAGTCAAGGTGCTCAGATCTTGAAAAAAATGGATACGTAGGCAGGGCATGAGCAGTACAATTCCGGGGAGACTCTGGTCAAAATATTAAAAGAGTGAATTCAGGACTCAACAAACAATAAACCAAACTCCAGTTACATCCAAAATGATAGCAAATGTAAGTCTGTATGGTTTCAGGTATGGTATGTCTCATCACACAAACTTCTTGCCCTTTTTTGATAGGGTTACTGGCCTGTAGATCTGCATCGATATCTATGCTTATACTTCTCAAAGCCATTTGACTTCATACCACATTATCTTCTGATTGAAAAACTTGCACAGAATGAAGAGCCTTTTCTTGGAAAGTGGTACTGAGCAGAAGGACACAGGGGTCATTGAAAATAATTACCAAACCAAAAGCACTTAATGCAGTGTGGTGGGAAAAATTGGCCAATGCAACCCATAGATGTATGATAAAGGAATATGAAGTAAAAGAAGGAAAGTGATTTTGAATTAATGACAGCTATTACTATACTTTGTCCACTTCTCATTTTCATGCTTCAAGGAAGATGTGAAATACTGCAGGGAATTCAAAGGACAGGTACAGAGATGACCCATGGGCTGGAAGGCAAGCCCCAAAGACAAAGCTTATGCAGGCTGAGAGGTGACTTGATCTGTGTTTATAGATATTTACACAGAGAAATGAGACCTAGGGTGATATTTTAATGCCATGTATAAAAAATAACAAGATCCAATATCTGTAAGCTGAAGTTAAATGAATTCAACCTTGAAATAGAAGCACCTTCCTAGCAGTGGTGGTAAATAGGTATTGAAATAGCTTACCACAATGGTGATGGCCTAGACACTGCTTCATGTCACTAGGATGAGATCATTTGCCTTTCTGAATGATGCATCTTTATCCCACTGCTCTCAGAATGTCTATGGTGATACAACAGTTTCTGGCTTTGGGAGGGAGGAGGCTGAGCCCCACAACTGAGATCAACCAGAGCTGGGATGGAGGCAGGGTGAAGAGGGATGCAGCTCTTGAGTGGCATGAGGGTTGAGAGCCAGGCTGGTAAATCAGGGCTCTGCACCAAGGGCAGAAGTTTGCTGTAGGGAACATCTGAATATTACCCCCAATTGCTTCCTGCAATGCTTGTCTGCAGTGGTGGCCACAGACGTTGCAGGAAATTGGTATTTCTCCTGCATTGGGCCTGTACCAAGGTTTATTTTAAGTTTTGGACCTTGTTTTGCTCACATTATTGAGGCTGCATAAGGTTTATATGCAGGACAAAAATCATTATTGTTATAAGGAATGTTAAGGAGCAAAACAAATATAACTTTTAAGTGATGATAAACTTTATAGGTGGAAGTTTAAATAAACTTTAAAAAAAAGGTTTGACAACTATCTGTAAAGCATGAACCTGTTTGATTCAGACCAGGGAGCACAGTGGTTTTCAAAGGCTGGCCTGAGGGCCATTCATGCAAGCCAAAGCTCAGTGTTATGATAACAAAGATGATACAGCCAATGTCTTCAAAATACCCTGCTGCCTCTGGCTCTTTGTGGTCCCACAGCTTCCTGCACTGCCACCATGTGCGTTTGGCTGGTCTGACCCTGCCTTGACCTGGCCAGGAAAACTAACTCCAGAAGAAAAGGTGTGTTGCTCCCTGCTGGTTCAGCTGCTGTACCAAAGAATCCTGACCTCATATGAATGCCAGCACCCTGAAGGAAAGAGGACATGAGTAACTCATGGGGACGATGATGAGGTGAAGGACTGCTCATTTTGGTGACAGTTTGCCTTGGGTATGATGTCAGGTTATGCTCAAAAGCCACATGGATTCACCCATGCCACCTCCTAACCTCAGAAGACCTTGCCATCACAGGAAATATTTAAAGGCCCACAGTTCAAGGAATCATGGAATGGATGAGGTTAGAAGGGATCACAGTGGGTCATCTGGTTTAACCTTGCTGTTCAAGTCATCCCAGAGCACGTGGCATAGGATTGCATCCAGATGGTCCTTGAATGTCTCCAGTGAGACACTCCACAGCTTCTCTGGCCAATCTGTTGCAGTGTGTAGTCTTCTTGTTCCAGTGTGAAGTTCTTCCTCATATTCAGGTGGAACTTCCTGTGCATCAGTTTCTGCCTGTTGTCTCTTGTCCTGTTGCTTGGCACCATCAAGAAGAGCCTGGCTCCATCCTCTTGGCAGCCTCCTTCAGATACCTACAGACATTGACGAGGTCCCCTTTTAGTTATCTTGTCTAGAGGCTGAACAGGCCTTGCTCCCTCAGCCTTTCCTTGTAAGAGCGATGATCCAGGTCCTTAATCATGTTTGTTGCCCTCCACTGGACACACTCAGGGCCCACTCCAGGAGCTCCATGTCTCTTTTGTCCTGAGGAGCCCAGAACTGGACACAGCACTCCAGATGTGACCTCACCAGGGCTGAGTAGAGGGGTGGGATCACCTCCTCCGACCTGCTGGCAATGCTTTTCCTAATGCACCCAAGGCCGAGAAGAACTGGAGCAGGTGATTTCATCCTGTCCTTTCCAATCCAACTTGGTGTGCTTCTGCAGTAATGATGGAAAAATGTCAGCCGACAGAAGGACAATGAGAGCAGAGACAACATGTTATGTTGGTTTCACCTCAAACATGGAAATGTTTAGCCCCAGCTCTGGGAAAAGGTACAAAATGGAGTTTGTCCTGGGCTTCACTGACTGGCATGTTGTGGACAGTGCTGGTGCAGCCAGCTGGGTTCTTCAGGGGTGTCTCTGAACAGCTCTGCTTCCTTCTAGTAATTCTGTGTTCATGTAGATTAGGTCAGGGGAGGATCTTATGGTTCTAGCAGACATACAGGCTGTCTGACATAGCCACAGTTGGATCTGCTCTGTTTGTCAGCAGTGCTTATATGTACATAAATGCACAAAGACACCTTACTCTGAGATTTTTCTACTGGGATCATAAGTTTGTATTAGAGTACTTTTATTATAGTCTGCTTTTCTTTTCATGAAAATATCAGAGTATAATTTAATCCTCGCCTCTCACTGCCTCTCTTTTCTTTTTCTCCCCTGAAGAGAAGAAGCTTTCAGTAAATAGTGGCCAGAAGATGCCCTGAGGAAAGCATGGGCACCCATAAATAGGAAATGAAACAGAAAGCTGCAATCATGAAAGAAAGGGCTAGGAAAGATTTTAATAACATTCTTCAAAAGGTGTCTTGTGAACACTCTCCACAATGTAATCCTCAAGCATTTAAGTTCTCCTGAAACATTGCAGCTTCTAAAGGAGAAAAGAAATACTTTTCTTCTGTAGTGTTTCTAAACCCCTGTGATTTTTTAGCGGTATGTTTTCTTATAAAGCTAGTACATGAGAAGAGGGGAAACGGGTCACACCCCTTGCAGAAGGTTGTACCCACAACAGCTGACATGGTTTGCACCAACGCCATCCCATGCAGTTGTTATTAGCCTTCCCTTCCTAAAGTCAGTGAGAGCAGCCCTTGGGCACTGACTGCTCTGATCCAAGAGGCTGACTGGGACACTGGTAAAAGGCAAATGTTGTAGGTTTGGCTGTTTTACAATTTGCTGGTAAAGCTGCATAGAACTGTATGATGCCTCCAGCTATGACCAGAGTTGCTGAGTAAAGGCCCTCTGTCTGAAAAATTACCTTCTAGCCCTGAGGTTGCCACTCTCCCAAGGACAGCACGGGCTGGATTTGAAGTGGGGGAGGCCAATAGGCCACAGTGCCTTTCTCAGCCCTAAGGCAGCTAGGGATTTGTGGCAGGAATTGCCCTGGAAGCTGGACTATAAACTCCTCTGTGCTCCTCTGGACTCCCAGCCCTGCAACGCTGGCCACTGCAGGAAAGAAAAACCCTGAACAAAAGGCACATGTTAAAATATCCTAGTGAAGAAAGACATTCTGCAGCGCAGGAAGCAAGCATGTACTGGTCAAAGAATTAGATTACTCAAGGTGGTGACTCATCCAGTAACTATTCAGTATTTGCGGTTGAAAGGGAAACCTTTGCCAGAAAATGACTAAAATCCATTGGCACAGGCTCTAAAGGAATCATGACTGGGCCTAAATGACTGTGTACGCAAGTGAGTTATTTTTCCACCCCTTTCCACTGAAGCAAGGCAGAGGATAGAAAAAAAGAAAAAACACCATCCCTGTTTACGTAGGTTATTACAGTGCTGGAGTTGCCTCGGGGGCCTTTCCAGCAGCCACTGTCGCTGGGGCCAGGTTCAGGCTTACATTTCCCTGTTCAGGCTGGGCTGTGATTTTTGTGTTCATTTTAAAGGCTTGAGTTGGCAGTGTACAGCTAGCTCCGGGGCATTAATTCTTGCTTCGCTGAATGGTATATAGGAGGAGAAAGAACAAATTCCAGGATCTCGCAGTTTTGCCACAGAAATGAAAAACAGAATGACTGGCTTTCATAGGCTGCACCGAGATAATCTGGGACTAATCTCAGCTCGATCTCTGCAAACTGCTGAGTGTGGCTGTGGCTTGTTGCTCAGCATCTGGCAGGATTGAACCAAAGTCATCTCAAGTAACTAGGAGAAAGTACCACGAATGTATGCAAAAAAGCAAGCATGTGGTGTGATTGAGAGAAAAATGAGATGCCTTTTTTTCTTCCTACTGATCTCCAAAGTTGTTTTCATGTTGCCCTTTCCTTTGTTTAATTCTGAGATCCCCAATGCCCTCGGTTTTTCCCTCCAACAGCCTAGCAAACCTTATTTACTGTCTTTGTCAAAGGTCAGTGAAATATTTCGGTGGCAAGGGCTGTCAGCAAACATGCTTAGAAGAACTTGAGTGTATTTGGTTGCTTTTGTCAGTTTTTTGTAACTGTAAGGAAACGATGCAGTAAGGCAATAGCCTGGCATGCACAGATGTGTATTTTGCTCCAGTAAAGGTTAAAGTACAGCCCTGGCATCATTCAGAGAAGCCTTCCCACACCTGCTTTTCATTTCCTTTTGCTATTTCTGGTAATGAAAATTGGAAGTGTTGCCATAGATTTGGGATCTAGAAGGCTTTCTACATGTTTTCTTGCCTCTTAAAGGCAAGCCTGGAATTAAATCAATGTTTAAGACTCAAAAAGATGAAACCAGGGAATTTCTGGAAGGAGAAGAAAAGGAAAAAATCTTGGTCTCTGTTATTATTTTTTACTACAGCTGGGAAGGTCAAGCTGCCTTTCGTTCTTTTCAAGCCTCCACTGGTTTTGCACCGGAGAATCCACTGTGTGCTGGGGCTGCCCCTTTCTAGGGCTTAACATGGAAACAACAGAACTGCAGTCTGTTTTACGACAAACCATTGAGCTTCCTGTAGCAACAAATTCCTTTCCAGCACTTTCTTCCCCTACTCGCCAGTCTGCCTTTTGTTCTCTGTCTTTCAAAGCTTGGCTGTGCCGCTTGAAGGAAAGGGGCTGGCCCAGCCAGATGCACTTTTTTGCTGCTTCCACACACACTCCCCCCACCTCCTCCTACTGCTGCTGAGACATCCCCGTAAACTCTGGCAGGAATTTGGGTGCTCAAAATCCTCAGGGAGATCCTTGAGCATGCTTTCCCCTCCACTATCATCACTTGGCTTCGGCAGGATCTTTGGGTGTGTTCTGTTTTCTTGGGTGGGATTTCTCAACCCCCTGAGGGAGAGCAGTACCAAATTCCCACCAGCCCTGACAAAAGAAACTGCTGCTTTAATGCCTCTGTAAACAGTGCAGACAAAACCCTTAGAGCAACACTGCATGTAAGTTCCTATCTCACCTGAGTGTTTAGAGTACTTCCCCAGCACACAAAGACCAAGCTTAACTCTTGTGCTGCCTCGTTTGGAGAAACCACTTTGAAAGCTTGCATCCTGTGGGATCCCACCTCACCCAGCAGGGTATGGGCCTTTACAACTGCAATTTCATCAAAAGAGTAGATTAAGACTCATCCAAAGTGGTCACAGCTCAGCAGCGAGGGCAGCCTGTGTACATGGTGGGTGTCCTGCACTCACGACTTGCTCACACCAAATGTATGGGGCTGTCAGCACAGCTGCTTTCCCAGCCAGTGCTGTGTCTGTGGACTGATGGGCAGACAAAGCTGGGACAGAGCAGGAAAGCTCTTTGCCTCCTGCATGAAATGACTCGGCAAGTTTTGGCAGCCAGCTCCAAGTGAGAATTCCAAATGGAGCAAAGAACATAGCTGTCTCTGAGGAGCTTTGCCCTGTCTGCTCTGGGCGCTAATGGCCACCTAGTTTTACTCCCTGCCCACCCTGCCACTGTTTCAAGAACTCAGTATTTGGCTTTTCATCCTCTGCACACAGCCTGTAGGGAATGTGGGTTTCTGCCCTGCGGCTTCAATTCCTATGGATCCGAACCGCGAAGTCAGGCAGCACTGAGTGTGAAGCAGATTTAGCCTCGGGTGTGCCAGCACCCTCAGGCATGTCTGCAGATCTCATCCTATGATTCCAACCTCCTCTTTTCCTGACAATGCTTTTGGTCCTCCAGGGTTTTTGGTCAAATGATAATGATGTGATGTCTGTGTCCCATTCTGAATACAAGTGAATGTGTAGATTGGAGTGTTTCATTTTAAGATATGGAAGGGATGATCTCCAGAGGTTCCTGCCTACCTCAGCACCTCTGTGCTATTCGGCATGTGGGATTTTATGTATGAAGTGACATTACTGCTCTTCCCGCTCTCTCTGCTTTTAAATCCCTTTTGGTGCCTCTCTACGCTTTTGCACTCCATTAAGGTTATTAGCAGACACTTAGGAAGAGCATAGTTTGGCTTACCCACTCTGAGAACATCTCATCTAAATGGGAACTTTATAGGCAGGTTTCAAACCCCGCAGGTCAGTGTGGTGTTTTCCAGACACTGCACGTTCTCTTTTAGCATTCATAAAGCAGACTCCATCACTTCATCTCAGCTTGGGAAGGGAATCTCTCTGCTAGCTAACATCCTTATTTTAACATGTAGGACAGAATCCCAATTGCTGTATACAAAGAGCGAAACTGAATATGACAGACCTTGAAAAAATGAGCAGGATCTGGTCCCCAGTTAAGTGCAGCACTGTGCTTAGCTTCAGGGAAAGCAGGAAGGATGCAGAAAAGTGATCTCCACTGAGGCATTCCTTTACTACGCGTTTTGTAGCTCATCTTTATTCTCTGTCAGGGCTTCCTCCACCTTCTTTAAACCACAGTGGATTGTGTATGCTCCTTTGAAAGAAACATGCAATTGTTAATCAGTGTTTCTGATGCATAAAGAAATGTAAGAGCAGAAGCTTTTGAGTTTGGCAGTATCAAATTGTCCCGATTTACTTTTTTTTTCTTTTCGTAATATATGCTGAAAGTGCTCTAACATCCTCCATTACCATAAGGATTCAGGCTTAAAACAACAACCCCATTCTTTCTGCGTTTGTCACTTTTTGCTGTTTAACCATCTACAGTTATCAAAGTCATAATGAGAATTGTGTGCTCTGCAGTGCTGACTGAGCAGGTGGCATTTGGCATTACCAAGCCACAGAAACACCCAAAGCAGCATCCATGGAAAACTCAGAGCCCCAGACAGCCTATCTATTGCAGGCTGGGCAGAAAGCTGAGGGAAGCACCAGGAACAGCACCGGGAGCCCCAGGTGCTTTGATGGGCTCTGGTGATGCGCAGTGCCATCGTCCACCTTGGCTGTTCTTCCCAGATTAAACATTTTCCTCATGAGGTGCCCCATGTGATTAGTCTTGCTTTGTTTCAAACCTCCTGAAGTATTACTGGGGTATGACATCATCTTCTGTGTTCAGCCTCTCAAATAAATGACATTCACAGGAAATAATTGCTGTGAATATAAGTGATGAATTTTGTCTAAACCAATTTTTTAGGAGGAAAGATTACCGAATAAATGGCACTCGGTCAAGAACACTCATTTGTGCCGATGAAGAGGCAAAAGTTTGAAAAAGCCGTATTTGAAAGAGAACTGACCTCCTGCAGCAGAATGTTGCTGCTCCTTTGCTTCAGGTGCTTGTTGATTTTCATTTGCTGTGCTGCTCTTAACTCATTATTTTCTACAAGAAAATAACTGCCATTGACCTAATGATGCTAGTCTAGACAGAATAATAATAATAACAATAATATCACACCCAGCACACCATAATAATAGGTTACATAAAGACATTCCATCAAAAGGACCCTTAAAAAGAACATTTACTCGCTTTTTTTTTCTGAATAAATACCACACACTCAAGCTTGAAGAGTGGATTTGAGGATGAGACATATGGATGTTTCACTTGGACATCTGCATTGGCTCATAAATAAGGAGGACAGGAATCTGGTCTGTGCTGCCCTGGCAGAGTGCAGAGGACGCCAACACCTTCTGACTCTGGGCAGGAAAATATGTTTTTCAATCCCAAATACATGGGAAGAACATGGGCCACACCTAGGTAGGGCTCTGTTTCATTGATCCCCTCTAATGCCAGTGGTGTCTACTGCTGCAGGATTAAGTTAGGCTCAGGACAGCTTATTTAAACACCCATGCTTCAGGACTAAAGGCCCTCAGTCACTTTCTGCATGAGGCTGACTCAGGATGCAACTGACTTTGGATGGAGCCATGGCAGCAGTGTAATTATGTGCAGAAAAACAATGAACAAACATCAATGGGAAGGGAACACTTTCCCCACACTTGAAATTACCATGAGAACTTTAGGAAAAAGAATATCACCATGTCCTGGGAAATATGACTCAAACTCAGCCTTTAACTCCCCTTGTGAAAGTGTGTCTGATGGCCCTTTTTCACTTTCTAGTTAGCTCCTACCAAGATGCCTGTTGCACTCAGGTCTCTACCTAAGTGATTGAGATCTTATGCCAAAAGCAAGAAAACAGAAAGAAACCAACAGTGCAATCCCAATAGGTGGAGAACATAAACAAATCTCCGTGGAGTTTTTAGTTGGAGACAGAGCCCCAGAACACATGACGGGATGAACAAATGCATGACGAAAACTTAACACATTCCCTGAAGCTAAAAGAAACAGGCTCACAAATTTTAAACAATCCTCCAGTATCCCCAGTGCTTTTATTTAGGATCAGTGCATTATTTTGCATTCTGGTTAAAAACCAGGCATGGCTGGGTAACTGTAAGGAAGCCAAGCAGCAAACGCAGCTCCTACATTACTATAAAAAGTAGTTATTGCCATTAGGAGATAAAGGGACCCAGCAATTGCCCTTAATTTAGGAGCAAAGAGGAGAGGGATGACTAGCAGCTGAGGGAGTCTGCATGCATGTGCACTAACACAGAATCTATAGCATGGGGGCAAGAGGATGCATTTTCAAGATGACATGGAAAGAACCCACTTTGAAGTTCCCAGACTGAGTAAAATCAATATCTAAATGTTTCAGTGAAATGTGTTTGATGTTGTCTACATGTAGAAACCCAGTAGAGGCCACTTATTATTGAATAGTACTAGACTGAGCAAAGTAGGTCATATTACAGCTTTGTTTGAGAGGCAGCATTGTACCTGCCAGAACAGCATCCTTAATGCATTGTATCTGGCACTGGAGGATAGGTAGGATATGCACCCAAACCACCTGCAAGAATGAGTACAAAGACAAACAGATCTCAGCTGTGATTGTTGTCTGAAATAATCATTGGTCAAATTGCCAGATTCTGTCAAGTGGCTACTTGAACCCATCTCACAAGCATTTACAAAGTCTATTTATAGAGGGACTGTGACTGCGGTGGTGCTGAAGGTCTGTCAGCATTTCCATTACAGGCTCTTACAACTTGGCAATATGATACCCACTCCAGGCTACAGGCTGATGGGAAGGGTGGGCTCCTGTTTTAAAACAAACAATACTTCTGCTTACCTTGGGGTTTGTTTCCCTAAGTGCATTAAAAATTGTTGGTATCTGTTAGACTTTCTTGTTCCCATTCCTTAAAAAAAAAAAAAAAAAAAAAAAAAATTTCCTGATTTTTTAAACAGAATGGCCAAAGATCAAGCTATGTTTTCCTGCAGGGAAAACAGAGATGTCTAGAGAATTGGAAATGGCAAGTGGCTGCCCCTGTGCATTATTAACACGGTTGCGGCTGATGGTTAAATGTGACACGCAGGGATATTGTGTTCCTGCGGAATGTGTGTGACACTCTCCTCTAGCCATGCAGAGGACTTTCAGGTGTTCCTCACACGGTATAGAAAGCTGTTTCACTGTTCTCCTTGACACACTCAAACACCCTCAAACATGTTTTGGGGCATAGTTTTTCAAGCACACGTGAGTCTGCCCACACCTGATTCTGGGCGTGGCCCCTGCCTGCATGGACGCATCTGTTTCTGAGTTCGAGGAAAAGGCTTGCCATTGCTTCTCACATTCCTCAAGACCCCTTGGATCTTACCTCAGGGAGAGCCTGGGAAGAAGGCAACCCTATCACTTTGTGCAGGGTAACTCCACGCACGTGTGCTGCCTGAATTGTGGGTGACCCCAGCTGCAGCAAGAGTGCTGTGCTCACAGCCACGCTGCATGTGTGTCTGTGCATAAGATGTGGCTGGAGCCCCCTTCTTTACAAACAGGAGGTGTAATGGGGGGGCAGGATGCATGTGCAGGACTCCCAGGGCACTGCTTATTTCCACAGGAGATGTTGTGCTGGTGTGCCTTTCCTCGCTCACTGCCTCGCTCTTGTCGTCTGGCCCAAGAGGGATTGCAGTGCCTGGCAGCCCCAGCTCCTCACCTCTCTCTTAGGGAGTCTGGATGTGTATTGATTTTTCTGCTTTTCTCAGACTGCACTCATCCGTCATTTTATATTACTGGAGATACCATTAACAATAAAATAAAGGATGAAAGGTACAGAACCCATTAGAGTGCTTACTTCATGTGTATGAGAGAGTGACTGAAACAATTAAAAGCATATCAGCTTATAAACATGCTGATACAGTTATTACCACAGTGAATAACACTCAGAGCAGGATACCAGGGGATTGAGATGAAATCTTTCCTTTCCTTCCTCTTTCCCATCTTGGGAAGAAGAGAGAGTGATCTGATATTTCATAACCACGCTGAATGTATGCAGCCATAGATATTGGACATGAGCAAGATGAAAAGAAGATTAAATAATAAAATAAAGGGACATAACACAACCACCAGTCCACAGTGAGCTTCTATGTGAATGAATTTCAGACCCACAGTGGTAAAACTAGAGTGACAAGAAGGTTAAATGCAAAAGGAAGACAAAGCAATACTGTCCTGGAACTAGTTTCTAGTAAGCTGGGAAAAGCTTTAGTAAAGAAATGACAAGCTTGATTATTCCCATTCATGGAATGATTTAACTAAAATCCTTCTAAGAGCTTGATACCCTGAAAGAATCATACAAGTGATAATAAAATACCTGAATGTATTAGATAATAAGCAGGCACTCACCTATTTTCCTGAACACTTCAGTGTCATTTGCAAGGAAAAACATCTGCTATGTGCATTTTGTGGCTTTTGTTTTTATTATCTGCCCTTTTCTCTCAGCAACCTCAGGTGACACAGATGGCATCTGGAGCCCCCGTTAACATCACTCCAATCACTAGGAGCGAGAGCACCTTGTTGGTAGTGTCAAGTCTCACAGTCTGGGGTTTAGACCCACTTCCTCCAAAGGGCTGGTGTTTGTTTGGTGTCTCTGTAGGCTAGTGGCCCCACGGCAGAGAGCCTGGCACTCCCACATAGTGTCACAGATGGTGCTCCAGAAGGTTGGGCCAGGTAAAGACTAAGGCATTTTCCAGGCTGACAGTGCTTGAGAACTTTCATGGAACAGAAAGTTATCGAAGAGTTCCATGGCTATTTGGGACAGGAGTTTTTTGAATGGTCTATTTGATGAGGTCACTGCTGAAAAAGCATGGACTTTCTGTATTTTTATGTTCCTCTTCCTCTTTTTACTCTGTGACACTGTGTAGAAAAGAGCTCCTACTGTGAAAATGTCCTGGATGATAATGTATGGATGTGGGGTGGGTGAGTCAGGCACAACAGGGGTGCAGAGTTAGTGCAGCTGACTGCACCACGTGGTGGGTGAACCTGCCCACTGAGAAAGGAGTGGTCAATAGGTAACTAAAGTTAACTATTGAGAGACAGAATATGTGAATTCTAAAACCTAGAAAAACAGGATTCCCTTAATCTTATCAAGATAAGAGGGACAAGAATCTGTTTGAAGCCAGCACAGAAACCGCTGAATCATCTCATGAAGGACTACACATGCTCCAGAGAGAAAGGTGAAAAGTGCATTGTGATGAAGACTTTTGGGACTTTCATCCTGGAGGGGTCTTTGGGAGTGTCCGAAGACCACTGGGACATACAGAGCATGTGTGGTGCACATGCTAATGATATTAATGACTTCCGAAAAATTATTTGTATAACCACTCCTATCCTGGGGAATGTGATGAATATTCATGAATTTTACCTATAACACTGTGTCTTTGGAGGTATCAGTGTGTGTTTGTGAACTGCCCCCAACCAGTGCACCAAATAAAGCAAATACCCACTTCTCTGACTTTGTCTCTGAAGTGTCTCTGGGCCTGTTTGGGGCGAATCACCACAGCAACTGATGCACCCTCACCTTTGCATGCTTTCCCTGCCTGGGGCATGCACTCTTTGGTCAGAGCCTACAGCCCTTGGTCCTGTTGGTCTCAGTGTTCTTGTGGCTCAGAGCTCATAACAGCTGGCAAGCCAGCTGAACTCAGTAAAACATGAGTTCACAAGTTGTGTGGGCAGACATTGGTGTCCACAAAGTGCTCTCTGGGGCAACCACTGTCACTCTCTCTAGAAAAGGATATTTATGAATACAGCTCTCAACTCTGCAGAAAGTTGGTTGCTAGCAATTCAAGAGTTTGTGCACACCCAAACCTCCATGAGCTCAGTTGCGTCAGTGCAAATCTCTCTGGGCTGATTTAGGATGTGGTTTTACCCATTTGCCTTGCTGTTTGTGTAGAAGCCTGAGTGAAGGCCTGAAAGGGATATCCATGTACAAAAATCTAACCCAGGTTCAGTGAAAAAGTGTATTCACACTGATCAAAACCTGCTTAGCATCTCACCTATAAGCTAAATGAAAACAACAGTGTGTTTACATCAGGCTTAATAACTCCCTGTGGAGTAAAGCTGTGTTGTCCCAATGCAGGAGTTTGTGCCTGACAAGGATATGCATGGCAGAAGTTAAAGGGGAAATAAAAAGAGAACAAAAATGACCTCAAAGTTGATAGTTGGGTAAAGGGGGATCTGCTGTGAAAAAGAAAGGAAAAACCAAAAAAACTCAAAACCAACTCCCAAATTTGTGCAGTATTTTAATCCTGCTTTGAACAACAAGCACTGCAATCCTCTAGACTCTGATTCAACAACATTTGGAGCAGAGTTAGGCAAAACAATATGGATCCTGCAAGCCTGAGCGTGTTTTGAGAAGACGCCCAGTGTCAGGACATTTCCATGGCCCCGGGGCAGATGGCAGGGGTGCAGCACACTAGGAGTGGCGGGAAAGTTCTCGCCTTCCCTGGTGAGCAGGAGACAAATGTGCAAAGGGAAGGCAAATCTCAGCCCTGGTACATACATACTTTGGTTCCTGTTGTGGGATCAGGAAGGAAATGCTGACTAACAGGAGCTCTCAATGGGGTGGTTTTTGCCACTGATACCCCAGCATTAAGCAACAGTGACTTTGTGTTGACTGACTCATTTCAGATATCCCAAGAATTGAAAAATAACTGAAAGATCCTAAATCTGTCAGAAAGCTCCTTTTGATGCAGGTATTTTCCAACCCAAATATTTATATAGATCACATCAGAACAGCTGCATGCCTTGGTTTTTGTTCTCAGGAAAACTGCCAAGTACAGCTATAATTTTCCTTTCTTGTGTGAAGAAACAGCACCCAGCTTTTTGGGTCATTAGGCCATGTGGTTTACCGTCGTGTCAGAAAAAGATGTGCTGTGCAATGCCTCCAGTTGTGTATGTCTCTGACAAGGTCCTGGAGGTGCTGAGTGTGTGTCCCAGGGGAAGGGGCTTTGCGAGCCAGCAGGGCTTGCCCAGAGAACTCATACAGCAAGAACTGGAACAGCTTCTTCACTGGGTGAGCATCTGGGTACTGGGGTGAATCAGATAATTTGGGGTGATGAGAATCTTTCATGTCTCCTTGAGATGTTGAGATCCCTCTCTGCTCCAATGCCATGCCATGGCTGTGCAAGGGCTTTGCCCTCATGGGAAATGGAGCGGTAGTAGATGGCTACTCTTGTCAGTGGATTGGCCTGCTCCTTTGGATATCTGGGAAAGGGAGTGACTAGGCCATGGGACGCATCATGAGGCTGTGACCAGTTGTCAGTCAGGCTGTTGCTGATAAATGGTCTGTGCAGTAAGCAACACACACGTCCTGTTAAAATGGTCAGCGCAGATTTTCAGAAGGGATTTCTGTGGTGCCTCACTCCCAAGGGCCGAAATACCTTGTTTAACTGAAAAGATCCTTTATTTACATTGTTTTATTTTTCTTCAGATCAAGCAAGATCATTGGAAATAGAAAACTGCAGAAAAGAAAACCTTGTGAGTGAGAAAATACAGAATAAGAAACAATGAGAAGTACTAGGATAAGCCAAAGCCACTCAGCTCTTTGCTTTTCCACAATTATTTCCTGACCTGTTTATTGCAGTAAGTGGCTATTAATGGCCTGACTGGAGCTCTCAGATGTGTGAGCTCCTACCCCGATAGTTATGTTGAGGTAAAACCAAAGTGCAAACAACAACCCCAAACCCTTCACAACCAGTTCTTGGCATTCAAAGAGTTAGCAAGTGCTAATGTAGTAATTAAATGTACCCAATGCTTTCTGACTTCACAGATGACATTCTGTGGTTTGCCTGCCCACCCAATATGCGTGGGAGGGCAAACCCAAGTCTTAGAGCTCTAGCTGCACTAAGTGTCTCATCACTTTCCTTATCAAGATTTTCACAGTCACTGGGAAAGGGTTGCACCCATCAGCAGGAGACATTCCAGTGCAGGAGACAAAATGACTTTCCTACAATTCAAGTTGTACAGGATTCCTGCATAATCATACTCCCTATCTCATCTTTTTTGCTGTGCACCTTTTCCCTCCTGTGAAGTTTTGCATCATTTCTGCATCTGAATAGAAAGGAAACTCACAGGAGAAAGCAGAAGTTTAAAGCAAAAATAAAACCTTACAGCCCCATGGACTCCTTAGAGGCATGGCTGGGGTTGTTCTACAGTGATCCTGAGTACCTGCACTTTCAGGAAACCTTTGACAAAGTCCCTGATGACAAGTTCATAGAGGAACTACTTACAGGACCAGGGGTGTTGTGTTTGATGGCTGGGAAGTGCCGGGCAGAAGTTGGCTGGCAATTCTCAGTGTGGCTAAGTGCTAACAAGGAGAAGCTCCCAACACATTACCTAGAGTAAGTGTTTGAAACATGTCACTCTGGAAAGGAGGGAAAACCACTGCAGCCACAGATGTACACAACCTGCCACGGGCTCATGACTCAGGAGAGGGCAGTGAAGAGCAGTAAAGAGGGCTGAGAAGATAGAGCGAGATGGCTGCTGGCAACAGTGGTGTAACTCTTTTGGAGGCTTGGCACTGGTGCGATGCTTGCCTGGCAGCTGTATGGAAAGGTGAACTTTTCTTCTGCACGCCCTTAACTTCTAGCACTCAGGTAGTTTAAACAGTATTTCTGTCTTTGGATACATGTATTTTGAAACAGATGCATCGAAAACATCTTCCTATCTTCTCCCTTGGGATCCTGTGTTGGCTTGTCATTGCTGACAGATGCCTTCTCATTCCTCTTCTCTCTCCTTCCTCCTGCTCTTGCTGCTGCTGCCAACCAGGAGTCACCATCTTTCTGACATTGTTTTTCAGGCTCATTGTGAAGCTGATCCAGCTATCTGATCCATCAGAATATGCCCTATGCTTCTGATGTTTGTTTCCCTCTCATTTCAGGAGTTGGTTCAGTTCAGTGAGAGTTCCAGGAAACACTGGAACTCTGCAGGATGGGAATAAGTGCAGCTGCATGACGGGAATGTAGAGGTGTTGTGAGGATGAAGTGAAGCATCACCTCCTGGCAGCAGTGATCCTGTCTGACTGCAGCTCTGTCAGGGTGCCCCACCAGAGCTTGGAGGCCCCTCATGAGGGAGAGGCTGGGCTGAGTGTTCAGGTCACCAAGTGATGTACAGCTCTAACCAAACTGGAATAAAAATTAAAAAAAAAGAACAACCCAACAAAAACCAAACCAGAAGGATTTATGAATATTTTTGTAAAGGGGAATATCAAGACACCACATATACCATAGCTACCAGAATACAAGCAGTATGCTTCAGACAATTAAAACATGAGCAAAGTGATATCATTTACATCTGCAAAAGCATTATAAATCTGTCATGTAAGGTATGCTCATTTAGAGGTGGACCAGTCCTTCTAGAGAGGATACAGTAATCTGGTGATAAAACAACTAAAGTGATGGAAGACTTCTCGATGCAAATTTGACTAAAAGGGCTTGGTCTTGTTAGACAGCAGATGATTAGAAGGGAGCAGAACACCCTATGGCACACAAACAATGCATATAGCACTGCCTGAGATAAAAATGAAGTGAAACTGCAAGATAACTGTTTCCAGTCAAAGGTAAATACTTTTGCAACAATCTATCATGTTCATGCTACAAGACATGAGGAAAGTAAAGGGATTGTTACGCATTTAGACATTTACATAAATAAAAGAATATGTATTGTTAGCCTGTGTAAGATATCTGGAAAAATCAAGGAGATAAATACTCACATCACAGATGATAAACTACTTTCTCTTCCTAGTGCAGGTAAGTTGAAAACTGCTTTGAATATCACACTACTCCTATACAACTGCTAAATAAGATCCTGGCACTTTTTTCCGAAACATCTAGAATTGACCAGTTTCATGCAGGACAAAAAATTGCTTTAACCTTCTATGGAAATCCTCCTATTCCTAGCACAATAATGAAATCCCATGTGAGCACAAGTGCAGAGGGTGTTGGGAGCTCATTTTTCTGACACTAGTAACCAGGAATGTTTGAAGGAATGGGTAATGGTGTGACCCCAGATGCCCATCTCTGTCTCCAAAAACAGTGATTATGAGGTGCAGTGACAGCCTCTGAGCAGCCATATAAAGGCATTCAAGGCAGAGCGCAATCTCCTCTTCTTCTCAGCTTTAACTCAAGAAATATTCAGCAAATGGTGCAACCCAGAGTTATAAACAGATTTTCTCAACAAATGGCACTGTAGGCCTGTGTGATGTGAGGGTCTTCTTGCCTCTGAGGCTAAGAGAAAAACAGCACCCACCCATGAACAGTATGTGCCAGGAAACTCAAATTAAAAAGCCTGTTCCACGTTAGAATAACAGCTCTTAATGGCTTTTGGATCTGCCAGTCCATATGAATTTATAGTAAAGAACTGGTTTGGTTTGGATCCATAAATAATCATAAACAAATGTTGGACCAGATAATCTTGCTCCTCCATACAGAGGAGGATTTTGCAAACCTTTCAAAAACATCATGTCTTGTTGAATTTGGGTAGAGAAGTTAAAGTTGCCTTGAGGCAGCTTTAACTTGTGTGACCGACACTTACAAAGCGAATCACAGTAGGTTTTGCTGACCTTGGTAAAATCAGAGGTTATATTTTCACAGATATGCCCTTTTAGACATATTCCCCTGACGTATTCACTGAGAAAAGGTTTCTTTTTGTACCTCTACAGAATGTAATGCATGTCCTCACTTTCATTCTTCTCTCTTCAAAGTATTACTGAGACTGTCAAGAAGGAAATTAAGTTCCTCTTAGAATATTTCAGTGCAATTATTCAGGGCAGGATTCTCTGCCACGCTCTTGGGTATTTTTATATTTATGAGTTCTCTTTAAGGCTTTAATGGGACAGCAGCCACAGTAAGATGAACCAAATAGGACTCTTAAAGAGGGACTTGGTACATAAGGGGCAGATTCTCATTCTTATTAGCCTTGTAATTTTTAATTCTCTAAGCAGTGTCAGTGATTGTGATGTGACTTGTATTTGAGTGAGGTACAACTTAGGACGAGTCCAGTCTTCAGAGTCTCACCTCTCCTTATTCCATGGGAAAAGCTCAGACCAAATGGTGGTAATTTCCTCCTGAAAAAGAGCTGATGGATGAGGGAGGTTATTGGATCAGTGGATCTTCATTTTCTCTATGACATTTCAAGTAAAATAAGGATGAAAACAAAGCATAGGAAAAGAATAAGGTCCAGGGGGCTTGAAGAAGCCTAATACAAAATATTCTGTTTCCTTTCATGCTTTCTGTGAGTTGCCCCTTTTTGTTTGAAGTAAGAGAGCTCATGGTGCCAAGGCAGGATGCAGTAGTGCCATAACTGTGTGTGCTCTTATAAATTTATGGTAGATCTGAAGCAATCTCTGATGGAGATTGGCTTTCAGTCAAAAGTGCTAGGCTGGGTCATGTTTAGCACAGCCTGAGATCAGTTCCTACAGCTCAGATAATGCAGTTTGAGGGGACTGTGACCACCCAGACTAAAGCCCCAGCTAACTCAGTACCTTGTCTCTGACGGTGTACAGGAAAACAGTTTTGCAGTGCCAGTGGTACAGGTATATTCCCATTTGCTAGCAATCTCTAACCCAGAAACTTCCTGAGCTGAAGGTGGCATCTTTATGCAGAATAGCTCAGAATGGTCTTTTTCTATTACTTTGCTTTTTGGAGCCCATGCAGACTTTTAGCAGTTACAGTATCCTGTGGAAATTAATTCCATAGTGTTAGTGCTGTGAAAAATTGCCACCTTTGTTTTGCAGCTACCACCTCATGGGTTCAAGATGTACTTCCCGTTGTACAGAAAGAGTGAATAATCATTCCCTATCCAACTTGTTCATGCCATTCAAGGGTACCTTTCATCTCCTTACTGATCTCTCTAGGTGGAAGGCTCCTAGGTTGTTTACTTGCTTCTTGAATATTTCTTTCATATTTTTAACCATTGGTGGTGTGTGGATGCCCTTTTTGTAATTGCATCCTTTTTTATTTCCCCCCCCCCCCAAAATTTTCATTGTCCTTTGTCAATTTTTTCATAGGTGAAGCTTTGGAACTCCATAGATGCTTCAAAATAGAGGAATAAGAAGGATTATGGCTTCTGTTTCTTTCCTAATAGTTCCAGAGATACTATTTGCTCCTTTGGTGCTGCTAGACCCTGAGCTAACAAGTTTGTAGAAAAGGCTGTTGTAACACCAGGATTACTTTTCTGAGGGTTAACACACAGCTCCAAACCCCTCACTTATCTCTGAAGTTAGGGCTGCTTTTCCTTATATGCATAGATCTTGTGTTCACGGACACCAAATTTTGTCTGACATTTTATTGCCCTGTTGCTTTGTACCATAGCACTGAATTGTGATTCTGCACAGTCATCACTCATTTTTACAGCTTCAGTGGCTTAGTATCATCAATAAACCTCATTAGCTTACTCTTTTTTTGGTGGTTAGTGAACATGCTTAATGACACCAGCAGAACAGATCTCCACAGGACTTCCAGGTTTATTCCTCCTCTTTGTTTCTTTTACCTTTAATTCATGGAGAACTTTCCCCCTAGTATAGCATCTTTATGAGCCCTTGGTAAGGGATATTGTTAAACCTTGTTGTAAATCTGTTCGTACTTTATCAACCAAATGAGCTACATCTACATGTTTGTGAACTCCTTTAGGAAATTCTGCAAGATTTGTGAGACAAAGCTTCCCTGCACACTATCCTTCATGATTCTTCTCTATCACATTTTTTCCATGTATCTACTTGTTTAATGCTTTTTGAAGAGTTTCCACTGATTTTTTTTCAGTACAGCTGGCTTTGGTACTGATAAGGCAGCTCCCAGTTTGCCCTGTCTTTACTTCGTGAAGCCACAATGCCAACCAGTGATGCCTGAGACATCATGAAGAGCAGCCTGGAAGACAGAGTCATTTTGAAATGTCCAAGGGATGCAATTATTGCTACAAAGACATTTTCAGGCCTCCTTCCTGGAACTGCCATCTGCTAGAAGATATGTGAGCATCAGTTGCTATGGTAGCACAAAAAATACTATGTCCAAACCCTGGAAACATAGAGTATAGGTCTAGAGCTGGGCTGTGGACCAAGAATCTCAGCAAGGTCTGCAGGATGGGAGTTTTATCCCTTTCCTGGCCTATGTAAAGAAATGTTTTTACTGTTGCATAGTCTCACAGCTGCCATGAATTCAGTGGCAGACTGTCATCCTGGTTGGGGATGACAATATGTGGAGCTTCTTGTAAAACAAGCCTCACTTTTGTTTTGCAAATCTCCCAATGGAGAGGCCTATAAGGAGCAGCAATGGCCTGCAGTGACATTTTGGTGACTGTTTCCCATTAAACTTATGCAACATCCATTGTGCTTGTGCAGCCTGTTGCAAAAAAAATGGATGCCATCCCCAGAATGTTGGCTGAATATTGATTTAGCAAATGGTGAGAAAAAAGGAATGAAATAAAAGGCCATTGTAGCTGGTACTGCATATAAATAGCTGGGAGGTTAATTTATGTTATTTATGGAAATCTGGAATAGTGGGAATGCTCTAATGCTTATCCCAGCTAGACTATTAGTGCTGTTCTTATATGCATGCATCACCATGTTATCTAAATGTCGCTAAGCCCTCTTTAAAAGCAGTCAGGCAAGGCTTTAAACAGACTAGAGAGGGGACTGTGAAAAAAGTATCATTTTCCGTAATGTAAATATAAACGCTTTAGGTTTATAAACCTAAAGGGATGCACCTAATAGAAGTGCACATAAGAAATACTTTTATTTACCAAACAGTAGATAAAAGCTGCAATAAAAGAAGAAAAAAAAGAATTTCCCTCCCTCAAAAGAACAACAGCTCAGGGTGATTTTTTAAAAAGCATATATATAGTTGGCTTGGTTTGTTTTAATTTTTGTGCTGAGAGGGTGCACATATGACTAGTGGAATCTCTCTGAACAAGAGAAAACCTTCAGACCAAGCTGTGTTCAATGTAGATTTGTCTTGTACCAAACACAGACTCCTCACTCCTTTGGCTATGCAAGTAACATAAATTAAGGAAAATGCAAATGGAATATGTATCTCATCTCTTACCGGAATGATAACTACAGCACTTCTACAACAGGCAGTGTGTTTTGCCTTCTCTTTTAAAGGCTTGTGGAAAAGGTGTGACAAGGAGATCCAATGGTGAAATCACTGCTCTACATCAGCTAAAAATAGTCCCTGGTCAAAGCAAAGAGCGGATGAGAATGTGCCAGAGGTGGGGAGGGAGCTGAACTTGCAAAGTGTATAAACAAATGCCCCAGCGACAACTGGAATGTATACAAAGCCATTGTTGGAGATTTCCTACACCTTCAGGGGCTCATTCTTCTGCTGAGATGCACAAACATAGATGCTTTTCTGACAGGGTATCTCAAAGAGTGTAAAAGCAAAAGCCACTGCTAAATATAGAAGGCTGTCACATGCTGCCTTTAGTCACATTTCAATTCATTGTAAACTGCAGCATGCCTTGCACCACAGTTCTTCTAACCTTGGCGACGTGTTTGAGGCATTTTTCATTTGAGCACATCCCTTTCTCCCCTCCAATTTGGAAATGCAAATGTAGATGTGCAGTCGATAATCAGGCAATTTGGATGGTCCCGTTGAGCTTTAAAATGTACAGGCATGTTTGAAACAACATGGAAAGTGCTGGTGAAAGGAGGAGCGAGTGGATGAGTCACTTTTAAAGCAAAGCAGGCAAACTGGGGAAAAAAATAAAAGAAAAAGATCTGTGTCTTGACTCAGTGCCCAGACTCTTAAGATGATGCTTCACTGCAGACTCTGAAGTTCAGCTTATTTTTCCTCTCATTTGTTCTTTTATTTTTATGTCTTACATAATGGAGCTTTGATTCATAGAAATCTATTTATATAGTCTAGGATTTGGGCCAGACTCTGAAGTCCTAGCTCTGTCTTTCCTCAGGCAAAATGGCCATTGTGGTTAGTGATATGAATGAGGTTTGCTAGGACTGTGTGTTCAGGCCTGGACTCCTGGGGGGTTATTCTTGTTCACCCTGTAATTTCTTATATCCTTGCTGGAAGAATGATTTCATGTAAGGAACTCTAGGCTGTGTTGCAGCTGGAGGACAAATTTCCTGAAATGGACAAAATATCCCAGCTCTCACTGCTGAGGCCAATATGAGCCTGTGCTCCCTCCATGTGCCCAAAGGCTACCAGTCACCACTTCAGTCCCAGCTTTTTGCCTTCTGCCCCTCTCTCCTCATCAGTCCTGCAGGAGGACAGTCCTGCAGGAAGCCACATGCCAGCGGTTTGCTGGGAAAGCCCTGACGTGAGGATGGGGATGTTCTCCCCCATCGCGGGGCTCCAGCATGGGATATTTGCTGTGGAGGAGGGTCGGCTGAACCGGGAGGCAGCAGCACAGCCCCTGCTGCAGCGTGTGTTTTTGAGAACTGCACCTGGCTGGTGTAAACGAGGACAGGCAACTGAATGGGATCTTGGAAGCGCAGAGCAGGAGCTGGCTTCCTCCAGGGCTGCTTTGCTTGGGGCAGTTGGGTGTGAGCAGAGGACCCCACACAGTGGGTCTGTCCGAGGAGCTGGCAGAGCCAGCTGACCTTTTATCTGACAAGCTGGCAGCAAGGAGATGGCTGCCAGAGAGAGAGCTTCCCGCTGACATCAGAGTTATTCTTGGGGCTAGATGGAAAACAGCGAGAGATAATGCTCTTTGCTGTAATGATGAGGCTGATTTCAAATACTTTGCATGAAAATAGCAGCCCAAACCCAACTAAGTAGGTCAGAGGAGCAGAACTGAGCGAGATTGCTTTGCTGTGGCATCGTGACCAGGGGCTGGAGTTTTTCTTTAATAAAGCACAAACCCTAAAAGAAGCTCCTTCAGGGGCCAGAAATATCCAGGAGTATTCTTAGCAGTCTGCTAATACCTCAGCTCATCAACCAGCATTTCTTGCAGTGTAAATGCTCTTATAATCTTGTTTGTTTCTTGGGGTTTTCTGGTTTGTTTGTTTTTGTTTGTTTATGGCTGCTGGTAAGAATCCAATATCTCTGATAGTACTACCTCTGGGTCATATTTGATGACACAATATTCATATTTTTGGCCAAACTAAAAGAGATCACTATAATGATTCAGGGAGAATCAGGGAAAATGTTTTCAGTGTATGTTGGAATACATTCACACACACATTTATATATAGCTCCCTCTCTCTATATGAAAATTTTGGTCCTTTGACTGATTTGTCACAGTCCAGAATGCAAGAGCTGTAGAGACAACTATGCCAGTTTTTGACAATAGCAGAGTAATGAAATAGCCAAACAAGCACTCCTTAGCCCTTCACTTCCTCAGCTATTATTCTTTGAATGCTGGAGATAAATGTCATTTGTAAATCCCACTCCTTGCTAACATTAGTACTATGCATATGCACTCCCTTTGACAAGTAACCCTGCCAGTGAAATCTGTAAGGCAGCAAACTTTTAAGTTTTCTTTTAAGCGTGGATAATTACTAATTGCGGGCATCTGTCTCTGCTGAACACCCACACTCACTCTTCTTGAAGTGTTCCAGGTTGGTGACTTACAGTCAAAGAGCCTTGAAACATTTGACATCCTTTCTCCTAATTATGAACTTTGTTATCAACGTTCTCTTCTTGAGTGGCTTTCCCCTTCTTTCCTTTTCTCTTTCCTTTTGGAGCACTAGCTAAGCCTGTGGCCCACGGCTGTGCTCCTTTTCACATACAACCCTGCTAACTGAGCTGACCCACAGGGTACAGGACAGCTCTGAAAGACCTGAGCCTGTTGGCTCAGCCACTGCTGGGGCTCTTGCCAGCTCTCCAGCAACACCATGCAGCAGAGAGCAGAGCCACTCTTGTACAATGCTGTCTCGTGCCAGGAAATCTGAGCACTTCCCTTGTGTGTGGAAAATCATCCCTTCTTCACAAGAAAGGTGCTGTTCCTCAGAAGCCTGTTTCCTCCAGACTGAAGTTTGTGTCTGGTTATGTTGCCACAGGAGGCACCTTGAGGGGTGTAGCCTGAGAAGATAAATCATCCGGTCCAGTGGGCAGACCTGCTCTGTCCCTCAGCCCAGAGAGAGGAGCTGCGTTTTCTCCCTCTGGTCCTCTCCTACCTTTACCATATCAAGAGAGGGACTGATAAATTACCTCAAGCCAGTGTCACTTGTCCACTGCTGTGCTGGAGGGAAAGGGCTTCAAGGACATTCCAGATATGAAGTCTCTTAAGGTCCCATGAATTGTCTTCTGGAGCTGCCTTCCTTTCTCCACTGACTCCGGACAGGTCCTTGGGAAACAGGCAAAACCGGGTATTTGTGAATACCTCTGTCCCTTATCTTTCCCAGGTATCCTGAAACTTGGAAGCGATTGATAGTGAGAAAAGCATGGAACGAGATTTTTGTGAAGTAGTGAACTAAGTTTTCTTACTCTATATGTTTTCCTCTTTATCTTCCACTGCTGTTGCATTTTTGTTTTACGCTATTGTATTTGCTGCAAGCTCATCTGTGTTCCTAGTAAGTTTTTTCCTAGCAAGAAGTTGTTAGTGCTACTAGGAGGAGGGAAAGTGCTAAGGTGCTTTAGGGGTGAGTAGAAAAATCCCTGCTGGGTATTTAACCTACATTTGTTTTCAATTTACAGGAGTGTTCAGGTTCTAAGTCTGTTGTTAAAGATGAAATGAAGTAGCTCAATCAGTTCAATAGGATTTAGCTGAATTACTGAAAGAGCTATACTAACAAAATTTGTAGTGTCTTTTCACGGAGGTCATGAAGTCTTGAAACAGGGAGGAGATTACCGGACAAGTTAAATTTCGTTGGAGCTGACAGCCTTACCTTTCCCCAGATAGCAGCTCATTTTAATTGTAAAGGAAGATATTCTCTGTTCAAAGCTCAGCATTTGACTGACATATCCAACACCACACTGGCAACATTAGTCCCTGGCAGCCCTAGGCAGGTTGGTGAGAGAAGCAAATTCTGCAAAACAGGGAAACAAAGGCAAGTGGTAAGCCACACAATGCACTCCTTGTCTGCATGTATGTAAAGTTCATTGTCAGAAGTCATCCTTTCCTCCAACTGTAGGAGAAGGCTGCAATTGTGGAAATTCTCAACAATGGTTTTGAAGTGACAGAGGCTCTAGCGCATCTAGGCAGAAGTACTGCATTTCAAAGGGACAAAAGGGAAGGCCCTCTAAACCCAAGAAACTCTAGTAAGGAAGGATGTGCACATAGTTTGTCTGCATAAAGCCAGCAACTGAACTGCTTCCCTTGTAACTCCCAGCACTTTTACTCTGCTGGCAGTTCCGCTGTATCTTAGATTCAGTGCTGCATCTCATAACGTGGAGCTGGTTAAAGGCAGGGCAATCTTTAAAGTCCTGCTAAAGGATTTTGCTTAGAAATTTGTCTGTTTAGGAACATTTCTTCATGATACAGTACTGTCCGTGCTTTTGATGTGAGTCTGTAGTTTCACATCTAGACTGCAAGTACAGAACATCCGTATGGTCATGTATAAATAATATAATGTATAAATAGTCACATAAATGGCTGGCAGTGGACGAAGGAATCACTTTGTTGAAGCAGGTAATTGATGGGCAAATTACCCAAAAGAAAAGCTGACTCTTCTTCCTTGAGAAAGATGTCACAGGCCTTCTGACGTAAGGATTTTCAGATATTAGTGGAAGTACTTTCTTTAAGTCTTCCAACCTAAGTAATTAGTATTTTCTCTTAAACATGCCAAGTCTATGCCTCAAAGATTTCTTGTTCGTATTCCATCTACATATAATGTTTCCTGGCTGGCTGGCTTCGTAGTGTCTCAGCATCCAGCATCTTAACATTTTTATTGCATCAGGAACTTTGCTGCAGTGGTCATTTCCTTCACCCATTGCTTAGACTGCTCAATCATCACTTTTTCTTTGCTGGCTCCTTTCTCTCTTTGGTGAACACATCCCTGTGCTGGCTCTCATCTCTTTGTGATATCAGGCAGAAATAATTTCTCTCCACTTGCAAGCTCTATTAGAGCCTATCCCCACCCTGCCCATAAACCTTCATTCATTGTCAGGAGGCTGACTTCCACCTTCATCAGCCACAAGCAAGCACCTCTTCTATTTTCTCCTCGGGCTTGGGTGGAGCTCCTGATTAAAAATGTGCAATGCTCTCTCCCTTTCTTCCAGACCCTGTTTTCAGAAAGACTCTCATTAGAACACTGAGGGCCAAAATCTTGTCTTTAGTTTGCTGGACGTGCGCTTTGTTGTGTCTCTGGATCTAGTTTTTCATGTTTGTGTTGTAAGCAAGGACTGTGCTCTAGTGTACTGAATAGTGCAGTGGGGATCCCAAGTCTGTGACAAGCACCAGTGACTCATTGCATGGGAGCGTGCTTGGGCAGAAAGAGGAAGGGAGGGGAAGGTACACAGAGATTTTAAGAAGCTCCTTTCCCTCCCTTTAAACACTCTCTTTGATACACCTCAGTGCCGTCCCTCGGGGGGAATACTGTATAAACCTCACAGACCTTTACTTCTGCCTCCAGCTCCGGCCTGGCTTTCTCCAGGAATGCAGGGAGCTACACTGGATGCTTTCAGATATTGCATTACAGTCTGAAACCAAGGCAGTGCTTTCGAGTGGAAAACCCAAGTCAGCCTCAAAGAACTGGGAATTTGGTCGGTAGCCAGCTTCTTCTGTTTAACTCTGCTTTTCACATCACCCTGCATTCCCTTTTCCTTGAGGCTTGGTCCTGGAGAGAGATAGGCTCTTGCTTTCTCCAGGAGTTTTACTATTCTGAACGGTGCAGCATTTTACTGTCAGGTGCATCCTCCCTTTGCAGCTATCCCCATGAGGAGAAGCAGCACACGCAAGAGAGAAAAGAGTGTTGTGAAGGACTGTTTATAAATGACTTCAGTGAGGCAGAGTGATGTGTCATTCTGGCAGAGAGCCCATTAAAGAGGAAGCACTACTCTTGAATGCATTCAGCTGGGGTTTCTGAGAACTCCTTTATACCCACTCATTATTCATTTCACATTCTGGAAGTGGATGGTCATGTTTGCCTATGTGACGCAGATCTTAATAGTTTTCTGCAGTACTACATCATTTAGCTCTCAGCTAATACAAACCCAAGCTAGTAATTAACATTAAATGCTGAGAAATGGATCTGATGTGATGAACATTCAGCACATAATGAGAAAGCTGTGATTTCTTACTTGGAAGCCATCGTGGTCTTACAACATAACCAGTTGTTACAGATGCCCAAACAGAATTGGGTTTAACAATAGGATCTGGTTACACTTGCAAACCTAATTGCTGCTAGTCTGGTAGAAGTTGCACTCTCAGGCTCCACTTTGACAGATAACAGCTCTGGCATCTGTTGTCATTTCATAATGGTGTAATGCTATTTATGCTACAGAAATCCCAGCTGAGCCATGAATTACATGTAGATCAGGAACACCACGGAAAAAGCAGCTGTGTTGAGGGACGAGGCTATCAAACAATTGCTCTGCAAGGCCAACGTGTACACTGTGGAGTGAGACAATGTAAATCAACCATAATAATTATTAATGAAATGATTAAAGTGCCAGCAAAACTGTGACCTGAGCATGCCAGACACTGCAAAGCTAGCAGCTGGTTTCTGCTGGATGTATAGACAGCCAGAAAAATAACCTTAACAATGAGTAGGCTGGAGACTTTTCTTGATACCCGTAAGAAGACAGGTGCCAGGGGGAGGTAAATATGCTGCAGCCCTTCTATCTTCTGGTGCTGTCAGGATCCTGGTGGTGGTAGTGACTATGACAGCTCCTATGGGAATCTTGTCTCCTCAGGGTTAACGATGAGGTTACCAAGTGTTTTGGGAGCCCTGAATACAAGGGCATGTTTCCAGCATTCCTGTTTTTCAGAATGAGCTGTAGAGGGGAGAGGTCCCAGTTTCTTGCTCCATGCAACATGGCTGCAGAGCTCCAACCTCTCAGCACTGTGGAGCCCAGGCCCTTAAAAGCCACCCAGGGGGAGACTTGTGATAGAGAAATGCAGAGAAAAGCTATCCCTTGCTGTAGGAGGGTGACCTTCCCCTCTCTGTGGATGTGTAGATGTGGACACACCTGCCCCTGTGTCTCTCCAGCCTTGATGCTCAGTGCTTGTGGCAGGGGAGGAGAGGGAACACAAAGCAAGGCTTAAAGAAGAGGAGAGTAGGGTGGCCTCAGTTGCTCAAGTGTCTTCATCTAGCTCTGGATCCAGGCAGAAATCAGATGCTGTGTTTAGGGACAGAAAATAATGGGATGGCAGCAAATATGAGACTAACTGTACACTTCTTGTGTGAATTGTGTCTTGGGTTTAGGTCTTGGGGCGTTCCTCTGTAGGGCTGTATCTTCAGTTGGAAAGCTGCAATGCAAGTGGAAATAAAAGACAAGTGGGAGAAGGGGTAAATGAGAATAGGGGAGAGAACAGATAAAAGCAGACAGTGAACCCAAGGTGAACGGATCACAAGCAATTCGCAAAGGTTTGAAACAAAAGTTTGATCAACCCATGCCAGAGAAAAGCCAGCCTGTACTGTGGAAAATTTTGAGTGCACTGTATCAGACTTTAGCCTCACCCTGACCAAAATATTCCCCATCCATATCAGGCAGATAATAGAGAAAGTTCTCATGAAAGTTCACACACAGTAGCAGCTTGGAAAATATAGTGATGTGAATCTTAATGGTGTAAATACAGATAGAGCACTGACAGGTATTCACTGAGTTTATCCTGGAAAAAACAAGCATTGAAGGGATTCTACTAAAATTGGAACTTGTCTCAAGCCCAAAGGCTGGATCACAAAACTTGCCTCCCTGGTGAGTGCACAGCAATTCTGTGCAAATGGTCATTAACTACGTGACTTACAATGAAATACCTTATTTTTCTTTTCTTTCCCTGTTAAAAATACATTGTTTAAACTGTTGTAAACTGAGCTGAATAGAAACTTTTGTACCAGATACAGGATGATCGAATGTACTATTTCAAAGCCATCTCTCTTGGGCTTATGGCTTTGCTCTGTGTATTTTTAAGATTTTGTGTATTTTTAAGATTTTGTTTGGTTAGAATAGCTTTCAGTTGAAACAGCAGGCATTATAAGGTATCCACAGTCCCCTCCTTGACTAAATCAATCCCAAAAGACACAGAAAGAAGTTCTCAAGGGGGAATTCTTCATGTACCTTTCAGTCAGTCCTTCTTTTCTCTGTGCTTTTATTTTCCAGTTTTTAGTGTAGAAATGTCACAGTCATGTTCTGTCTTGTTTTTAGGCTGGTAATTCCATTTCCCAGCTTTGTTCAGTTTCCCTTGAGCTATTGGATCCAAAATGCACAAAGAAGAAATAAAAATGTTTGAGTCCAGTGGGGTAGCTAAAGTCAGCTTTGGGCCTGCAGTGTGAATGGGGAAAGGATAATCTCTTGCACTGTGCCTTCATGCACATTCTACAATGGCACGTATTAATTTTTAATCTATTAATTTTCTAAATTATTCATGTCAGGGAAATAGAATAAAAGGAGGAAAAGCAATGGCAGACAGTACCTAAAAACAGCATCCCTGTGCAGCTAATTTCCTCTCTCAGAATGCTCTAATTCTCCATCTCTCCTCCCTGATCGTCTTGTGGACACAGCTGTGAATGGACATATATTCCCTGGCAGTAGTGGGGGTGCCCTGACCTGATGCTCCTGAGGCTGAGCTTTGCAGACATCCCAGTGCTGGTGTCAATGCCAAATCAGGGATCTCCACCTCACCTTCAGCGACTGTTTTCCCCCCTGCAGGGGTTCTTCCCCATACCTGTGCTGAAAGTGTTGCTTGTGTGTCCCCGCTGTAAATTAGGTCAGGCATCTCTTCTGTGTGAAGGAAGATGCAAATGTACAATTTTGGGGTTCCTGCACCAAAATTAATTTAAAATCACTCTCAAAATGGAAACAGTGCATGGGCAGGTCTATGATTTGATTAATCAGATGTTTTTTCTTTGACACCATGTTGTTTAATAGTAGTTCATGTGCCTGCGAATTACACTGTACAGACCTGACCTCTGGCTCCTTCAGCCTCTGCTCATCTGTCTAGTGAGAGCTACTATTGCCTCACAGTGCTACACAGATCAAAAGCAGCTAGTTAAATATGCCTATAGATTTTCAGACCTGCATCTACGTCTCTCTGTGTATTTGGGTGACACACAGCACAACTGATGCTGATCTCGATTGCACCTTTTTTGCATTACCGTCAAACAAACAATGAAAGAGCCATGAGTGGAATCCTCTAAGGTATAGCTGTCTGCATGGCATATCCCTGCTTGAGTTCTTCAGGTTGGGAAGACTGAGAGCAATCCTCTGCAGGAGCTTTTATTTTAAATTAAAGATGCTACAAGACTATTATGTCATGAGGCATCATGAAAAATACCCTTTCAGGAGATCAGATTGACACTTCCCCTCTGAAAGTGCACAGTGCAACAGCTACACATATTGCTAATGTTTGTGTAGGCACTGTGTAAGGTCCTCGAGGGCAGGCAGGGAGGCACCGCTTTGTTCTCTCACCTGCGCTGAATAAAGAGTGTTGTTGGTGCACCGATAAATCCTGCCACAGACCTTTGTTATGCTTGGAAGAAAAACAATGTTATGTGTTACAAAGCCCCGTGGGTGAGAAGAAAATGTTCACTTAGTTTTGTTTTAAATGGAGGTTGCTTTGTGCATAGGCATCTGCATAAGGGGATATTGCAGTGATGAGGACAGCCAGATGAGATTGAGAGATGCATTTAGAGACCTGAATTTCAGCATCTTACTCTGTGCTTTTCTTCTGGGCCATATTCAGCATCTATCCAACACAATCTAACAAATAGTGGTCATGCTGGTAAAATCAAGGCCAATTTTTTTCATTGCGCAGGTGCCCAGTTGCCAAAGCAGTGTGCACTTCAGTTAGCATCTCCAGGTATGAAACCAGGATATTGTGTGGACTTTTCTACCCCTTTGGGTGTTTGTGTGGTTTGGGGTTTTTTTTGTTTGTTTTTGTTTTGTTTTTTGTTTTTTGTTTTGTTTTTTGTTTTGTTTTTTGTTTTGTTTTTTTGTTTTTAGGTTTTCTTGTGGGTTTTTTTGTTTTTTGTGGTATGGTAGGGTAAACTGTCCTCTCTCTGTTCTTTTATAGATGATGGAAACAAGTCCACTTTACCAAGAAGATGGATGGATAGCTCATAATCTGGTTTTCACACCTGATGTAGTAAGTCAGAAAGGGCTAGTGGCTCTCATTCTTTATTTATTTAACTTCTTCAGACCCCAAGTAAGTGCTAAAAGGGCAGACCATATTTCTTACTTATTTTAAAGTATTTGGTCACATTACAATTTTATGCTTTCTGTTCTTCTGCAGTGGCCAATTCCAGTCATAAACCAGTGAGGGTCTGACATTTAGTCAAAGAGCATTCCAGATAGCTGTCATAATAGAGTGTGACCAGTCTTTCAGTGTGTGGTCTGTGCTTTATCTGAGCTGGCCCAAATTAAAAAAAAAGGGATATGAAAATACCTCTATTATCTGTGGATTCCCTAGTGAGGAAGTCCAGAACTTTTGTAAAATTTTAGAAGTATTTCTAGTTATTAATGGTGCAAAGCTATTAAATGCGGACTTTTTTTGGATTTACCCCATGGCAGTAACCTCTCTGCAGGGGATCATTGTAATTTTCTTGCCTTGGAGAACTGAAGATTTGCTTTTGACAGTTGCAAAATAGTTTTGCACTCTACATCTGCTTATTATTTTGATTTTGGGCCTTGGGCAAACTCTTAATTCATACACTGCCTTCCATCTCCTCTGTGCAAAAAGAAGTGAGGGTCATGGTAGGTGCCCTGAGCTTGACTGGTCTGAGCTTGGTGGAGAGGGCCTCTAGAAATTTTCAGAGCTCCTGGTGTAGGGGAGAGCAGTCTGCCTGGGGCTCTCTGTATTTGATCACAACATGGGTGATGATATGCCCTTTTCCAAAAGTTCCCTTTCTGCTCACTCATATCAGTCTACCAAAACACCATGGTCAGTGGGAAGCTGAAAGCCTGCAGGGATTTGGACACCTAATGAGTTCTGTACTTCTGCAGATTGGGATCAGAGGATATAAACATGTCAGCTGTGGAAGTAGTGTGAGAATGACCCTTTGATGTGGGTTGTATGGTCAACAATATCCCTGATCTGATGACAGCTGGGATGCCCTAATGGCTTGGACCATGGTGGTGGCCTTCAAGAGGAACCTCAACAAACCCCGTGGGTATTGCCTGAATGTTCTGGGCCTCTGTTGTGAGCATGATGGAGGATAAAAACCCTTCCCTATCTCATAGACACATTGCATTTGCATTTGTAAGGTTTTCTACAATGACAGAGAAGTAATTATCTAAGTAGGGGAAACTAAGTTCCTAACATAAGTGCATAAATCTTGTAATTTGCTTTGACTCATCTCTAGCTGGACCAACTCCAATCACCAATTGTAATTCCCCCTCTCCTTATAAAATCAATAGTCTACTAAATCATTTTCTTTTTCAACTCCAAACATGAACATTTCATTGCACAATGGCATCTCTCTCAAATCCAGGCAATCTTTCACCCTGAATGTCTGTAAATTTTAGGGACCAATATTCAATGGTGTTGAGAATAATGTAAATGAGCTACATGAGATATTTTGGTCTGTGGGTTCTGAAAAACACTGGTAAACCTGAAAGAAATATTCTGTTAAATGTAGCACAGAGTGTACTCTAATATGGCATGAACGCACCATCTACTCTTTCTGGAAATATGGCGTGATAATTTACTAGTCTAGCATGAGGTTTCTGCACACAACCGGTCAGCCTGCACCATGTGGGAGTCACCTGCCTGTGTCTTAATTACATCTCATAGTCTGGCACCAGAGCCACCCTCACCAGGCACCAGCAACCAGCCCATATTCTAGTGCTGTCAGACCTTATCTACAGAAAGGAGAGAAAGCCTTGGGAAGCAATTGTTATGTTCTGGCAGAAAGGCTATAAAACAGGAATGGCTTGTGGGTTTATCGCTGGCAGGTTTCCAGTGCTTGGGGTGGATGTACCTAAGTGTGCTCCCACCATGCCATGAGATGGGGCAGGGCAGGAGACTATAGCGTTGGTGTGAGCCCCAGAAATGCATCAGAGCTTGCAAGCTTGACCTGGGTTGTCATCTGCTCCTGTCTGGCCACCACAGCTGCTTATGGCAGAGCGATATGAGAATCACTATGGGGCTGCCATGACTAAAGGTTTAAACTCAGCAGCATTGATCACTGCCAGTGCTGGTCTGGTGGCCCTCTTAAAGGCTGAACAAAGTGCTCTGCCTAAAAGCTACGTGACATGTCAGGACAATGGCTTGTTTGCATCTTTATCCATTTCTTTGTGTGAAGATGACAAGTTTATTGAATCAAACTGTGAAGCTTTTGTCCGCAGTGGTGGTGCCTCTGCTTGACTTGAGAGTTTTGCCAGAACAAATTCAGAATGAAAAAAGGAGGCAGGGCTTCAGGTTTTGACAGAGTGTTTTAGCTGACATTTTAAGTTGAAACACATTTGCAAGGGGACTCTGATTGAAACAAAGTTTTTGTGGTAAATATAGCAATTTAGGAATCAAAAGAAGTCGCACAATTGTTGCCATGTGTGCTGCATCTTATTCCATGCAGGAATCCTTCAGATAGGCTTTGACTAGTAGAATGGGTGAGATTAATAACGATTTGAATAATTTATATCACAGAAATATGTTGTGGGGGTTTTGCTCTTCCTAAATATGTCTCAGTTGGACTTCTAGCTATGATGTCTAACAATTTTGAGTGCATGATAACAAATTATGTATTGTATTGAATTGTATTGTTATGCTTAAATTTATAACAAGTATGTAAGGTTTTTGCATGCTATTCACCCATTACTAGACATCCAGAATAATAAAACCTGACCAGGGCACAAGGCTTCCTTTCATAAGATCTCCTGCTCAAGTATCTTCTGACAACAAAAGCATAATGAAGGTATAATTTTTTTCTGTTCACATCACTTTCACATGGCATAGAGATAGAAAGGAGGAAAATTTTACCAAGTAAGGAGGAAAGGAAAGATTTTCAGTGGGTCCAGAGTGGGATTCTTTTCCAAAGGAAGTTTTTTGTCATGACCTTAATACAGAAAAAGAGCAAAGACGGGATCTTGGGGCAGCCCTTCCTCTAGGCATGTCCCAGATTAGAACTTTCATGTTACAGCTTTGTGATTATGTGTACAGTGTCAGGGGTGAAAGATGTGGCACCTGCAAGACATGGCCTGGAAAGGCAAGGAGAAAGCCTGAGTCAGCTGCCTACACTGTGCCGTGACCACTGATAACCCCCTTGGTAGCATCACTTTGGTGCTGTGGGTCACACACCCTTTTCTCTAGCCTCCTGCTCACATGTCTGCATCCTCACATGCCTGTGGTGTTCATGTTATTGCCCATGAGATCTCTGAAAGACAGATATTTTGTTTGCTGCTTCAGGGGTGTAGTGTCTCATCATGTTGTGCTGTGGTTCTCATTGACACTTATAAATTTAGCTGTAATATGAGTAAATCTTCCTGCTGCTGTTGATAAGAGCACTAGCACAGAATCTGGAGTTGAAAAGGCAAAGGTGCAGAATGATGTTTCAGATACCAGAGAAGACCCAGATGTGTGAAACCTCCTGCACCCTTGTGAGAGAGCCCTCCTTCCTTGCTGTCACCGCTGTGTCTTGGCAAGATCACAAGAAAGTGAAAATGAGCAGACGTCATTAAAATAATCCAATGGACCTCAGTAAAAATGTACTGAGTGGTCCTGAGTGAGAGAAGCATTTTTCACACTGTAATGGCCACAGCTCCCTAAGTGGGAGAAGGAAGGTCATTTACTTCACAGAAGAAAAAAAGTCTATGAGATCATTTATAACATTACTCACAACCATTATCTATCCCAAATCATTCTTATGCCTCGTCTGTGATATTGGCTGCCTTGCAGTGCTCTGAGTTGCTCTTCACATGAAACCCTTTCTTATTCCTTAATGGCATACCAGCTGAGATATTTAAAGCATTTGCAGACAAATGTATCTAATTGTATCCTAGATGCAGGAAGGCCCCGGGGAATGCTAACTGCTGCCACAGTCACATTTACCTGCCCTGGGGGAGGCTGTTGTTCCTGTAAAAACCCTGTCAAATACAGGTTGGGTAACAAGAAAATGCTTTTCCACAAATAGAGCGTCTTTAGCTCATATCTTTTTTCTCACTCACTGTCTTTATTTGTCTGTGAGTCCCACCCTGCACTTTCCAAAAACATTGGTTTTGACTCTCTGTGCTGCATAGCTGCATAGATGCATTGCAGGACCCTGGGGCAGTATCTGGGGCCTCCCTCCAAATCATCATCATGTTTTCTTCAAGGGTGTGGTGCAGTTTTTTCCTCTGCTGAGGACAGTGAACTGGTCCTATTTTTTGTTGCCAGAAAAGTTAGAAATGGTGATGTGCCTTTGTGAGGCAGGCAGGTAAGTCATCCAAAAAGAAAAACACTCTTTGGTTTGCCCTAGTGCTGAAGAAATCACAGCCATTGCTAAAGATCTCTGCAAACAACCCGTGCACACTGCTCATTCTGTAACACGATGAAAATTACCACCACTCTAGTAAGACATTACTTGAATAGCAGACAACTGTGGAAACATTTGGCAATAAAATCTGTGGGAAATAACAAAGCAATTGCAAACTTGGACTGTCATGAAGTGGAGTGTTTGAAAATCCTGCCCAGAAAGTTCTGCAGGGAAAATGTTACACGTGGTGCCCCAGATTATCTCATATGAGATATTAATATTTGTGCTGGTAAATGACTATCACTTTTCCCATGCTACTGGCAGTGCCCTAAACCAAATCAAGGGTGAAAAAAATTTGTCTCGCCCAGATCTTATAACTGAGAAAAAGCCTGCCCTATTTCCCAGGGTAAAAGTGGTTGAATTATCTACTCTGAGAAACGTGACTCCAGCTATTTAGTGGCTTCTACCTCAGGTCACTGTGGTGCAGTTGCAGTGAAAAAAAGAGAAGTTGAGAGGTGGGTGGAGAGCAGCTGAGAACACTATGAATGAACACGGATTAGTCCCTAACCTGGGTTAAGACTCTCAGCCAAAGAAAAAAGGAGCTGGTGAGACAGGGAACATGTTGTTCTCATTATCTGCCAGTGGTTGCACATCTGCACTAAAAGTCAACAAAAGGGCATTTTTTTTGTACAATTGTACATTGTGTAATAAGATAAGAATAAAACTAATTCACATTTATCTAGAATTTCTCAGAATGGTTGTAGTCCTGGTAGACATAACTGACTTTATAAAATGTGAGGGTCTGAGTCACACCAGCAGATTGTACATGGCAGGGAAACTAATCTGATGTAATAGAAATGTTTACAAGCCCAGTAACCCTTCTCCCTCCACCCTCCTCCGCTTTAAAAAGCCACGTAAGGCCACGGATCAAAGCAGTGCAGCGGCAGCATGCTGAACACTGAAACAATAACAGCCCTGACTTCCTCAGACGTCAATGGTACCAGTCACCAGTGGATTTTTTGCATTCACTGAAGAAGGAGGTAATATAATCATATGCATCAAAGGCTGGAAGTGGAGCTATCACTTATCACTAAAATATTGCTAAACATGATTAAACATGGTTCAGTGGAAATATCAGAAGCTGACTACCCAGTGGGATCAAAAAAGCAGCAAACAGTTCAGAAATGTGTACTCAGTTAATGCTCACCAGATGCAATCAATTTAGACAGTCAGTTCCAGTACTTAATTAATATCTTTATGAAATGAGTACAGATACACTCCTCCTATGTCTAATGGTTTTCCTGCCTTTACATTTCTCCCTCTTTTCCAAGCAACACACCAGCTTTTGTTTCTCAAACTCTTTGCCACTCCCTATGAAAGCTGTAGGTTCCTTCCAGATAGCAGGTTTGCTATTGCTTCCTGAGCAGATCTCAGGTTTGGTAAGGGTAAATGCGATGACACAACACATTTAGGGTTTTGTAATATATGTGATTTCACTGTGCACGGTGCTGTGAAAATAAATGAGATCTGCAAACTCAAAAGAGCCCATCCTGAATAGATTAAATGTTGCCTGTAAATGAGAGTTTGTCACCCTGGGGCTTGTGCCTTGCAGGGTCCCACAGGTTTCCTTTCTGGCCCTGGTGGAAGATCTGGAGATAAAAAAAACACTGGTGAAGAAGCATTAGGGATAGCTCAGCTAGAAAAATTGATCTGGATTACTTGTTAAAGGAAGGTCACTTAAACAGTACACAGTTTGACAGCCAAATGAAAGACCATGAAGCTAGGGATAAATAAAGGCAGCTTACCTACAGGAATAGGGGCTTTATCCTAGAAAGTGGTGGTTTAGCAAAGGATTTAGGTGAATAGGCTGGTAACCAAGCCTATGGGAGCTCTGGGGATAATTCATAGCATAAAGGCCGATTTGAATCTCAAAGAAGAGCAGTGATATATTTAGCTGCCCTACTAACATGCTGGAGAAAGCTCAGACAGAAGCAACGAGAGTGATTAGAGGTCTAGTAAATGTGAACTCGGGGGAAAAATTGAAAAATGAGACTGTATCTACCCTGGAAAAGAGAAGGAAACAGTCTTCAAATATGTAAAACTTAGCTGCAACAGAGGTGGTGATAAAAAGTTGTCCATATCTAGTGGCAATAGCACAATATGTAACAAGCCTAATGTGCAGCAAGGAAGATTTATTTTAGCCATCAGAAACATTTTCTAATGATAAGGACCATTGAGCACTGGAATATATTGCAGACTACCACAGGATTAAGAACTGGTTATGCTGGTGGTTTCCTATCTTTATTTTGCACCAAACTTCAACTGAGAAAACTGACAGGGCTCTGCCTCCCTTTGTTAAATCGCAAAATTGTTTTGGCATAAAACAAAGAGCCTTAAAGGCTTTTGCATACTGGAAATAACGATGGAGATGATGATGACACACACAAAAGTTATCACACAGGGAACTCACCATCTCTATTAAAAACAAATGAAAAGTCAGTTTGGGAGTTGCTCATCTGTTTGCAATGGTCTTTAGTAGTGGGAGAGTTCTGGAAAACTGACTGGGGTGTGAAGAAGCTGATATGGTGGTAGAAGTTGAGGAGTCATTGCAGACAACTGTGATGAGTCCATCTTAAAGCAAGCAAGAAATAAATTGGTTTGGGATGAGTGGTGATGAAGGGAGCCTAAGGACTCTTGTGGGCGGCCATGGGATTACTGGCACGACACAGGGCTGGGAGCAGAGAGGACAGATGCCGGAGACATGAGATGATGGCAAGGCAAAGGGCACAGCTGGGGACATTTACAGCTGGGTTGCAGCAGCTTTCCTGCAGCTCTGGTGACCCCATGGTGCACACCTCACTGCAGAGACTCTCACAGAAGCAGCTGTGTGTCTCTGAGGGAAGCTCAGACCCAGGCTTGAGGTGACATTATTCAAGCAGAATTTTTATGATTGCAAATACCTTCTGAGCAGACTTTGTCAGATATATGGCCCTTGCCAAGAAAGAAGCTTTGGCAGCAGAGTTGCTGTCAAAGGAAAGGGGGTCATCTTTCTGTTTTCTGTGCTTCTTGTGCTGTTTAAACTGTACTTCTCTGAAGCCTGAAGAAATATACACTGATGTAAATATGCACTTGAAAATACAGAGGTCCTGCTCCGCTGGCCACTGAGGGTCTGAGCAGATGGTGCCCTCAGTTATCCCTTTCCTGATGTGTCCTTGCAGTCGCTCACTCCTACCTACCCAGCTGAAATCCCGTATTGCTCATGTTTGGGAACTGGAGTCACGATCTCAAATGTCGTCACTATAGCTGAGTAGAGAAATGCCAAGCCTCCCACTATGTTCGTGTGGGTAGAACCTTTTCTTTGATTAGCTCAGAATACTTTCTAATAGGAGTTAACCTTCATGACATTCTTGAGGGACTGGCCCACTGTGATTAATCTTAAGATCTCTATCTTACAAATAGGAAAATTAGTACCAAAACTTGCCTAACATCATCCTCTAAATCATTGCTTAAGCCTGGGAAAGACTCTGCTATCTCTCCTTTATTTATTTATTTTCTCCATGGGTTATTTTAGCAATTAAAATGCACTACTGGTTATAGAGAAGAAGCCAATCTGGAAATGCAACTCCTTAACAACATCTGTACATTAAAGGCCTTACTGCTATTGTTAACCCTGTCTGGATGGATCTCTACACCCTCTCAGTTCCTGGCTAACAAGGACTTGAAATGAGCCTGGCTGAAGCCACAAGCCTCCAGTGCTGTCCCGGCACTGTATACACTGTGATTCCTCTTGCGGGGAGTCCCAGCCCTTGCTCAGCATCCTGAGAATAAGAAATGCTCAGAACTGCAAAAACACAAATCACAAAACAAGTTTAGTGAAGTTTGAAGAGCAATTTTTGAACACCCCAGCATGGACGGTAAACCACAACAACAGTAACAGGAAAAGCAGCACCACAAACGAAAACCCAGTACTCCATTTGAAACTAAATTAATTTAATAAACTAAAAGAAATTGCTCAGCAATGAAAATCTCCAGCACCACCACCCTGACCACATAAGATACGTGAGAATAAACAGACTTGTGGGCACACCTCAAGCAAGCTTAAAACAGCAACCTCCCCCTAAACAGTCTCCACACTCACAAGGTGATCTCACCGTCTGGTAGAAATAATTCTTGTTGGCCAACTGTAATCAATCTATTTCACAGGAGTGCTTGCTATATATAAAAATTGTGGTTGGTAACATGGACAGGATGTTTGAGCCAGACCACTATTTTCAGACCACAATGAAAAACCAAACTGAAAGTATTTCTCACAGAAACCAGTTTTAGGTTACAGATCAGGTAATAATTGGGGAACTTCAGCAAAGGACAAGTCACAGCTCAGCAAAGTCTCCAGAAAACATTTGCACTTTTTTTAGATTTGGTAGCATAATACTGCTTGAGGTCTGCTTTGGCAGATGTTTCCAGGAAATTAGTTTTATTCTTGACCTGGCAAAAAACCCCCAACTTTGGAGAGTGTGCTATCCATGCTGGAGAGACAGGTCATAAAGGACATGAATGTTTACTTGCTGTAGTAGGTGGCAGGTAACCAGGTGACTCTTTCTGGCACAGGACCAGATGATTGAGCAGGGGAAACATCTAACTTCTCTGATCATGAGCAAGACTGTACGTGTAGACACATGAGTGTTGTATCAGAAAAAGGTAAAAGACTCTCTTAGAACTAGTTTTTCCGTTATTAGTGTCAAGAGGTTGATGGGTGGAGGTGGAAAATCAGTAAAAAGTACACAAATCAGACATTCAACCAGCATTTTCTATTAATAAATAAACCCCCAGTTGCTTCAAATGCGCCTGGTGTTTTGTGGGGAAGGTTGAATAGACAAGGCATCAAAACAAGTTTTGTACCTACATCTAATGGATGTATTAAGTAAGGGAAGTAGTAACTGTGCATAATGAATGGGCAGGCTGTTACTGGTCACTGTGAACTAGATATTTCATGACATATAAATTTTTAAAGGTGGACATGAGGTCTCTGTGGCATTTTCCAAAGCATCTCACTGGAAATTAGCGACAGTTTTGTGAAGTGGGAAAAATACCTGCTTGAGCTTCAGTTTGGAAAGTCTCACCCACATCCTTTATGTTTCTAAAATGAGCATGTCTTGACCTTGCCCACCTGCTTCTAGTCACAGGCTGGAAGAGGAAATTAGCTTTGCTGCTTCTTCCACTCCCAACTGATTTCTGAACTGTGAATGAATGAGTCCAAGTGAAGAAAGTGCTCTTTTTCACACCCATTAGCTAAATTGAAACCAAAAGTCACTCCACTAAACATGTTTCTGCATAACAGAAAACTAAAGTCTTTGCATTTAAAAACAGAAAAAATATCAGTAATAGGATATATGATAGTTCAAAACAATCTTAAAAATTAAGGTTAGGTTTCTTTTTTTCCTGTGACTTTGCATCTTAACTTGAAACTGGCAAATCAAGGGTGACAACTGGCAGAGCTGAAGAGAAGGTTTGTCTGAGACCTCTTACCTCCCTGCATGACCTCCTCTGCTGCGCAGCCTGGACCATCTCCACAAAAGAACAGGGCCTGATGGCACTAGACCTTCTCCCAGTGTACAAGACATGGTGGAGATTGCAGATGGAAAGGACAAAAAGAAATGGAGGAAAGGAATGTGGTGGGAGTCTGGGTGCATTGTCTGAGGCCACACCAGAAATTTGTGGCATTCAGGTTAGCCAGCCATTGGCACCTGTGGAGGGGGTGTGCTGATTTCAGTGACTCTTCCCTGAGAAGCTGCCAACTGAATGATATGTGAATTATCAGCTGTCACAGAAGTGTCCCCTCACAGTGACATTATCATTCATCAGCTCCAGGTAGAGTATGTCTATAGTGAGTTTGCAGGGTAAAAAAAAGATCTTTTGTGCTGAACAACATTCTGCTGTATTTTGCCCAAAGCAGGAGGTATCAGACCATCTAGAAAAAAGGGAAGTCACTGAAAACCACTTAGTAATACTGTCAGGATACATTTGATACCTAGCAAAACTCATTTCTCTCAGGTTATTGGCTAATTGAGCCCAACCCAAACACACACAAGCTGCTGGGCTGCACCAGCATGTTTGGGGTTGGCACTTACCGTAGTAGGCAAGGTAGCCTTCACTGTGGAAGTAATTTGGCAGAAGAGACTGTAAACTACTGTATCTCATGGCAGCCAGAGAGGAAGGATTCTCTATTTTGACAGCAGCTCTGCTATCAAGAGACGACACTATAAATACTGATGTGAGCACAGATTACAACACATAAATTGTCCTGCAGGAGTTTCACTTTGTATTCCTGGAAAATTATCATTAGCAGGGGAAAATGAGTTACCTGCCTTTGCTAAGGCCACAGAGGAAGGTAACAGTCTAACCAAATTCCTGTGCCTTGTTATCAGATATTCCCCAAGATCTCTTCATATCCTCTTCATCAGGGCTGTGGACTAGATGGATCCTATAGGTGAACTTTGCAATAGAGTGAGCATCAGGTATTACTTAAATTCTTTCAGGCTGGGGAAGGAGAAACAAGCAATGGAAGAAAAACACTGTATACTTTCCTCAAGAACAGTAGGGCAGTGACTACAAATGGAAAATAGTGAGTTTCCTTTTTGCAACATCCATAAATCTGGACTCCCTTCCTTTACTGCCTGAACCCTCCTGGGAGTGTCTGCTGAATTGTAGCTCCCTTGACATGGCCTTCAGAGCAATGTGTGGCTTTCAGCCACAGTCGATTTCTAGCTCTCTTTGGGATACAAACTTTGGGCTTCATTCAAGAAAGCACTTAGGCATGTGTAATTCTTTAAATTTCAATGTGACTATTCATGAGCATAGAGTTAGCACATATTTAATTGCCTTCCTGAATATGAGCCAAAATAGAGAGTATCCCAGGAGTGCATGGGAAAGAAACTTAGTTTTCATTGCTTTAATAGAGATAGTTGCTCCACTTAGAAGCATTTGCAAATGGTTTGGGAAGGTTTGGTACTTCTTGCAGGCACATCTCTAGAGGGTAAAGCAGGCAACCAACCCTACTGCAAACATGATGAGGATTGCTGGTGTCTGCAACCATCCCAAAAGGGAGGAGTCACATGAGAATTGATATTTTTTCTCATTTTTGTATGTCTGCCCAACAAGTGCTCATCTCCAATGTTCTCCCTACCCATTTTTGAATTTGTCAGCTTTTACTAATATCCTTTGGGAAACAGCTTTGGGTTTAAAGTGTTCAATTGTGCAAGTTAAAAATAGAAGACAAAACTTTTAAAGTGCCTTAGTTTTAAGACTCTGCTTTATTTTTAAAAAATAACTTAGAAAATTATCAGAAGAAAAGCATTCTTTTTATGTTAACTCAAACACGTAACAAAACAGAAGTACACCACCAGTTAGGATGGTACATTTCCTCCTAAATCCCACAGACCTCCTCTACATTCAAATGAAACAGTTACTGAGTGGGAAAACCCATCAAAATCTTTAGTATTTACCACCAGTTCTTGGCCAAATACCCTTTCTACTTTTCAAAAACAGCTCTAAAACCTGATGTGGGTTTTCAGTGAGTAGCAAGAGTTTCCATTTGGCTTTTCAATTGTAAATAAGGAACACCTGAAACGGTGATGAAATTTAAAAAATGAAGCATTTTTCCCAAACTCTACATTCATTTATCCACCAATCATGGTGGATGCTTCCACTTCTACAATAGGCTTGCCTAGTCTTAAAATAGACATCTCTTAGATGACTAATTGAGGCTGAGAAATAATTGCCTAATTTTCAGGCTCCAGTTTGCAGCACTGTCAGCTAGCAAGGAAAGCCTCTGTAGTTCAGGATCAGTTGGAGCGGTGGCTCGGCCTAGCACGGCCATGACTCACATAGGCACAGCAGGAGATTAGCGCAGCGACGGCTGCTGCAGGCCAGCGCTTTGGGGTTGAGTCACGTGTGGCTGCGTGGGGACCACGCTTTCTCCTTTACCACCAGTGCTGTTTTCACAGGCTCCCTGGGTGACACGGTGGAGGAAGGAGGTTAATCAGACAGCGTGTGTGTCCTTCTTGTGGCAGAGTCGGATGTGACTGCTCAGCACTCTGGGGTGGAGGGTGGGTCTGGCCTTTGGAGAGGGCATGGGGTTGGTGCCTTGGTAGCATGAGGCCCCTGGGGTGCAAAAAGTCCTCTTTCTGTGGAGAGAAGCACAGCCTGCGATAGGGCTGTTCCTCTCCTACGGCACTGCAGAGTGCTGGAGGGGATGACAGTGTGGAATGGCCGGGATGTGATGGGGTCTTGGCGCGGTGCCTGTGTATCCCGGCTTTCCTGCCCTCTCTGCAGATGGGCTGCTCTTCATAGTGCAAAGGCTCCTTCACCTAAAGGATCTAGGCCATTCCCAATTTTGCGGTGGGCAGAGCTCTTTGGGCCATGAGGGTGAAAGCTGATGAGGCCGCGGTTCTGCCGTGTCCTGTAGGAAATGGGGTCAGTGTGCACAGGAGCATGGGGCTGAGGATGCTATGCAGCAAAGCACATTGCTGATACTGCAATACACTTCTCTGCCCGAGGTGACACGTGAATGTCTCCCTGACTCTCTCAAAAGCTAGGGGAGTGCTTTTGAAAGATGCGTGAGAGAATGCCAAAGGTGATTTCTACTTTGGCTGTTCCTGTGGAGGATGGCCCAGGAAGGGCAAAACACAAAGGTGTACTCACATTTACACACAAGTACATTTTGATATGTTGTATGTGAGGATGGTGATCATGATGGAGACAGGCAACAGAAAGTTTGCCCAGGGAAATGACAATTCTAAAGCAAAGCTGGCCTGCAGAAAGGGAATGCACTGCAACTGAAAGGACTATATATTCCAATTAGCAAACCTTGACGGTTCACTTTGTTTTTGTAAAAAAAAAAAAAATCTCATTTCTAAATATAAAGCCATGCTTATAGTGGCACCTAGTGGCTGTTGTGTTTACGGAGTTCTCCCCGAGGCACAGGTAGGGCTGTTTGCAACACCAACATTTGTGGCCGAGATTGACTTTCAAGCATTTTTCTTGTGCTGACATTTTTTATTAGAATATTATCTGATGGGCCAATTCAAAGATCAACACTGAAGTCAGGGGAGTCCCAGATTTCAGGGTGAACATTGGGTTGGAGCACCTTAAAACAAAAAACGTGACATTCTGGACTCAGATTTTTATTTCAGAATTACAGAAGACAACTTTCAAAAGGCAAAAATTTAGGGTGGTTCAAACTGGTGAAAGCTGGAGGCAGCTCAGATCCAAGTTCTTATTTTATGTGAACTTTTAATGTGTCAGGAAAGGGAAATCCACATGGACAGGTTTACTAAACGACATGTGAGCTGGGTTCTGGCTGTGCCCCTCCTCATGCTCCTGGTGTCCACCCAGTGGGACAGAATCAGGGCATTTGGTGAGAGATGGGCTGTACCTTCTCCTGCTAGTGAACATCCTAAGGGGGACACTAACAGCCAGACTGCTGATAAAATGACCCAATAAATGCTCTCAAGAAACTAAAGTGGTAGAAGAAATCTTCCCACAAGGCAACAAGAAGAAAGAGGGAGGTCAGTGTGAGCCTATGCCTGTGGCCCTGCTGCCTGCCTCCTGCTCCTGTTCCCCATCTGCAGCCACCTGACATGGAGAGGACACATTCCCTCTTCTCCTCTTGGCTGTCTGTTGGCCCTGCTTCCAGGGCAGCCTTCCCCTGACCCTTCTCAGGGCTTCACCAGTGACCCCAGCTCCCCTGCTGCCATTATCCCAGCTCTCCTCAGACCTCCAGCCTGCCAGCTCCTCACTGCTCACAGCTCCTGGCATTTCTTTACTGCCCTCTCAACCTGCTTCCCAGCATTTATCTCTTTCCAGTGCTGTGGACATCACCGATAGAAATATTAGGGTGGTGCTGAGTTTTCCCAGTTTTCCCAGTGGAGGTTGCTCTTCTCTTTTATCTGGTGGTCTCTCCACCTTCACTGAGACCTGCACCAGGAATTTCAGCTCCTTCTTTGGCCTATGCTTAACTCTTCCCCTACAACATTTCTTGCTGTCCCTTTCTGCAGAGCTCAGCAGTCTTTGCTGAGAAAACCTGTGAGCTCTGCTGTGACCTACCATCTCTTCTGTTTGACCCACTCTACACAGGCACAGCTTTGACTAACACAGGTATTCTGGGGATTACAACCTCTCCTCCTGTGAAGGTCAGACACAGCAGCCATGCCTCTGCTACAAAGCTTCAGTGGCCAAGGAACAGGCCCTGAGCAGTGGCATGTCATGGTCTGGATGGTTAATTAGCAAGGTCTTGACACACTAGCACTCCCTCCTCAGTGCTGAGGTGTGCTCCAGGAGTACTCCTAGCAGGCTGCAACAGCTGGATGAGGTTACCTGGGTGCTGTGAGAGAGTGGGTGTTGGACTCTGAAAACAGTCTGAGGCCCATTTTGTTTACTAAGGTAGCAGTAATCAGCCTGATGAAAGCTGTTATGATGAATGACTCACTCATCAGCCAGAAGGTGAAACAATCCCTCACTGAAGAGCTCTCTTCTCCTTTCCTCTCAGCAAACAAGGGCTGTACTGGCATGGCTGTGCACCTCCCATGAGACCTGCCCTTCCTTGATGTGCCTGTCAAAAAGGTGTCACAGATTTGGGGAAGCACTGAGGTAAACTCACCTCAGAAAGATCCACCAAGGAGCTTCAGACCTTTCATTCTTTCTTCAGAGATTCCCAGGTCCCAGGTAGCTGTGAGGTGAGAGGAGGATCACCTCATACCTGCTCTACTTCTGACATGGTTCCCCAAGCATCCTCCACTGGCCGCTCTGAGTGTGATGTGCCCTCAATGGCAGCTCCTCTTTTCTTGCCCTGTATGCAGCCACAAGAGCAAGTCCAAGGACAAGAGCACAAAGGGGGATGTTTACTTCAGTGTGAGGACAGACAGAATTATACACAGAACTGCAGTGTTAAAACAATTCAGGCAACAACACTGTGGAAAATCAAGAGAGCTCATGTGCTGCAAAAGCCCAAGGGAGTTTTTTCTTATGTGCATACCTTATATTGTAATGTATGAAATATTGTAGCTAATGAGTCCCATTTACCTGAGATGTTAATACATCCACATCCTGTGCCACTTTATCTTTTGGCATTTTAGAGCTTCCTCTTTTTTTAATGGAAGCCATAATTTTCTTGAGTATATTATCATGAATTCATTTAAACACCTAAAAGCTCAGCTATACTTTAATTGTGACACACATATTGGCAATATGAAATCTACTTTTGCAATGCAAATGCCTGTCTATTAGCAGAATATTGTAAATTTGATTTGGAGTCTGGAGCAGCAGCTGTTTATTCAGTTCGCAGGTTTCTTGTGGTTTGTGGTTTCTTGTGGTTTAAACATTTGCAGGGTGTAGACACTAACGAGAGCACTGAATTGTTTATGGTGATCTTTGAAGCAGAATTGCAGATTTGTTATGAATTTTTGCCAGGCCAGCAGAAACATATTAACGTCTCCTTATGCAAAATTCCACATGCAGAGTAACCTCTCTAATCCAGCACTTCGGGACCATGACATCATGCAGGTCAGTGAGAGTTTATGCTGCTACTGTATGGCAGCTGATCACGTCCTTTCTTCAGATCTCTTATCTGGAGGATCGTCTTTTCCCCAGAATACACCATTCAGGCATTAAGCAAAAAATCCCAACAAACCAACAACTCGCCAAAATTTTAAAGTGCTCACAGCAGAAGCCCATGTAAGAGCACTGGATAAAGCAGCAGGCTAGTGGTCATCTCAGTGACTCGTGAACTAGTTTTGTAAAGCCAGGTCTGCACTGGGAGTCCATTAAGGGATTCTCCTCATAGAAAACACGTAATTGTTGAAACAATCTTGCACTATGGAGGAATGGGAAAATTAATCTCATAAACCTTTTCTGCCCGTTGATGACGTGCCTTCTTCCTTAGGTACATGGCAAAAGGGAGCCCTCTAGCGTAAGAGTCGTACGGGAAGATCTCAGTTTTCAAGATGCTTTGCAGTTGGTTTCATTTTGTACTTCAGCAGCTGTGAAGGTTCATGAAACACGGTGATTTATGTTGCAGCCTCTGGCTCAAGGGAAGCACAAACTGTTCACACAGGTCCGGGACATTTTGCCAGCAGAAAGATCTCGTCATCTATGCCCTGTTTCTCTAAGCATCCATCAAACGCAGGCTGGAAGGGCTGGGAGACCTTTGTAATGGCTCAGACTGGCCATTCTCATGCTCCCTAAAATTAATGAGTGAATGAATGCTAGGGAGCAGACACCCCTCTTACCATGCTAGCTTTCACTTTTTGCACGTCTATGAATCTTTCACAGCTGCTGAAGTCCCATGTAAATGCAATGCTTCTCCTTTTCCCATTGTTATCCATCATCATGCATTGCTCCCAGTCCCACTTACTTACATGCTGTCAGTACTGCCAGCTATCATGTTCTTTTTATTTCTTTTTCCTGTAATGACCTTGTCTTTTCCTTCCCCTGCTCTCAGACTTCTCCAATAAACCAGCAAACCCAAGCTGCTCAATTTGTGTTAGCTGCAGTGGGCGTAAAGAGCAGAGGGGCAGGAAGAGTGGTCATGGTATCAGTGCTGTGCTGAGGAGAGAGCTAAAGGAGGATAATGGGACAGCTGGGAGGAGTGGGATTAAAAATGGAAGTAGAACACCATCCCTAATAATGTCAAAGGGCTTCTGGTTTATGTATGGCCTCTTCCTTGCTGTTGACTGAATGCCAGACTCAGATCTGCTCTGTTCCTGTGACACCAGCCCCAAGGACAGGAGAGTGCAACAAGATCCACAGTGCCCAGTAGGATGGACATCCTTCAAAGGGGACACGGCAGACCTCGAACAGCTACCGCCCTCTTGAGCTGCTTTGCCATGGCTCCCATGCCATAGGCGCTGCATCTGATGGGCCCTGCAGCTCCCTGACATCTCCTTAGTGCAGAATTACTTTTGTGCCAAGGCCAACAATACTCCCTCCATTCCCCCTGCCATTTTGGCTAAAGCACAGCTTTAGGATGTGATCAGCTACACTGCTGTAGCTCAGGTAAATTACAGGCCTGCACCAAAAATTACTGGGTGTAACTCCCTGGCCTGAGTTGAAAGGATGATAGACCTGGGGATTGCAGAGCTTCCTTGTGAGCCTGGGAAACCATGAATTGCCTTGTGGAGCCTGTGGCTTTACACAGTTCTGCAGAGTCGTGTTTTTTTCCCATCCTTTTTGTTTACCACCCCAGTGGCAGTGCTTTCACCATCTTGAGGAGCTGCATAGCTAAAGGGTTACATGTCAGTATATTTTTTGGTCTTTCACACTAGCCCAGCTAAGACCAGAGAGAGTAAGAAATTCTTGCTCAGAAATTAGTGTCAGGGAGGCAGTGTAATGTATTTTGATCTTAATGGGATTTCCTGTTTCTTCTTTTTCAACTCTCACATCAAAGTAACAGAAACAAGCAATTTTTCCTTGGGTGCCAGCCTGTGGTGACTTCTCCATCATGTGTGGCAGCTTGGTCTTAGGCTTCCACCAGGACTGAGCTTCCTGCATATTGCCTGACTCCAGGCAATGAAATGTGTGAGAGAGTGCAGTTGTTTGGGTAATAAAAACACCACAACTTTTGTTATTGCTGTCCTTGTTAATATTGGACCAGAAAAAGGGTAACAACAGCAAAATTAATTTCCATTTCTTTCCTAATCAGATGCCATAGCAGAATCAGAGATGGTTATGTGAAAACTTCCTCCCAGACTTCACTGCTGACCTGGAGTGTGCTTTAGATTTCAATGTTTTTTAATTGCTCTAAAATTTTTATCCAGTTTTGAACTGGCTTAACTTGGTAGACATCCCTGTGGCAATGTGTCCCTCTGCTGTCTGCTAGGGTGCTTCATGGGTGCTGTGAGCTAAGCCCATCAGGCTTTGCCCTCTGCAAGGATGCATCTCCTGTCATTCCTCGCTTTCCAATCTGGCTGAATTTCTGAGTTGCATCCTGGTAAACACACAAACAGAGAGGGTCTCCAGGCAAGGGAACATGGCTCACAGGAGCTGGAAGTGCTCCACTGGTACAGCTTATAATGAGATCCATCTGGAAGAGAAGGCAAAGGGAGCACTGACTGGCAGGGCAAAACATTTTCAGGAGTCATTGGCACAGTGCCCTTACCTTCCCCTGATGGGAACAGCCTGTCTTCATCAGAGAGGCATGAAGGCTTCGTCTTGAGTCACCAATGGCATCAGTCTCCAAAAATACCTTCCTGCTTCTGGCACAAACCTGGTTATTAGGTCAAGCGTATTCAATAACCAGTAACTAATACAGGAGTTTGGCTGTGACAGATGCTGATTGCAAAAGGTTTCACCTGATGAAGAATTGCTCAATTAGTTAATGAGCTGTTCTGAAGGAACAGAGAGCTGCAAAAGACTGGATTTTGAGGTATTTGCCACGTCTGGAGTGCCAAAAATCTGAGTGTAGAATAGAGCACACAGATAAGTCACACAGAGTTTCCAACCAGTGTCCTTGTCTCTGAACCAGAAGAGGGGAATTAGGTAGGACTGTCTTTTCCTTCAAAAAGGCCTTTCCATCCCAGCAAGCTCAATGTTCCCAACACTTGTGCTCCTTTTTATCCAAATACTCCTTCTCTGGAAGAAAATACTTTAAAAAGGATTTGTCAAAACCCATTGAAGAACAACCAAATACACCAGCAAGCAGAAACTTCGGGAGCTCCCTCAGGACAACATTTCTACTGCCTCTTGAATTTGTGAGACTTGTTTCCCACAGCAGTGGGGCAGCACTCTAATGCCAGGCTAGGTAGGGATGATGAAACTTGCAGATTAGCATCAACCACTGTACTATAAAAATTGGTTTGTCAGATGCTCATACAGATGTTGTAGCTCCAGAGCATTTACAAGAGGCAAAGCGTAACTCAAGAGCTCCAAATTAGCTTTTAGAGGAGGAAACACTCTGCTAAAAGTTCGCCAAAAAAAGCAGCATAAGCAACTCTTCTGAAAAAGCAATGCTGCTACGCCTCGTGATGCTTTAGCCTCCTGCGGTGCCAGATGTAGCTAGTGTTTTACTTTTTCTTTCTTCAAATAGCAGTGCTCAGGGGGGATAAACTTTACTTAACCTAATTAATTTTAATCACAGCTTTCAAATCTCATACTGTGCAAAGAATTACAAATTGGAATACATTAATAGAAGCCATGGTTTATGCTGCAAGCTAATCGGGAAGTGTGCATTTACATTTTCTGCATGAGTTTGCAATTACCATTAAAATAAAATTCAGTTATGTCCTTTTAAATTACTAAAATGTGAAGAACAGATTGAGCTGGTCCCATTTGTTGTAGAAAATTACTTGAAAATGGACTAGATTTCAAAGAATTAAATTATTCTTAGTGAATAAGAGGTTTTAGAAAATGATTTCCAGTCGTCTAGAGTTAAGGTGCTTCCAGGCATTCTGGTTTAAACAATCTTTCTTTAAAAATAATAGATTGCTTAATGTTTCCTACCTGCTTCAGTATAGGTTCATGGAAGGAACAGAGAGAGTTCCTCCACAAAGCCTTGGCTATATCTTCCTTTAGGAGTAAACCAGAGAAACGTCTCAGCTGACCACATGCAAAATGTAACTCTGAGACACCACAGCACTGAGCATCAGTGTAGGAAATTTTCTTCCCAGTGGGGATGTCCCTCTTCATGTTATGAAAGAGGGGTGGGTTTGGAATAAAAATACCCCCAAATACCAAAATGAAGCAGTTCTGGGTTATCAAACACAAAATTTTATACAAACAAACACAAAATGTTATACAAACACAAAACCCTTCCCTATGTCTTTGAAATTGTAATTCTGGTAGGACAAGGCAAAAAATTTTAGATACAAAGATTTAAGAACCTTTGTCTCATTTAAAAAGAATAAATATATGCACTTGGAAGACTGATCCCTGTGGCCACTGATGGTGACTGGGGCCCCTTCCCCAGTGCCTGGCTGTGGGATTTCTGGAGCACTCTTCAGCAATGCCTGCTTTTGTGTCTGGAAAATTAGGTGTCAAATTTCTGTGGTCTGTGCCACCCCAAGTCCAGGGACATCAATGTCCACAGAAGTAGTAATAATAATGTGGCCGTGGTTTTGCTGATACATTTGCCAAAAGACCTGATTTTTTTTTATGGGACTGTTATTCCAGATAAAAATGGTTTGGCCAACTGGCACTCATCTTTAAAAGCAACTTGATCTTTTAGGAATGCAAGTCCCATTGACTTCAGTGAAACCTAAATTTCAGGGTGCCAAACACTCTCCTGAGCATGGAAGCCAGATCCTGAAGTCATCTGTTTCTTTGAGAAAGTGTTACCTCATTAGAAATGGTCTCATTTGCTAGAAAAGTTTAATTGCTCTGACATGAACATTATCCTGAGGAGTGTATTGTGGTGCAGTCTGACAGTGTGCAAAATTGGTTTTAATATAGAGTTTTATGTCATAGTGAGTTCATGTTCAAGAGAGTACAGCAGTGTTTGTATTTATTTTCTGGCATGAATCTGCTGCAATTTTTTTTTTTTTTAATTCAAGATCATGTAAAGTGAGCAGTACAAACTCTAGAGGAAAACCACGATGTCATCATAGTTTGTACAGACACAGAACGAGTTTAGTCTTTTGTATAGCAAAAAGGTCAAAATGTACGGCTTTCAGGAAAACACAAGCAGATGTATCTATTATAGATGATAACCTTTAGCTAAGTTGTAAGCTCCATGCCTGTTAAATAATTGATATTACATCAGAGCTTCAGGAAAGCCATGTTTAACATGCTGAGTTTAAATAAAATGGTTTGTCATAAAACTTTTTTCAAAAACACAATATTGAGAACAAACATTGACACAGAGACCAACAGGATGAAACATTTCCATGTTATTAAACAGATCACTATATCTAAAATAGCACTAAACCTCACTAAAATTTCTGGAAGAGGAAAATTAACCATGTTTTCATGGTGAAATATCACTCCAAACTTGCATATGCAAGAGGAAGCTTTTTGAGGGCTTCTACTCTTTAAAAATGCAGCCTAAATGCTCTGTAGAGTGCTCATAACCACAGAATGATATAAGTAGCTTTAAAGGAAATGATGAGCTGATTCTTAACTGATGTAAATCACCAGAGCTCTGCTAGAGTAAATGGAAATTTATTCAATGGACAATTTCAATTTAAAATTATATACAGATTGCAGATCTACCAAAATAGTTTCCATATAGTTTCTTTAAATTGCAATGAGAAAAGGAAAATTCACTTTTCCACCCTTCTAGTTTCCATAGGTGACCGTGAGACTGTGTGCTCATTTGGCAGAAGGAAATGTGAAAACACACCTCATTTTCCTCTCTGTCACGCTCCAGTAAATCACCGGTAAGTTTAAAAAGATTGCACTGCTGCAAAAAGGTAGTCAGAGGGAGCATGTAGTTAAATGCAGAGATACTTCACCTCCAAGTGGTTCATCTGCATCTTTTATGCCAGGTAGGAGGATGAGAGTGGTGCAAATGCTCCACTTCTGCGTTTTAAACAGAAGTGGAGCATTTTCAGCAGTCCTGCCCACTGCTGAAAAAGAAGCTGGACTCCAGCAAGTGCTTTTTGAATTCTTTCAGGGTTAAAGGTAAGAAGCCACTATGGTTATGAAGGCTTACACCAGGGCTTATGATGGAGCAGGCGAGCCCTGCACTAGTCCTTCTGCTCTTTGTCAGCTGCTATAAACACTGCAAGCATCCCTTGGTCATTTCAAAGGCGACTCTGGTGATTCATACGAGTGACTTAGGTACTGTGCTGTGATTTGGTTGGGCTTTTTTAAATGTGGAAAATTCTAAAGCAAAAGAAACACACAAGGTGTTTATTTAAATACAGGTTAATTTAAGATAGCTCTGAGATATCTCTTCATAATGGCTATAATCCAACCTTTTTTGAGTCCAAGTCTGTCCAGCTGCAATCAAGGTCAGGCTAGATTTTAAGTTATCTCTTTGTCATAGCTGCAGATCTCAGCCTCTCCCCAAGAGCACATTATCCTTGCTCTTACATTATTAACAATGTCTGATTTGGGACACAAAAACCCCAAAACCATTTTGCACCCATTAGAGAGGCTTTGTGCATTGAATAAGCTCCACTTGACGTTCCTTCCCAACAATTCCAGACCCTAAGGAGGAAACCACTGCAATTCCCATTTCCAAGCTGTAAAGCAGCTTTCAGCACCACCTAATGACTACTTAGTGCATTTTAATTAGCTTGAGAACATTCCCAGGCCACTGTGTTGAAATGAAATGTGCCCACAGCTCAAGACTTGCTCATTGGCAATCAAATTTTTAAGTTACCAAGCCTGCTGGGTTCTTTTTGCAGAGCAAAGCTGCTTCTTCAGAAGCAGTGATATTCCTCCAGGGGCCAGGGGGGAAAAAAGGCCATACTTTTGCATAATCACAGCTTTCAGTAGTACAAAATTCACTGCTGTGTGGGAAATAGCAAGACAAAAAGTCTTAGTAAGTATGAAGTCCTCAGTGCTTTGGCATGTTAATGCAAGGGAAAATATGCCTTGCACAAAAGAGATTATGAGGGCTATTTGGCATAATTTCTCTGTCCCCAGGTCATTATTCTCATCACAGTTACAGAGCAGAATGCCATGGTTTGAAGGACTCTATGAGCAGTACAGCTTAGAAAAAGGGCTTTCTCCTGCTGCTCAGCCCTCCTTCAGCAGAAGTCTCTCACCTCCATGAAATCCAGGTTATAGCATGACGTAATGCAGCCCCTGCTGGCAGTCTCAGTATTGTTTAATTAATTTTTTTTTCAAATTTATTGCAGTTTCTTGCAGATCCAGCGTAAATGCTGTGTCTTGGCTACTGTAAAGCTGACACTGAAAAATTTTGCAGAAAAGCTTCTTGCACTAACGACCACTTACACAGAAAAAAATTACTGCTTTTGTCTATGAATGTGCCTAATTAAAAAGAAATAGTGCATTTTTCTTCTTCACTTTGCCTGAATTTAGAGGTTAACGTGTGTCTATCATATATTAATTTATATATATTGGCAAATAAGGTCAGTGATTAGGTAGTTCAAAACCCACGTGTGCTCATACCCAGTCTTACAACAGAGATTACAGGTAGAGGATGACATAAGGTCTCTGTACTCAGCTAAGCTTCAGTGATGAAGAATATGGGGAAAAGAAACCAGAGCTGGGCATGAAGAAGACATTGATCAAAAAATTGACCTATCATTTCAATCACAGTTTAGGGTATAGGTGGCACAGGCTGTGGGCATCTTCCACTGGACAGGCATTGGCCTTGGCTGGCTCCCTGGCCAAGAGCCCTGATGATGGGCAATAGACCCCCAAGCTGAGCATGCATAGCAACTCCTGCAGGACTCAAAGAGGTGACTCTCCCAGCACGAGATGATAAAACAGATCTTCACTAACACAGCCATGATACACTGAGGCCAATCACAGAACAGTGCCATTCTGTAGTGTGCTGGGTTCTGGCTGTACCTCCCTGAATTCAGCTGTATGTTTTGGATTATTGCAACAAACTCTGGCATTAATATTTTATTTTATTTTTTTTTCTAAGTAAAGGGAGTTTGGCCTGGTTTCTCAAGCCAAGTAGGCCACAGCTCTTTCAAAATGATGGGCCTCCAGGGAGCCAAGCGTAACTGAACTAAATCAAGAGACTCCTACAATTTACTCTTCTGTAGAGCCCCAAAGGTTTTCTGCAGATATAAGTGAAACATTTATTTATTTAATTTTGGTTTGCTCACTCACAGGCATCACAAGAAAGAATTGCATTTTTATTTACTTGTAATTTACAGCTTTGTAATCACTGCTGAATTCCTAAAAGGAAGACGATCTTACGTTTCCTGTGTTCTAAATAGCAGAGAAGAAAGAATTTGAGCTTGGTGAGAAATTCTTTCGTCCTATGAGCACTGCATGTGGAGATACAGCTTTAGGCACATTCTTTCCTAACTGCACAGCATTTAAACGTAATTAAGCACAGTCACTTGTACCAACCAAAGATCATGAAGTGTATAACATAAATAGATCTCTGTTAACCTCCTCCATCAACAAAAAAATGATTCCATAATTTAAAAATTATTTTGCAGAATTTTTAACAAGTAGCAATGTGTTTGGTTTAGAATATTTTACTTTCTTCTTGAACTATAAAGTTCTTTAGGGCATTACCAGAAAATTGTGTCTTAGTTTTTTTTATTTCATTAACAGTTATGACCCTGAACAAGATAAAGCACAGTCAGCTAGTTTGTAGAAAGCCCAAAATTCATGGTCTTTTCTTTAAGCCTTTTATTAGAGCAGACACCTTATCTCATACTAAGATGTAATTTCATCACCCTACTATGCATATCCAAAAGATGTACCCATTCATTCACTGCTATCCCACTTTCACAACAATAGCTGACCTGGTTTGTAATTGGTTTATTTCCATTTGCATCAGTTTAATCAACTCAAACAGCAGTTAAAAGTAATTTAAAAAGTACCCAATCCTTGATAACTAAAAGGATGTTTCATGGATCTAGCCTCTCCTGAACTGCGCTGCTTAACTGATAATTATTCAGTGACAGAATCACTGGAACCCACCACATACATTATTGTAATGACAGGCAGGAAACATGAATCTTATTCCCAAATTCTTATTCCCAAATTCTTATTCCTTCTGGAAGGTCAGCTGTGCTCCCTTGGGCCTCTACTTTCCTGTAATCATGCTTTTTGGAAAGAGATTTGAAGCCTTCCAGTGAGAAATGCTCTGCAAGTGTTACATATCAGTAATAAAAGTAGGCCTAATGACCACATCTTTTCCCCTTAAAGGCTTCCCATGAAGCCAACACCACGCATAGAGATGGTTCTGCAGGATTTTGCTGGTGTTTTTACCCTATGAATCATTGCAAGATGGGCCCCAGTTACTGGTTTATCATTATAAGCCTGTGCTGAGACTTGTACATCTAAATACTAGTGAAAATTCAATCACCAATGTAAATTTCCTCATTACTTATGCTCTGTGCCCTGCCAAACAAGCTTTTGCCTCCTGGTTGCTGACATTTTTTACAGGGAGCTACTGCCTGTGAGACCAGATGACAGTGCTAATGACCCATGTCCTTGTTCTCTGCTTCCCTTGCTTACGTCTCTTGTTTCTCCACACTCAATTAAGGAAAAGGAATTGAGGTTAATATTCCTGTCCTTGAAATTAAATCTACCCTTGCCCCACAGTGCAATTAATGAAAACAACTTGGATACAGAGCCTTTCATCTCTAGTTCACTGGTTTATTTAGTAGGAGTTGACAATGACTCACGCCATTAATTTGTCTGCTGAGTGGCAAACACAGAGTGAATTAGTGATGTTAGCCTGGATTGCAGGCATAAACCTTGCAAAATCACTGCCACGAGTTAACAGCCCTGCTGCTCTTTGAGGTGAAGAGTTGTGGTGACTCTGAGACTTCTCTTTGTGTCACAGGTCCTCCTGGAGCCTGCCTGCAGACACACTAAGGGTACACATGGCCTGTGCTGCTCTTGATACTACTAATTCTAGGGGTAATTAGATAAAAGTGGCTATTCTACATCAAACATTAGCCTTGGTTGAAATAACAGGGCAAGTTATGCTATGCATTCATACCATAAGAAGTGGTGGTCAATTATATATTTGGCTATTAAATGATTTTCAAGTCCAAAATAATGTTCAGCAGCAGAAACACAACAGACAGATCAAAATGAGTGTAGATATCATCTCTGATTTTTCTCAATGGCAGATGCTGATGGCTGGGGAGTTCTTGCGGTATTCACAAATGCTAAAGGCACCTGAGAGCAATGTCTCCCATACGCACCTGTAGCCCCACTTGTAACGCAGAGAGACTCGTGTTCTGCACCATCCACTTCAGGCCCCTGAATTAGGCTCACAACTTGAATTACTGTGGAGGGACACATGTGAAGTAAGGGGGAGGAAGTGTCTTTGTGACTATTTCTACCAGCCCTCCAGCCACCTGTTTCAAGGCTGAGTTCTGGGAAAATGATCAGTACGGGAAGAATAGCCACATATTCAGCAGAGACAGCACCATCCCTCTACAACCTGATCCTTGCTATGAAGAAGACTGTGTATCTTTAAGCTCACAGCAGCAGCAACTTCTTCCATTCACTGCTGCCCTGATACACTGGGGTAGGCTTTCCAACCCTGAGAATCACAGTCAGATATTGTAAATAAACTGTAGTTTTCTTTCCCACGTCTCTTCAGAGCAAAACAAGAAAGATCCCCAGAGTCACAGCTTACTTACAGTAGTGTTGAAAATTTTTGAACTCTGCTGTGCCTGAAAGAAAGGGGAGCCGGCATTAGTGTGTTATCATCACTCACAGAACAACAATCAGATCTGAGCTGATACCATGGGGAACATCACTCCAAGTAAATACCAGCCACTGAATCATAAATGTTCAAGAGGGCTAAAAGTGCTTAGTGTTCATCATCTAATTCTCAAGGGATTTGAATTTATGCCAAGTTAATAAGGGAACAGCATTGCCTGCAATTCATTGCTGTACCATACAGCAATATTTTATGTAACTGACTACAATAACACTGATGTTGCATTCAATTTTTGACTGGCTCGAGGAGGTGGCCACTTTTCTTCTCTTGACACACTCAGGCTGGACCACAGAGTAGACGATGGAGTCAATAGCATTGAGATTTGAGAAATCTGTTGTGATGATCTTGCAAAAACTTCACAATGTAGCATGCTGCTGTGGTGGCTTGAATACAGATGAATAAATGCCTTGCCTGAATGCTTCTGTATTTAAGGCATATTTTAGAGCTACTGCACAGTTGTCTATTACACAGCAGGAGGGACACTGAACCAGAACATAATCAGTCAGCACTTTTAGACTTCTTTTAAGCACACTTAAAAACATTCAGCTCATTCATCCTGCAAGCAAATAGCGCTCTTGGGACCCAGCCACACCAGCTAACAAAGGGGTGCTACAGAAAATCTTGTATTACACTGCTAGTATGGACAGTTCTTTCATTTTAACAAGTGTTCCAAAAGTCAGATTTCTTGAATATTAATTTATAGACTACCTTTCAATTTATTGTTTTCTTTGGTGGGGAGGGAATAAGAAACTGCGAGAAATGCTGTCTTGTGGTGCAAGAAGCCAATGCAAATGAAGCAACATCAGGCAGCCAGTTGCTGATCACTACAAAACATCCATAAGAATCTTGGCCATTGCAGCTGCTGCTGTGATAATAGTGAGACTCTCCTGGGAAATGGGGAAGAACATACCCTCTTCCTACTCCTGCATGTGCTGCTCCTGTTTAAGCACTGTACTGTCCTGGGAACCTAATGTTTGTAAAAGAGTAAAGAGTGCAGTACTGCCTGTAGTGACAGTGAAAGGGTCTTGGCTAGCCATGGTTCTCTGGGAGAGTAACGATGTCTCAGACCAACTGACAGAGCAGGACAAAAGCAAATCTTTTGGAACACCATCTCCCCACACAGGTGTAAGGGAAATACACCACTTACTTCCTTCCCAGCCAGTTTTAGACATCTGGATTAACACACCAAAGTGACTGCAAATTCATTTTCCTCATTGGCATTCTCTTTCATTTTTCTTGTAAATTTTCGAGATTTCAGCATTTTGTTTGATTTCAGAAATGGACTTACTAGGTTTACTTTCTATGATCTCAAAGATCTGCTTTCCCCCCAGGAATTTCAATATCCAGACTAGAAATAACTGTCCAGGACAGTGAGGGCACAGTGCTGGTTAAAAACTTGCAACATCAACATCTACCATCAGATTGGCGTTCTCCCTGATAAAGATATTGTGAAAAAGACTCACTTGTTATGAAATCTACCCCCAGATAAATCAAGTATAGGCTAAACCTCCCCAGAACCAGCTTCTTTAAAATTGTATTTTATCTTTAGCAACTATTGAAACTCCATACATAAAATCACAGAATCACAGAATCATTTAAATTGCACAAGACCTCAAAGTTTGCGACCAACCATTAACCCAGCACTGCCAAGTCCAACACTAAGCCCTGTCCCTAGGTGCCACATCTACACAGCTTTTAAATACCTCCATGGATGGGGAACCTCCAGCCACTTCTCTGGGCAGGGGTTTCCAATGCTTGACAACTCTTTTGGTGAAGAAATTTCCAATATAAACCTCCCCTGGCAAAACTTGAGGGCATTTCCTCTTATTACTTGGGAGAAGAGGCCAATCCCCATCTGGCTACACCCTCCTTTCAGGGAGCTGTAGGGAGCAATATGATTCCCCATGAGCCTCCTTTCCTCCAGGCTAAACAACCACAATTCCCTCAGCTGCTCCTCAGAAGACTTGTACTCCAGACCCCTCACTGAACCTCACTGGCAGAGAGTAAATTTGTAGGAGCTGGATAGAATACAGAAAAGCTGTCTGCAACTGGTTACATTTGCATCTTTTCTTGCTCTGAGACTGGGTACCAAGGAAGGGAAAAACCCCCACAAAAATTGGAGTTTTCAGACTATTAAAACCAGGATTCTTAATGTTCGCCACTTTTTGAACCCTTTGTGATTTACCACAATAGGATTTTATCAAAAAGATATCAAGTCCTTAACCTGAGGTCCTGCTCCAGGAATATTTGGATAAAAAGTTCTGCTTTTTGGAGGGGCAAATTCAGCTCTGAGGGCCAGGTGAGGGCTGAGGCTAGCCCAGGAAGTGCAGGTTTCATGGTCCCAAAACCACTGAATTAAAGCAGCTGAGATTGAAAACTCAGTTTGACCTCTAGCACTTTTTTGGGGGATCATGGCATAATATGCTAAATTTTCAATACACCAGCTACATCCATCTCCTCAGCTGTGTTGTTAGGGCTTTTTCCTGGTTTTTCCTTTCAGGTCTGAGAACTCAGAGCACTCTGGGAAGCAACCATGAAAGCCTTCACCACACCACTTGTTTCATCACATGGTCCCTTTGCTAGCACACTCAGAGCTTGTGACAAGGCTACAGGTGTATTTCCCTGATCCAGAGATGTAGGATACAGCGCACTCAAAGGCATTCACCCCGATTTTGTTTCTCTTCCCCAAAACAAATAGACCAAATTCCTCCTCAGCCATCTCTTTGGAACTAGGGTTTTTGACAAGCATTAAATTATCACCCTAAATCTCACACTTCACAGCAGCTTTGGTGTCCGCCAGCACTCAAAGACTCTTGGAGTGGTGGCTAAAGGCTGCTGATGAAAAGCAGCAGCACTGCTCTCACCATCAGCCCTGTAACCTCAGCCATGGCTCTGTGTTCTGGTGCAAAGCACAGCTGCACTGACCAAAACAGCTCCTTGCACTGTCTCTTCTCCTGAGGTCCCATCCAAGCACTTTCCTGACAGAAGCAGTTTGTTCCCGGCAGCCCCGCAGGTCCCAGGCAGCCCTCAGAGGACAAGCTAAATTAGCTACACCTCCCAGCTCACGAACAATTCCCAGCTGCACCCCAGCCACTTTGCTAATGATGCAGGTGATGTAAGAAACTTTAATAAGAATCTGATTCTCATGTACCAGGTTTAACTTTTGTGAGACATCTGTTTGGAGACACCTCCAGTGACAGGCACAGGCAGGCTCCCCACAGACCCTGGAGAACAAAAATGCTCACAGGAATACTTCCTCAGTAGCGGCTTTGCAAGTACAGATATCCCCAGACCACAGGATGATTTATTCCCTCTTTTAGCCTAATCTTTGTAACTTTGCCTGTTTTTGGAAGGGAGTCTTGAGCAATCTAAAGCATCTACTGTATAGATGCAGCAGAAAATCTGCACAAAGGGTTCTCCTCCTTTTCTTAAGCACCTTTTTGGCCACCCCTCTTTTTACACCGCACGAGCTATGAGGTCAGTCACGTGGCTTTGTACATCACTCAAAGGTGGTCACAACTGTGAAGTCCACACTGCTACTCTTAATGAGAAACAAGAGGAACAGACCCAGACAGAGCTCTTAAGCATATCCACCTCATCACAGAATGGTTTGGGTTGAAACGGACTTTAAAGATCATCAAGTTGCAATCCCCTACCATGGGCAGGGACACCTTTCACTAGCCCAGGTTACTCAAAGCTCCATCCAGCTTGGTCTTGAACAACTGCCAGGAATGGGGCATCCACAACTTCTCTGAGCAACCTGCTCCAGTGTCTCACCACCCTCTGAACAGAGAAAATATAAAGATTATACAATCTTCAAGCTGCCTACAACTATGAAATTTTTTCTAATTTTCTGGTATAAACTAAGATTTTGTTCCATTGCAAATGTCAAGCCCATAGGTTATATGAATGCAAGTCACTACTTGGTCCTTTGCCTAATTACCACAGGAGAGCAGTCTATATGCAGTTGCTCCATTGCTTCTGTTCAATATCAGTGGAAGGGAAAAGCATGACCAAGAAAAGGGAAGACCATTGCATTTCCACCAGCCTGTGCACAAGTGTTAACGGATTCACAGAATGAGTAAGGTTGGAAGGGACCACAGTGCGTCACCTTGTCCAGCCTCCAAAGGTCTCCTAGACCATGCTACTCGTGATTGCGTTCAGACATCTTTTGAATATCTCCAGTGAAGGAGACCCCACAATTTCTCTGGGCAATCTGTTCCAGTGCTCACCTGCACAGTAAAGAAGTTCTTCCTCATGCTCAGGTGGAACCAGGTATATCAGTTTCTGCCTATTGCCTCTTGTCCTATTGCTCAGCACCACCAAGAAGAGCCTGGCTCCATCATCTTGTCACCCTCCAGATACTGATAGACATTACAGAGATCCAGTCTCAGTCAGCTCTTCTCCAGGCTAAATAGGCCCAGCTACCTCAGTCTTTCCTCATGAGAGAGATGTTCCAGTCCCATCATCATCTTTGTTGCCCTCCAGCGGACCCACTTCAGGAGCTCCATGTCTATTTTGTACTAGGAGCCCAGAACTGGACACAGCACTCCAGATGTGGCCTCACCAGGGCTGAGTATAGAGGAAGAATCACCCCCCTAAACCTGCAATGCTTTTTCTAATGCACCCCAGGACACCATTGGCCTTCTTGACCACAAGGGCACTGCTGGTTCATGGACAGTTTGTTCACCAGGTCTTTTCCCACCTTAATGATTCTGTGATTCTATGATGTACTCCTCTCCATCCATCCATAAAAGGAAATGGCTCCCAAGTGTAGGGCTGCCTTTATCCAAGTTAGAAGGGGAGTACTGACAAACTATGTGTAACATAGTTGATAATTATGCAGACAAAGCCTGTTGTATCCTTTGGAGTATCTCAAATTTTTACCTACTTAGTGTAAAACACACAGCTATGAATAAAAATCTTTCCTTCATTAATGCCTGTTTAGGCTAAAGCTCTAGGATTAGCAGTGCTCTAAGTATTTTAAGACAGTATTTTATTAATAATTAAAAATTAAAAATACTTAGTCTAAATTAGGTTTTACTCCTTCATTAAGTACAGGTCCATGACCAGGTTCAAAGTTAAAACATTTGTAGCAGATTTCTCCAAGTTCAGTCAGAGAGGTGTGTTGTCCCTGCAAGAAGCAGGAAACTGCTACAGGGGCACAGAAAATAACTGATACGCACACACCTGTATTTATCTGCCTCTAGAGAACCTGATCTTCACAGGCTTAGAGTACCACCCATCTAGAGACATTTTTGAAGTAAATAAAAACTGGAGAGCTCTGATTTTGGAAAGAAAAAGACATCTATCAATTCTGATTTGATACATGCCGCTCTCTACAGAATCACAGAATCAATGAGCTTGGAAAAGACCTCTGAGATCATCAAGTCCAACCTATGAATGAACACCACCACGTCAACTAGACCATGGCACTAAGTGCCATGTCCAGTCTTTCCTTAGACATCTTCAGAGACAGTGACTCCACCACCTCTGTGAGAAGCCCATTCCAATGTCTAATCACCCCTTCTGTGAAAAAATTCCTCCTAATGTTCAACCCGAACCTCCCCTAGCACCTCTTAAGACTGCGTCCCTTTGTCCTGTTCTGGCTGCCTGGGAGCAGAGGATGACCCCCACCTGGCTCTACCCTCCCTTCAGGGAGGTAAGAATGTGTGAGTATGTAACACCATGTTTATATTTGTATATACATCTGCACAGGTTTACTTCCCAAGATCCTCCTCATCAACCAGTTCACCAGGGATATCTGTTTTCTGAGGGGCTGGGTGTGCCACACCTCTTTTCTTTACCCTTGTCCTTTCAAAGTTTCCCTGCAAGTTAGAGAAGGGTGCCTGAAAGGGTCAAATTGTTCAGAACACTTCAGAACAGACCTGAAGCACAATTTAGTGCTCTTCGCAGGCAATGAGACACTTAGGGGGGGTCATCTCTGTCTGTGGTATGGCAACAGAACCTCTCAAGCTGTAACATCCATTATGAACAAAACAGCGAAGTTCCAGGGAATGGAATTTTTCTGAACTTAACAACAGAAGACAAGCGCTTATCTCTTCGCAGAACATCCACAAGGAAGATGTAGCATTCTTAAAATATCTTTATACTCAGTTATGAGTAGGACTATTCATCCTACACCCTAGTTCTGCATACAGGAAGGGACGAGCTCATAGCAGAAGAATTTTTTTCAGCAGTGAGAACAACTGCATGATGATTATCTTGCACCCAGTGTGGGATTCCATCAGAGATCACGGATGCTCTGGCAAGCATCCATGCATGTTGGGGCATTACTACATGTTTGTGGAAGTCTCTCAGCTTTTTTTAATTAGATTCCTGACAAGGCAGTAAAACCCTGTAACAGAAAGCCACACTGCTCATTCCTGAATCATATGAAACCATTCACCATTTTATGTACAAGTTTTGAATTACAATCTTCAACTGCTCATCAGAAAAAATAACAAACCAAAAAGCCTAAAAAAGCTTTTTTGGAAGAACTGCATAGTATACAGAAGCATACTTCAATTACACAATATCTTACAGAACACATACTGTAACAAAAAGCAGAGCCTGTTACCTTTTCTGAGAAGGCAGTGCCCAGCCAAAACTAGATGTTTCATCTCCACTATTAGAGGAACAGCTTTAACTGGACAGAAGACTACATGAAAAAAGTTCCTGAACAGTCCAGGTAGTTTAACAGAAAAATAAAAGTACATTTGTAAACAATTTTAAAACACGAGCCTTATGAAAATAATAAAGGTCACTGAAAGTTAAGCTGTTAAACTCTTCTCAGCCCAAACTGCTATGTTCCACCCTTATAGGGTTTTTTAATGATAAACAAATTTTGTCATTTGGAAAACCTCAGTGAGAAATCTGGGCAAGTGTTTTTTTTAAAAATTTTTGGTGGAATTAAGAAAGGGACAATTTGAAGGCAAAAGGTCAAACTCCAAATTTCCTTTGAAAATTACAAGTCCTAACTATTGATTGAAGCCAACAGTGCAAGGCAGCACAGCACTTTTTTATCATCTGAGACCCCTTTTAATGTAAACCCTGAATAATCACAAGCAACTGCTAGAAATTACTTTTGTATTATGTACCATTAATTTATCACTGCATTCACTTTCATTACTCAGACCTTGCCATAAAGTGACTTTTCACATGTAACACTGATTTACCTTAAGCAAATCTATTTTACTACACAGCAAAATGTAAAAACTGTCCTGGGAAATGATTTTGTGTATGCAATTATTAACCATGCCTCTGAAGTTGAGCATCAGTATTTCTGCTGCTCTACTTAATGCTTCAGCATATGTTAAGTAAGCTGCTGATCACTGAGTGTCTCCATTTTAGTGGACAGACAGACGTATGTGAACAGCAATGCTTTAGATAACTTGAGCTATTCCTAATACTAGAGTTATTTTCTCCCCCAATTACATTTTGCTATAAATATGTGTGCCCTTAAGTTGATCCCAATATCAGTTTCAGCTAACTAATCAAATTATCTATTAAGGTTTTGGGAATGAGAACCCTTCCTTTATTTAAATAAAACAAGGGAAAGGTTTCTAACTCCCAAAGATTTGCCAACACTAGATTTACTTCTAAGAAAGGATGTTCACTAAGTTGTTTGTCATCTTTGCTGTTCACGGATAAGCACAACCCTATTAATGGTTTTTATCAAGTAGGCAGCAAAAGAAAGAGAAAATAGTGTGAGGTTATTCCCCTTAAGGTTTTTTCAAGTTCTGCTCATGGGGTCTTATGGATAACCATTAATTTGAAATAAGTGTATTTAAAATTTCAGATTACTTCTCTTCTATTTACAGGGCTCAGCAGCTAAACTTCAATTTCCTGTTTTTCTTTTGCAAACAAGCGTTATTAAAACCCTGCCCGTGACTGAGTACACCAAGAACTTATGTATGTAAGGAGTAATTTATCATTATATTTCAAAGTGCCTCATTTTTGTACCAGTTGAAAGTTAATTCATAATCCAAATAATCAATCTGCAATGTAAACAAGTAATTATTTTCTCCTATGTAATAATGGTAAATAATGACACTGAGCATTACATATTCCACTTGAGTTCATTAACTGCAATTCTTCAGTCACAAAGGCAGCTGGCCTTCTGTGATGGACTTCCTTTGAGCTATGTTCAAATGAGTGGAATAACTGAGATTCCTATGGAGATCTGAGCCATTTCCCTCATTTTCTTAATAGTTTCCACTATTTGCATACTCAACTCCATTTTAAAATCTGCTATTTAAAATAAATTCATTTCCCCAAACTCTTCTTTCCCTATCTAAAACAAACTTATTTACATTTATGGTAAGTGCTTTTCACCAAATAAGTTGTAAGAAAAAAAAACCAACCCTAAAACAAAACCAGTAAGGGAGCAAAAACATAAAGGGAGCAAGTATTTCAAGTTCTGTATTAATTTTCTTTCTGAATTTTCTTCCAAAGATGCTACAGGGACAAAAGGTTTAAAGGTTTAAAACACACTTTCACATAATTTTGATTATTTCTCTTTTATACAAGGGACCAACTCTGCCCAGTGATCTCCTTCCTAACTTTTGCCCAGTATTCAAACAAAACTGCATGTCATTCACCCGAAGAAAGTAAAGAAAATACAGCCTTTTACTTCAAATATTTTATGAATGCAAGATTACAAGAAATATATCAGTCAAAATGCAGGGCTATCAAGCACTGAACCAAGAATGCTGGCATTAATTTGCCTACCATTTTGCATGTGGAAAAAATACACTATGTCTACAGGCAAAAGGCATCACTAATGCATCATGAATTACTCTGGTCAGCCAACATCACCTCTGCAGCTTGGTGCATGTTTCAGTTTATTATGAAAATAATCATCATAATAATAGTTTGAGATGAGACACTGGAACAAAATCATTCTTAAATGGAAAGTTATTTTTTTTGCTCTTACCAAGGTAACACCAAAAACTAAAAAGAAGGTCTCACAATTTAGCAGCCTCCTCAACACTTGTTAGGCTAGCCTTCACACAAGGAGCATGCAAACAGCCACTCTTCTTGCTTTAAATTGAGGGCTGTTGGTTAATTCAAGTCACTGTTTTCTCACCCTATTCGATTAACCTGTTGAACTGGATGTCCACCTAGGAAAAAGAAAATTAAATGATGTTAAGTGTAGCAGACAAGTACAGATCACACCAAGAAGCTAACACTCATGAGCTGTCATAATAAGGGATAATAATAACAATAAAAAAAAAAAAAATCAGTCTTTTCTGTGCATATTTTTCACTTAAAAGGTCCCAGGAAATCATGATGTGCCTGGCCGTTTCTGTTGCTGATTTCTGATGACCTCTAATTGTTTTTTGCATTGCTGATAGTATGTTGAGAGACTTTTGTTTTCATCTAACAGCTTTTTATGTTCTTGTACCAGACGGGATGTGTTTTGCTGGTCTTTTTCATCCTGGTCCAGTTCTGCTATTAGTTCTTGTCTGAAATTAAAAAAAAAAAGGAATTGTAATTTATAATCTATTTCTATTTGTATGTAGAAGACTTCATATGTTTCAGATCACTATTTGATTATCAATCTGAACTCACAGCTGGTGATATTTTGTGCAAAAAGAGTTGACAAAATAAATGTTATTCTTTAATGTAGTCTGAGGAAAAATTCCCTTCCAAATCAAATCCGTATTTAAATTTTAAAATAGCTGAAAGACAGAGTCTCGGTCTCTAAAACTGTCCTTTCGATAAAGTCTTTCAGACATAGTTTTACAGGTCACAATAAAATACCTAAGGAGGCACACAAAATTTCACGAATATATTCAACTCCAATTTTAGGTAACTATATGTACATTTTAAATCTCTAAAGGCAACTTAAAATACAAGATTACAGTAATTTTTGGTAACTTTCTAGTGAAGTGCTATTTTCTATCTGGGACTTGAACTTAAAGGAATGGAAAAGCAGAATCAAGGAAATTACTTCTGTAACTGGCATTTCACATTACTTATGCCATAAGTGTTCAATATGCTTTTTTGCAAAGATTTTAGAGGACCAAACACACTGGTAATCCTGCTATAATTTAGTCTGCAAAACTGATGTACCAGTTTGTTTTACTATTTTTCTATGAGGTGACAAGAAGGCAAGCTGTCAGCAATATTTTTTCAACAAAATAGCAAAGGAGAAAGTTCATGTTGATTAATTGTTGTCATATGGTATTTAATTACAGTTAAAGAAAAGTTAATAATTCTGTGAGAGTTGAACTAATAACTATCTTAACCAGCATTAAATGAATCCATCACAACATCATTTTTTGTTTTAACGCCTATGGATAATTACAATCTGACTAAGAAAAAGCAGTTTGGAAGAAATAAGAATACAAATTTCCTAGAAGAAAATACAAACTGTAGGAATGTAAAAGTAGAGAATTAAGAGTTTTGAAGCAAATGTATCTCAAATAATTTACTGACCCCTAGGGACAACATAAATAAAATCAAAATTAAGGTATTAACTCTAGCTTCATTATCTCCACATAAAGTCTAAAAATTCTAGCTACATGTGAAAAAGCAAATTGTTCTCAGAATACTAAGCCCAAAGTGAATATGTGATAGGAGATCAATCTTGCAGTAATGTCTTCCCCCATTCTGTATGCTATTTCTACTGTACAAAGGTTTACACATACATTTTTCTCATTAGCTAATCCACAAACGCCAAGGCAAGCTCCTTATTAACTGCTGCTTGCCTGCAGTGGCTCAGACACTGATAGGTAACAAGCTGATGATTTGGTCTAGTGTGGGACTATGACCTCTCTGAACTGCTCCCAAGCATCAGGAAAACAGACCACAACAGAACTTGTTATAAACTCAAGTTCTGGATCAGCAATAATTTTTGACCTAATAGAACAATATGTGCAGTTGTTTCACTTATACACGTAAACAATGTGAGAGAAAGGAGTTTATTTCCAGTGCACAAGGAGAAAGTACATAACAGCTTTGAAGTATTAGGTCTTAAACCCATGGCGGAAAAAATATGAATGTTGATAATACTGTTGTAAATGCAGTACTTGACAAAAGTCAGATATAAGATAAAAACTAAGTGCAAAATGAGTAACACTGACACATTACTCAAAATTCTATAATCCATTAACCAAATGATTATCTACAAGTTACAATTGAAAATATTTTAATGAAGAGTGTTGCAAATAAAACTCCAAGGCTCTTTAACAGGTCAGGTCTTTCATTTGAGATGATACAAACAAACATTACCAGTTTGTTACATAGAGAGATTTGCCACTACCTTATGTAGAACTTGTCCAGAAGAAAAGTCTTGATATTGATTAGAACTTTCAATTACCTGCTGTAAATATTCCATGTGCACTGAGCAGCTCAGTATTTCTGAATTTAAAGTTGGAAAATCATTATGTCCTATGAAATGTCACTTCATAAAGCCAAAAACAATAGTCACAGTGACTCTTATTTACTTTTAATTATGTATTTTATTATACACAGACTTTGTGTAAAGAAAACATACAGAAGAAAAGAAAAGTTTAAACACATTTCACTTACTTCCTCTGCAACAGCAATGCGATTTCTGTCTGAACTTTCATATATTCTTGTGCCATTTTGCAGTGCTGTTCAAACACAGCCATAGATTCTTTGGAGTTTGGGCATGGTGCTAGAGGCTGAAAATAAATCAGACATGTTAAAGACTAATGAACTGATATCTTAGTAAATAGTGTGTTAGAATGTCTCTGCAGTGTATTTATAATGTCTTTTAAAAACCAGTAAGCTTTTAAAAATAAGTGTTAAACCATGCCCAGGAAAATATTATTGCACTGATGTCAAAGTTTACTCAAATCTGAAGTTTTTAATCTGACACTTGTCACAAAAATCAAAGCAGTGTTTAATCACACACACAAAAAATAAAGTGTATACAACAATTTGATTCAGTAACACTCAAGCAAATAATGTCTTATTTTGACAGTCAAACTCAGCTTACATTTGGTTTTAGGGATCATGTTTCCCAGGGCTTGTTTTTAATAGCTTCATCAAACCTGAGTCAACCAAGCTCAGATTACATAATCTATTTTTTTTAGCCTTGGTCAAAAATTAGACAGAACATGAACCCAGGTTAGTATGTGGCACTGTATTTTGCAGTCCAAATGTCACAAATTAGAATGAAATGCAAACTTGAGAACCTAATAAAGTGTATATTTATTACCTGTAACTGATGATCTAATGTAAGGTATGCCATTGGGATGGAGTTATCTGACCCATTGGTCTCTGTAACAATACCAAGAAAACTTTAATGTATTTTCAAGAGTTAATTCTATTCTTACAGAACACAACCAAGAATTCTACGTAATTTCACAATACACAATCTGAATGTGGATAGGCAGATGGAAATAGCAGCGTTCCAATCCCAAGGCAGATGAATCATTTTGTTTTTCTGATAGTTAAAAACATCAAAAGTATGGTCTATCACATCAAGAAGAAATAAAAATTATGGTTATCAACCTACATTTCTAGAAGCCATGTAACAGCACACAGATTATAAAAATACTATTTTTGTACAGTTTGCGATCATTTCTGTTTATAAAAAAATTGCCATTTCATTCTTGTTTATGAAGGATCAGCCAGCCAGCCCATGCATCTAATGACTTTAAAATTAGAAGCTGTGCAAATCAGCTCTGCCAAAATAAAACAAGCACAACCTCCTTGCTCAGTTTTGAAAACTGTTCCCAGTGAGTTCTCTAAGTATCTTTCTCACAACATGCTCTAGGGCATCTTCTCTGCTCTGTACAGATACTTTGTGGGTAGCAAGGAACCCAGTAACCAATCTGTCTCCTGGGCATGGCTGCTCTCTTCTTACACTGCAGTTACTCTGGATTTCTCTACAGCTTTCTTTCCAGATTTAATCAGTTCCTGAATTCTTATCTTTCGGTAGCCCACAATCTGGGGATCACAAGGTTACTGTTAAGCTTTAAGAGACATAGGAGTAAAGACACATGGAGAAACTACTGATTTAACAGCCGCATAATTGCTACTAGAGGATTATATGGAGGAGGGTAGGTGGGAAAAAAAAGGGGCTGCTTACCCATACCCCAAAAGCACCTGCCACAGAGTAGTCGTGGTAGAGAAACTAAGGTGTTGCCCTCAAAGACTATGCTATTTCCAAGAGCAGCTTCAAAAGGAAACAGAAATAAGAGGGTGGGAATGCAGAAAAAGTGGTTAAGTGTATGCTTGTAAGGAAATTGGAAGGTGGTAAAAACAAAAAAAAAAAAGAAAACAACCCTAAAACCAGAGACTTAATCACCACTGTATCTTAAATACAATCAACATGAGAAGTCCTTCCCTACATTAGACTACTGCCTTATATGGATACTGTGACAATGAAGGAATCATTGCAATGCTTCAAAAATACATGTAAATATTTCAAATTCCCAAATTCAGCACTGTGTCACAGAACTGCAAATTTTCTTTGATTGACCAGATTTGGCTGAATCCTTGTTTTATCATTTTGCTTCATTAAACTAGGAACATAGAACCTTTTACAGAAAACCAAAATTATTTCTTGTTTTAGAAATTCGAACAATTCTTTGTGCATGGACTACATAAACCTAGCAAGAAAAAATATACATATGGCACATTCTGTGTTTACCTGAGTATAAGGTGAGCGATTTCTTTGGGCCAGAAAACAGACCTGACTTTTAGCTCCAGTGCTGTGCTGCATTTAAGACCAAAAACTTGGCAAAAACTTTTGTTGCACTGGCATACAATTTGCAACTTTCAGTTCCCAATGAACTGCTGACTGGGTAAGAGCTTGCTTCCAATGTGAGGCAGCCATTCCTGTTAGTGCTCACTGCCTAAAGCAGCTAGGGATCCACGGTGCACAAGAGGGCAGAGGGTGGGCTGTAGCAGTGGGCAAGAGCTTTGGGAAGTTATGAGTGACAGGGCACTGATTGTGGTTGGGCAAAGCGACAAGAGACAGAAAGATCAAAATAGAGAAGCAAAACACAAGAGTATGTTGTCCTCCCACTAACAAGGAAAAGAAAAAAGTACATCTTAAACGATCACCTTATCTTTGGTAAAATACAAGTGTGCAAATATACATACATATATATGTATATATACGTATTCTCGTGCAAGTCAGTCACCACATGAGTTTCCATTTTGCAGTTGGTTACAGGAAAAGAGTCTGATCATCCACATGAAAAGGATCATAAGATTACAGAATTTGAGGCACTGTGAAGTACCAACTTGAGACTAAGTTTGAGATTCAACATGTACATTTTGGCAACAAAAATGTAATTTTTATTTAAATTCTGAAAATGAATTTGTGGGGATCCACTGTTTTCCTGAAGTCCAGTACTGATTCTTTTCATAACAGAATGCATTATGACTTCTAAAACCAAATTGAACTATTCAATTGTCTTCATTCTCAATCCTATTTCATAACAAAAGAACAGTGATGCTACAATAGAAATATTTACGTTTCTGCAGATATGTGGTAGTTCATTTTAAACCAGTAATTTTGTGTGCACATGTACATTCTGCATAAGCAAGATTACAACAGAGATGATAAATAGAAGTAACCTATTCCAGCTGATACTCACCTACATAGCATTTAATTCCAGATGTCAGGGCAATGAAATCTTTAAATGTGCATTCAAAATACTTGGACAAGACTAGAATGTTCCAAGATGTCTATTCCCCTAATTCCCCAAAACCACTCTACAGTAAAAAACCAGTGCTAACAAGATCTTCATTAAATATTACTATCACTGCAATGTACAGTACTTTCTTACAAGCAAAATACTTACAAGTTTATGTAAATTAAAAATGTGTAAAAAAGCATCCCTAAAGCGTATATGAAAAACAAAGCAGTAATGTAATAACTGGATTTAAGCAGAACTTAAAAGAACCATGATTTTCATTGCTTACTTTTATTAATGTCTGAGTATATACCCCACTTCACAATCAAATAAATACCTTAATTTTTTTCACAGGTAAAAAGTTAAGTAATGAACAAAGTATTACCTGCATCATCAGGTGTCCATGGATTACGTGTTGGCTTTTCAGAGGTTGGTCCCGAGGTAGTGATCATTCTCACACTAGGACTAGATGATCTACTGCTGTTTCTACTCTCCTGAAAGGACAAAATAAAATAAAATTACAAGTTAACAGAAGATTTTTTGGAAAGTTCATTAAAAAGAAAAAAAAAATTGAAGAAATCTGAACCTATAATCCTCCAAAATACTCTCCCTCCCCAAGCTTTTACCCTGAATCTCTCCTAATACTTTGATCAACTTTCACATGTGTTGCAGGGATAATGTCATCCCCATTTCTACTCCTTCACTGTGTAAAAGAAATTAATACAATTTTTCTACTCAGCATAATAAACAGTTACACTGAACAATGTGTTCAAGATCTTTATAGAAAATCATGACAATATGTCTAGTAATTTTCACACCATCATTCAGTGAAATCTAGGAGCTCCATACCAAAAGGAAGAAATACAGTTTGTTTCCAATGTTTAATCAATGAATGGAACTACATACAATTAAAGGAATACAGCTTAGTAGCTGCACTAGACTACTGTGTATTAATCTACAGTTTTCTTCTGGCTCTTTTGTTAACTCTGAAGTTATGTGAATAATCTTCAGAAACCATGAAAAAAGTACTTAATCAAAAAGGATCAATCAATTGAAGCACATCAATCAGAAAATAAGTACATTCTCCCTCATGAAGCAAACGAAGAACTAAACCAAAATTCTGTAGGATGTTTTTAATGTACTGTTTGATGACTCCAATCCCTTTATTTACCAAAGCACAAAAACATAATACAGACTTGATTATTCTACTAAGCTGCTTTTTCAGAAATGTTATTTACAATACGTATGTTTCTATTTTACATACCCCCTCAGTGACATAAAATTAACACAGTAAAGGATTTAAGACTATAAACCCCAGCAAGTTTTTCAGAAAAAAAAGAAGTAAAAAGAAAAGATGCTATTAAAATACAACTATTTTCAAGATGGTGTATTTATCATGAAATGATTCATTAAATAACTCCATTTTTCAAAAGAAGCACTCTAATGTACATTAACCAGAAACTGTATTTCTTTTTGACTCTAATTTCCAAATATCCTACTTTAAGTTTTAAAATTCAGGATTTCAGCCAAATAATGATCCAAAGAGTAACAACAATCTACACACTGAAAGATCCACTAGTTCAAATGCATAGTCTTTTGTCTGTAATGTTTATTAGGCATTTTGTGTCTTATGTTAATACCCAGAAACAGGACAATAAACTACTGTGGAAATAATCTGATGCATGTTATCAAGATGATGGCATCAGACATTTTGAAAAATCTTTTGTGTTGGAGTCTTTGTTGACATTAAGTAAGGTTTAAGTTGCTGAGCTTAATGTTAGTGTCCTCAGATATTAATGGTAAACACACCCTGCTGATGTAAAAGATCAGAAGACAGAGAAAGCCCTTTTAACATTTTAAGTCCTTTAAGCAAAAAGGGAATTGTTGAGTATCTACAGTGCATAGTGAAGGGCACCTGAGAAATACTCTAGTTACAGTAACTTCTCAGTGCTTTCTTTACGCCATATTGTTTTGGTCCATCAACCAGAAAAAAAATTTCCTTGATAACACTATTTACATGAAATTCAGTAGATATAGAAATGAAGGAATCACATCTGAAGCATATCTAAAAACCACTACAAAGTTGAAGGGAAGTTCCCCAAACCGAATACTGGTTAGATTACAGTGTTTGAGTGTGTGTTGAGTGAGATGCTTTAGGCCTCCTGGACAGCAGCCCCTCTGACAGGTAAACCAGTGTCTGCACTTCAGCAATCAGTTTCTGCTACCCCTTCATCCTTGCTTCCTCCAGATTTGCTAGCATGTTGCTCTCAAATAATTTTTGCCAGGTGGTCAAACTCACATGGAATTCTTGGCTCCCATTTCTCAAAGACTTGCTGTCTTGAGAAGCTGGCATGCTCTGAGGAATAATCCCCACTAAGTTTAATTTAAGTGGGCAACACAATTTTAAGAAATCATCATTACTAGTCCTGTTTCCTCATCTCTGTGAATTTTAGCTTGCTGTGAAAGGGGAGAAAAAAATCCGAATGTGCATCTGTGACAAATTTCACAATCTCATGGACAGAATGATTCATCTGTATAATATCAGGTCCCCAAATTATCCCACTTAGCTTGCATGCATGTGGGAACGTGCATTCTGACCTTGCTTCTTAAATGCTCACATCAGTACATGGTTGTCTTTAATTTTTTTTTTTTTCACTTCAAAGTAAACTGTAAGAGTTATGAAGGCCCAGCAACAGTTGCAACACCCTCCCTCTCCTAAAAGCCAACAATCCCAAAATGAAACAAAAAAGTGTTTAAAAGAAGTAGTAGGTAGTTTTGGTATTTATGATAGTACTGTGAAAGATGACATACCAAAACAGCGAAACCAATAAAAGATACACAGGCAAAGAGATGGATACCACACTGCACATCTGATCACAACACGTAGATCTTGAGTCATTATGACAGACATGTTTCTCAATATCCGTATAGAACATTAAATTTTGTGAAGACTGCATGTAGCACCCAAAAGTATTAGTAGTTGCAGTTCAGAGTCTGCACATCTCTTTCTGTGTTACAAGGGTGTTTAGGCAAGAGCAATAGCACTAGAGAGGACACACGAAAATGTTTTAAAGTGCATGTAGAGGGAAGCAGAAAGGCTGAAGAAACAATTCAGTGCAAAAGAAAAAAGGAGAAAATAGAGCATCATAGTATATCGACAGAAACAAATGAAAATGTAGCATTTGACTTTAGAAGGGACAGTTGCATCAGTGCTGCTGATGTCACCTGGAGTAAGAACCAGTCAAAGGTCACCATGCACTAAAATCTGTGAAAATTTAGACTTAAACACATGTTCTCAACACCAAATCACTCCAACAGCTGATCCAAAGTTGGAAAACCTTTGACCTAGCAAATTTTCCTATCTAAACTGTCAATGTTGAGTAGTAAAACCATCTGCAAAGCATTATTACTGTCTGCTGTTGAGAACACCAGTAAGAGCAATACCGTAAAGTGCCTTAAGTGTCTCAACAACATAAACATAGTAATTTTCAGCCATACAAGCCACACAAAAAATTCTTCTAAGAGCACACAGAAATAAAATAGACATCCAATCAAAAATACACAAAGTGGTCAAATTAGAACAAGCGGTTAAACAGGAAGACAAGAGTCTTGCTCTACCCTTTCAGGTAAGCACCCAAACTTTATGTATTATTAAATATTTATTGTATATTTAGATATATATATTTTATTGCATATTATTTTATATATATATATATATATATATTTGAATATTTATATCCAAGCCTGGTGTTTTCCTTCACCTTAATAGAAATTCCATTCTGAATTGGAAAAATCTTTCTAATTATAAACCAGTAGTTATAACATAATCATTTTCTATTGACACAGCAGCAATTTTCAGGAAAAATACGTTCAATAAAAAGACTTCTGCTCAGCTTTACTGTATCAGTCAAATAGTTAAGAGCCAGGAAAAAAGCATCATAGCAATCATTAAATTTTGAGTGGGACAGGGACTTTCACAGCCTGGGTGAAGGAGCAGAGGCATTCAGTGCCATGGCTGCTTGGTGAAGAAGGCTGTGCTGCAGAGTGGGTGTAAGGGAGAATGGAATGTGGGGAAGAAGGATGTTTGCAATGAAGGGAGGGAGGGGGAAGGGGATTTTCACATTAGAAGTGAAACCCTATATATGGTATGGTGCATATGGGGAGATTGGATAAACTGACCAAAGCTACATTGGTCAGGTATCTTTTCTGCTTTGGCTTGTAGATTGCTTATACAGATAGCAGTTCAAAATTTTTAATAAAAAAATCAAGGCACTGAGGTCCAGAGCTATAGAAACCTGTAAAGATTAATCTTAAGTCTTTAGCCATAATTACATTTGTGCTCTGTTTCTTCACTGTTTTCCAAATTTTCTTTTTTTTTCTTTTTTTACTATACAAGCATATGTACATCAAAAGTAGCATTAGTTTCAGTGGACTTTTCTATCTCTCCTCACACCAAAAAGGGGATAAAAATTCATTATTTGTTTAAATGGACATTTCAAAAATGTCTTTGAAACTGTATCTTTTATGCCTGTTAAAATATTATTTTAACAGATTTTACCACAATGTTTCCAAAGAAACTGTAAGATAGCAACAGATAACTGAAATTCTTCCACTTACATTTCCATTATGTACACTATCAGAAGCAAGAAAATAAAATGCAACTCTGGTACTTCTACAAACCCACATAAGAAATTGGTGAGGTAAAACAAAATTTCTGTATCCTTCTGTTCACAAGGACAATTTAGCTAGAGCATTCATATAAGCAGGAGAACAGCCTTCAGAGAAAGATTATTATAATAGTTATTAAGATATGAAGTAAATGATGAAAATCTGTATTTTGAAATATCAACCATTCATTAAAATGAACAGAATGAAAACTTTTAAATGAAAAAGCTGTAATTAAATAATTCATACATCAATCAGCACAATTTGGTATAACTGATGTGTTGTCACTGAATTTTTTCCCCCAAGTCTTGCATAATTTTAATTCTACAATTAACTGAATAGGATGAAATCTTTCCTAAATTTTGCAGATTAATTTCTTTCCTTTCTAACAAACCTGTCTTCTCTGAAGATATTAAAATGTATTTAAGACTTATTTGTTATTTTCTGATAGTCGTACATAGAATATTTACTAATATCTACAGGACTGATGAGGTTTCTGTGGCTATCATACTCCATGGAATTAAAGAAAAAAATCAAAGGTTATCTCCCTGATAACTACACCCCAAGAAGTACCACCTATTTTAGATCATTGAAGTAGGTTGTTTAATATGGAAACCTGATTAACTTAATGAATATGCTAAGTGCCAGTATCCCACATTCAAATAATAGTAGATATCTCAAAATTGCCAATTCACACAAAGGACCAAATAGCCTCTGTGAATTATTGAAGCAATTAAAAACACAAAATAAACACATCTGAATGCAGCATTAGCTGTACTTTTCTCATTTAAAATGGAAAAGAAACTAGGAACATGTTATTTAGCATACCACTGTTTCTGTTACCATGGCACTTACAATACCAGACAAATAGCTATGTTATTATAAAATATCTTTTTCAAATAGTATTTTTTTAAACAGAACTTTGTGACAACACCCTGCTGTAAACCTTGCATGAGAAATAGAGATATATTACTGTAAGTTACTATTCAGGATTCAGAGATTGATAATAACATTTATGACACTGATGCACATGCATTTTATTTTCATGCAGAAAGTGAGTCTATGTATAACTGCTTCAGACAATAGGTAGTAATTACAATTGCTTTCTACATACAGAGAGATGAAAAGGCTTTCCTGTGTAACATCTGCCCTCAGCCAAATTAAGCGGTACACAAAAAACATGTACATAAAAATGATAAATACTGCATAAGCTATACAGAAAATGCTTCTCATCTAGAGCTCATTCAGAGTTACCCTCATGGCATCTCATCTCAATGCAATACAAACAACACTACAGTCTGCCAAGCTTCCACATCATTTCTAGGAAAGCATCAAAGGTGAAGATTCCCAGATTGGTTCCCCAGTAAAGATTTGATGCTGACTTTACTGAAAAGCAAAGAAGAGATGAGAAGGACATTACCTGACTGGACTCTGTTCCAGCAACACTAAGATCTTGAATGGATCTGCGCCTCTGCTGTCCGTTTCCTGCTGGGAAAAAAAACAAAACAAAAACAGACCAGTGAAATATATTCAGAACAAAATAAGAAGGGTGCGACTGTTGCAGAGGAGCTTGGAATTTGTACAAATCCACAGAGACAAAGTGAGAGAGGGGGAGAGAGAGACAGCTGCAGAATTTTAACTCAAAACATGCTGGCCTGTCAACAAAAAGTATACCCTAATACAATAACCACTCCTACCACATGAATAGCTGCTGCACTCTACTCCACCATCTTCTGTCACATGTGTTTGGTCAGGCTTAGTACTTGGGGCAGGAGCTGATGACGACATCTATTTCAAGTGCGTTACGTTATGGGGATTTCTAAAAGCTAAACCGCGAAGATAACAGGCTGCCAGCTTTAACCTGTTGCTCTTTGGCTTGCTCAAGGAGCACAGCAAGGACTTCTGTCTGTGTGCTGCTCCCCACAAGAAAACTACGAAGCGAAAGCGCTTCCTTCTGGTCTCCTGTCTCCTTCAGAGGAAGGAAACTATGTCCTATTCTCATGCTCTGAGAAGTGTGAAAGGGGGACTGTTCAGCTAAATCACATCTCACCATCAACCTACGAAGCACAATGCTGTAATCTTTTCCTCTTCTCCTTCCACCTGTTTGCAATTATCCACCAGTGACAGCTACATAAAACAGTTTAAATTTTAGCACTGACACGCAATCAAAGGCATTTTCAGGAAACAAAATCTCCTTAAAAATAAAAGGAGATTATGCAACAGAATCTCCCTGGCTACTTTGATTTTTATTACAGTGATTGTTTATATTATCTCTTGAGAGCAGGTCAGCTGTCCAAAAGGAAACACCAAAATGTCCTGAGTAACAGCTGACAATGCTCAAAATTCTTGCTCTTAGCTCTGCATTACGTAACTCTGCTACTGGAGGGGAGCATCTGAAACATGTACTGAAGCTGTGGCAGCCCCTCGCCCAGCAGCCCTGCATTCAGCAACCAACACAGCTCACTCAAAGCCCTGCAAAAGGCTTCACATTGCTGACCTTTTAGATACTTATTCAGCATCATTCCCACGACTCCAAGCCTATCCTGACACGTGTTTTGAATTGCAACAATTACTACAAAAGTGCAAGACTATTTAATATTGATATATTTATTAAGCCTTTAATTTTTTTAATATATGTACTACTACATGTAGGAACACGTTACCACAAAATAGCAATACAAAATTTTTAGTGTCACATTATCAATTTGTCATGACATTTTAAAATTTATAGAAAGTACTTTAAGAAACAAGCATATAACAAAATCAAGCAGGAGTCTAAAACAAAATATACTATTTGCTCTGACTACAAATGGATTTGAATTGCAACTGTTTTGTGGTCTCAACATTTTGTTTCTGAAATTCAGGGAAAGTATATACTTACCTAAGCAACAATGGTTAAGTTGTGTTTAATACTTTGATACTAGGGATCTTGTGAACGACAAATCTATGTCAAAATGTCTGCACTTGCTCATTTGCAGTGAACTTTTTCACTACATAATCGTTCAACAAACAAGATTATACATTTAATAGCATTCTGTGCTGTGGATACTTCATCTGGCTGCCACAGCTCATCTCAATATTCAAGGTATGTGCAATCCACCCACAACCGATACAAAATTATGTGCACATTTCATTCAACAACATTGTTACAAAATTAGCTCAGCTGAAATAGGCTTGCAAAAATATCTGAAATTCTCATTTCAGATTAGCAACATTTGTGAATTTAAAGAACCCAGCACATGTGTTGCTGAAATATTAGAACATGGCTGCCAAAATGTTAAAATAATCAGGGTGGGGTGCAAGAAAGAAAAGAAAATGCCTTGCAGGAAGTGAAGGGGTTGGGGGGGGGAGGAAGAGGGGGCAAAACTATTGTGTTGTAAAAAATGAACACCTTTCAATGAAATATCTTCAAGTTAGTAGCATGAGGGAAGAGCAAGCTCTACTAGGCAATGCCATTTTAATTAGTATAACTACTGCAGACATCTGGCAAATAGCTTCAACAAGGCAGAAACAGACTACGAATCAACAAATACTTATTGCTCCAGATTCAAGACAAATTTCAATTGAAAAATATACTATACAACACAACAGAAAATATGTTATTTGAAAAGATCACTGCTATAGCATTCTTTATGCTGTCCTCTCCTAGTTTTGATCTTGTTCTTACCTCTACGTCCATTTAAAAATAATTTTTTGTCACTATAAAAACTAATATATTTGTATATGCACAGAAGTTAATCCACAGTAGCCTGATGCACTGTGTCAGGCTTTTGGTAGTTTACAGGATTTTAAGATTAAAAAGCAAATGTCACAAACATACTTCCTGGCCTCAAAAAAACCACCATTTCACTTACTGTTGTTTATTTTCTAAAATTAAATCTAAAGGAAGAGGAAACTTCCATCATGTCCTGCCCCACATACTCCAGACAAAAATAAATTCTACAACTTATTAAAGCTTTTGATCACCACCCCCACCCGGCCGCCAAATATCCAGACCAGCAATGACCTCTTCTGCCTGCCCTTTAGCAGATAGTTGTGTCTCCTTTTACACTTTCTTATTTATTCACAGTCCATTCTCTTCCTTACACACCTACAAGGCTCAAGCCTCTCTCACTGTGCAGGATAATCAGTAAGTGTAACAATGCTACAAGACGTTTTGAAGAAGTTAAAACATTGATCTGAATTCCACAAGAACGAAGTGATCTGGGAAGACAAGGGTGGGATTTCTGGCATACATTAGTTTTAAAAGTAGATGGAAAAAACTACAGACCTACAGCGTCCATAATTCCTATCCACCTTCTTAAGACCCTCTACAGAACGTGTCTATCTTGAGTAATCATTTATGCAGTGTCAATGCTATAAAAATCGTAACGCTGTGGCACAGTTTCAGATGACAAAATTACAAAGCCAAATGCACACACGCTAAATGCATGAGATGTCTAACATTGCCACTGAAGAGAAGGCTGTATTTGTAGGTATATTTGCTAGATGCTGCTTGAATGGTTTCTATCAAAAAGGTGTACAAACTAGAATTCAGATTTTTTTTTGTTTCTTTAAACATAAAGGTATTCAAACCTTTTGTTCTTACTAGGGTTCTTTTTTATATATATATATATATGTATATAAAAACAAAGGTGGTGCTTATAACCTATATTATACATACTGTAATTTAAAAAAAAAATTGATATGTCACCAGGCTATCAGGTTGCAGGATACCACCACTGCAAACTCATTTGCTAAGTTGTTACACGAAGGAGGAATTATTTGATCCATTTTAAAATTTCTAAGTTTTGTAAGCTAATAACAAAAATTAGCATCTTAAATGAACAAATAGTTCTATTCACCCTTACTGTACTTATTTAGAAAGAAGAGCAAATACATTCTAAAAACTTTCCCTTCTGCCATTATTTTACCTTTAATTGATAAAAACATGTATTTTACGACCTTGGTAGCATAACCAGTTCATGGACGAAATGTAATTGAGGCAACACATTACGAAAACCCCCAATGATAGCAGATGTAGTACTCATAATTCCAAAATAGCCCTGCCCAAAGCAGCTGACTCACGGTAACATGCCTGCCTGGTGCCTCCCCTCTCTGGGCAGCAGCTGCTCTACCATGTGCTCAGCACAACTCCAGGCAGCAGCACAGACCAGCACTTGTGCGGCTCCAATGACAGGGATGAGCTGCTTGCCCCATCGAGGGACATGCCCAGGGAACTCTGGAGGAGCTGGGCCTGTGGCAGAAGTGGTATGGAACGCAACCGGGTGGGACTGAGATGGTGGTGACAGTTTGGGGGTCTTGGAAGTTTAGGGGTCTAAAAAGTGAAAAGCATGTTCAGAGGCCAAAACTGAGAGCCTTGTGCTGATAGAATAAGGAAAAGAAAGAAGTGAGAAATATACAGATGAATATAGTTTACTGGGCAGATGATCACACTCTGTCATGTAATGATTAATTGCATTTTTTTCTGGCTTTCAGATTATTACTGGAAAGCTGTTCCGACAACCAGAAAACTTTCAATATAGAGCTCAGATTTATTTGCAGACATTTACATATTTTTTCTGTAATGCCAATACTGTTTTTTAGCTTAAGTAGTTCTCTCTTCCTAGTTCTTAGCTGCAGATTCATCTATAGAAAATAATTATTCATTCTCATCTTTCATTTTGTGGGCTAAAAAAAGCAATGCTTTCATATTAGTTTTTATACTCTCTACACCCCTCTCATCCTGGTAACTCTTCTTCATATTATTGCAGTGCACGTATGTTTCTTTTATATGGCTGACCAGAACAGTATGTCGAATTCCTGATTCAAACTCAACAAGGGCCAGAAATAGTGTCAGTGCTTCTTTATCTTTCCTGAATATGAACCTTATGATTTCACAGTTTTCCACAGCTACATTAGATTCATGGCTCATACTACCTAGGATTAATCTGCATGCACATGCTATGGTCCCATGTCATCTTATTAAAAGAAATTGTTGTTCATGCATGACCCTGGATTTTACCCTATTTCTATTCAGCAAAATTCCCCCTATGTGATACTCTAATCCTCCTCTTTATGAATAGTTGCTTCTGATAAAGCATTAATAGGGAATTTTATTAATGTTCATTTGACTTAAATACCCTAGGAGTAAATTTTGAGAAAATTCATTAATATGCTTGCTCCAAACCTATATACTACTTTTGCATTTCTACAGGTTGCTGTTTTCTTCTGCTATATGTATTCCAAATTATCTTGGAATTCCCATCCTGTCAAGTTCAATTAAAACAGACCAGGTGAAGAATTTTTAATTACTGCCTCTGCCTAACTAAGAAAACAATGGATTGGTACAATTTCTTTTACGAAAACAACAGGGTATTTTATTTCACTGACTTCTTCATTATTGCCTAAAAGTTTCAATGTTTCTTGGAAGCCTCAGTATTATTATGGGTAGACAGACAAGAGGCACTTAATAGCTTCTGTACCTTATTTATCAGGCTCTCATCATGATTTAACACTGAAGCTGGACAGGTATCTTCACATTTGCTTTCCTTGCTTTCTCAGGATTTCATTTACATCAGTGCAGGCCAGGCCCACTTGAAAGTTACAGGGGAAAGCTGCCCTAGTAAACTTTTTTGCTAATTTGTTAGTCTCAATGCCAAAGGTTTTCTTTTCATAGGTGCTACTGCTCTTTGGAATCTACTTTTTCATATTCTGTATTTTTAATGTAACATTCAATAAAGTTATTTGAAAGAAAACTTTGTACAAAATTATCTTTTGCATTCAACTTTATAATACCAAACAATATCAAGATTTACAAGGAAACTTTCTCAGATGACACAAATTTAGAATAGGAGGGCCAGCTTTTAGTGGATTTCTAGATACTATCACTTGCATTTCCTGACCCAACATATTATTTTGAAATGACTTGCATTCTGTTAATGGCATGCCTATCACAGTTTGAGATTGATTATACTTATTTTTAGGCTTTGAGAAGTATGAAAAGAAAGAAAGAAAAATGACATGCTACTAACTAAAAACAGACTTGGGATACATGAGAATTATTCACTGAAGTCCCAAATGATATTACCATCCATGGTGCCTGAATATATTAATTTTTTTCCTATCAGAAGCCTCTCCAAATGATTTTAGTTTGTATTAACTTAAACACAACAGCAATACCTCATGCACACACATTTTAGCTCTAGAAAAGTGCAGTCAAATATAAGAATTACACAGACTAAGTGTTAATGTTTTAATCACAATTATCACGTGGATTTGAAATTCTATACGTAGTTTTTTGTGATACTATTATCTGATTAAAATTGTGTGCCCAAACACAACAAAGATCAGGGCAAAACAATTACCTAGACAGGACTTTTTCAACTTTGGTCCATTTTCACCAAATGAGATACTGTAATACAAGACTGCATATACAGTTTTGCTCTATAAGAAGACCCTGAACATCAAGATTGTAAGGGAAAAAAATCCTTTATCAGTCAAAAAAAATTTGAACTACAAGATTGAATCCCTCACCGACAAAAGTAAGTGTGTAATAAAATATTCATGCATCAGAAGCATTATGAAAAATTTAGTGGTATAATTTCTGGGCCTGTCCTACAGCAACTGGAGCAAGAAGTATTTCAGCAGTCTGATCATTATTCTGGCATCTTAACCAATTGACCCGTTCACCTGGTCTGCGATACCTGGTATGATGATCTCAGGGACATCCAGAATGTTGCCAAATGAAGCAGTTTTACGATGGCCTCGTTTAGGCTTGGAATAGGCTGAAAAAATACACATATACAATACACATGCAAAACACTAAAATGGCAAGAGCAAAATTATTAAATTCCTAATACTGCATTGTTCATAGACTTGGTTAAACTAGAGTTCATGCAAAAATGTGTCATGCAGAATAAACTGCATTGCCTTCCACTCATGCTTACACATAGTAAAGCAACTGTTAAAAAGCAAAAAATGCAGAACTAGCCATCATTACAACACGGTGTAATTAGTTATAGTTAGCAACACAAAAGTCAAACACAGAAAGCAGCATGGCAACACAGAAGGGAAAACCAAATGTAATTATCCAAACAGAGAACAAATGAAATTATTTCAGTTCACCTGTACATTCAGAAAAAAATCTTGATTGCCTGAACTTAACTAACATTTTCTCTTTAGTGTTGGATACAAACTATTTTATAAAAAAGTCTAACAGTTAGGTACTTCTGTTTCTTTAAATCATTTCCTTTCAAAGCAAATCTCATCTCTTAAAAAATGCTTACTTTTATTACATTTGACAATCATTCCTGCCAGTTACTCTTTTGTCCTACTAGTGAAGATTTTTGTTGTTTTGAAAACTGGGTATCACTACCAACATTTTCATTTTTGACTAATGTTCAAGAAACATTATACACTTTGAAATAAAATCTAATTTTTTTTTTATTTTGCTACTTCTGTAGTCGCAGATAAATAGTTCCTATTTAGAAAAAAATCTGAATATGTCTCCCAAAGGTAGAACATTGTAGCATAATCATCTCAGTAAGCAGAGCATTACATGGTTTACTCTTACATTTAATCTAGAGGAAGATGGAACAAGATTAAGTAATTTTCAACCTGATTTAACAACAGCCCAATTCTCACCTGGCCACACAAATTTTTTTCAGGTTCACAGCATATTACTTCCGTCACACAGTTAACAAGATTAAAAGAAGAAACCAAAACCAATACAGTGCTGTTTCACCTCTATTTGAAGAAGTTACAGTCAGATGTGTTTGACCTCATTTCTCATAGTCCACTACTGCATGAAGTGAATTCTTTAAAAAATCCCCAAAGAACCCCAAACCAAAACCAGCATGTTCAATACGTACTTTTATTTCAAGAAAAAGAAACCCTATAGTCATAACAAAAAACTAAAACCACACCCTTAGACTATTCTGAACAGTAATTATTATTTCAGAGTAATGTAGACAAACTAGGAAGATTTAAAACTTGTACAAAGGAGGGCCAGGTTATTTCTGCTAATGTCAAAAAGTTACATTAAGAATGTCAGTGACCAAAGTGAGTCCTGACATGTTTTAAAATAAAACCAGCATGGTGTTATTACCAGGTAAGTACACAGCTGCCTTCTGTGTTAAGAAACCTTTAGAGATATTCAGGGTGAGATGTGCTACACAATCATCCAGTCAAAGACTGACAATACAAAAGACATATTTTGGAATAAGGCTTTAAAATAAAAACATGAAAGTAAAAAGAATTTAGGGCAAGATAAATATTATTTCAGTACCTCAGTATTTAGTAAAACAAGATCCTGGAGTAATCATAATACAATGAAGAACAAAAATGAAATAGTCATGGTGCACAAGAAAGCCACAATTTTGATGTGTAATTCCTTATTAATGGCAACTAATTGACTACCCTAATTTTCAGATTGGCAGAAAAATACTCAAACAGCTAAATAACCCAGAACTAACCAAAGTAATTTTGTTTAATTATTTAAATCTGTGGTCATATGCCATAACACAAAAAACTTCCACATACGAAACTTAAAACCTGAAGTTTACATAGATTAACAAACAATATCTTTGATGAAGAAAAGAGACAAGAAAGTGTTTGCCAAGTGTACACGTTTTTATTAATTCACTCTTCTGGAATGAATCAAGATTGCTTTCACCATAAAATTCTGTATTTATACTTACAGATAAATTCTAATTCTCTCAAAGAGTTAAGGTTTAGAAATGACAGTTTATATCTGAAGGAAACCTGGCAAAACACCTGTAGCTTTTTTTTCCAACAAAAGACAATGCTTTTTTCTTAACCTGGAGAATAAAATCTAACTATGTTTCTCTTTCTGATATCTGTCAAAGATTTTAAAACTTATTTGGGAGCATGCTGAACTTAAAACCTACCTCTTAATTTCAAAAATATTATAGAGACAACCCTGAAGAAAATGTTATTATGTAAATAATTTTATGCTAGCAGAGATGGAATAATAGTATTTCAAATAAAAAGGAGAAAGTTGTGCATTTGGAACAGGACTGATATTTAGAAGGCTCATAATGCATTTTTTTAGAATATAAAAATCTAATTCAACAAAATCTCTAAAACGTTTAAAATACTCAAAATACTCAGTCTTGCTGAGTGAACAACCATAAATAAAGGCATTTCCCCCCACAATTAATAAAGAACAATAAAGGCTACATGAATAGTTCAAGTATCTTCATATGGCTATTGTTTACTTGTTAACTTTCTGTCAGACTGTTTTTTTCACATTTTCCTTCTTCCTTTATTTATTTCCAATTCCTTAGTCTACTCCCCAAATATCGTTAAATTTTACCTGTGATGGAAGCTATTCTTGCTTCTATTTCAGACATGTCAGCACTCATCCTTTTGGCTTCTCCGGAAACAAGGGCTGACGGTGGCCGTGCACGAACATCTGACAAGCTCTCAACGCTGCTCCCACGAGATGGGGGCAAACTCAAACGGCCAGGATCACCCTGTTTAACAGTCACATTGGTGAAAAGAAAATTCTGCAGAAGCCTCTCCATAATATGTAGCAGTATGTTTCTACAATGTGGATTTTAAAAGTGACAAGATTTAAAATTTTAACACAATAAATATAAATAATTTAACTATTATTGGTATATAAGAATGAAATATATGCTGCTTTGGAAATAAACTAATTTTACGCAGATAAAAAATCAGTAGAATTAGGCCAATATTGTCAGAGGAGAATATTTGTATTTTTGCATTCTACTTCAAATAGACAACAGCATTTTCAAAATTAACCTGAATGTTTAATCTTTTCATCTCAAACTAATATTTTGGTTATAAATTAACACAGCAATTTTCAAACTTATTTTTTAAATCTAATAAATCCCATTAAATAAAATTAACTGTTTTCTACCTTTCATTGGAGATCTTATTAGAACTTTCCAGTTTACCTTTTTGGAATCATTCAACATTTTTCTGTCCCTTTCAATGTTCTTTTCCTATAACTAACTGGATCAAATTTTGTACTATTTTTGAATGAGGACACTAATGTTTCAGAGCAGATTCAACTTTTATGTCTACCCATGTCCATTTTAGTACTATTGTTCAAATTTGCACACACTGGCTTACCGGTTGCTTGGCTGTATTTTTGATTTGCTGTGCCAGTTTTGACTCCAAACGTTTAATAGTGTCATTGGTAGAAGCTCCTTGGAAGTCACTTGGTTCCATGTTAGCATCACTCTTGTTACTTGTGTTTGTAGAAGTGATGTCCATGAATGAACCTAAAAACCAGTGACAAGGAAAAGCATTTGACAATGTCCACTAAAACTACTGAAGTGCACCTCTTCACAGGAGAGCTCTCAAAAGTTTAACTTGCCTTTAAAGCAATACTTTTGAAAACGTTTAATGAAAGACAAGTTGCAAAACTGCTACAGATCAATTAGTATAAGAAGCAAGAGGAATGAAAAAAGAATACTTAACTAAACAGTATGATAACATTCTGAAGTCAATCTTTGAAATTGTTAAGGTAGCTGTTATTTTAACAACACAACAGCAACTTCATTCATAATTAATGACAAAGGCCATCATTAACCACAGAGGAGCATAAATACCTGAAAAGTATCAGCCAATATATATTCATAGTTTGAAGTGATAAATTATGCATTAAAATCATGTGCTGAGAGGTGGAGAACAACTAGTAAAGTCAGTGAAATGCTATAGCTGCAAAGGTTCTGTTAATATAAGCATCACTAAGTTGCAAAGTATTCAATGAAGCTCTATCCAAAATAACAGCAATTTCATTGGAGATAGAAAATAAACCAAGCAAGCAGAGGAAGCTGAAGACACCTAAGATTATAAACTACTGAAGTGGAAAAAAATGTACTCTAAACAATGAGGAGACTAAATGACCTTTATTTTTTATTATTAAAAGGATTTCTGTGAGGGCAAGACTACCTGAAAGTCTCGCCCACATTTTGTTCCATACACCTTTCTAGTGATTTTTCTTGCACTTAAATTACTGTACTTACTGCATCTTAACATAAAACAAATGCAAGTTTAAATCGTGGAGACTGCAACTGAAAGCAGGGACAGCTTTCAAGAATAGTGAAAAATTTTAAATTGACAACTCCTAAACATTGCATATGAGTAAAAGGGTGTCAATTGCTAGCAACATTAATGGGGATAAAAAGGAGACATTACACCTGGGCATTTGGAGACAGCTTTTATTACGAGCTTCTTCTTCATTACAGGTACAGCTCAGCAAAACCATTTAACTGAGAACACTAGATATGATGTAGTATGAGGTATTAACAAAATAAATAGGGTCTGCTGATGGTTAAGATTTTGGAAATCTTTACAATTTTGAATCAAAAATCAATACAAGAACGTGCTTTATAATCTGTCTGCATAATTTCATGTTGCAGTTCTTTTTCTCTAACTTATAAAAATGTACCTGTGCTAGTAGCAGAGTTGCTTTGGCCTTCATCTGAATACTGGCAAGGATACTGCAGAGGTTCATCAGCTCCTGGAAAGTACTGTGAAAAAGCAGTAGTTATTTAATAAAAAAGTAATTAACAATTGTTTTTAAATTATTTAAATAATACCTTATAATTTGTAAGTGTAAATTTTATATTATATTAATTTATTTACTTATAATTATTAATTTAGAAGATAAATGAATACAATTATTTTTAGTAATACATTAGATACACCTATGACTTTTTAAAATTTCTCCAATCTGTTATGAGTTAATACACCCCACCCATAAGAAGACAAATTATTTCCCTTCTCTACTGTAAGAATTTGATATTTTTTGTCAAAAACAGAGAGGAAAAAAAAGGCCACCTTGAGTGGGATAAACAGCATACCTTTTATAAATCAATTTCCCACCTTAAAAGCTTAAGAAATGATTTAAATACTTAAATAAATTTTTATACCCGCATCAAGTGTGTCATTATTTTAACAATTTCCTCCATGGATGGTCGCTGTGAAGGATCCTTGGACCAACAACGGGTCATTAAACTCTCAATTGGTTTAGGTAAATTTTTGATCAGTGGTGGCCGAGTACCTGTAATAGAAATTAGAAAACACCCTTAAATGTTTTAAACAGACTATAATACAACAGCGTACTTGATCTCTTGCTGGTGTTTTGCTAAATAAATAAAAGAAACCACAGAGTTCATTGTAATATGGATGAACTGGCCTGTACTTAATTTTCTCTCTTACAAACAAAAACTGACCAAAAAAGTTCCTTTGCACTACATAGCAGCAGTAGGACAAAAAACTCCAAACTTTTCCTTCAGTACAGGTTAGAATACATTCACTGACTGACCAAATACAGCATATTACAAAGGCTAACAAAATGTTACTTCTTTCTGAAGAATAAAGTTCTAGGCCAAACTAGGAAGCAAGTAGTAACAGTCTTTGGTTCCTAATGCTGTATTCACAGGAAAAAAAAACGAAAAAGCCCAAAAGACTCAAAGTATTTTTGAAAGGTGATTTTGCTCCTAAGAATGTCCTGAAAAATTACTAGGCACTGGAACTACTGATTTTGTATGACTTTTTCATGGCGTATACAGGTTTTTAATAACATTTTACTTCAACTATTGTATAACTACTCAGCTGGTTTTTGGTTCAAGTTCCTCCTCTTATTACAATTTCAATGAAAACAATTAATGAACAACCAGTTACGTTTGATATATGAGACACAGTGATGGTTTGCAAAGAAAGTGGGAAGTATTTAAGAATATATTAAACAGAACAAGTAATACATGAAGTAAGAATGCTACAACAGTTTTAAGCAAGATGAAGTGCACTAACACTTCCTTCTTAAGAAGAAGGAATAAGAAAATGGAAAAAGATAAAAAAGATAAAATTTTAAAGTAAAAGCAGGTACAGACAGGGAATTTTAAAGGATACTTCCACACCTTACTGAGGCTTCCTGATTTACAACTATTAGATTTACAATTAGTTTCACATTTAATGCTTTCATGGAAGGCACTTATCACTCCTAATGTCAGTGGCCAACGTCCTTGAAAAACTGGAGAATCTCTTCATTCAAAAATGCTATTTGCAAACATCTATATTTGTGCACTATTATGACTATACCTGTGCTCACCTTAAGCTTTTCTCATTTACTACTGAGGCAATGACACTCAGGCCAGAGTACCAGCCTTCACTGCTTGTTAATTTTGTCTTCCAAACAAGTTTGTTTTCACTTTGATGTTGTATCTCACAAATAGCAGAAACTCTTTGCAGACATGCACTGAACTACTTCACTGTCATTATTATTCATAAAACTCTATTTTGCCATGGTACCTAAAACCACAACACTAAAAAAGTTACACCTCTAGCATGAAGATACTATTGTCTACTCTACTACCCTGACCCTGCTCTGTGTAGTACCTGGCACAGTAGAGTGCTGCTCAATGAGTGCAGGTACCTGGGTACAAAGGTAAAACCATTCAAACAGCAGAATAAAAAAACCCAAAACACCACAGATGAAAATCATTTTTAATGCCTAATGGTCCTGCATGAGTTTCATAGTTTCTAACATTTCTACACACAGGTTAAGTTACTTCAAGTTACACATTTCTTATAGATGTCCAATTAAAAAAAAAAAAGACAACTTTTAGCTAACAAAAGTTAGCTAATAAAATCATCATGCACAGGTAAAAGGTTTTTCTCAGATCACTTTTAAAATTGAGTGTTTTAACAATGAGGATGTTGCTCTTTATATTATTTTTTCACACACCAGTTACACACAGCAAGCACTGTAGCAGCCAAGCAACTCAAAACCCACACTGACACAAATATGGCAGTGTCTTATTATTCAGTCTTTGTAACAAAACCACATCTTTAATGAAGCGTAACATGGAAACACTAGTAATTTAAAGCTGTACAGTTAAGAGTGTTTAGCAAATTTACAGGTCATATACACAAATTCAAATGCAATAAAGTATTTTCAACTCACCATTGTGAACTGCCCACATTATTCGGAAAGCTGGACCACCAATCTCATCAAAAGGTTTCCTACGGGTGATTACCTCCCAGAGAATAATACCCCAACTGAAAACATCGCATTTTTCACTGTAATTGCTACCTGGAAGAAAGCCATCAACATAATTTGACTCTTTTCTATGTAACACGTCAAAAAGAAATACAGTTTGAGCAGATCATAGAATCAGTAGGGTTGGAAAAGAGTTCCAAGATCATAGAATCCAACCTTCCACCAAAAACCATGATATCAATTACACCATGCCACCAAGCGCCATAGAGTCACTTCTTCAATGCTTCCAGGGATGGTGATTCCACCACTTCCCTGGGCAGCTTGCTCCAACAAATAAATTGCTTTACATACTTACTTTCACTTCACATTTATTTTGCTGAGAAAAATCAGTCTTCTAAAGCTAGCTGATTCATGCTAACTTAAGTCTGAAACCCCTTGATAGTATGACTGTTAAGAACACCCCTGGGAATTTCCTCTGGGAATCAATCCCTTTCACAGAGAGTCATGAAATGATAAAAGCATCAGTTTTCTTATATAATATAAACCACAACTTATTAGATTAAAAGAAATCTCTTGCATTTAGGGTTTAATTGATGACGTTTGCTTCATCTAAATATTCTTCAATTTACTTCTTCCAACCTTAGTCACAATATGCCAGCCAGTAACATTTGTCATATACATTACTCTTTAGTAATTACAAGTCTTCAGAAGAACTACAAAGTCACCGTATGAACAAATCAGGAGAGTTCTCAATTCCTTGCCATCTTATTTCCTCCTTGTTTATTATTCTTATTCTTTCTGTAATGTCAATACTTAATTAAAATTCTTTGACCATAAATTAAATATTTTTAAGACTCCTAAGGTGCTGAAGGCAGATAGGTGACATAGGAAAATAAATAAAAATGTTCAGAGGCTGCAAAGAAAGAATGTATGCTTTGCAACCATAACTCATGCAAATGCTAATAAGAAATGTGAATGGCTAATGACATGAGAATAAAAGTGTGAATAGAAATTACAGGAGATTTGCTCATCTGTCTTCAAACAAGGATTGTAACTGCCATATGGTGGCCAAGAGACTTTTGTTAATACCTAATCGGAAAGCGTTATTCAGACAAATCAGTGCAGTAACAGTGGAATTAAAGTCTAGTTTCCTGTGAATACCCACCACATAGCAACTGCTGCAACAGGCTCCATACCTGTGAGGCAGCTTCCTCTGCCCCCATATGTCTGACAAACTGCAAGGCAAACAGCCTTCTCTGGCCAGTTCTTGCAGCCCAGCCAGTTTGCAAGACAAACACAAGAAGCAGGCTGCAGCATGAACCACAAGCCCTCTTTAAGTGAAGGCACTAATTTGGACTTTACAGAACTCTAAGAATGTGGATCTCCAAAATTCTTTACACCTGTATCAAAGTAGCTGAGTGTGGCTAATGACTTCAAAAGGTAGGAATAAGAAAAATAATATCAGCTTTATCAGTCAGCCTATTTTTAAAGGTGCTGGGGAAAAAAAGTCATGTAAACAATGACAGATCACTAAGGGAAGCAAAACAGTCTCATCTATGCAGTGACAGCACTTCTGTGACACACAGCCTATGAAACTAAAGTAGTGCTATTTCCCTGTTTGAGCAACGAAACTATTTTTTGAGTGAGAAGTCTTGGACTAATTCTGAAAACTGAGACCAAAATTCTGAGTCCAAAAGAAGTGAGAGAGTATTCTGCATTGTTTCTTATGTGAGAGACTAAGACTGGATAGATATAATAATTCCTCAATTTATCCAATTATCCTAAAGAAATTTTAAAATGGCTTCTTCTAATAGGAGTTCTGATATTAGAATTGGTCTTTATCCTGATCTAAATCATACTATTTTCATTTTGATTATTTGATCTGTACATGGCTTTATGTGCCCTAATGTTTAAAATGGGGAGAAAATCTTAATATTAGGGCAACTACTTTACTGAGCACCATCTTCAGCAACAGATACTTCTCATGCCTTTATCGTTCTCATCTAAAACCTTAGTACTAGAACAGCACCAAACTAATATTAGCCTTTATTCCATTGTTGAATTCCGATGCAGTAGCATAAGCAAAGAAATTTTAAACAATTTTGACATTTGAAGTGGTTATTTTAGTAGTTTAACGACTGTTTCAAGAGTAATTTGATATGCTGCGTCATAGAAGTGACTAGATTATTGTCTTTTTATAATAACTTGTCTATTTATCAGTAAATTCATTCAGTTAAAAGTACATAAAAACAAGTGTAAACTGAAAGCTTTTTGCTGCTGTCCAACAATACAACTGCAATACAAGATTTCTTGTTTGCTGGGTTCATACATAAATGGAACTAGGATATGAACTGTAAATCCATCCTAAAATACACTTATTTATATCCATTTTAGATTAAGATTTTTCACCCCAAAAAAAAAATCTGGCTTTAACACTGATCGTCCAATTACTTATTTTTAAAAGAAATATAATCTCCTATTTATACAATTTAATTTAATAATAAACAAGTGTTAAGAAAAGAAGCACTCCAGTTTAAAAAGATAGGGTAGGTGCCTGAAAACAAAGTGACATAATGGAAAATTTTCAAGCATCAGAGTGAGACTAATAACCTTTGGATGGGTACTCTAAGCAATATGTGGAAGAAAATGGTACCTTCAGAACAAAAGTTCCAAAGGTGATGTTCAGGAGGAAGCCTAAAACTGTATATGGACAGTCTCTGGAAAAAGGACAGTGAACAAAAAGAGGCCACTTGGATCCAGAATCTGGGAAGCCACTGCTGCACATAGGCCCTTGCCAAATATATCAAATCCATGGCACCTGCATCCCAAAGCAGGAAGACGACTTTTCCAGACCATTGCTAAATTGCATTGATAATTTAGGGTACCAACTGGTTAAAAGGTGTTTAATCTACAATTTAATATCTACCGGATTATTTCTCTGATAATCATGCAGCAATTATACCTATCTAATTATGAAGTATCATCAGTCTTCCCTAATTATACTCCAAGAAATAGCTTGTTTTCCTACTTAACCAAATTAACTAGTAATAACAAGTCCCTCAGTATGTAGGAAAGAGGAAGTACATCAGATCTCTAGATTACAAAAAAGCAGATGAAGATTGGAGTTACAAGAAAGTGGGGGATCAAAAAAGATGGCAATTATGTTCAATTTAGAGACACTATCAGGGAAATTCTTAAGTTAAAAGCTGATCAGAGTAGGGAGTGAAAGTAATGACTGTATTTAAATGTCAGAAGAGTTTGAAATGATTTAAGAAACTTGGAAACTGCAAAACTGCGAATAAAGAACCTTCTGGCTGTATTTTAGTTACAAACTAAGGAACAATAGCTGTCTAAAGGTATTCCTTGTGTAAATCTCAGGAACGACAAATAAAGGTTCCACATCTTCATGTAATTAAGTGTCTAATATTAACACGAGAGAGCTGGTTCAGTGCTGCTCTTCAAACCTCTGCACAATTATTTGGCAATATACAATTGCACAGATTTTTAAAAAAATGTCAGCCTTCTGCCAAGACTCTTTCAGTTGTTACCTCAAACTTTAGAAAACTTCATTTTAAAGATAACATGATCCTCTTATTCTTACACCACATTAATTCACAGTGGTATCCCTAAAAAGAAACTGTAATATTGACACTGTGAATTTTTATTACCTTCAAAAACTTCAGGTGCCATCCAAGCAGCACTTCCTTTGTTGTTGGTCATGTGCGTTTGAATATCACAGGCTGTACCAAAGTCACAGATTTTTAGAACCGTCCCCCCAGCTACCAGGAGCAAACTGTCAAAGCAAAAAAGGATATTAAAATTGTAGAATGAAATAGTCTGACAACAAACCACTGATTTTTTTTTTTCATCCCAACAACTATCATTCTAGTACAGCTGAGTATCTTAGGCTTTGCTTCTCAGTGCTTTGTTTCATAATTTGGGAAGTTAGGTCATTTGTGTATTTTAAAGTAATTCAATAGGTGTTGTAATTTATTAATATTTCTACATGCTAGATTTTAAATAAATATCTTTAGTCATAGTAAATCACTAAACATATATTGACAAAATTAGTCTTTCAGATGCCAGGGCTGAAAACCAACAAGTGCTATAACAACTTTAATAAGAGAACAACTAAGACTTCCACTAATGCTAGTCAACATAGCTATTTATTTAAATGGAAGCAGTTGAAGTTACACATGAACAACTCTCTAAATCAAAACTGGGGAATACAAGAAAGAACTAAAGACTTAAATTGTGGCTTCATGTTATAATTTTACCTGGTAATAACTGCAGGTTATCATCTAAAAGGGATGATTCTGACGATCCTCAAATATCTGTTTCTATCTAATCTGTGGAGCCAGATCTGAAGCTGTAAAATGAGTCGGATAACAAACTGACTGGGTAGAAAACTATTCAATTTTGTTTTGGTGGAAAGTGATGGGAACTTCTGGCAGGGATAGTGGAACAGGCAGAAGGAGGGGATAAAGGAAGATGGCCATGTGGTAAAAGAGCTCTAATGCAACAGATTAAATATGACATTAGAACCAATCAACGCCCCCACAATGTTCTCTGATTGAACTACAGCCATTGCAAGAGTGGAAGATTTTTAATGCCTCTGATTAGAAGCCCTATTCCTAATAAAATCTTCTTCCATGATGCAGGGCAGGAGCAGGGTATTTTTCCAGTTTAACAGAAAGTAACTGAATACAGTTCATTTTCTGTATCACATACAATCATTCTGTAACTGAAATTTCAAATGCACAGCTTTCATTTGGAATACAGCACTTCCAAAAGTTAGTACCAATTATACGTATTTCTTTTAAGTGCAATAAAATTATTATAACTTCTTATAAATTCCAATTGTAAGAAAATACGAAAAATGAACCATAAACCTACTTTGGTGGTTTCAGGTCTCTGTGAATTAGAGCCTTTGGTTTCATACTGTGGAGATATGCCACTCCTTGGGAACACTGTAAACACCAACTCATGGCATGTGCAGCAGTATAATGAGGCAGAGGTTCAGCACCATGCAGCACTGCAAAACAAAGGCACAAACTAAAAAGAACTTTATTGCATATTACAACAGATACAATGGCGTTAACAAAATACCAGTCAGAAAGCTCTATGGAGTCTAAGTAATTACCAATGCCTAATTACTGCAACTAAAAATACCCTTCTGCAGCCTGTTAAAATAACAGAAATGTAGAAGTATTTCCCATTTTTTTAGTATGCTTTCCATAATCCTATATGTTAAATTCAATATGAAAGGTGTTGCTTGCTCTCAGCTATCCCTGGTAAAGCTCAGGGAATTTATAAATTAAGGAAGAATGTTTTCAGATGTTCCACTGGAAAACCTTAAATTATTTGTATAAAATACAAGAAACTAATATGAAGAACAAACCAGAGGATTGAAAAAAGGTTTTTAAAAGCACACTCCTTTCTCCTTAGAACTATTTTAAGAATTTCAAAGAACCACATAATAGTTGAAAAGACCTCTGGAAGTCCACCAAGCAGGTCAAGCAGGCCACCCTCAGCCAGTTGCCCTGGACAGTATTCAGGTGGCTTCTGAATAGCTCCAAGAATGGAGACATTTATGAAACAACTTGTAGTTTAGATTATATTTGCCCTAATATTAGCACTTCAGCCCCACGAAGTCGAAATGATACTCACCATTGTACAGAGAACCTCCTTCAGCATACTCCATAACAAGACACACCTTTGGGGGGAGAAGGAGACAAAAAATAGGAATGTTTTAAATGTAGGGGCAGAAAACAGCTTTTGTAAACTGAAAGGCAAGTTCTTTGAGAGCAACTCAAAACCTCCATACCTAAGCTATTGGAAAATATATCAGTCAGTTTGAAATATATGTATTTACATGTAGGAGAAATCAGTTTTACACCTAGTTCTCATTTTAAGTTAGAAAATAAGAGAATGACCTCCCTCCTCCTCAGTCTTAAAAAGCAAATTCTGTCTTCAAACTGCAGTTCACTGCCCTTTACTATTTTCCTTTAGTGGCTAACAAAAAAAAATTATATATAAAAAAAAAATACCATATCAAAAGAATTTCACCAGTACTAAGAAAGGAAAGGGATGCAGCATTATTTTAAGCAATTAAATAGCCCATACAAGAATTAGAGAGGGACACATCTCTCCTGTCACACTATTCGCTTTTCTGCTTTAAGAATTTGTGGGACTGTTTGCAGCTGGGGCAGAAGCAAATTCTGAAAATTTCATGTACGAAAATAGGAACTGACTTACAAGCTATAATCATGTCTTGCTTATGCATTTACTTTTTGTATTGCTGGTTTGCAATTATTAGGACTGTAGATATGAATGTAACTACATCTGTAACAAACCAGATGCCATTTTGACAAACTGAAGTATAACCAGTGTTTAGAAACAGCTTTGGGATGCTCTTGAAAGAATTTATTTTTCACAGCAGAAGGAAAAAACAAATACCTGAAAATATTAACCAACCTACATATCTGTAGCCTTATTATGGCTAAAACATAAAAAATATATAAAATATACATTTTTAATATGAAATACACATTCTGTGCATTGATGCATGCATATGTTAAGCTGGTCACCTTCTGTCATACTGACAGAGCTATAACTTACTGGGTTTAGACAGGCTCCATATAACTTGACAATATTGGGATGGTTTACTCGTGACAGTTGTCGAAGCTGTAATACAAATCACACAATTTTAAACCACACAAAAAAAAGGCTAATGCTTTATTTTCATAGCTATAAATAATACACCACAACAGCAAGTACAATTTTCTATGTCTGCATAAACCCAGACAGTGATTTTAGGAATTACAAGACTGATGTCCCTCTCTGCATTTTAATTTATGTTATCAGGTTTGTGTCAAACTGGAACTGTGTTTCAAAAGAAAGTTTGAAGAAATTATGTTTAAAGAAAGTATTTTTTTCAGGTTGTAGTAAAGTCACTCAAGTCACAAGCACTGTGCAACTATGACCTCTTATACATTTGGTGCTCTTCCTACAGCCTTCAATTTTGGACTGCATAAAAACTGTCTGATTACAAAAAAAAAATCAGAATCATACTGGCTGTTTTCACAATATAGAAGATTAATGCTGTAAAATCCCCAAGCCCACAACCCTATAAAATCATTTAATATTAAAATGACATAGTTCCAAGAACCTATTACTGTTTGTACTGACAACTGCACTATTTTGCATTGGGTTTTTTTTGCCAGTACACAGTACAAGCAAGCAAAATTGAATTTTTTTCCCTTTACACAGACTTCTGAAGTAGTTTATGCTGTCTGTGGAGCAAATGCTATTTTTTCTATACACTTCAGAACATCTTAAAAATGAGAATAAAATATTTCAACCTATGCTTGCACTGTCCAGGGTTTTCTAAATACCAGTAATTACTGACGCGTTTCAGGAATTATTGACTCAGATCTTTTTCTAACACAAAAAATCCCAAGAGACTGATCAGATCTACTCAGTATTAAACCAGACTGAGATTAATAACCTTAAAAACATTCCACGGTAATGAACAACACATGAATGATTACAGAGAGGCCTATTACAAACATGCCTTTTTTCAGCCCTTTAGTGTGTTACATTTTACTAGAGTTAGTTCTAAATTTAAGAGATTTATAATATATTTGGTGTATCTTGAACGTCCTAAACTATAACTGAATAAATACTAAGTAGCATGTTACAATATAACTCATTTAAATTAAGCCTTCCATTCTAGAAAATATGCATCTTGGGAAGTTTGTCAGCATATCTGAACTACTCAAGATATTTTTGAAGAAGCAGGCATTGAATGAAAACAGTGATTGCCCTTAAAGGAGTTACAGGTAGCAATATACTTATACATAAGAAAAAGCGAATCAAATTATTAGAACTGCTGAAAAAACTCAGAAACAGTTTCAAATATCAGCCTGATCATACTGAAGAGCCTATGCTATAGCCCCTGCAAGTGTTAATCAGCTCCAAGACTTTGGTGGGCACTCCAGCTGCACTCTGACTTCAGACTGGGATAAAATCTAGGAACTGTTATTTCCCAAATTGTGTGCCCTCCTCTTTCCCACACCCTTGCCTTCCAGTTTTTATGAGAAGCAAACTAAAGGAGCTGCAATGTGCTTTGACACATCTCCTACTCTGCAAGACAAGGGTCCAGGTCTGAACTGAGTACCACAGGCAGCATTTATCTTGTGATGAAGACATAGCTTTTAGTACACTAAATGCACCCATGGATTTAAGGAAATAAGCTCTACCAAACCTCATATTTTCCATCAAACTTACTGTACCTCTACAATGAAGGCTTTTCTTTCAGATTCACTTTCTATCTGTTTAATGGCTACATCTTTAGCTCGCCATTTTGCCTTGCAGACCACACCAAATGCTCCTCTTCCAACAACCTAGAACAAAATATAAAACACTAGAGTTAAAACTTGAAATTGTTTCATTTGCTGTGCAGGACTTGACAAAGAGAAAAAAAATTAGTTTAGAAAACAGGCTTGAGTTTTGCAGTAGGAATTGACTACTATGTCATCAAAACATAATTGGTCTTAGCAAAGCTTCCTCAAGAGATCATTTACAGAAGAACTGGAAAACATATACAAAACATTTCACTAATAATGTACAGTAACAGTACAATCTCAATTATTTTGAACAAGATTTGCTCAGAAGAAAGAGAAATAATAGCAATTTTTTTTTTTTTTAGGTTTCGCACGTGAAATTACATCTATCTGCTGTGTTTGTTTATTCTTGCTAAGAACATGAATTCAAACTTCTGAAATTTAAGTGCATACACAAACAACTGCACAGGACCATGATGAAGTCAGGATGAGATATTCAGTGTGCTCAAAGTTAGCAATATTTTTTCTCACAGATGACTCAAGTGTGTGACAGCAGTAAATTTGCCTGCAAGCCCTCCAAAGAAGCCCAGTGTCTATAAACTAAGCTTTCTCTGTTTCTGTTGAAATCTGCTATCTTATTTACATTGCCTAAAAATATGAAAAAAACAATCCCAGACAAGAGTCTAAACTCTTCTCTGTAATTTCACAAAAGCAGTAGTAGCAGCTTCTGCTACTAGTGTTTGAGTAATCCTTTAACCTTTGCTGTGAAGAAGCTCTAATACCACCATTACTTAGAGTAGCTCTTTGAAACCAAGCATGGAAATGAAAGCAGGATAGTGAGAAGGTCACTTTCAGTTAATGGTGAGTAATTTTATATTGAAATGATGTTAAATCGGAATTTTACTTCTTTTAATTGCTCTTCAGAGGCAAAATGGCAACACACAGGAATAATAACAAAACATGGATATGAGATGTAAAATTGAAATGAAGGTGTTGCCAAAACAGTGAGTGCAGCTGCTATGGGAAAGCACAGACAAGTGAGTTGTTACTCATATGCTTGCAGAAAAGTGGTGAGGAGGAAGAAATGTAAAGCATACAAAGGCAAGAAGCAGCTAAGGAAAAGGAGCTCCTCCAAATCCAAAAAAATGCAAGGCAAGGCAGATGAGAAGGAGGAGAGGGGAAGAGAAACAAGGGGCTGAGAACTATTTATGTAATCCATTCTTGGGTTAGGGTCTTATTACATGCTTTCCAAATAAATAAATAGTGAAATTGATTTCCTCTGGGAATGGGGTGGAAAAGGCTGCAGGTGCATAACTCAAGACCTGCTAAACTGTCATGATAGATATGAGGAAGCCTGCAATCCAGACCCCAATCTGAAGAGATGAAAAACATAACTTAAAAACCCCATCAAGATCTTGCGTTAAGAAAGATCAACTAAGGGAAATTACGCTAAATATTTTTGAAAGATTTCATGTGGATGTGAGAGACAGCTGCCCATGACAGCCATGGTGATCAATGGCACTTTGTTCTTCTGGTTTTCTTACTACATTAAGAAGTCTTTTTCTCTTTTACATTACAGCTTGCACTTAGCCTTCCAGGAGTTCCTGCCTTCTCACCTTTACCCTCCACAACAGTGGTTCACAGACTGAGTCTGCCATAAGATGTCCCCAGGAGATGCACAGAACATGCCTCATTTTGCTCCACTTAAGAACAGAACCTGTTGATAGTAACCCCTCCTCCAGCCAAAGTGCAGGGCCTTGACTCTTGTCCTGACATAACACAAACTATTTTCTTGCATTCCACAAGTGAGGTTGGAAACACCAAGCTATATGAATGATAGCTGAGCAGCCCACAAAAATAGTACATATAAACAAATTGGAAACAATGAGTCACTGGAAGACATAAAAGTCCCAAACAGTCTTAGTTGTTATTTCCTTTCTCAGACCACGTTTTGAATAAAACTGCCCATTTTCTTGGGATTGGCAGGCTCCCCATCTTCTACCGCCACAAGAGTTATCCAGTACAATGCCTCTACCTACCTTGCACAGCACATAACTAGATTACAGAGTAAGAAAAATCACATCAGTCAGTGTGTGCCATAAATCTGCATTTCACAGAAGTACCCACTAGTGAGCACCTAAAAATCCACCATGCAAGTACATGCAGCTCAGCAGCCTGATCACACCAGGGAAATACTAAGGACAGTTAATGAAAGAAGGATGCCACAGAGCAGCTTGTGCAGGATGAAGTGTATTGGCAGCAGCAATACAGCTCCAGAGCTGCTGCTCCCCTACGCTGTGAAGGAGCCCCAAGAGGGTTACCCAAGTGAGTGTGAAGAACTCTCTCCTCCACTTGGGGGAAAGGAGGTGGGCATATAATGAATTCTCCTAGGCGGATGCAATTTGCCTTAAGGTGCAAGCCTCTATGAGACCCCTTTTAGAAGGTTTCTTAATATACCTTTTCTCATAACCTTTCACAGTTTTCAACTACAATTCTGTTACATTTAATCCAGTGACAGAAACAAAAAGAGCTATTTGAAAACAGTGCATATACATCAGTTAAAAGATTGGTCTCAAAATTTAACAAAGTAATTTGACATTTTTTTACTTAGCCTGAATCACTTACAACAGTATTTGATGGGTCAGGCTTACTTTTTTCTGGCTAGTCATATCTTTCCTTGGTGAAAAGATTTGTATATGTCCATACATACAAACACACTATATGTGTTACGTATTCTATTTTAATATTATGATTATACAATATATGCTACACATTTTTATATATTAAATATATTTATTTTTCACATCTGTAACAAAAAAAAGAAAGCCCACATATCTCTTACATTTGATTCCACATGGTCAAATTCAGTTCATAACTCAATATAAATGCATACTGTTCACCTGCATATAAATCCATAACTATTTGCAAGTTTCATCCTCAGAACTGGTACATGTATTTACAGTTCATATACTAAAAAAATCATTATTTTTCAATATTGTTGTATTTTTAAACAATGTTACTATTAAATGAAGAAACTAACAAAACCAAGTATACTGCCCAGTGTAATGTTTTACATTGTGCCATGAATGTCACAATATTTGGGTTTTAGTTGAAAAGTGGAATAAATTCCAAGAATCAGATGCATTTTAAGAAGTGCCACAGATGACTGGAAAAAAATAATAATAAAAAATAAAATCAGTGTCAAGCACCAAGAGGAAGAGTTTACCAGGCAACCTAAACCTTAATTACATAATAAAAGCTGTGAGACCGTCAGGTATGTAAATTTTATTGTTGGTGAAAATAGTTTGATAAATGATTATGCAGTCAAGGTTTCATAACAATTTATCAGTGACTTAGTGCCTGCTTAGGCAGAGGGTTGAACTTGAGAAGAGGACATGAATGCAGTGAATATTTACCTAGGATACAGGGAAAACAGAAGAGCTGATCCTCCATTAGAGCAGCTCAGGCTCTTGGATGGGACATGAAAGGAACAACAACCATCAGAAACAATGACAGATCTGGTACAAACTGAAGTTTACAATTTGTGAAAACTCAGTATGTTTTTCCTACTTAATCTGGAAGAAGTACCTTACTCATAGCAAAAAACCCCTTTATAATTGACAAAATGTAGCTTGTGGTGGAGTCCATTTACATATAATTTTCTTCCCTTGAACTTATTCTTTAACGGAGTACGTCTTAGATTTTGTCAGAACAGTTTAAACGCTACGTAGTTTCCTTCAGCACTGCGTGCTGGAACTAAGTAACTTAATAGCACAAGAGGGAGGCACTGCCTGAACTTTAGTTTCTTCATGCCCATTCCTTCCTGTCCCCTGCTGTTGGTGCCACACCATGTGTTTGGGCAATAGCGCATATTCGGAATTATACAAAGCACAGTTAATGGAATTATTGACACAACAAATCAATAAACAGCAGTTGATCTGAAGCACTGTGTATGTTTGGAAAATGATCTAAAAATAAACACATTCTTGTGGTAAAAGATTTTGTTCCTCTAAATATCTTCTAGGAGATAAAAAGGAAAATATAGGGCAGATGAGACATTTAGAAAGAGAATAAGAAGTGTGCTTCTATCTTTCCCACAGAAGAGAATTAAGTTTGTCAAAAACCACTTGGTACATGACACAAAAACATTTTAAACTGGGAGTAATACTTAAAGAGCTTTAAAGATTGAAAAGTGCATTAAAATTTATTCTTCTGCCTATAAAATTCGTACCAGTAAAAAGTTACATTTTACTGTGTGACAAAGTGACATGGTGAAGGACAGTGTCACTTGCATGTTTTCCAGATAATGTATTTAGAGTCTTATTTAAAGCATATGAACCATACAAGAGCCCTGGAACAAGCATTACCTCCGTCTCTGTGTACAAATAGTATCAAATGCTGTACATAAACAAAGATACATGATACTGACATGTAAGTATGTAGACTATACTGACTGATAAGTTATGTAGACTAGAAATCATGCAGGAAATAGAGACTGCAAATATGTTAAGACCTTAAGGATGTATTTTGTCCTAAGGGATGTGACCAATAATTTCCCCTCCCCCAGTAAAACAAGAAAAATGCATCTCTGTTTATTCGGATGCACCATAATCCCCTAACAAATGTAAAAAATTTGGAAGAATTAATTTCAACATTGCATTAACTGCACAGGTTTTCTATCAACTTAAAATCATTAAAATGCAAAGTTTTCATCTTTATCCATAGAGTTTCCATGTACGGTAGTTCTGCATGCTGGATACCTAGTGCTTTTCTTTCTAAAAAAAACTTACTGGATATATAAGACAGCAATAAAATATAATAGCTCTGTGGTTAGCAGATGTAGTATTCTTTGGAGAACTGACTTCATAATTTGCAGTATCTACTGCATGACATGCTTGTTTACGATTTTGGGAAGCAAGACAAGCAGTTACAAAAATTCAACAACAGAAACACAACAAAACCTGTGCTTCCAAACTGACAGTAGGCTTTAAGTTATCTCTAATATCTATGTCACTTTGTTTACTGGTATATTTGCAAATGAAATGGTATATATGCAAACTGAACTCTTGGATCTCTCAAGGTTCAGACACTATGCAAGACAGAGTGGAAAAAAAAGAAATGTTCTATAATGCTTTGTAAAAACACAAAAAATAATCACACTTTTAAATTCAGGGATTCTACTCCCTCTCTCTACCAGAGCTCCAGCAGTACCAATAAAGTATAACAATATTTTCAGTTTTTCAAATATCTGCCTGTATGACACATGGAACATAAATAATAATTTTTAAAAAGTGCCAAAAAAGGCCATGAACAACAGTTTACAGCTTCTAAAAATACATGCCAACACTTTGTATCATTCATTCAACTTGCCTCAAATTCCAGCTTTGAGCTTTGATTCCTCTGTGTGTGCTATGCTTTATTAAGTAGGTTGAAGCAAATCGGCCCTGTGCCACAAATGACTGTGGCCAATACCCTGGAAGCACTTTTAGGAAGGAGTTCAGATCTATCTGCCAATTCTTACAGCTATGTCCTTTGACTGGTTAATTTTATTTGTACTAGTGTCAGCCTAGCTCTAAATGTTGCTTTTCCTTTCTGGGATTCATACACCAACGAAGAAACCTCCAAATCCTCTCTACTCCCCCGCCCCTCAAACCCTTGCAAACAATCCTACTAATTTTAAGTAAACTATGTAATTTAGTTTACATTTAGTTTCCAAGTTTCAACTTAAAAGTTATGCAAAACACAGTAGGAAAAAAGTATTTCATCCTGAAAGAAATTGGTTATTAAAGTCAACTTAGATTCCTAATAAATATCGGCAAGTTCTGCTTAACACAAACTCATACATTTGGTCCCTATCTAGGGTTTCATCTGTTAGATCTGTATAACACTGTGCAGTTTTCACTGAGTGACTTCTCTAGTAGAATTTAGTTCTGTTTTAAGAACTAATTTTCTTTTCAGCTTCTTCAGAACATGTTTATGAATAATCAAAGTATAATCTTATATGTTCCTGAAATAATAGAATCATAGAATGGTTTGGGTTGGAAGGGACTTTAAAGCTTATTTAGTTCCAACCTCTCTGCCATGGGCAGGGACACGCTCTAGCAGACCAGGGTACTCAGAGCCCCATCCAGCCAGGTCTTGAAAATTATGTTTCCAAAAATTCTTCCTTTGTTCTGAACACGGAATGAATGTTCTCTGCATTTTGATAGCTCAAGCCATTCCAAGAAATGAGTGCATCTCAAAGATAACAGTTTATGAAGCTATACTTTCATTTTGGCTTATTACATACTGAAAAGCTTTTATGCACTGATAGGGTTTTATACATCTGTCTCGAGAACTGAACTCATTTTAATTACCAGCAATTTAAAAACATTAACAAAAACAACTGATGTTCTAGTATGAACCAATTTGTTCTGCTAGAGCAGCCCAGAGAGCGGATTATTGTTTCAGAAACAAGATGTTGGGTAATGAGGCACTCAGGGTGCAGGACTCCAACACTAGCTGGGCTTCCTGGGCTGGCACTGTCTAAAATTACTGGTCTTTGGAAAAAACCCAACCCAAACCAAACTGAAAAAACAAACAAATATTCTGCAGCCAGTAAAATACTGCTACAATCCACTGGGTGGAACAAATAAGGGACACGTGGAAATTGCTCTGTTGTTTCAGTTTTTTTCTTAGGGAAAGGCATTAGACACAGAACTCTATTATTATCATCTCATAAACATGAGATCTTGCTTTCATCACTGGAACAGGAAGATCTGTGAGATTTCTCTCCCATGTGTTCTTTACGAGAGTGAAGTATGAGTCTATTGCACACAAACTGATCCATTGAATATAACTGCGAGTGTGGAAATGAGTGTAAAGTGTCACATTAACAGTTTAACTAGCTTCTTAGCCATCTTCTAACTCACTGCACAGTAAATTTCATCCACATGGAATTGATGTTGCGTAACTTCCACCATAAATCCACACCCCACCTGACACTTCAGCTATTTTCTTATGTAGATGAATGAAGAGACTCTTCCATTGGTGTAACTAAACTAAATAGTCATTTGAATTAATTAAAAAACATATTTAGAGTAAAATCAGAGAAAATACTGGCATATGTTTTCACCATGAACTTATTTTTTGCCTTTGTTTTTGAATACCCCGCTTTGCATCTTGAAGTCTTACTGAAAAAAAGCTGAGAAATTCGACTGACTTCAAATCGATTTCTAACTACCACCCTTGGCTCTTGAGAACCAATCTTTCTGTACTCATGTCAGCATCCAGAATGCTGTTCAGATCTCAAATCACGTCTGGTTCTTGCCCAAATTTCTTCCACTTTTTCAGATTGGTACTCTACCACTGGAGATGATCCCCCAGGACACAGAAACAATGGAGGTAGTAACAGCTTCATGTTCGACAGCAGCTTACACAAATCTGCTTTACCTTGTAATGTACATAATCAGTCACTGCATCTCACTAACTTTTTAAAAGTTAACTATATAAAGTGGAGCAAAACCCAGTTCCCTTGCTGTAGTGCTCACTCTCTTGCCTCTGAACTGCTCTGCTCCAGAATTGGAAGGAATACATGTAGCTCACCACACTACTCATTTAATGAAATCATTCAACTATTTCAAAAATATCTAAGATAGGTACCATAAATTGCATCTCCTTAGTTGTTGGGACCTTAAATAAATTTTCTAAAATTATTATTTATAAAACTTACCTCTTTATCTCAAAGAAAACATTGCCCTGATTCTCTTAGAATTAACTACTGTTGCCCAAATAGATTGTTGAAAATAAACTTCACTGTGAACTGCAATATACCAGAAGAGCATTAAACAACAGTTTTCAAATAATTTACACTTTCAGACTGACCAAAAGTAACTGGCAACTATGCAAATATGGCGTTAGTTTTCTAACCTGGCTACATCAGGCAGTGACTGGGCAGGGCCACAGTATACATGACCAGACATGTACCTTTGGCTGTGTGATCCAAGGCATACACACATCATGTGATGAAGAGGTCTGTGTTTTGGTCATGTATGGGACTGTTATCCAGTTACATGATGGAGGAAGGCCTGTGGAATTTTCAGGAAAGAGTGGCAGGGAGAAGGCTGCCAGAACAATTGAAAACTAAAGTCTGTTTGTTGCTTAGATGTGGAAGCTCCTCTGGGAAGAAAAGACAGGAGTGTTTAGGCTAGATTTAAATATGAGATTTTAAAATAAGGCTATCAGGCTTTTAATTGTTAACTTGATTTCAATTTATTTGTTCAGTTTCTAATTCAGATTTGTCTATTTAATACCTAAAAACTTAATAAAGGACATTTTCACAATCAAAAACTTGTATGGTAAAATAGTTCAACATTTCTGTTGAACACAGGTTTTATGTTGTTTTTCCCCTTCTAGTTTTGAAGATGCTCCTGCTGTGTCCCATCAATTTTGATTTGACTCCAACTCTTTCATATTAATTGCCTCTCTATTTTACTTTATTCTAAGCACTTGGAATAACAAAAAGGCAGCCTTAAGCTGGAGAGGTATTTGATGCATGGGAAATAACACTCGAGAAGAGTTAGTCATGTGCATGGTAGCTAAAGCAAAATATGGTATATTTTTTGTTTTTATCCAGCAGAGTTCAGACAAATCTAAATGAAAGTACACTTATAGATCTCACAGTTATTAGCAAGGTCTCTGGGCCTGCAAGTATTCCAGAACTTCAATATCTATTAATAAACCAGTGGCAGAGTGGGACTGCTATCTGCTGACAAAACAGCCTTGATAATACAACAGCAAAGCTATGATTATAAAAGCATTTGAGTTTCCAGTGCAGATCTCTTAACACTTCATTTTGAAACATTTGAAGTTTGCCAAGCATAAATATGACCATTTTGAGATATTACAGCCACTTAAAATCCTTGAAAACTTCTGAGCCTAAAGTGAGAGCACAGAAAATCCTCAGTAAGGATGTGTGTTTTGTCACGACTACAAAGTTGACTATTTGTGCTGGAACTGCATCATGAGTAAGAGGTCAACACTCACAGCTGAGAAAAGCAAGGTCTAAGCATGGTCACCAATTGTTGTCAACCATGTCATGGTCACCACATGCTTTTATTGCTAAAGTAGGTCTTGTTTCTTCTTCTATGTAATGACATTTAGACTGTGTTCAGCCCTAGAGTATCCCCATTGCCTGTAAGAACTTCTGGTAGGACAGGTACACTCAAAATGTTATGCCAGTTGTCATCAGGTTTTTTCATGGAGACAACCCTTTATCAGAGTTCTACTGCTTATACCACGAGTTTTGTCATCTCTAACAAAGATACTGTGATGAGAATAATGCAACAACTGCATTAAACAAATTCATACTTAGCCATTGTCTCTAGATACATTTTTGAGCATAGTCCTGTTTCTGCAAGTGCCAGGCATGTGTATGGGACACAGACCGGCTCTGAGCACTAACCTTATAATGATAACTCTAGTTACACCAATTACACACTATGCAGCTCCACATTTCCTATATGTAAAACAGCAATATAATCCTTGCTAACAACCTCCCCAAGGGTGTTGAGAGGATTAAAGATTTATACAGCACTTGGTTCATTCAAAGTGCTATGTCTAACACAGCAGATGTGCTTCTCACTTCTATCAGCCATCACTGGACACCTTTTTATGATGGATAAATTCTTACCCACTTAAACTTTCTTCATGGGGTGAGAAACACCATTTCTCCCAAAACATGTGATTTGATCCCTGGCTATTAGTAAGTGTTGCAAACCCAGCAAAAATACCTTCATTTCAGAACAGTTACATGCATAAAGGGAAGCAGAACAATTAGATGCACAGAAACAAAAATCTTCATGATTGCCATATTCATAGAAAGAGACAAAGGAAATCTTTTGAAAGATATTGTTTTCTGAAAATTTCCAGTGCCTGCTGTGGTGAAAAAAAACATTACCACAGTACTACCTGACCACAGCAGAAAGTGCCCTGGTGTTCTATGGAAACACAGTAGATTTTAACAGTTTTGTGAAGCTTTGTGAACTCTCTCCAGGTGACCCAAGCCCAGTATGTTGAATTATGAACAAACCAGTATCTAGCAAACTACTCTAAAAACCTGAGACACAGGTTGTCATGCCTATAAAACCTACTACACAAAACTAATCCACTTCCACACAAACTTCTCAAGAAAAAGAGGGTAGTCATTACTGGAAAAGAAAGATGTTAACCTACAAATAAAAGCAGAGAGATTGTTCCAGTAGTGTTGTATGCCTGTTAGGTCCAGACTCTACGAGTTGGCCTCATCAAATTTGTTATGGATCTATGTGAAGCAACTTCATTACTGTAGAGAATTTAGCAGGGGAGGAAGGAAAAAAATCAACAGTAGCAATATTTTTGTGTGCTTCTGAGAGTTAAATAACATTGTAGTATATAGATACCACTGTGCCCATTATTAAAGCACACAAGCTATCCTAGATCACACCCACCCTACTTTCATAGGAACCCCAGACAGATGAAAGGTACATCTGAAATAACTTTCCACAGAAGAAAAGCTTTTTTCCAATTATGTCATACAATAACTGAATGTCACTTCCTGGGCAACAGGAATTGGTCATGGGCAACATGCATTGGTCACAAATGAAAGATTACACATCCATGAGTGCAAAATCACTAGCCTATGTTAAGAAAATAAAAAACCAAACTGTTTATCCTTACAGCTCATAGAGCTGTAAATTTAGCAAATCATTAAGAGTGGTATGATCATTATATATGCAATGGCTCAGTTTGGTGGCAGAAGGTGAAAGCAGGGGCATAGAGAAATAGAGATCCGAAAGAAACATTAGACTTAACAGTTCCCTCTTGTGACAACGCTTGACAACTACGTTTGCCACCCATACTAAAGTGGGTGGCAAAACGGGAGAAGAAACTTTAAAGTCATGATTAAATCTATCCCGTTTAAATAAAACTCCACAGTAAAGCATCCAGCAGCCGGGCCGGCAGAAGTAAGCTGGCACCTCCGCTCCCAGCCAGACCGCCTTTGTTCGCTGGTGCCAGCCGCTGCAGCATCCACGGGAGCACGGAGCTCCCGGCCAGGTACACTGGGGGGTCCCGGCGTTCCGGAGCACCCGGGAAGTGTCGGCGGCCCCTTCCGCAGCGGACGGACGGCGCCGGGGAGGGGAAGCCCGGGGGCGCTCGGGGTCTGCGCGGCGGGGGCCAAGCCGGCCGCGCCCGGGGAGCGAGGGGGTGCGGAGCAGGCGGGACCCTCACTCACCTCTTCCACCTCGATCTCTTTGTAGTCGATTTCTTCGAAGTTGAGGACCGGGGAGTTTTCAATCATTTCAGCGGAGGCGGCAGCGGACATGCCTCCTCTTTCACCGCAGGGAGGAGAGGGGGCCGGGACTACGCGAGGGTCCGGCACCAGGCAGCCGAGGGCCAGGGCCGGGGCTACGCGGGGCTCGGCGGCGGTTCCCGGCGCAGGTCGGGGCGGGCCTGGCCGAGGCGCCGCCGGGGCCGCATCCGCGGCGGCCTCGGGCCTCACTGGCGGCGGGCACAGGCCCCGCTGCCGCCGCTGCGCATCCCGCGCCCTCCCGCACCCCCGCGGGGCGCCGCGCCGACTCCCCTAGGCCGCGGCCTCTGCGCAGCTCGGGGCCGCCTCGGCCGCGCGTCCCCGGGCGAGAGAAGGCGGCGCCCCCGGGGCCGCAGCCGGGCTCCTCCGCCAGCCCCAGCGGCGGCAGCGGGAGAGGGGGCCGCGGCGGGGGTAGGGGAGCCGTTCAGAGCCGCGCCGCGGCCGCCGCCGCTGACATCAGAGCCGCTTCCTGCTGCCCCGGCCGAGGAGGGAGGGACGGAGTGAGAGAGTAAGGGAGGGAGGGAGCGCCGGGCGGGGGCGGGCAGGGAAGCGCCGGCAGCAGCAGCCTCTCGGGCGGCCGCGGCGGGGCCACGGCCTGGCGGCAGCACCGCCCGCGCCCCGCCCCGCCCCGCCGCCCGCCGCCGCCAGGGGGAGCAGCCGCGGCCAAACGCCGGCCCCGCTTCCTGTTCCTGCCGCCGAGCGGAGCGGCCGGCGGGATGGGGAGCGGCGGGGAGCGGCGGGGAGCCCCTCCCGGACTGGGGCTGGAGGAACAGAGTCCGGCGGGGCTCCCCGGCTTGGCGGTGGTGGCTACCGGGCACGGCACCGCCTCGGGACTGCGTATTACTGCCTTGCGAGTGCGGGGGCGCAGGCCTTTTCTATATATATCTATATCTATCTATCTATCTATCTATCTATCTATCTATCTATCTATCTATCTATCTATCTATATGCGCTTTCCCCCTATATATATGCATATATTTCTCCAGGGCAGGAGGTATTGTATGGGGTTTTGGGACGAGGGCAGCCCTTGTGCCCTTCAGCTGCGCTTTCTCAGGGGAAACCTGTGTGTAGGAGGGTGGCTGTGGAGTGGAGGGTAATTGAGCAGTTCATGTAAACACAGTAATAAAGGCATAGAGCTCGGGGATGAACGTATACCTTAACCACTCCCTCTCCAGGGGAGTCTCGACCCGCTCTTTCCCAGAGCTAGCTCCTGCTTCTGCTTGTGGCTGGAGCACCCAGCCCATCAGCGTTTTGGTGGTAAATGTCTCAGGCTGACGCTTCAAGGCGGTTCACGGTGTAAAATCAGCGCTGAGATGAGTGAATAGAGCTGCTGTGTTCCACTGAAACAGCTGTGCTTCATTTTGATATGTTTAGCCTTGGGGCTATATATAAAAAGTTATGTTATTGTACAATTCTATTAATAGTGTGTAATTTTAGTAGATCTAGTAAGCTTTCATAGATCTTCCTCTGGTAGCATGCTAGTGAATGTACCTCACAAGGAAGTCTCATAAATGTGTAAAGATCTGGTTTACAGAGCTAGCCTGAAAAAGCCGCTTAAACAATTAACTGAGAAAGAAAATACCAAGGAGGAATGCAGGCAGTGACCTAGTCTCATGGTGGCTCGGCTGTTAAAAAAGCCAAAGTGAAAGTACCTCTGTCAGAGCTGCTGCACTTTGTGACAGGTTGCCATTATGGGTTGCTTACTCCCCTCCTGCATTTTTCTGTCAGCTTTTGGATTTGTCCAGGGTTTTCAGAAGTACAACAATACAGAAATCCCAGCCAAGCAGTCACAGTACATGTTGACTCTGTTGCATGCAAGATGAAACTTGTATGCAGAGCTGGTTGGGTCAGTGCAATTACATTGTCCAAGCAATCTGTGTGTGCATGGGGAGCAGACATGTATCCTGAATGTATTGAGCTTCTGTTGGTTTTTGATTTTCTGATATGGTTTGGTCTAGAAAGATCTAAAGAGTTTTCTGTTAGGCACGGGAAATTTCCAAGCACCACAAAATCTGGCTAATATCTGCTTTATCCAGCAGTAGGGTTTTCCAGAGCCCCTACTTTCTCAAGTTGTTTATAACCTTGGATGTTCATACTGACCCTGGCACCCCCTTATATCCAGGGATGCATTTGATTTTCATTTTCTCGAAAGCCACCATTAGTGCACATCTTGGTCATGCTGTGACACAGTCATGAAGTACCGTGTTTATACCTGAACCTCACAACTTCTCAAAGGAAAGTATATCACTTTCGTGTAAGCAGCTGCTGCTGTCTCAGCTGCTGAGTGTGCAATATATTGATTATTGGAAGATGAAGAATATGGATTTCTCAGGTATTGAGAAAACTGCAAGTCTGATGAAAACCAGACATCTTTCAGTCTGGGTCATACTTCTTCATACTAGTCGATGAATTGCTTTGGTTCTCTAAACATTTGTGGATCAAGACATGGAACGCATTAAGTCAACTGAAGGCAAGAAAAAGCCGTGAATGAAAAAAAGCAGATGTGTGAAAATCAATCACTGCTGGTCTTGATACATAGTTGCAATCATGAGCATGGTGTCAAGCCTAAAGCTTAAGATTTTGTTTCTTTTTTGGACACATATGTTATGCATTGGGGAACGGGAGCTACATCAGTGTTTTTTAGAAAGATGACCAAATGGGTGGTTGTACCTTAGGGAGTGGCAGTTGGTGATCTGTGGTAAAAGTAACTGAATGTTTGGCTTTTTGTTATGTTTCACAGACCTCTCTTGAGGATATGTATGAAGCAAGTGGCAGTTGCAGTCTTTTATATTTCAGTGGAGAGATTTTTCTGTTACTTTTGTTGTATTTTGTTGAGGAGTATTAAGAGAGCAGAGGAGAGCATTCCAATTATAGTTGATTGTAAGGTTCATTTCCTTTCAGAAATTGATGTAGAAATATGTATCTCAAAAATAATGAGCTCTTTTTTTGTGAAGGCAGAGTCATCATCATTATCAAAATGTCACTGCTGTGAAGATCAGGAGGGGTTTTAAGGATGTGGTAATTTTGATATTACTTTTTTTTTTTCTTCTTTCCTGACTGACACAGTCTTAATTAGCTATGATTAGCTATGTTGCAGACTGGGTATTGGTTGTGCAGCCCCCAAATACTTATTCAACAAATACAGGAGAAAAAGGAAAATAAAAGCTGCACCTGCTGTGTTTATGTTGGAGAAAAGCTGCTCTAGTGTTTGTAAGAAAAGCCTAGAACCTGGGAAGCCCACATTCTGAGTGTCAGTCGCCTCGCTCTAACATTGGAAAAAGGTTACATTTTGGATAAATTTTCATGAATGCAACTAAGGCACAGATACTTTATCCTAACTCCCCTTCATCCAGCTCCCTTAAAATTACTCTGACAGTAGGAGTTTTTTAAGAGGAGTGAACCGGCATTATTTCCCACTAAATTTAGAAAACAGCTAAGTGATTTCTTCTTTCAAAAGACTTTAACTCATGTTGTTTTTTTAGTTTATTACATTTCTTTAAAAGTTGGTTAAAATGTCACACTTAAAGTGATTGAAGATTGATACTACAAAATAGTGGTGGACCATGTTGGATGGTTGTCGCTGTTGAGCTGCTAGCTGAGGAATGACCCAAGTTCTCAGACAAGGAAAGAGAGAAGAGCGCTTTATTGTTTTGATTTCCATATATATAGAGTTTACAGAGGTGCCCCAGATTGGTCAGCCCGAGACCTCCCCCTAGGCCCAATTGGCCAAGCCCGAACTGACCTAATCTGGAGAAGTTGTTTGCAAAACATCCAAACTTTATCTTTGTTTATGAAATATAGCAAAATGTTCTCACGAGAAAGACCTGTGCTAGTCACAGATGGTAACTACAACTGGAATGCCTACAACAAAAAAGGTTCCCTTCTAGATTAAGTGCAGGAATATGTTTATGCCAAGACCGACTCTATTTTGGCCCAGTTAAATATTGTCCTGTAAATATGAAGTTATGCCATTTTGGTTTGTGGGAACCCTCTGTGGTTAAAGATCTTGACTAAACCTTTAGAACTGATTGTGAGTCATCAGCCTTATCTCACCTGAATGTTGGAAAGTATCAGGGTATTCTATTCATAGGCAACCTGCAGGGATAAAAAGGAGTGGAATTAGCCTGGATAACTGAGTGACAGGAACTGGTGGAAGAACTATCTTGTGCATTGCCTTCCAAGTGTGAGGCCAGAGAAGGTTCCTGGTGACAGTAGTATGGGAGAACTCTGGAACACAGGTGCCCCACAAATTCAGGTCCCAGCTGGGAGGGGCCCCAGAGGAGCCTGCTGCTTGTTCCAGCGAAGATACAGTGAAAATAACTTGTGAGGACAAATCACTGTGATGATATTGAAAGATTTCTGTTTGTCAGCATGGCAGAGTTGTTGCCTAATCCACTCTTCCCATGCAACTCCTTTGGCTTGTACATTAATATTTCCCAAGAGCAGGTTGCAATATTGTGTGTGTCAGATTTTACTTTGAATTGCAATGATTTCTTCAATTCTGTCTTGCATTAATGGTTTGCAAAGTTTTGGAAAGCAGCACAAGGGTGTCTTCTGCCAAACACTGAGGTAGCAGCCCTAGCATGCTTCATGTTTTTTTACTGCTTCTTTTGCTTTCTGAGAAGACTTCCCCACAGGATGTAAAATCTAAATAGCTATTAATTCCTTTAGTGGTGGTGTTCCTTATTATTTGTGATAAAATGCACATATTTAAAAAAAAAAAAAAAACTAAAAAAAGCCTTTCAAAATAAATGCATGAACTGCTTTGCTAAATGCCAATTTCAGTTGTATGCAAGGAATTGTATTCATTCGGTCAAAGTTCTATTGTATGAGTATTACAGAAACTCAAATGGTTATAACTGATTCCAAACCATATTTTACTTCCTAATGTGAGGCATGTTAGATCTCACAGAGTTTTCCAGCAGTCTAAACCACCAAAAGAGCTAGGAAAGACAAGTAGTGCAGTCACTGTGCAGAAAGGGCAAAGTAAAGGTGAGAGACTATCTAGATGCAGTCCTGAAACCAAACACATTTCCTTGGTTGCAGCTATCAGCAGATGGGCTTGGCTAAGTGACCAGTGGGAAAAAGAATAACAAATTTAGCACAGAGAAGAAGGACACAGATGGCAGTTGACTGGCTGATCTTAAACAGAGAGGTCTGAAAGATATGGTACATGAAATTGCTAATAGAAGGTGTGTTAGAGAAAGGTGTACATGTTACTAGGTAACTATAAAGTACCAAAGATATTTTTGAAAGGTGAAAAAACTGATCCAGACATCTAAGTGTCTTTTGTTCTGCTCTCAGCAGGCTTTAAAATAAAATGTGATGGAGAGAATAATAAAGAGCATGGAGGTAAATGGAATGAAATGTCACATCTTTTTAATCAAAGGTAGATTATCTCAGATTAACAAAAGATCTTTTTTGATAAATTCAGTGATATTTTTAGGCAAGGGGAATGGGTAGAACTATTCTGTCTTGAATGTATTTGATATATTGTCTTGTGGGAAATCGTTAATTAAGCTGGACATGATAAGAATCATTAAAAGAACTGAAAGTGGGTAAGGACAGTAGGGCAGTAGTGAGGAGACAGTAGAGACTATCAAAGGGAAGTATTGGAATGCAGTTACTAATAGATTTTTTTTTCCAAGATTGAATTTTGAGAGGAAGCTTAGTAATTTCATTAACGATGTTGATAAGAGAATTAGGAATGTGACAGTGATTCTGAAGATACAAGTTTAGACAGCATAGTTAATGGAGAGAAGGATAAGAATATCAAATGGGAAAAATTAGATGACTCCAAGGATAAGAGAAATAAAGTGGCTAGTATTTAAAATATTAGAGTGCAAGTTCGTGAATTAATTTGAGTGCTCATAACATCTTGTTATCCTGTAAAAGACTTGTGAGGAAGAGGTGAAGAAGATTACAACTTGCATGTTTAAACTTGTTTTCAGAGGACTTGTAGGTAATGCACCTAGAAAATGTGCAAGCTTATATACCCCATATGATATATCCAAAAAAGTTATGCAAGTTTAAGCAGACCTCATCTGAAAGGCTCTACCATGTTGGTATCTGCTTTCCAAGAAAAATGAATTGAGACCTAACCAGTTGCAGAGAAAAGCTACAAAGATGATCAAGATAAGAGAGGGCTTACCGCAGAAGGGAATATAAAATAACTTGGCATGTTTAATCTTGTGAAACAAAGACAGAGAGGATGTATGTTGCCTCTGTTTAAAGAGATTGGAAAGAAAGATATTCTGGAGGTAAACAGTACTGATGGAAAGTGATGTCCAAGTAAAAAGAAATGTCTTTTTGCACAAGAACCAGGTTAATGCATGCACATTGGAGACCTGTAAATATTCCTTGCAATTGGTGCAAGTCACTTCACTTGATAAGGGAAATCATTTATTTGTCATAACTATCTGTGAAAGCAGAGAATTGTATTCATTGCCTAAGGAGGTATCTTCTACTCATATGTTGACCAAAAATGTGCTATTAAAAGTGTAAATAATGTAACAAATTCTTATAATGGTATTTCTTTACCGGAGTATAGATTGAAACAATCTGTATGTTCTTAAGATTAACTAAAAATTGCATTGAAGTATGTGAGTAGGGCTGTGTTGAAGTAGGAAGTGAAATTTGGAGGTAGGAGAAATTTTTGGGGTTTTATACCTTGGAGAAGTAATATCACTATCATATTTCAAAGCTTCTAACTCATGAATCAGAACAAGTGAAGGGAATTGTTGCAGGTATGGTTTTTAAACAATATTGGGAAAAGGAGTTGACAGCCTTGTATGTTTTATACAAGACATACAAGTGAGTGGAGCATCACAAAACATGGGAGCAGTGAACTGGAAGTAGGAGAGGAAACTGCTCATGACCTTCATCACATAATGAGGATAATGAGTAATGTAGTCTGAGAGCATACACACTAGGGCTTCTGTGTATGAGGAACTTCAAAGTTACTCTTCTCAAAGATCTGTTCTGCTATTTAAATGAGAAACAGGAATAGATGCTCTGTGTGCTTACTTTCTGGCTTCATACCAGCTAGAACTGACAGAGACAAGGAACATATGGAGCTCTCAGTCAAATGGAGACCTTGCCTATGAGGAAAGTCTGAATCAATTAGCTCTTTTCTCCCTAAGAAGAGAAGGCTCAAGAGAGAATCTCATCACAAGTATTCTAGTACTTAAAGGGCTTCTCCAGAGAGGAGGGAGTCTCTCTCTTCCTGGGGAAGAAAAGGTGCAATGGGTACTAGTTGTGCCAGGAGAGGTTTCATCTTGATACAAGAGAGAATTTTTTTACAGTGAGAATAACAATTGACCAGAACAACCTACTCATGTTCATAGTGAAGTTCTCTTCATGGGATGTTTTCAAGAAACGACTGGACAGGCTGCTAAATAATCTCATCTAGCCTGGTGAAGAGAAAGGAAAATGAACTTGTGTAAAGAAAAATAAATACATAGTTCTCATGGTTTTGTGGTGGAAAACTCCAAACATACCTTCAAAGCTAGCCTGAAATGGTAACTTCCAGACTTGCATATTTTTTATCTGAAAATGTCTGTGAGTCTCCCACACTGTGGGGCATACATGGCTAGTGGCACAGCAGGCAGTCCAAAATCAGTGTGCCTGGTGGTGGTATCTTCTAGAAAGATATCTACTTCTCGAATATGTGCCAGATCCACCCTGATGGAGACTGGGAATGTGGAGATTGAGCTTAGGGAATTTGCCTGATGCCATGACTTTAGGGTGCTGGTTCGTGGAAGTGGAGAACATGCTGAGAGGGAGGCATAATTTTTTTCTGTCTATCTGGCAAACAAAATGCATGTTTGGAGAAGAGGGCTGCTGCCTCTGTTGGGAAGAGAACATGTGATCCTTAAAGAGCAGCTGGGTGTAGAGGCACTGTTCATGCGTATGAATGGTCCCTGGCAATCAGACCTCAGTTGCTGGTACTGCCACCACTAAGGGCATCTGAGCTGACTGGTGTCCTGGACTAATGTATGTATTATAGGCCAGATCACATCATACAGTTCATATGTACAATGTGCAACCCAGAGTGTATTGTCAGCATGCAAAAACAGGGAGAAAGTCTGTAATTTGTTATACATTAGCTTTCAGCTTAATCTCATCAAAATGTGATCCCCTGAAAGTTAGATGGTTTCAAAGCACCTTCTTTGATCAGTAAGGAGAGGCAGACATCCTCAGAGGGCATTTCTTGCCAATAGGTTAGGACACAATGAATTAGTCTTTGGAGATGTCTCTTTCTCTCTACTGCAAACCTGTGTGACAAACTTCAATTAGACTCCTAGGACTTGGTTTAGCTTCCAGCTAACAGTCATTTAGTGACTTGGGATTCTGTGACCTCTGCATGGGGCTGGTAAATGTGATGCAGATCATGATTTGAAGATCCAGGAAGCATGTTGTGAGGAATCTGAGATGGTGTTAGATAAGCATGTATGGGCAACTGGACTGTTCAACCAATTTCTTAAAGTAAGGTGAGGGGAATCCCACTGCTGGGATCTGACCCCAGCCCAGCTAAAGCCAGTATCAGTCTCACTAGAATATTTGTAGGTGGATGAATCCCAAAACTCTAGTTTAAATGTCACAGCCTAGCTTTGTGTGAAAAGTAAACCTGAGTACAAGTTTGTTTAATCTCTTGTGAGTTTGTTCTTGTGCTGTTCCCATTAATGGCAGGTTTTCCACAGCAAGAAGGCAAGCAAGTTTAAACTTCATTTTTATATTGGAAGAAATTATAAAATAGCCCAACAAAATCCCCAAAAGAATACTCCCTCCCCACACCTGTTGGTCAACACTCAAACAACTTGGGAAAGAAAGAACTAGCTGCTCTGCTGTATTAGGGGACATTAAGTTCAGAGACGCCTGTAAGAAGTTTTATTTGAAAGGGTGAAAATTGCATTTAATACAGCTCTTAAAATATGATGTCTGGGCAACTATTTCTTCTGACAATCAGCAATTACTTAATCATACAAATTTCTTTCAGAATGTGAAAGAAATGGAGAAAAGCAGATGATAATTCCCTTTGAGGATTGAGGATTTGATAACCTTATTTCTTCAGATGTAGTCAGGAATATTACTGTCTCTAATATCTACATCAGTTGCAGAAAAGCAATAAAAAAAGTCATCTCAAAGATCCTGGCATTAGTTTATTTGTGTCATAGCCTTTAACTTTATGAAGCGTTTTGTGTGGGTGGAATTTGACATGCCTGATGCAATTGTTCTCTTGATTTAGTGTAACTAGAGAAATAAATTTGCAGCAAATGGAAGTCAAGTAAAGAATGCAAGTGAATGTGAAAGGAGACATTTTTCTTCCAGGAAGTTTTTACAGTAGACTTCTGAAAGATTTTATCTGGAACATGGATTCTTCAAAAAGAGTAACTTGACACTGGAAGAAATCATGCATCACATACATTGCTGATGTCTGGGTCTGTTTAATTTGTCTTAGTTATAATTTTATGTTTATATGATGGATATTTCCTAAAATTATGTAGTGGAAGAAGTCAATACTGAAACTGTTTTTATTTCCCCACAAGGTGGTACTGTGGTACTGACTATACAGCTCTTGTTTTGGCTATAGTTGATTTATAGCTGTAGCCCCTTCTGCACTGGTTTTAAGGACAGATTTTTGTTTGCAAAGAAGAAAGTTTTGGAGTTAAAATAAAATTTCCTAGCAGAATGTTCTTAAGACTCTTTTTTTAATGTGGTTTTTTTCCAACATTTTTTCTCATTAAAAATATATGTTATTGCAAGTTGTGATTGTCAGAAAATCTCCATTACTGTTGTTTGGACTTTTTCACCTTTCATTGCATTTTAAAAGGTATGATCACTGTGTTTCAGACCCCTCTGTTTTCAAACTAAAACAATACCTCTTGTAAATTTGTTCAGAAATTAATCTATTTTTTCCCCCTATAGTTACATGTAAGTAAGGAGGTACCTACAATTAATTGCAGACATGAAAATAAATTAAAAACATTAAGTATTTAGGAGAATGCAGTTTTTTCCTCCCTGGAAACAGACCTAACCACTGTCAAGTACAAGAACAAAACATAATTAATCATTTAAATCAATCTCTGTGGCAGTAATGGGGTTCTTCCAGGTGCTTCCAGAGATCTGTTTGATCTATTGTGAACAGCTTTATGTGTTTGCACCCCACTGTCACATTTGACAACTTGCCTAATTTCCGTGGTCATGTCTATACTTCTATACTACTGTAGTTTATAGCTTATATTGGAAAGTGGAATAAGGCTGAGGGAGACACTTGAGCCCTGTTGTGGGTGTCTGCATGCTGCTAAATGGTCAGCATAGTCCTTGGCAGAGCTAAGGACTCCCCAGACAGAGTTAATCAGGGTTTGGCTGTAGCCTGTACTTCACATGGAAGAGAGTTCAGCTGTATTGATATATGCTGGGCAGGGATTATTGGTCTCAAGACCAGAGGACAGGTCTTGGTCCATTTAGATCCAGAGAGTCATCCATATGCTCAAAGCTAAGGATGTACTCAGGTAGGTTTTTTCTCAATTTTAGAAGCACAAACTGCTGTTTATATGACCCAGCCTTTTCATCCATTGTGTTTCTCTGTGTGGCTGTTTTCATTCTCCCCATGTGCATGGACATACCATAGGCAGCTTGGTAAAGCAGTTACCCTACAGATGCTGATCGTAGGACCTATCAAGAGTCATGCACAGTCTATACTCAAAAGCAGGAGGGAACATCAAAAATGTTCAGTGGTCTATGCCTTACTTAGTGATATCTAAATAAGTTGCTTAGTTTTCTCTGGATTTTACATATATTCATATATATATGAATGGAAGAAATACATTGGAGAGCTGAGTGAGGCTATTACCTTTTAAATCTTCCTTTCAGACATCCCACTCCAAGTTCTTGTGCTCCATGGCAGGCCAGGGACAACAAGGTACATCAGGAAAGTGACAGAGACCCCAAGCGAGTCCCAAATGAAAGGAGTGCAACAGTGTGGCACCATACAGACTGTATGGAGGCAGAGCGAATGCCTTGAATCCACAAGCAGGACTTACCAACGTTCACAGCATGCCCTTCATGGCCTCTAGGTCAGAGGATAGAACTGATCCTGCTGAGGTGAAAACAGGACAGAACATACTCCTGTCTTAGGTATATGTGACTTTGCAACACTGAGGTGAGGGTGTGGGAGGCAGGGAACAGCAAGTAGGGGCTAAAAGAAGCTCTGAGGGGACATTAGTCTCCTGGCAAGTAGCACTTGCAAAGCAGATCTGTGGGGTCTGTTATTAGTGTTATGGTCATATTACTGTGCCAGAGGTAACATGAGAGCTGGGTAGCAAGAGCTACACAAGACATTTCTGCTCAGACATTCTGTACATTTACAAATGGGCACCCTTTCTTCAGGCATCAGATCCCAACCAAAGAATTTCTCTATGATTATATCTTCTCAAAGCATCAAGTTATGGTCTATTAAATATCTATACACCCTACTTAGAAAATGACCTATCAGCATTTTCAGCTTTTGGCTCTGCTTTTGAACAATCTCCATCTATTATTGTTGATAAAGGCTTCTTTCTTCCTACTGTTTTCCCTTATCACAAAGAAGTTCCCTGAATTCTGGGACTTTACTGCAAATGTGCATGCTTAAAATAACACTTTCTGTGGGCTTTTTTTAGATTTCCATTTCTTTTCTTGATGGAGATAATAATATTAATTCTTCATGACAGAAAAATACATCCAATGCCCTGGGAAATATGTTCTGAACCTGGGAGCAATGTCTCAAATGTGCTTGAATGAAATCTAACAAGCATAAGCATGTGTCTTAGGCAGGCTCTTGAGGCTGCAGGATGGGAGAAATACACTTGAAGGGATCACATTGAAGTGGTTTGCCAGTAGTACATAGATAGGATTGCTGGTAGGGATATTAAATAACACGGGTATGGTTCTTGTTTCCAGGACTTAGAGTTCATAAAGAACAGGTAAAAAGAGATTAAATGCTTCTCTGACATCATTTTTCTGTGTCAGAATTTGCTGTCAGTGCCACAAGTCATCTTTGCAGGGGGAAAAGTGAGCTACATAGCTACAAGCAGAAAAGGGAGGTGTGCCTATGCCCTATAATCTGAGAGTCTTGTTTCCCATGACACTAGATCCCAGTAACAGTATTTCTTTGTTATAAAAATGCACTTCAGAGATTGAATCAAAGCCATACAAGACAATTTTAAGAGTCCTACTTCTGAAAGCAGAGGAATATCACACAGAGAGTAGCAGATGTTGAAAATATTTGCCCTCTGGCTTCCAGTTTTGGTTTCTATTCCTAAATGGTCCTTTTCTGAAGCCTAAGAAAACTATTAAGCTGGACTAACACCTGCACAGGCCAGACTCAGCTCATAGGCACTCTGAAACATCTGCAAACTCTGACGTAAAGCAACCAGAAACCCTAGCGATTTATGAGACATTTTGGGCTTTAGGGAACCTCTACTAAAGCACAGTTTTGGTATTATGGAAAGAAATTGAAGGGTTGCCAATTTGAGATGACCACCAAAGGGGACAGAAGATCAAGGTTTAAAGAAATCTTTTAATAATGCACTTAAGAGGGAATAGATCCAATAAAATGACCTTTGGAAAGTCTCTTCTCCTGTAATTTCTTTGTCAGTTGCTTTTACCAAGTCTACATGATGCTCCAGGGTGAAGTTGCTGACCTTCAAAGCTTGGGAGTCCTTGTACTTTCCTCTTCTGCTTTTATCATTTTTTGGAAGAATTCAAACATATATCTAGTCACCCACTGAAGAATGGATTCTGGTTTATCTAATAAATGATAGAAATTGCTGGTCTATTCTATCTGGAAATGGAAAAGACCTCAGATAAAAGTCTCTCTTTATTAAGGAGCCAAAGATATTTTAGGTCTCATTTGGCCTTCGTGCCCTACTCATTCCTCGTTGTTTTATCTAGTGGTGCTTTGCTGATACAGTTATTATCCTTCTCAGCTACTCTAAACATATAATATTAATTTTGCCCTGTCTTTCTACGTCCAACACTTTTAATAGTTGGCTCACTAAAACCCTGTATGGCTAATTACCCTATGATCACCCTGTGTGTTTCTCACCTGAGCGGGCATCCTCTGGTTCCCTCTAAATCCACTTGCTCCGTCTATTCCCTTGCCTTCTCTTTTCTTCTTGCTGCTCTTTAGAGTTTGGATCTCTTTTCCAGTATCAAGAAAGCCTCTTAGTCCTCATCTTCTGAATATTATTTTCTATTCTTCAGAAAGCAAAATAATCACAGAAAGAGTTGAATAGACAGGGAATTGAATTCCACCTGTGAGGTGGGTTCAAGACCTAGGTTGAAATATTTCAGTGAATGTCCATTTTGATATTACAGCCTGGTTTTGACATTGTATAAAATGGTTGTCCTAGATTATTTTAATGATCATAATCACCGGTTTTAAAATCCATGGGTGGTTCTTTAAAGACTCACTTAAATAATTTACCACTTCAAACAATTCTCTCTTTCTCTCTTCATTAGTAATCCCCTCACATGCTCTTTGTTACAGTGTTGTTTCATCTCGTGTTTGTTTGTCCTAACTAATTTAGATATTAAGTCCTTGGTGACTGACAATGTGTCTATCTATGCAAAGCACACTTAAATAAATAAATTTAATAATAATTAATAATAAATATGCCAGCTGAAGGCTGTGCATTTGAGCTAGCAAGGACAACACTGACATTGATGAATTTGGTTTCAGGAACAGTGCTTGCTGTTCCTCTTCCTTGGCTCTTTGGAAAGTGCTGTTAATGGCTGTTGTGCTCTGATGGCTTCCAGGTCCCCCTCTTACAGTCCTCCCCACCAGAGAGTCACTCTGCCTTGCCCCTCATCACTGGACAATTTGAAATCCAGCCTTTGGAGCTAACACTTTCCTAAAGGTGGTTGAAAAACTATAGGAAAGCACAGAATCTGTTTTGAGGGAGATCATCCTTACAGATTCCCCAAAATCCCTATGGACAACTACCACCAGTATTTCACTTACAGACAGTAAAATTTTTGCATCTTTATTCTTTCTTCTGTGTGGGAAAAACTGTTTTTTTCTCTTTCTCTCCCTTTTCCCCCTTCCCCAGTGTCTTATATGCAAAAGGTTTGCAAAGCAAGGTAGCAGTTTTCTGAAACAGGCTCTGTAAACACTTGGACAGAATCATTAAAATTGGCAGGAAAGGATTCTTGTGGTGTGTGCTAACAGTTGTCTAAGCTCAAACACGATTTAATCTGTTATTCCTGGTGGGCACTACCTTGTAGGAAAAGAATATTATTACAGATACAATCTTTCAGTTAGTTATAAACCCCAGGAGTGGTCTGGTGGAGAAAGGGTACAAGTGAGTCTTTCGTAAGCAGAAGTAAACTGGGGAAAATCTGTCCTTCATGTGTCTGCCTGAGAAGTTGTGACTTCTGATAGAAGCAAGTTAGTCATAATATATATTGCCTTTTTATTTCATTATGAATAGAAGAGATTGTTTGCATATACTTTCTCTGGTCCATTCCAGAGCTCTAACTGCAATAAAAGTGAGGAAAAGAATAGCTGAATAATAAGTAGCAAAAGAAGAAGAATTACTGTAATTTCTATGATTATTAATCCATCTGAAGATGACAATTTTTGTGAGGGATGGCAACATCTAGAATGTGTTCACTGTGGTAGCAGTTTTACTGTCATCAAAATCCTAAAGTATTTACTGCCACAAATAACATTTGTTCTCCCAGCTCACGCTTAGAGAAAAGAGGTGAATGTTCACCAGCTTTGTTTTTATGTAGAGTTTTAATTTTTTCATGTAAGTATAAAATACACTTCAGAGCAGGTGGTGGGATGCTTGGTGGGATTCAGGAGCTGCAAATTAGATCACAAAGCAGTTCTTTTTCAGGCAAATAACTTTTCTTCGTACCCCATAAGGCTCCATTGTGACAGAACTTTGTGAGGTCCCGAGAGTACTTTGAATATAAACACTGCAATCTTGAGCTTAATTCAATATTTTGCGGAGTCAGTGGAGAAAATAATGTAATTTGTTCACTGTAATCAGCTAGTAGGTGTCTCTGAAGGTCTGATTACTTCATGTTCAAATAAAATGCACTGGTACAATCAAGATGGGAGTTGATGATGGCATATATAACTAAGATGGACTTGCTTAGGATGGAGTTTTTTAACCAATCAGAGATAAAAGAAAGCATTATCAATGGATATGGCTCCTTGGGAGCTTGGTGTCAGTGAGAAATCCAAACCTAAACTAAATACTGTAGGCATGCAGTGTCAAAGAAAGGTTATTGCATAGTGACTAATGCTTTTTGAAGTCTGGTGCAGAGCCTTCAACATAATGCTCTGTGTCTCACAAGTTCCAGGTTGTCCAGTCACATTTCAAATACAAGCCATTTTTGGCTTGTGGGGTTGAGAGGCCAGTATATTAGCCTACTCCTACTCCCCAGCATTTTCCTTAACAGTAGCAGAGATATGGCCACTTGTGGCATCTTTTCCACTTTGCAGTGGTGTGAGACTCATTAGCAGTTTGGGGATGCTGTCAGTGGGCTCAGCTGCCATGAAGGTGCAGCCATGATTTCAGCAAGAGTGGCAGATAATGAAGGCTGCACTGTGCTGTGTGTCGCTGCTGGATTTTTGCTCATATCATCTGGTCCAACCATTTCATGGCTGCACATAAATGCTAACAAAGTCTTGAGAGAGAATTATTTCCTGCAGAACTCTATCTTTTAAAAATTCAATTGAAGGATAGGCCTTTTTTTTCATTTGTACTTGTTAGGTTCTTCTAACCCTGAATAACCAACTGTTTTAGGCAGTTATTCATGATGACTTTCTCTTCTAGGCAGGACCGACCAGCAATACCTGTCAGACCTTTTAACAGGTTAAATTTGCAGTTTATCTCAGGTTCTCATACTCACCGTACTGAAGATCCCCTGAGCTTTATGTGAAGCAGAGAAACGCTACATAATGGTCTTCCAATTTTTGACAGCTAAATACCAAGTCATTGTGAATAAGACTCATTTGCCCAAGTGCAAATGTCTGTAACTGAGCTAATAGTCTTTCTTCATTAATTAATGAAGAAAACTAGGCACTTCTGGGATGCAATTTGTTTCATACCAAAGTAGATACCTCAAAAATACAAGAGGTCTTGAGACTTGCTAGTTTCAAAAATTGTGACCTAATTAGATCACTGTAATTTGTTCAGGTCATGGAACAGACTGTTAAGGCTTAGGGGACAACAGATAACAATTTAGAGCTTTACTTGCTAAGAGGAGTCCTGGTAATAAATGTTTTCATGTTTTCAAATACTTTACAGGAATTGTATTTCTCATAATTTCTGTCTTTTTTCCTCTTTGGGAGAGCAGTGACAGGATTCCTTTCTTTCCAATCCAAATGAGAGTTCCATCCATATTTTGAAAAGACAATTCTACCCAGGGATCCCTCAGAATGAATGAGCTGAAACTGAAAAGTGCGTGTGACTCAGAAAAATGCAATGAGCTCAAGACAGGACTAACTGAATGCTATTTTATGAGTAATACAGGAGGTCAGATTAAATGATTCGGTAGTCCCTTCTAGCCTTAAAATCTATTAAAAAAACCTGAACAAGTTCAATGAAAATGTAATAATGTTTTACAGAAATTACTTTAAAACCCCTAAGAATTAATGACCATTAATGGCCTTTTTATGATGTTTTCACTATATATTTCTAGAGAAACAAATCCTACAGAGAGGGTTTTTTTCTCTTTAAATTGGTGATGTGATGGGAAAAAATATCCTCATTTGAATGGTCAGCCCTGGCATAGCAAAAAAGATTTTTTCCTAGTGTGGATGCCTCATAAGCATTTTCAAGTAGGAAGAACAGTAATTTAGAAATGGGAGGGGGATCTCATTTTATCATGAATTTTCAAAGCATCACTCTGTGTATCATTTAGACAACTTTTGGCTCTGACTGCTGAGTACAAATGCATCAGCCAGTGTGTGTGGGTAGTGTGAGTCATTCAATTTTCCTACTATATAATAATAAAAAAACAAATGGTGGTGAAGCCAGCATTTAGGTCTGGAGAAGGAAGCTGTGATAATGCCATGAATCCTTGCTCTCAGGGATCAACAGTGATGGCATACAAAGCAGGCATAATGACAGGCAGATTTTTGCTTAACGGGTGTTGATCTGAGCCACAGGCACATTTATCCAATCTTATTTTTATCTCACAGCTCCTGTAACCTGACTAATACCTTTAAGAAAAAGAGTGGTGCTTTAATACATGGTAACTCAAGCCTATAGGCACTAAACACATTTGAAAACAAGTTAATTTTTTTCTGCTAATATCACAGATTTCTGGCCTTTCTTCCTTCCTCTTATTCCCCTCAGCTATATCTGTTTTATGTTTTAATGTAATATATTGTACTTTAGAGGCTGTAGTTTCTATTCATGCTAGTGAAAAAGAATAGAAATCCAGAGTTGCTGCGATAGTGTGTGCCTTCTGGGGATCCCTGTAGCCAAATGTGTCTGGAGAACTTCCCTTCATAGAATATAGCTTCTTCATTATTACTAGTAAGAGACATGAATGAACATCCCATAATATAGTTAAATACCTACTCTGCACACACAAACAAGTTTTTTCATGACAAAAACTACTTTTTTATTGCTTTTGTTAGCATTACTGCACCAAGACAGAACTAACAATTGCTCTTACAAATTTTATTTGTGGCTAGAAATGGGTATTTAAAGAAGATCAAGTGTGGAAAGAGAAGATGATTTCAATAATTTTTAATAATCAGACCATAACATTCAGGTTTACAGGCTGGTTGTAGATAATGCAATGGTCCAAATTAAGAGAATTAGGAATGAGAACTGTCATAAATAGAGTATCAAATAGGGATCAAATCAAGCCTCTAATCCCATTACCGTATTCACAGATAAAACACAGTCAATTCAGTGGTACATAAACATGGACATGTTGACTCTAGAGAAACTTGGCGAGGCCAGTCACATGAGTAGAGTTTTAATTCTGATGGCATAAACTCTGTATGTAAAATTGACTCCAGGAAGATTTTCTGAACAGCTCAAGACTCAGACAAAATTTTCTGTCCAAAGTGCTTAAAGGGTAAAGCATTATTTTTAGGTCTATATAACATACTTGAACTATGGAGGCTCTAAATGCTAGCAAAATTTTTAGGAATGTGCCGATGATGATGCTTAGTGATGTGAATAGAAATATGATAGTGCTGATAATGATACTGTTGCATAATCTTTTCCTCTGTGTAAAAAGGCCCAGGATTTGAATCAGAAGGCTTGAAATTCTATCAATATTCCAGTGAGATTCTGATCCAAAATGGAGCACAAATTATGGGAGGGTTGAAGACTGTTTACTGTTGCTGGAACAGTAAGATACAAATTAATAAAGAAAGCAGCAGCAACAAAATGCTGCCGGTCACAATTTGTGATAAAAAATTAAAGTAGACAGCCTGAAGGAGCTAGTGACAATAAGTGAATAACATTTACAAATATGCTGGAGGAAAAAAAGCAAAAGCAAGAGAAGCAGTCGGTCTCTTGATAGATGAAAAGGGTAATAAAAAGCAGAGGGATGAGGCTTTGCACAATTCTCTTATCTTTCTGTCCTTGTTCTCACTCATGCATCCTAAGCTGGGAATGTGATCCTCTCACGTCTAATGAGAAGGGACATATAGTATAAAGGAAATAAGAAAAGCAGACATATTCCAGTGCCTTCACTGCTGCTTGTGTCAGCTTATCACCATACGGGGAGCACAGAATCTGCAACCCTGTAGCAAAGCTCAGCCCAAATGCCTGGCAAGGCTCACAACACTGCAAGTGAATCCTGCCTTTTCGGCTAGGTCTTTCACATCTGGCCCCACCATCTTCCCACAGCACCTGCACCCTGGTATAAATGAGCATATCACAGTCCTGTGTGGGTGCTCCATGACTGGACAGGTCAGAAGGCTCTTGAGTTTATTTCTGCCTCTGCTTGAGTTCCTCACCAAAGATTTCATCTACCTTTCTCCTACCATGTGCCTCTGCACTACTAGTTGTCTAAAACTCATCCACATCTGCTAGAGATGTGCATCACACAAAAAAAGATATACACTTGAGTGACTTTTTTCAACTTCACAGATACCCTCTGAGTGTAGGTGAGACTTTCAGGAGAACAAGCTATCAAAACAGTGCTCCAGTCCTTGCTTTTTCCTGCTGAAGTCTCTCTGGGTGCCATCAGCCACCTACTCCAGCAGGCTCTTCCAGGATTCCCATCACAATGTTACCACAAATCCTCCTTGACCAGACTGTCTTTGCTTCTCACTTTCCCATCAGATTTCCGTTACTGCTTTTCCAGACTCACATATTTCTCAGTGATACTCCTCTCTCCTCCCTCCCCCTTTCCTCCTCAAAATCCTTTTCTCCCCCCATTTTTCCCAGCAGCAGGCCCCGTCTCCATGTCAGCTTGGTGCCTCTGCCTGAATACCATTGTTAACAGAAGTTACTGGTGTAACATACAATTACATGGCTGTGGATTATGGAGCTCTATTTAGTAATCAAATCCTGGCTTTTCTCAAGTGGCAGAATATAATAAACTCAAAGTTTTGACTTCCGTGGAAGTTTAACAGTGGAGGCAGGGAACCTCCTGTGTGTGGAAAGGAAACTGGGAAGATTTATGGAAAGAAGGTAATGAGAGCTTGACAAATAGGAGAGTTATCCCATAGAGGATCCCTGTGCTGCTCAGACTCCCTTTCCTTTGAGCAGGAGCAGCACTGGCCTCCAGAGCTGTTCAAAAGGGGTCTGTCTGCAGACCCACAGTGCTGCAGGAGTGTGACAAATGTAGCCAGAAATGTGCTGGCCCCTGGAACCTCCCTGGGCCTGTAAGCTGTTTCTAGACAGAGGAGAATGGATTGAATGGCAAAGGAAATAATGTGGGGGGGAAATTCAGGTGAAGAAGGTGCCTGGGCTGTCTGGACAGTTGAAGCTGGGAACTGATGGAGCCCAGGGAGCCTGTCCCATCTCCAGGAAAGGGGCCAATCACTGTCTAGGCTTGTTGGGCTGACTCAGGTGGGGCCTGGTGCCCTGAGGGGTCAGGAGGGAGCAGATTTGGTGTTCTGCTGCCTTCGGGGACAGCCCCCCAGGAGTCTTCATAAGGGAAGGTGCACAGAGCTGCCCACAGCTCAGTCAGCCTCAGCAGACACACTGCACACTGTGTGTTCCTCACCAGCTGGCATCGCCCTAACAGGGCTAATGCAGCAAATGTAGTCAGCACAGAATGCCAGTGCTGTGGCCTGGGCTAGCCTTAGGAGCCTGCTCCGGCAGGGATATTTAGGAGAGCAGGGGGTGACCCCGGCAGCTGGCTGTTCATGCCTGTGTGGGCTGGCGCCCCGTAGCCTCTGTCACCTTCACTCAGTGCAGAGCTTGGAATGATCGGCAAGTGAAACCTGTAACATACCGAGGTAGATTAACTAATGCAAAGTGCTTTTCCACCCCTGATGCAATTATGAGCTATTGCTCATTCTTCATTTAAATAAATACATTAAATTGTGTTGCACTAACATGCAATACTACCACAGAGTGTATGAAAGCTCTGGTTTGACCTTGCATTCGTGTTCCTCAGTTGTGTTCAGAACGTATATGACATATGAACTGCTTCTGTCTATAGAAAAAAGTAAATGTAGAGAAAGAATTGTAGTGAAATGCAGTGAAGAATTTCATAAAGTGAAATTCCCACAGCAATGTTGCTGAGCTGGACTGGGAGCACACACTTTACATAAAAAGCATTCCAGAGGAAAAACATGTAATTTGCATTATACAACACAATAAAGCTAATACCTCTCTTGGAATCTTAAATTTTTGATCTCATGATTTCAGTGTGTATAACATTTTCAGAATTTGTGCTGTGATAGCAATCTTTTCCATTAATTTACCATCTAGTTGCAAAACCAAAGCACTGCTTTTCTTTTATTAGTTTACTTTTTATTTACGGCATTCCTGCTTTACCAGAGGTGTGTTAAATTATTAACAGGTTATGTCCATGTTCACAGAAAAGCGAAATTGAATCCAGTACAATGTGGGCTTATTAAAAGACTGACTAACAGATTTGCTTTGCCCACAAAACTGTGCACTGTGGTTTTAAATATTCTTTTTCCAATTACAGCTATTTATTTATTTTGATTTCTAGCAGTCATGGTGAATTCTTGTCAGTGGTATTTTTTTCCACAGAAATGCTCTGTATTTTTGCAGGAGTAAAACTGCATGTTTAATTGGTTATTTTAACACCTTTAATGCAATATCTCCATGCTTTAATAGGGCTATAATTTTTAAATGTAGGTCCATTATTTTCTATGGCACGAACATTGGCAGAGTTCTCAAGTATCTTGCTTCTCATTGCTGTCTCTGATTTCATATTTAAATCCTTCTTTGTCCCTCTTTAGTCTGCGCTGATGGCCCTTATTAACCAAAAGGATTTCTAGAGCTGAAAAACTTACCAGGTTAGAAAGGGGCATGTTACAAAAATGCGTTTTTGTTAGAACTTAAAGTAACTATCAGGATAAAAAAAGGAAACCTGACATTGTGTGCTGGGGTGCCTAAATATAAATATGACACAAGTTTGGATGGTTTTTTGTGTTATAATTTTTTCTGCATGATGAATGAAGTGCTAGGCAGAATCAATAAGTTTTGCTCTACTGAAGGACAGAAATCTGCAGTATCCTTCTTTCCTTGCAATTAACTGAGCCTACATGTCAGCAGGTCAGGTCTCCTAGATGGTGACAAGCATGTCATCTACCTACATTCCAGGTGTATTTGGGGAGTAAACTCAGTGGAACTCTTGCCCTCTTTCTGTCCTATCTTGTAGAAAAGGATGTGAAGGATTGTGCAGAAATGGCTTTAAGAATGGCTTTTGTTGAACGCATGAGGCCAGATCTTGCATTTGTGTCAGCTGGTGTCACACCATGAGCTGGCAGGGGGAGCTCTGTACATTGATGCTGGTTGGGACCTGGCTCTTTGAGTTGTGCCTCTTTAATAGTAGAGTTTCATCAGAACAACCGATGTGTTAGCAAAACTGGGCTAATTGTGGTAAAAAAAATTCAAGTGTTATATCCTAAAATGTGTGTGGCTGAAAAACGATTCATGATATGCTTAGACACTGAATGGGGAACTCACTGGGAACTGCAAAGACATGGGGCAAATGCAATGTTTAGGTGTGCAAGGAAGGAATATCAAGTATGAACAGGAAACTGGTGTTCCACATTGTTTGGTGTTGGGAAGATATTTATGGGACTAATAATAAATCAGGACAGAATATCTTCGAGAAGGATACTGAAGACCAGGGAAATCTTAGGGCCTTTGTCCCAAACCTTTCACCAAGATTTAACAAAAAAAGTTTCAAGTCTGTGAATACACCATAAATTTAGACATGTAAGAAACTGCATGTATTTCGATTCTCGAAAAAGGATATTAAGAGGTGAACTGATTATGATTTACACTTATGTAAGGAAGATATTTGTGAAGATAGGTTTTTATGCAGTGGAAAGCCATAATGGGATCCAATAGTCAGAAGGCAAGACAAACAAACAAGATGTGTAGTTTTAGTATTGAGCAAGATTAATCCACAAAACTACTTAACTTGGAATATGATGTCTTTTCAATTGTCTGATTCTTTGAATCAATAGTGAATATTTTTCTCAGATACAAGCTATAGCTCAAGGACACACTATAGGCTTGGTATAGGAATCTGTTGTTATATTTATGTGGGGAAAAGCAGATTAATTCATCGTACCATATATAATATATCATCCATGATTTATGAATAATCCTGTAATTTATAAATAAATTATGTGATCTTGGCCAGTTCTACATTTTGATTCCTGTTTTTATCTGTATTTGGGTATAGAATCTTCATACAGAATAGTCTATCAGATCAGGCAGAGAAAAAATCAGCAAAATTTCTTGGGAAAATTTGTGAACTACTAATTTTTCTGCTTTTCTAAAGTAGTCAGCATCAATTGTAAAGCAAATGGATGCTGAAACCCTTACCAATTCCTTTCTGTTGGCCAAGAGGTCATCTGACATATGATAGCTTGTGACTGAGCTCAGGGTTGACTGTCTCAGCCTACACAGAGATGTAAAAAAGATATTTTTGCTCAGCCTGGACCCCTACGAGCGTAGTTCAGGCTGAGCAGAGTATACAACATGATTTGCATTTCTTCTCTGTTTAACCCTTCATTCCCTTTAAAGTATGTCCTCTTTCAAACAATGGTATTGGGAGAAGTGGAATTAGAAAAGACCAGTCCTAGGAGGGCTTTTTCTTTGCATCCACTTAAACTAAGAACATAAGTGAGGATTAAGCTATCTGAACAAAAAGAAGATTGATTCTCCATAAGTTGTAACATGAATCAAAGCAAAATGAAAGTTCCTTCTTAGCAAACTATGTCATTATGTTGCTAGTGCTATTGAAAACACTCGTTTTATTTAAAAACCTTGTTATAAAACCTTCATGAGATCAAAGAGATGGCTGTCCCCATAAGCTATAATTGGAGAATCATAAATGTAACAATTATTTTTGTGTTCCTGGAGTTTGTACAAATTCTTTCTCTCATCGAGGATTAAAATGAAAAAATTACACTAATGTTGTCAGAGTATGGTTCATACTTTGTTTCACATTTTTGTGGGCTAATCCTGGCAGTGGTATAACTACAGTGAAGTTTATCGAAGTTACTTCACAGAGGGATTAGGTGCTGTTTTTCTCCCTGTGCCTCTACTTCCACTCTGATAATATGCCTTTATGTAATCATTCGGATTTTTCAACCATGGCTGACATATTGACTATATTGTTTTTGTAGTTTCAAGCTGCAACTTAATTTTTATTTTGTTTCAGTAATATCTTTGTCGATTGACAACAAACAATGGTGAGTATGTTAAGTTTCTATTTAGGCTCCAAATGGGTGATGAATGTACCAGAGTAATCAGAAGCAGAACTGTAATAACTGTGATTGATACTGTTTGGAAATAAATTGTATTAATTTTAAGCTTAATGAAATTCCAATAGTCAATTTTACACTAAAAATTATGCTTGCAAGATCTTGAACTAGCCCCCATCTGTGATGAGTGCATTCACATCACAGTGCTCTTACTTGTGAGGAAATCCCAATCTTCATTTGCTTTGGAATGCAATTTGTGGCATGAAAACACTGTGTCCCAGAACAATGCACTTCCCCATTCCAAATGATCAATACATAATTTTTGTTTTGCAAGTAAGCCATTGCCTAAAACAAGAAGGAAAAAAGAAGGGAAAAAAAGTGGGGGCATTTCTAATTCTAAAGATTTTGATGTATTGCTGGTGAAGAGAAGCAATATATTCTTAGACCCTGAGCACAGCAATATCTTCTGTGTCATCATGTTTTGGAGGGATTACGTGTATTTAGATATCCTTTATGGAATTTAAGAAGAAATGTGAGGCTTATGTCACACTGCTCTTAACCCTAAGATGCAGAGGCACTTAGAGAAGGTAAACTGATAGCTGTACATTGATATAAATCTCCTGATGCTTGGTCAGCTACACAAAAGCACAGCACTGAGAGAGTTTCCTGGAAAACTTAACTCTCCTGAACTGTTCCAGTAGAAATATGGAGTGTTTGCGCATCCTCAGGCATTGTCCTTAGGAAGTGAAAGGGCCTTTCCTGAGGTAGGCCTGCAAGTATTTGCTTAGCTCTAGAGAGGAGAGCATGGTTACCCACTAGGGTGGGAACAGGGGGAGGAATGAATTATTTGCAGCCACCACAGAGACCATTTATGTTTTACCTTCTTCTACAGGCCAGGCTGTAGGATGTCATAGCCCATTTTTTGTAGCAGCTCTAGAGCACACACTCATGGATCTAGTTCCATGTTTCAACACTTTTCATGTGGTAATTAAAGAAGTTATTCAGTATTTAATATTATAAAGCTCGCCTCAGTGAACAAGAAGACTCCCATGGGCATTTTTAGGACCAGGTTATTGCCTCTTATGCTTTGTGTACTCAGTTGATTGTGGCTCTTCTTTGCCTGTGAGGAAGCTTCCAGGCTCTTGTGGTTACTCCAATGTCTACTGAACATCCTTTACCCCTGGTAGTGTTATTTATCTTTCCTGCCTGTATATCCTCTTTGTCTCAGGGTCTTGACAATTCTGTTAGTTGGTGTGGCTGTTGTGTTTACTCTATTCTATATTTCACTTTGAAAAAAGGAGAAGGACTTGGAATTTAAGTCATCAAAACCGTGATTTTAACAATTTGAAAAACTTAATCTAATAAACTATATGTAGAAAAACAATAAATTCCATGCAGTAAGTGAATGAATGAAGTTTTGTGTCACTGGGGAAGCATTCTGTAAAAGCTGTGACAGGGATGAGCAATATTTATTTTGTTTTCATGTTTCATAGTTTCTCAGGCTGCAATGCCAAAAAGGTCTATTAGGGTCATCTAATTCAGGCCCCACCTGCATAAACAGAATTTCACCCAGTAATTTCTGTGTCGAGCTTGATAATTTCTTTCTCCACAGATATATTCTTTAGCAGCTTTGTGCTTCTTAATGGTTATTGATTTAAGCATCCTCTATTCTGCTCTTAAAAATGCTTTGTTTAGGGGAAGAAAAAGTACACTTTTTTTCTTGTCTGGACAAAATGAGCTTCTTTACTCAGCTTGGCGTTTCTCTTCTTTCTCTATAGCAAGAAACTTCTGCGTAGCAGCTCAGGGCATTTCAGGGAGTATTTTCAATTGTCAGTGGAAAAACCCTATTGATTTCAGGTAACAACTGGGGGAAAAAACTCACAAAAACAAGAGAAGAGAAAATGTGAATACTTGGCATATGACTAGCAGATTCAGCAGCTTCACTCTCTATTCTAATTGTTTATAGACTGGAGGACAGATTGATAGCAATCACTCACTTCTTCCACAATACTGTCCATGTCAGCTTTGCTACAGTTTGAAGAGGAGATTCCCTAAAATATTTATTCCTCAGTCAAAAAGGTGGGAAAAAGCAGTAATACTGGCATGGCATAAATTTTCAGAAGTGCATTTAAGGAGCAAGGAGGATGATCTGGAAGCATTTGTCAGCTCCCTGAGCTATGATATCACTGGTGTTATTAAGACTTGATTGAATGAGTCCTATGACTGGAATTCTGGGATGGAGTGCTACAGGTGGTTCAGAAGGAATAGGCAGGACTGGCAAGTGTTGTACTATATGTTAGAGTAGGACTATGACATAAGGACTATGATTGCACAGTCCTTGCAGTTAATGATGGTGTAGTGGAGGGTCCCTGTGTGAGGATCAGGGAGATGGAAAACAAAGGAAATGTTGTAGTCAGTGCCTACTAATGATTGCCCAGCCAGAATGAAAGTACTGATGATTCTATAGACAATTAGGAAAAAATTCTAAATCAGTAGCCCTTGTCCTTATAGGAGATATCAGCTTCCCAGACGTCAGCTGGAAATACACTGCTGTGATGAACAAGTCTTGGAAATTCTTGAAGTTTACAGGAGATAACTTCTAGTCATAGGTGCTCAGTGAGCCAATGCATTCCTTTGTGGTGTAATGTTCCAACCTAACCCTCTCTGGAATCAGGGCAGAAAACCTCCCAAAACCCAAAGGAAAAGGAAAGCATGTGGACAGCTGTACTGCTTTTGTCGACATTTGGTTTTACTCATTCAGTTACAAACGGGAAGAGAAAAGAGCATAAGCAGTTGGCATAAGCCATATTATTATCCGTTCTTCATTCCTTATTTCACATCTGCTGGGAAGGATGCAACAGGCTTGTCTGCACCTGACAAGGGGGAAAACTGTACAGCATAGATGTCACCACTAGATTTGTGATTGGATATTGGTACATGTGCTATCTTATTATGAGGTGAATGCTGTTTTACAGGTTCATAGCTAGCAAACCACATGAGAACAAACTGTTGCTAGTAACTACATCTTAAATTTCAACAAATAAATTTGCAAACAATTTTTGCCATTAGAACTTGATATAATTTATGTAAGGAATTTGATACAAATGATTATTACATAGTGAATACAAGATTTTACTTCTCTGGAAGGGTTCTCTTAAGTCATAAACTACATACTCCTTGTGTTTTCATTTGTTTTTATTCTGGGGCCATCTGTTGTTTTTTATAATACATACATCTTAGCTTTCACCTTTGATCTTTGTAATTTCTAGGTTTTTAAAGTTTTATGGTTTATTATTACATGATTTAGTGGTGCCAATGAAAGGATATTATCACTTTCAGTGGCCTCATGGGAGCTTATTAGTTTACTACCTTGAGAATTGCAAATAAATAAGCCAGTAACTAAATAATTTGGAGGGATGCTTGTGTCTCCGTAGTTTGAGGTTGTGACTAACTCTGTGTTCCAAAGTTGATTATCATGTGCTCCTTCACAGGAAAGTTCACTAAAACCAAAGGAAGGTGCCTAATAAATTACACATGAAGTGCGTTGCTGAAGGTTAATTCACTGCTCAAGCTTAAAGGATACTTAAACAAGGCTGGACTGGAGTACAGCAGTAGTTTTTTATCTTTTCGTATACTAACTGTTTCTTCCCTTTTTTTTTTTTAACTGAACCCTCCCAATTATTTTGTTGAGTAGTGCCAAATTTATGCATGTAAATTAAAGCAGGAAGACTCACTCTTGCAATAGTGAATGGGACATAAAATGATAGGTGGTATTGCAGTTAGCATTTAACTTTTTCTTCTCTCTGGCACATCCCACATTTCATTATAGACTAGTCATACTCCTGAAATGAAAAACATACTCTCCAGAAAAGGGCAAAACAAAACAAAATGTTATTTATCTGTCTTTCCCCCTTTCATTGTTCTTAGTTGCAGTCTTCATTAGAGTTTATTTCAGTATTCCTTTATCACAATTTTATATTCTGATTCACATCACTGTGCAAACTTAATGCTTCAATGTGGTTGTTTTTGTTTATTTTCTAAAAGCCCTGACTTTTAACCAACCCTAGCTCAAGGCACACCTGCCCAGAAAACCTGTAGCCTAGATGAATATTCCCCATTTTTCTCTAACATCTGCCTGGGTCAAAGCAAGTTTTAATTCACTGCAGAATGCTTCAGGACTCCATACCTTAGATTGTTTCTCCCCATATCACAGTGCAAGGAGGCAGGGAGTGGCCATGGAACTCAGAGGCACACCAGAAGAGGTTCTTATGGTCTGGTCGACAGTACACAGCCATAGCCCAGACATCTATATTTGCCTTAGCTGTGTAATCTACTTTTACAGGCAGCAGGAAGTAGCAAGCAACTAGAAGATACTGTTTATTGCATCTTAAAATAGATGAAAATCTAAATCAGATGACTCATGCCTGAAGGGACCGACTTCCTAAAAGTAGTTTGAGGTAACTGACTTGGATGTACATGGCTGCTGCAGGTCACTGGCATATAAACACAAAGCTCTTCAGGTCGGATCCTCCACCACTCAGAATATGCAGAATGCACCATTTTGCTCTTACACCTCTGGTGTGCCCCATTTTTAACCACTGTAAGCATTTCTGGCCCTATGTCAAAAATAATGTAGGGGAGCTAGGGGTGATGTAGAGAAGGGTGAGTAGAAATAGTCAGGGGCAGCTGCCTGATGAGGAGGGATTAGAAGATGTGGGATACTTCAGCTGGAGAGGAAAAGGTTGGGGATAAGACTGAGGTTTCTGAAGTCACCAGGGTGCTAGATAAGATAAAGACAGAACTGCTGCTATTCGCCACATGCTGCACTATTGGATCCAGAGGATTGTATCAGAGGTAGGAACATACCTTCTGACACACCCAAAGCAACAGCTCTCGGCATTGGGGCTACATAAAGAAAAGGCAGTAGAGACAGCCTGGCTTATGTGTTTTCCTTAGTAGTGTCTCTCTTCTTGTACAAGCCAGAAGCATGATACTGGGGTAAATGGATTACTGGTGAGACTCAGTGGGGCACTTCTTAACATTTCCCTCCACTGACTGTGTAAGGAATGACAAGGAGCTGTGCTCCTAATTTCTATTTCCTGACAATTAATGTTGTTTGGAATTAGTTACAAGTTGGATGCTCTGGAAGCAGCTATCTCTGATGTTGGTCTGACTTTCTGGAGCAGCACGAGTCCACCAAGAGCTCTGCCTTTACGAGTGAGGTCAGCCTAAATGACCTGGGAGAGAACAAGTTCAGTCTCCTAATGAAATCAATGAGAATTACAGGAGCTGAGTGTATTCCAGCAGGTGTTCAGCATCCCACAAGGTCAGGCACTTGGTTAATAGACTGAGGCTGTATAAAATGGTGTATGCTATTAGCAGCCAGGGGAAAATCAAGAGGTAGAGAAGGACATTGGGCAGAGCTGTCAATTACATATTGGAACAAGAAGGGAGAAACTGTCTGTAGCACTTAGAGCAGAAGGGTTTAGACAAAATAGAAAAAGTCGTTAATGTTTGTTGCTATCAAATTTATTCTGCCTTTCAGAATACTAAGTGTTTTTAGTAATGAAAAAATTCTGCAGAGTCAATTGTATTAAAGAGTCACCAGCACAGAGTCATGTTGCTCAGTGATACTGAATACTAAGCTGCCTCCAAATTTGAACATATTCAGGCTTAGGTTAGCATTACATATTTAGGTAAAGTTGTCTCAATTTTGAATGCTTACCCACATAAAATAAACAAGTTCAAAAAGTCTGGTCAACACAGGTCAAAACAACAGCCCACAAAGTTTTTGAAATGACTGAGCAACTTCATGGATCTGGTAACTCCATTTAACCATTCACCACACCAATCATACTTGCTAAACTTAATTTATAGCATCTATACAAGGCTGTGTCTCACAGTAGTATAATTAAATTCATAGAAGCTTTTCATAGTTTTAACTTTGTAGCTGGGTGTAGCATTCAATAAATAATACCAATCTCATACCACAAATTGACTCTAATGCAAACAGATACAAGAATCAAGCCTGTTCAGAAGAGACTATTAGCCATATAATGGAAACAAAAACTGAGTTACTATTGCTTAGCTAATCAGCACAGGTTTTATTATCCCATTTTTTTGGCCAAGTAGTAAGAGTCCAAATCAGAGGTTAAGTTACCATGTTCAGTTTAATTTTCCTTCAAAAACAAAAGCTTCATCTCCGAAGGACTGTAGGGATCCATCCCATGCCTCACAGTCCGGTAGAGGCTGAGCATCCTCTGTGGGAGGCAGGAACTCAGGCAGTTGGTAGTGCCCAGGTGCTCAGCATCTGACAGCAGCGGTGGAATGCTGCCGGCAATATTGCTCTCTGAGAATCAGTTAGACAAGAAATATTGGCAATTAGTAACACAATCCCTGTGATATTGCTATAATTGGTTTGGCATTGGTACATTCATAGTTCCTTCATTAAAATTGGCTGTGAAATGCATCTACCTTTCATCAGAATTGCAGTGGTGTCATCTGCATCCATGCTCTTCTGCATGGGGGAATATGTTTTCACCCATCTCAAACTCTCTGGGCCAAGGAAGATATCCCTCAAATCCCCTCCATTTGAGCTCTTCACAGTACTCCTTGCTTTCTGCTGGGGTAATGTAGCTTTTTAGTTTCTCAAGGTCTGGCAGGTCTTCCTTTAGGCTCACATTTGATTACTGAGCCTGTGAACACTTCAGGGCATGCAATATCCATTGCTATAGCACAATGGTTTTCTCAGTTGTGCTGAGGCTGCTGGGTGCATCTGTGATAGGAAAAAGATGATATTTTTCCAGTTTTCTAATCATCTGATATTGCATTCTGGTATCAAAACTCCCCTGAAGTAATTGTTCATCCTTCTGATCCCTAATTGCATTTATCAACTCAGTATGAAACCTATTGCTACCTGGAGCTTTGTCTTCCTTTATCCAAATATTTCTGCACAACTATTTTCATAATCTGCAAAAGCAGCTACAAAATATATCCTCACAGGAGGCATTGTTAGTATTCTTCTTAACAAATAAAGAGAAAAAAAGTCATTGAGTTTTTATGTTATATTCAAAATTACTGTTCATATGAAGGAGTGATTTTTTTTTCAGCATACAAATACCATGCAGCACTATCGGTTGTGAGGTAGAAATCGTTTGTGTATTATTAGGTTCATGCTGTTTTGAACTACAGAATCACTTCAGTAATACTTTCCTTGGAAAATCAATTATAGGTGAAATTGTGTAGCAATTTAGTAGCATAAACCCAGGTAATAATATAATTAAAATGAAAATATTTACTTGCTGCACAGGGTATTTTGTATGAATCTTAATTATGTACCTTTGCTTGCTGACTTGTGTTATATTTATAACCTTTGGGTGGGTTTACTATGAGGTGGATAGGAAAATAATAAAAACTGATATCATAGTTAGACTTTAGGTATAATTTCAAAAATTATTATTATCTAGATATTTGCTGCCAGTAGCACTGTGAATTAGGAAAAGGGATAGAAAAAGTATTCCTCAGCATGTATATCTTACATGATAATGTGAGGCATCAGACTGTAAGCATCCAAGTAACGATATTTTAAGTATTTTTGGCCAGATTGGTCTAAGTGGTATAAATAGTTTGACTCTGGCAGAGTCAAATTCTTCATAAAATTTCTCTGCTGTGAGTCAGCTCTGAGTTAGATAATTTGTTTTATTGCTCATTTTAATGAAAAGGATTTTGAGAAATATTCTTCCCAGATATCTTGCAACAGTATACACGTACAGTGAATGATTCAATTTTTCCTTTTTATCAGAAGTGATTTCTTCAGTAGTTATATCAGGAAGATTCTCTTCGTACATCTTGAAGTAGCTGTTTTATTAGAAGTTTCAGATGATGAAATCACCGCAGTCATTTGCAGCATCACTGAAGTAAATGAGACAAGACTTAGCCAACTAGCCAAGTGAGGATCTCAGGCTTATATATCAATATTTGTCAAAATATTTACAGACATTTGGAGTCTTTAATTAGCTGTTGTATGTTGAGGATTCAGTTCAGTGAAGACAAACAGACTATTCCCTTCAAAAGCTGTATGAGGTTCACTGCAGTTCTAACTTGAGGATTTGCTCTGTGTTGCAAAACAAATCAAGCACACTGTGATTATAGCTCCCCATTAATCACTTTCTGCATTGTTTCCTTACCAGCCCTAACAAGTTTTTTTCCCAGGACTTTTAAATTAAGTCCAAATCCCTTAAGAGAGCACATCCTCACTACTCAGCGAGCTTGGGCACTTTCTTTCAGAGAACTGCTTGACTAATTTAGTCTGATTTTAGATGGTAATGTCCACAGCTGGACAGGTGTCAAGTTTGCTGTTGTCATCACTGCTGATCTAACCAAGATCATCAATGGAGTTCATTCATCTGACCAAATGCAGGCCAAACAAATTGCTTTCTGAAGTCCTCTGATAAACTCAGATGTACTCATCTATGCTATATAGACCTACTTATGAGATGAACGCCACGTTTGGTGCAGAAAATATGGGTGAAAGTCAGATACACAGGTTAGGTAGAATTGCTCTTTAAACTTCACCATTATAAGAGGAGCCTGTTGTTCAGGGATATATGATGACTGCCTCTTGTGGCAAAGATGTCTCAAGTATCAGTAGAGTTTGCTGCTGTTGTCACCTGCCCTTTTACTCATTTTGAACCTGCTGTGTTTTTAAGTCCTGTGAAGTTGATACTTTATGGTTTCCTTCCACCCCTTGGGCTGACAACCCCTGCTGGTATTTTCATGTTCCTGTTTTCTTCACTACATTTGTTCGGTCTTATATCCTTACATACAACTCCAAGGCAAGAAAAAACATGGGTTTGCTTTATGGTCCCATCCTTTGGGAAAAGAGAAGGAAGAAAGAATATTTTTTTGTGCAACACAGTCTCCCTTAGAACCTGTTTTTTCTATAACTAACTTCAACTCAGAGTCTCCTTCCTGTGAGAGGCCAATGTCCTTTATACACTGTTCTATATTTATACTCAGCTGAAGTCAGTGTCAAATGCTGTATTGGGCAACTGCCAGGGCTGGCAAGTCCTTGTTTTCTGTGGAGACTCCCATGTATGGTTGACATTTATCAGTATTACAAAAGGTCTCTTCTGCAAGTACTATTGGATTTCACAGATTCTCAAAAGGACAGCTTCTCCTCTGATGATGAGTAACCTGATTCAGTTTTATCCAGTTTGTCTCACTGGCTGTTCTCTGGCAGTCAACGTGTTCTGTAACAAAATTAATGTTACATTTGACAATATAAAGTTCAAGGGAGAAGGTCAATGCATAAAATAAGTAGGGGTTTGAAGAATTTCTGGGGACCCTCGCTCCATGCCCAAGTCCTGGTGGGAAATGTCTTCCTGTCTTTTGACAAAATCATAAACGCCCAGAGAGAAAAGGAGGGGGGGGAAAGAGAAGAGAAGGGGGGGTTACTTTTTTCTCTTGGGGGTTCCTGCAGCAAGGAGCTTTGTGTTTGTGGAATGAAGGCTGATGATAACGGTCCTGTTCAAAAGCTGCCCTAAATGGACTCCTTATTTGCCTACTGCCTGTTCTTTTTCCACTAGTAATGTTTCCTTTATCCACAGGTACTGCAATCATTGTGTTCTGAAATGTTTCATTGGAATTTTACCTAGAAATTTTTCTGCTAGTTTGTTCAAATTCTTTCCACCAGTATCTTTCTATAAGCTGCTGTCTTGAGCAATGGTCTATATTTTTCTTTAGGCTTTTATATTTTAAAGGACTAAATAAAGCCCAGATGTCCTAGATCCTTTTTCTGATGTAAGTATTGCAAGACAGCTTCTTCTTTCCCTACTCCTCTCAGTCTTTTATTTGGTATGTTCTCTCTTTACTAATATAGTGTATCAACTTTAATAGGCACCTCCAGCAGTATTATTTTGCTCTGTTTCAAGTGGATATTATTGAATTTTCTTCCTTTATCTTCAGTGCCTACTTGTGTACTTTCTTCTAGGCATCTTTCTCCTTCTTTAAAGTCACACAGCTGCTGGGTTACTTTTTTTTTTGGGCCTTTTGAGTCAGCATTAAGGTGCTCTCTTAGATCCATAATGGATCTTGAATTGAGTAAGAAGGAAAAAAGACTGGGAGAAAAATAACTTACTACTGCAACATTTTGTGTAGGTCATCTTTCTTCCTGATGACCACCTACAATACAGCTTCTCTGTACTTTTGTAACCCTTTCTAGTACATGATAAAACTAGTTTAGGATTCGTTAAAAATTGCAAATGCTTGATGAAGAAATGAATGACTACCATTATGTAAAAAGGAGGGATACTAAATTTGGAAAAAAAGTATTTCTCCTTTAAATCTCTGCTTTAATTACACTGCCTCTTAGAAAAGCAGCTAGGAACTGACTTTTGGTTAAGATAACAAAGTACATAAAAATATTCTCCATCTCTTGGTGTCCACAAAGAGATGTAGTCAAAATTCATGTTTGCAGATAATAGAAAAGCTCCACACAACAACCTGAAACAACATAAATTTGCTTTTTGGCCAGTAGAAAAGTAATTTATTTTTCTGATCCAGAGGAAAGAATTAATGCAATCAAGAGAGATATCAGGACATAATCTAAAATTCCAGGACATAATTTCAGATCCTGGTAAGTTGTAGGTTAGATGCCACTGCATAAGAAGAGCATGATGCTAACTTCTTTCTCTGACCTAAACTAGAATGCCAGCAATGGGAAATGCACCTGTGTGCCCCAGTTTTCTGTCTGCAGCAGTGAATAGGCATTGAATGGCATTCAAGTGGTTCTCCAGTGTCAGGCGCTTGGGCAGCCCAGTGAGAAATCATAAAATTAGGTAAACACGATAGATTGATGCTGAGGACATTTAGGGTGAATGAGATCTAGTTTATACATGAGGCAGGTGGGTAAATTAGTAAGGGAAATTGACAATAATATATACATGCCAGCATCAGGAGGCATCTCAGCAAAACTGCTGGAAAGAGGTCACAGCTTGTCTGCCACTGGGACAGCCAGCAGCCAAGTTAAAAATTATTCATTTTCAGACACTGCTTAGGTACTTTCTTTACCACAGAGGCAAAAGACCTTCTTCTTTTTCTTCTTCTTTTTAATTTTTTTTCTTTTTTTAGCAGGCAGAAGCAATAAATCACCTAGTTTAAGAAGACCCAGCTAGCCCAACACAGATCAATTTCATGGGGCAGTCGATGGGCTGCTAATAGAATTACAACTACCTGTCAAAATAGAGAAAACATATCTGTGACAGTGACAAAGGGCAAATCAATTGAAGAAGTGTTGTGGGCTCTTTATAGTTTTTTTTTTTTTGGTTGTTTTTGACACACAGATGCGAAGTACAAGTGAGTCTTTCAAAGGCTGCAACTGTGACAAACAGCAATGTTTATCTCTTTACAGGAGCCACCAGTTCTGCAATACTGAATTCTATGGTCACTACATTTCTACTGCAATTGCTAGGCTACTCCCATAAAACAAAACTAAAGAGCCACATCCAGAGCTATTTGAGCAGTTTCTCAAGTATCAGAAAAGCTGTTTAAATAGGTTTTATTAACACCTGTAATAATTTGCTCCAGGTGAAAAACCTTGGCACATTTTGTTTACCAGAAACTGGTTTTTTTTCAATTACACACATCAGCTTGCCAGTTTCAGGTATTTTTTAGTGTTTGCACAGCTCAAGCAGAAAATCAGTTACAACAATGTTGTTGGTTCAGAAATTGTGTTATAATTTGCAATAATTAGATAAAAATTGAGTTATTGAACAGTGAAAGGTTGCCCTTGCATTGCAAAACTACTCTGCTGCCTGTGTGTAGCATTTATATAACCTGTTCCCTTAGTACTTTGCATATCTATGTCAGAGATTAAAAAGTTCTATATAATTGAAAATGTACATCATCATACATATTGATGCAACAGTTTGTGATGGCCCTGCAGATGCCATGGTTGAATACTGAAGTTGTGAGATATTTACCAAGTCATGCCAGCACAGGCTTCTGCTCTGCTGGTACAGCTCCAAAACAATGAAGAAATACTATGGGAAAGTAAGTAGGGTGGCAGTTCCCATTCTCCTCCCACTGCAGCCATTTCTAGGTCTAAAGCTACCTCTGACTTTCTATAGAGAAGACCATGTATTTTTATGAATTTTGCATGCATGTGTGAATGACTACTTGGAATGAAACTGTAATCAAAATTAATTATCTGATAATGTTCCTCGCATCCTGTTGCATGAGTATATAAACCAAAGATCTATAAGTTGTTGTCTAATTTCTTAGTGCATACCAGTTTGGACAAAGTTTGTGTGCAGGAAAACTATACTGCCAAAATCAAAAAGCAAAAAGTTCTATTTTCCAAAATTTACTCATGTAGTTTCTTTCAAATATATGTATACATACATATATACACACATACTATCTAAACAGGGGAAACTTCTTTGAAGTCAATTGAATTTGCATTTAAATAGATGATAAAACTTCCATTGACTCCCAATGAGAGCAGGATTTCATACAGTGCAAATAAATCAGACTATAAGAGGAGACAGGGTCCAAATTCTCAGATCTGAACATCTTGCTTTGCTTACATGTTTTTTTTTATTGTTTTGCCTATATAAAATCAATGCCCAGCCATGCTCTTTATCACAGGCTGCAACTTCTGTCGACTTTGTTGGGTCCTTCAGGCTCTTGTGAGTATGGCAACAATGTCTCCAGAGGCAGAACTGTGTTTTAAATTCTTTGGAGCAAGGAATAAGCCATAACATTAATCTTTTTGTAGAGCATTCTATGCATTTTTAACACCGTGATTTTTAATAGATAGTAATAATAGCAATTTTGAAGTACCCTGCAGATTCTAGTAAAGGACTTTTCTTCAGAAACACTATTCCCTGCTGCTAGTTTGCAAATCTTCTAATTCATTACCACATGGAGTGTCCTATGTGTACAACATTTTTTTGCTTCAAAACAGATAAATCCATATATTTTACCAACAAAGGTTCCCCGACAGCATGTTACCATTTCTCCCATGTGGAACTACAGCTACTTTAAATCATTTCCAAATAATGGCAGTGGATAATTTAAAGATCATGAATAAGTCATTTATTTAAATTAAGCATTTAGATTAGCCATCTGTATTTTGAAGCTAATAGATCCTTACTAAACTAGTATATTTTTCCTGAATAGTGTTTTTATGATGTGGGCTATTCAGTGCGTCACAGTACTCCTCAGCAAGTCGTGTCATCCTTAAGTTATATGTATCTGTGAGAAGTGTGTTCCTGTGCCCAGCACGACCTGACTGTGGATCTTTGTGTTGTACAGAGCTCAGGAGACCAGCAGGGAGTGGCTGAGCTGGATGTTCACAGCTCCTACGGCAGGGCAAACTACAGGGAAGCTACTGCTGGAGCTCTTGGAACAAAAGGGATGAAGTTAGATCCAAGCACCAGGTGATGACAGAGTAAGTGCCTGTCTGCCATCCACCATGGCTCTTTCTGGAGCCTCACTCACTTCAGAAACAGTGGGAAGACTCTGGGAAAGAGGGCAGATAGTCTGTTAGTTTCAAAGAGATATATAAAAAACTGGGTCGCCAAAAAGGATTTAACAACAGCTTTGTATTGAAACTCAGAAAAGAGCAAGTGCCTAGGGCTTTGTCATCATGGCTTCAGAGTGCGTCTGGTTTATGCAGCCCAATTTACATTGCACATCTCTTCAACTTTAATCTATGTTTTATAAAGTAAGGCTTAAAACTCAAAGCTTTATGTGGGAGAGTTGCCATGAACTTCTAATGTGTCACAAATAAGAAAGACTGAAGGAGATATTGTCTCTTCAGAAGTGCCAGAAAACTTAGCTGTATATGTCTGGGAAAAAATGCATGTGGAGGGAAATGGGTTATGGAAACACTGAATCCTAAAATATTAGCACAACAAATACCCTGCCAGCACAGGTCCTTGCCTTAAAAGCATGGCATCTTTGTGCCAAATTGTACCTGGGAGAGAAAGCTGCTGCGGACAGAACGTGTAAGCAGTGCTTTCTGCTCAGTGTTCAGTCACTCTTGTGGTTGCATTTGGCCCACTTTCATAAACTATGTGTTTTAATAGGCATTATGAACACTTGACTAACAACAGTATTCACTTTTATTAAATAGAATTTCAGTGAAATATGTCTTGAGAGGATATGTGACCCTTTTAAGGCAGGAACAACTATTAGTTACTATAGAAGCCTAGAAAATATTTTTTCAGTGCTCTCCTAAGCACGTAGCCTGGATGTCTCACAAACACAGTGTCACCGTTATAAATTAAGCTGAAACAAAGTGCCTGACTCCCTTCTATTGTTCTGATTTGATGCACAAAGTCCTGTGAAAATGTGCCAGCATTTCTCAGTAACATTAAGTCAGGGCAACACAGTGGAAAATCAGATTGGAGGGGTGTTCCTGGTGGGTTTATTAGCACTGTTGAGAAGAGGTCATGCTTCTATTCCTTTTGAGGATTGTGCTTACTAGATAAAGTTTTAAAAGGGCTACTATTTTAATGATGTGGTTTAGCATATATAACATATACTGAAAGTATTCTAAAATGCCAAGGGTGAAAAATGTGGAATCAGCTTTTAAAAGACATCTTTGGAGCTATTGCACCACTCAAGCTGTGGAAAGATTAAAGGAGTATCTGACTTTCTGAGGTACTCAGCACTTGCATTGCAGTGCTACCAGAACTGCAGATTTCCATTGCATTTTAAAGTAGTTGAAGAGCTCTGTGTCTCCTCTGAGTTGGCATTTGACAGGTGATCTAAAATGACCCTAAGCATTAAATAATGGCAAGTATATCTGAAGGGTTTTATGCATCTTATCTGCACACTCACGTTTTTTAGTAATTTCATTTCAATTTTCAGATGCAGTTAAAATTAAAGAAGATGAAAGAAAATGAGGAAAGCATTATTTTTTTTACTATAGTTTTCAGTTTTAGTGCTACTTACTGTGAAAAAACCAAGCTCATTGCACTAAAATAAAATTAAAACAGGCAAAAAAGTATCAAAATTTGAGCAAAAATAAAGTCCCTCTAAAAAGAGCCGAAGTCCAAAACAAGGCAAAGTCATTCCAATTAATGTAGTTTCAGGTCTACCCACAGTATGGAGAATTTGTCTTCTACAAAACTTTCACTCTAATTCATTAATTTCTTCATAGAATTATAAACTGCACTAACTCTCTTGTGCAGAAATCAACACAGTTAAGGAGCTCATGAGCAGATGTGATACAAGAGAGCCTTTTTATTTTTTTTTCAACTCAAAGAGTAATGACACCACAATATCATGTGGTGAAGGAGCAATAATTTGATAAACATTGTCTTTCCATTAGATTAGAGCAATTAATCTGATTCTAATTTAGCTGAAACATTAACATACTGGAATCCCTAGAGCCCGATGAATAATCTCTAAACACATTGACACACTCAGCAGACAAACATTATCTCCACTCATACTGTTGTTCCATATGGTCTCCTCCCATTCTGATGGAGGGCACCCTGCTGTTTCAATCAAATAAATGTCAATTATCTGAGATAGATTTTTTAGTTCACAAGCACAGGCTTACAATTCAGCTGTGGAACAATTGTCTGCAGTTCTCCCCTGATTGCTGGTGCCTCCTCTCTCAGCTGCCCACCTTGCTGGATTGCTGTCAAACTTTGCTGCATTGCACACAGTTTCAAAGTCTCTCTCTTGAAAATTGTAGGCACAGGAAATCATTTGTACCTGGGGAGAAAGCATCAAAACACAGAAGATATGGCAGAAGTGTTTGCCATGTAGGCTTCTTTACCCTATTAGTTGGGATGGTCTTTATTGCCTTTTCTATTTGTTGATCTAGCAGGGTGCCAAAACTGTGTAACTAAAGGCTGCTTAGATGATTTGATAGAGTCTTACTCCTCCAAGGCAATGTTTCACAAACCTTTTGGTTCAGTGGGTTATGGGCACGCTCACCACATCCCACAGACTGCTTGGCACTTTTATTTGAAAACACTATAAAAGAAGACAAGCTGAAAACTTGAAGCCCTTGCAAGCTACAGTTTTGACCACTGCTACAAGGTTCAAAGCTCATCCAAAATATCTCTGGAGTGGTAGGGTAAATTATGATTAGACATTAGGAAGAAATTCTTTATTGTGAGGGTGGTGAGGCACTGGAACTGGTTGCCCAGACTTGTGCCTGCCTCATCTCTGAAGTATTCAAGGCCAGGCTGGATGCTTTGAGCCACCTGCTCTAGTGGAAAGTGTCCCTGCCCATGGCAAGGAGATTGGACATAGATGAAGTTTAAAGTCCCTTCCAACTCAAGCCATTCTATGATTCTATGATTCTGATTGATTCTATGATTCTATTCTAATCATAGAATCAGATTATGATTCTATGATTCTATGATTCTATGATTCTATGATTCTATGATTCTATTCTATGATTCTGTGCTAATCAGACTGCTTGGTATATTTGCCTAGTGTAAGACTTGTGACTGCTATGATGTCTAACACTGAGGCAGTGATTTGCAATTCAGGTTGCTATCAGTAGAGATAAACTAATGCCATCAGCAGAGAAAAACAGTCAGAGCACCTGGGGTAGAGCCCTCTGACTGGTGGTCTGCCACTGCACTTTGCAGGCTGAATTTGTTATTTTATTACATCATACATGACCCCAGGTTTCTTCCCTGGATGTGTCATGTTAGGCAAATACACCCAATGCTAAGGGCAGATGGAGATAAAAGATTTTGTTGAACTGTACTCTCTTCTGCTTTCAGTTGTTCAGATGCTTAAAGTAATGCAGCAGAAGATACTCTCTCTTCATCAATATACCTTAAACTGTGCCAGATAACCCTATTGTACCTGCTGTGAGTTATATAGCATTATTTGATTGACCATGGCTGTTTATACAGATATGCAGCTTCAGAGAGGGTATCTGCATATATGTGTTGGAAACATGGGTTGGATCACTTGGCAATCTGACATAGAGGAAATTTTAAAATTGGAAATTCTACAATTTTTCAATGATACTTGGCATTCCATTTAATTAAATGACATGGCCATTGTGAAAGGAAAAGTTTAGTTTTGAATTTGGCCTGTGACTTGTGTGAGAAACTGATTCTTTGATCCTATGCATGAGGGCCTGTGCAGTATTCCTCTAGCTGAGAAAACCTTTGGCTTGAATAAGTCCTTTTAGGACCAGCAGACTGAGATAGAAAGTAAGGTGTGAGTTGCTTCTCAACAGCTTTAAATCATGACTGTGACACTGGCCTATTTTGACTTGCTCAGGTATAGTATACCTGCTCTTCCCAGCTCCCTTCCCTCTTGCCTTCCTCACCAGGTTTTCTTCAGCACTCATCATATAGACTTGAAATGCTCTAACATCCCATTGCTTAGGGAAAAAGTCTTATTTTTCAGGATGCTGGCTACCTTCCCCTCTTCCTAATATCAAATGGGCTCCCAGATACTTCAGTACCTCAGAAGCAAATTCATTCACCGCATTTCCACCAGAGACTCCTCTTCTCTGGCATGGGCAGTTGGAAACACAGAGAATCTGTCCATAAAGTGGGGTGATTTGCATGTAACAGTTATCCATACATTCCCACAGAAGACAGGGCTTTCAAGCAGAGTGGGATGGTTATCAGTTTCTAATGTAGAATTTTAGGCTGTCCATAATTGTATTTTATAGAAATAAAAAGTGTCTCTTACTATGGCCTTGGACATTCTGTCACCATTAATCTGCCAATAAAGGCTTTGCTTGAAGACACTGTGAAACAACACACTTCTGTTAATATTGCTCAATAAAACTATTAGTGCAATCAATTTGATTTGAAATGTCTCTTGTAAAGAATCAGATAATTAACAATGTCAGAGAATTTTAACTATCATATTCAACTAAACTAGTGTCCAAGAAATAGCTCAGACCTCATATTGCATAGTGGACATATTGATGTACTAATGGATGTAAACAACCTGAGCAACTTTCAAATGCTTCAGGAAGGATGTGAGTTAACACTAGTAAATGCTTCAAAAAAGGGCCAATGAGAGACATGAGGCAGAGAAGGAAATAATAATGGTTCTTGAACTCAAGGCATGAGATGAGAAAATGGTCTTGAAAATGAAATTTGCTTGTAATCAGTGAAACTCAGGGCCTTAGAGTAAGGCATTGTATATAATTATGCTTAACGTTCTTATCTGTTTTGTTTCTGTTTGCATGATGCAAAATGAGTAACTGAGCACAAACCAAGCTAAAGTTGGGCAAAGTAAAATGAAACACACATTGATAGAAATGAGATACTATTTTCTGTCAGAATGCCTGTGTTCTATCACAAGTGTTTTTCATGCAAAACCTGCCTTTCTCCTTTCTCTTAACAGGCTGCCCTGCGGTGAAGTCACCATCCCTGGAAGTATTTAAAAGATGTGTAGGTGTGGCATTTTGGGACATGGTTTAGTGGTAGACTTGGTAAAGCCTTGGGTTAAAGGTTGGATTCAATGATCTTAAGGTATTTTCCAATCTAAATGATTGCATTTTTCTTGCTATTGAGAGACAAGGAGTCTCTCACTTCCTCACTTGAGGAAGTGCACAAAGAAGAAACCCAGGTACCTCTGCATCAGCATTTTAGTTCAAATCAAGAGTACCTCTGGAGCACAAATCATAATCTTTACATTTCACAGTATTTGGTTCACATTGTAGAGAGGTCTTGGTGTACATGAAAGTAAAGTGAAAGATGTGGTCTCAGTTTGCACCTAATTCACTTTGTTCATGGCTGATCAGATCCATAGGAATAAACTGGAGCTAGTCAAAAATAAAATGCCCCAAAGTTCTGAGAAAGTGTAAAGTGAGTCTTCAGCACTGCATCATTCAAAAAATCCCCCTTTATTGGGCTTCACTTCTTGCTTGTGTTGACGTAGCAGGGAAATATACTGGGGACTCTTTCCCCTGCACTCACATATGTTCTTATCCTAAAACACTCTGGCTATATGAACATATATGAATAATGATCAAGCCAATACTAGTTGTTTCATTCACATTTCAGAACATCATGATTTTAGGCCTGGTTTTAAAAGCATCTGTGAATGCTTTGGAACTGAGAGTTCCAACAGCTGAATTTAATAATAACATGGGGCAGAGCCTAGTGTGGGCAGTGTGAGTACAGAAGGGGGAACAAGGGGATAATGGGAAATGAACATGTTAGTTTTGAACTCCTATGGATGTGTTTTGAATGTTTTTATTCCTGATATGCTCCTCTGCTTCAAATAAACTCACCAGTGATACTGAGAGCTGACTTTCCAAGTGGTAATTGTGCTGAAAAGGACCAGGGGGATGCCAAAATGAATAGGAAATGATGACGCATCATTGAAAGGGAGGCACATCATGCAGAGTATGTTGGGAGGAGTGTGGCAGGTAGACTAAGGAAAATAACTCCTCCCCAGTCCATGCTGGTGAGGTTGTACCTAGAGCAAGGTAGCATGGTTGGAGACCAGTCAAAAAGATGATACAACTGCAGTGCTTCACAGTGGTGTCAGGTGATAGAAACTGGGGCAGCAGCAAGAGACTGCATTCAGGTTTGTCTTTAGGAAAAAGCTTTTGCTGTAAGCGCCACACTGGAGAAGGTTGCTTAGAAAGATTGTATGATCTCTACTGTTGGATATTTGCCCTAGCTGGGCAAAGCTGATCTAGTGTTTGTGGTGGCCCTGCTTCAAGTGGGATGTTGGACAAGGTGACCTCTGGACACCCCTTCCAACCTGCACTGTTCTGACTGTAGAGGGTTGTGAACTCCAGTGCATGTTTGGGGACTGACACAACAAATAGATTTGTTAATTAGAACATTTGGCCTGGCCTGGCTTTGCAGAAGGTCACAGCTGTATCACTCACTGGGATACCAGAATCTGTACAGTTACCTGGGGAGAGTCTTTTTGCATCTGAGAATTCTTTGCAAGGAGAGAGGTGGAGAAAATAGAGGGAGAGCCTTGGGGAGCCCAATTTAACATTGCTGAGAGGAAGAGAGAAATGGTAGCTGTTTCTTGAACAAGGTCCCTCATTCTCCCACCCAGAAGTAGCTGCTGCCCTTCATGTTTCCAGCTGCAGGCACAGCAAAGGCTGATTTCCACCTGGCAGCCTGCTGCCTGAGGCAGCTGCCTACATCACCTCACCTTGATGACTAGCTCTAGTCAGGACTTGCTAACTTGCTCCAGGGAACAGAGCAGCTGTACTCAAAATACTGAGCAGACGTCTTCATCTCCACCTCAGTACTGAAGGTTTTCCTCTTTCTCCCCATGGGGTGACTCAGTGGTACAGGTTAGGAGCAGAGACAGGTGTCAACACGGCCTTAGTAAGACATCTAAATTTTCTCAGCTTTACTGAGGTACTGGGAGATGAAACCACAATCTGGCCTCAGAAATGTCACACATATGGAATGGCAACTAGATGTGACCCACAGAGGCATAGCTGAGCAGGTGTCTGCTTGAAAAACAGCTGCATTGATGATGGCTTTTCTTCACTGCCTATGTCAATTTTCTCATTGAAAGTCAGTGAGATCAGTGGCATTGAAGTTACTCAGTACAATGTTTTGGTTCTGATTTAAAAATTAAAAAAAACCAAAAACTTTTTTCTTTCAAAATAAATTTTCCCCCCTAAGTTTGACTTTTATTGAGCATATTTTTTTGGCTAACATCACAATTTGCATTATTTTCCTAAGAAATCAGTGACTTTTGTTGTTATTGAATTCCTTTCTGAGAGTTTTAGTGAGGCAAAACAAACTTTCTGTGGGGGGACTGGAGGAGAAGCAGACTCCTTTCACAACACAATAGTCTGTTGGCAAATGGTAAATATGACCTATGGCTATAAGACTCTAAATGGATTTTTCGCTCTGCTCTATTTTCAAGATGTGACAAAATTATTGGGTAGCCTATGTATCCAAAGTCAGAAATATACTGGGAGCTGAATACTGCCAGCAATAGCAGAGAAGCCTGATTTTAACTCCATTGCAACACAGCAGAGTTCTGCTTTCATGGTGCATTAATTCAACACCTGCAGGCGCTCTCTTCCCTTACTGAAATTACAGGCTGTCTACTGAGTAGCTAAGGCTTGGAACAGAAGTATAAAGTCGTGAGGTCTTTATTGATCAACACAGGGCCAGATCCTAATAGCTGGATGTAAGCTACAGATGTTCCCTCATATTACCTAGAATGGAGACAAACGATGAAACATAGCTGAGATGTTTTACTGCCATGTCCAGTTTTTAGTGTTCTTCACCTTTAAAATAGAATGTTCTTAAAACTCAGGATTATAGTGCTGGAAAGTGATAAGCATTCAAATTTGTTAGTTAACTTATCAGTTGAAATTTTAATTTAAAAGCCACCTCAGCCTCTCAAAAAAGATTTTGAAACACAGGGCCACATGAATCAGACAAAAGCCAACCCAAAATCTTTGCTTTTGTTTTGTGCATTAATAGATTAAATTAGAAGCATTAGAGAAGCTTAATTTAATTTGAAAGTAGGCAGTTGACAGCATTGTTTGGCTGTTGGGCTCTTGAACCACTCTGGTTCCTGTGCTGGTGGGAGGGGCTGAAAGTAGCAGAGTGGAGGCATAAATAAAAGAGACATTTATTTCAGTCTCTTGGGTGAAAGTTTAACAGTCATAATGAGACTGCTGTGGGGCATGTTAATATGCTCCAATAAGCAATATGTTATTGTTGTTTCTTTGGTTTCCCTAACATGGCAATTGTGTTATAAGGTCTCTGTCTGTCAGGGTAGAAAATGGGGATGTTTCTGAACCCAACAGAAAACAAGAGCTGCTGCCTCATTCCTGAATACCCCAGTCCTCTCCTGTGGAGGAGCAGTGGTGCTGTGGGGTTCCCGAAGTGCCCCATACTGCACTGACTTATGTCCCTTGGCTGGTTTTCTACCTTCAGGTGGGCAGTAGCTCTCAAGGCTCCGTGCCCTACCAGATCTTTGAAAAGGGAGCTGCTGCATCACTGGCAGCATGTTTGGTGGTATCATGTCTCTGTGGCACAAGATTATGTGCTAACATTCACTGCCAATGTTGGCAGTGAGGCAGTTACCTAAAAGTGTCAATGCTGTTCAGTGGATCAGTGGAGGTATGAGTGCAGCTGCATGTACTTCTCCACTCTGAATGTGGAACAGCTTGCACAGGCTTAATGAGGACTAGTTGTATGCAGTAAATTTAAGACATAAACCACCAGAATATAAGAGCACTGAATGGGGTTGCACCACATGGCTCTCTTGCTCTCTACCCTGTTACTGATGGCCATCAAAAGGAGGTATATAGGAAAGAAGATAAAAACAGGGTGCACAATATGTGATACTTCCTTAGGCACTCTCCCTGCTTCCAATCATTTGCACCTCAGAGACTTCCTGACTTGGAGATGTTTCTTTGAATTTACAGCCTGAAAATGTTTCTGGTCTGTGAACTTACCCTGCCTCTCCTTGGATCCATGTAAGCTTTTAGCTTCTGCAGCATCCTGTGGCGTGGAGTCCATCAAATGCATGTGCTTTTCTAAGGTCATAGCCTCAGAGGTCGGGCTGGCTCCTCGTGTCAAAAAGATTCAATCCCCCATTGCCATCACAGCAGGACTGTGTTCCAAAACTAGCTCTTCTTCAGTACCCTCTCTCTGTACCTGTTAATACACGTTAATATTGATTAATGCACTCACCACATATGGCGTAGGCACTTATCTTACTCCCCATCCACCTGGGATGCACATTAATCAACAGTACAGCCTGGTATAGTATGTCATGTCTCATTGCTTAAAGATTTTCCTACTCCCTTATGTTGTTTTTAAATTGAAGAAAACGAAGAGCTCAGACAGAAGTAATAGATCAGTATAACTAGATTTGTCTTAATACACCCCAGATGGATTTACCCAGAAAAGTTTAACGGAAAATCTTTTTCAGCATACAAAAAATTTTTGAGGAGGTATATCACAGAGGATTGCTTTCTGCAGAAAAAGCCAAAAATCCTTTTTGTTCTGTTCCCACATCTCCCACAAGATAAGATTTTTTTTTTCCCACCCTCCATTAAAAAAATATATACATTTTTCACTGTGAGATGTGGTTAGACACTGGAACAGGTCTAAACCTCCCTGAACCCAGGGAGGTTGTGGATGCCCTAACCCGGGCAATGTTCAAAGCCAGGCTGGATAAAGCCTTGAGCAACCTGGTCAAGTGAGAGGTGTCCCTGCACATGGTAGTGGGGTTGGGACTAGATGATCTTTAAGGTCCACTGCAACCCCTAAACATTCTATGATTCTGTTATTAATTTACTGGCTTCAGAAAGACAGCATTTCAGCTTCCCAAACTTTTAGTTTCTGAAACAGTAATAGGCTATGGGCTAAGCAGTGCTGTAGCTTAGCTCAGTTGACCCTAGAGAAGGTGGCACTCAGTTTCCCTGATGGTGGACACCAGAAGTCAGGTGCCTGGTCTGAGCAGCCAGCTCTGCAGTGGGCACAGATGAATGGGTGCCTCCTGAGACAGATTTGTTCCACCTAGGGATACATCCATAAAATCAATGCCTAGAGATTCTCTATTGATTAGAGGTTGTTGATTCATTGAAAACAAGCTTAGACTGCACATTACCTCTGGGAAAATCAGACCATGGGACCTGGAGCTAAGAGAAAAAAGAAGCATATGGAGAATGATTTCAGTTGTGTTTGGTATAATTAGCTTCAAATATATAAAAATTCATATTCAGTGGACATAAAAGAATTGAATAAACCAAATTTTCATAGAAGCCTAATGCACAGAACACAAGACAAAAGGGCTTGTGGGGCAAACATCAGGTCCTTCCAGTGTGAGTGGTTTCTGGTGTGAATTGCTCGGTTACAGGTCATATGTTAACCCATCTAACTGATCACTAAATCACTACTGGTGGTGGTCTTGGTGTAAAATGAGGACGGAAGTGGTGGAAACTATCCTGTGATCAATATATTTGCTTGGGGTACCAGTGAAAATACTGAAAGAGTTGAAGGCAATAACCACAGGTTTTACACTGTGCTCTGTGTTGTCTGACCTTCGTCTTGGGTACATAAAGTTCCTTTCTACATTTGTTTTGGAAATTATGGACACAAGTGTGTCTTGTATTACTTGAGATATTTCTGAGCTCATGCATGACCTAGTAGTAACATGGTATATATGCTTACACAAAATGGGGAGGTTTTTGTTGCTCATATAGTCCTTATCATACCATTTTATCACTTCTGAATGCAAGTTCTGCAGTCCATTAATGTACTTTTTGAAACTTCTTAAAAAAAATTCTGTCAAGCCCAGAGCTTACTTGGTTTTTCAAAAGATGTCAATATTCCTTGCAGATTATTGATACTACATGAATACCAGAGAGAAACTATGATTTTCTTACATTGGCTGCATATCAGACACTGTGAGATAAAGGATACAGTCAGGCCTTCTGAGCATTGCAAATGTAGCTTGTGATGCAAAGAGTGACTCCTGAATAACTTTGATGCAGGAAGTATTTTGATGCATTATGAAGAGCTTTTTCATGGAATTATAGTTTCAGAGTATTTATGCAGTGCCTTCATCTTTAAGCAACTGTATAAACAATAAATAATCCTTCTCATCAGTGTCACTACATCCTGTTGAATAAGTCCCTAAGGCACTATAAATAAAGGTTGTCTTCCAACCATTAATAATAAACAGAAGAAGGATTTCTTCACTGACTTTTATGAAGTTTTCAGTAGTGTTTTAATTCTATTTGGCATTTCTGATAGTGGCACAGTGTCTGCCTGCCTGCCTGAGATGTTCAAATGCAAGCAAGTTTGTTTGGTCCACAAATCCCACAAGTGTCTAAAGGATTTCAGAGCTTGCTGGGCTGTTTGTTAACATCATTGCAATCTAGTGCTCTTTAGGGTATGCATTTGAAACTGAAATTGCATTGAAATGTGTCAGGACTGTCCTTGGACATGGCTGTGGGATGAAACCAGGGCAACCTGCTCTTCCTCTAACCAAGGAGTGCTGAGGATCATGCATGCTGGTAGCCTTTGCAGAAGGCTTTCCCTGGTCCTACCTGAGCAGTGACTTTCAAGTGCCATGGTGGAGTCTCCAGCCCCTGCCCAGCATCATCCTTAGAGCAACACTTTGCCATTGCTGTCACTGGGACATTACACTTGTTCTGTTTCCTATTTGTATGTTTCTCATGATAGAATATTTTGTTTTCCAGCAATGGTACTTGCAAGAGAAACTCTAAGCCCAACCAGAGGAGAAAACTGGAAAAAAAAAACCCAGAAGGATATTAATCAGACAAGACATGAGTAACCTGAAGAAGAGGTGAGTTACAGATTTCCACATTCAGAGGACACTGCTTGCCTTGTACCTTTCAAACTTGTTAGTGCCACTGCTGATCCAAGCAGTATTTCTGGAAATTCTCATTAGAATTCTCCTGCCCAAAGTCAATGGACTGCCTGTATCGTAGAGCACAAGGACTAAACTTACCTTTGCACTGCATACACTAAAAATGTCTGAAATGCTATGCATTCATAAGAGAGAAAAGGAATCAACAAAATAGTCTGTGCAGGACCCATTCTGATATGAGCTCTTTCCATGACCTTTATACCATGAAAATCTGATATCTCTGGGAGAAATAACCTGAAATGCTCATAAATATTTTTAGGCATTAATGTGAGGCATAACTTTTCAAGGGCTCCAAATATCAGTCAGTCCCATTGCCTTTTATTAACTTTGAAGGGGAATTTTATAGTGGGATTTTACTTCTAAATTGATAATGTTTTTAAAGAGAAAACAAAGCAAAACATAAACAGAAACACTAAGTCTCAAAATATTCTGATTTGTTGCAGCAACAAAGATTTGTGTGTAAGCAGAGGCCCATGTTGGGTTGTTATGCCCTGTGCTTCTGTCATGCTTTGTCTCTCTCTGTTTAAATTAAATCCCAAACCTACTGTTGGGTCGATTTTGGGTAGAGCAGAAGTGGCATAAAGCCAGTTTTTCTCAGTCGAGAAAATACATTCCCTCTGTGATAATGTCTTTTAAAAAAAGACACTGTCAATAAAGTAATCAGTAAAGTAAGAAACATCAAGGTAGATCCAATAGTCACACCAGAGTTTACTAATATATAACAAACCTGCCTGCTTCTCGTGAGATCACCATAATAGACTGGATGTTTTTTGGTTTTAATTTTGTGTCAGCATGAGCTCTGCTCTGTCTGTGCAATATAGCACTCTTTGTACTGACAAAGTGGAAATGGCATCTATCCAAATGCACTGGCTCAATGAGCCTTGGTTATGACGACCTTATGCCTTGTTGGTCTTCTGGTTTAACAGTGGTAAGTTTATTGTTGGCTTCAGAGCAGTTAAATGTAGTCTGAAAGCCTTTTCTTATTTATTGCTTCTTCTTTTGCCCTCCTATTTTTTTCCTTCTCATTGCAGAAAAAAGGTACTATGTCAAGGACAAACACTTAGGTTATGGATTTGTTCTTTTCTATTACTGTTTTTATTACAAAGTAACCCTGAAGACCTTTTAATTCTCTTGATTGTTTAAAGAGGCTTCATGAAAACATGACATCTCAGATGTAGAGATAGGTATAATTGAGTGAAAGATTCTGTTTGCCTGGAGTCTACTACAGTAAGATGCTAAGGAATTCAAAAAAATGGAGAGTCAGTAAGGTTTTAGTGGAATTTGATAGGAGGCCCCATACAAATATCCAGATGAAACTCTAGCCAATTATTCTGTGCAGAATATTATGCCCTGATGAAAATAAAATACCTGAGTTTAATCTCTCATTCAGAGTAAAGATTTGTAGTATAATGACCTGATTTAGCTGAAAAAAGGAAAAAATAAGTAAGTCTGACAGCTGAGAACAGAAGGGGGATTAATCTCAAAAGTTGCTAGTCTTTGTTTCCCATCCTTTCATTATTGTTCAATCAGAGCAAAGAAAGGACTGGCTGCCCTGACACGGCTCCGATTGCATTGCTCGGGGAAAGGGGGAGGCATGGGGGAGAGAGATTTTTCATTATTTACAGACCGAGGAACTGAGAAGAAAACAGAGAGAAGTGGAGCCATTTGGTCCACCTTTGGGTCTGCCTGGGGCTTTGGGCAGAAGCAGGCTGACAGCACCTGCAGCCATCAGTGGATGCAGCAAGGGCAGCTGCAGGCAGGCACTACAGGGTGGGATGTCTCACAAGCTGCAGGGTGCAGTGAGCCCACTGAATGTGTCATTATCCCACTTTTCAGTCTTACATCTGACCTCCAATGTGCACGAGGAGGAGGAGAATGGAGATGATGCTGTGACGTACATTAGAGTGCTGTCTGCTCTTCTGATGTCTTTGATGGTGGCTCTTCTTGGCATGTGACATGATCCCAGCTCTCATTCCACGTGTGAACATTTACAACCACGAGCTCCACTACACCCCCTAAATGCCTGTGGCAGCTGCAAGTCAGACTGCTGTGCAGCTACTCACTCCATCTGACCAGAATTGCACTTGGAAGTACCGCGACGTACCTCGTACTTCTTACACCAGCAGTTTGAATTAACTAATTAATTAATTAGCTTCAGTTACCACATTCTCCACAATCACCACATTCAAGTAGCAAGGGACAGAAAGGCTAGCAAGAAAACTTTCCACATATGTGTTAGAACCAAGAAAAAGACCAAGGAGTAAACCGGATTCACTATTAAAAGAATAATAAAATAAGATTACAAAAGTCAAGTTTGAGATGGTTGACAAGTTTAATGTTTTGGGTTTTTTTGTGTGTCAGTCTTCACTAAAGGGCCAGTTGTGTTCATAAATTTAACAGAGTTAACCTCAGAAGAAAATAATAAGATGGGAGATAGGCCATTTAGAGAAAATTTAGCTCTTGGGTGTTCTCAGGAAAAAAACAAATTTAATGTCTCAGGAAATTCACTGTGATGTGAAGCCTTGCAGAAACAATCATAGATCTACTAGTGACTATCTTTGATAATTCTTGGAAGATGCATAGGCTTCCAGAGGACTGGAAAAGAGAAATCACAATGTCTGCCTTTGAAAAAGTGTGACATGAGGAACCAAAAATCATAGGGTGGTCTGCTAGGCTTTAGTTTTTGGAGTAGTACTGGAAAAAATATTCAAAGTATCTTTAAAAATCTGGAGGATGATGAGGAAATGAATTAACAGCCATTATGGATTTTCCAAAAAGAAATTATGTCAGTCATCTGATTTTTTTCTGGAACCAAATAAAAACTACCCTTATAGATAGAAAAGAAACAGACTATGACATGCTGCTTTCTCCTGATAAGTTCTGATTTTATCTCCCATGACATTGTATAAACTAGCTAAGAAAGCACTCTATAGATTTAATTGTAGTAAGAACAGTTGGACTCTGTTTGGAAAACTGCATTTACAAAATTATCAAAAGCTCACTATCACTTTTCAGTATTTTTTGTGAACTTTCATAAGATACCAACATTTAAGGAGCATACTGTAGGACAGGATTAGTCTGCAGAAATAGTTTGACATGTTAAAGATGCAGTCTAAGGCAGCAGTTTAACAAGAAGAATTTCAAGGTATTAGGCTTGGACAGGAATAATCTTCTTACATCCACAGAGAAAGAGAATAAGAGGCTGGGTAATTGTGTATCCTCCTCACTGGAGAATAAGAGGTTAGGCTAAATCTCCCGTCACAGTGAATCACCTACTGAACAGGATAAAAAAAAGTAATTTTGTTGTGCGTTAATAGGATAGTTACACAGGAGTATTACCTGTAGGGTATGTGAAATCATCTCCTGGTCTATTAAGTTTTGGTAAAGGTTCATTTGAAATATTACGTCCAGTTTTGAGTACTAACTTTTGACAAATACCTGGCTCAACCAGAGAGATTGCTGAAAACAGCAATTGTAGGAGTAGAAAATGTGATTTATGAAGAAAGGCTTTAGAAATTGGGATGGTTAAGTAAAGAAAGAAAAACATTAGTGGGAAACATAACAGTCTTTGCACAACTTAAAGGATGGTGAGAGAAACTGTTCTTTTCTTATTCTATTGATAGAATTAGAAAGAAGAGGTTTTAACTGGTGTAAATGAGAAAGCTTTATGCCTGTTATATTATTCCTAACTTTCCTGATGAAAGTTAGGAATAATATAATGAGAACAAACCCTGGAAAACTTTAGCACAAACTGTGAAAGGTTGTGTAATCTCCACCTGAGGAAATTGTCTGTCAGGCATGGCTTGGGTATTGCCCAGTGAGGAGAAGGATTAGATGTACTCATGAGGTCATTTCGGCATGGTTTTCTATAACGTTTTTTCTGAGTCTGTTTTTGTTTTCCTTTCAAGATGAGATTCCTTCTCAAGAGCAATGTGAATTGAAAGACATGTTATTGAGCAGAAAAAATAATTTGACTTGATCATGTGCTCATGGTCACATAAGTGGAAATCATGCTCTATGATCATGCTCAAAGTGGACTTTTTGCATCCTGCGTGAGCCCGTGGTGCTGGATGAGCCCAGTAGGTAGACTTCAAAATACTCCTGCAATACTTGCAAATGCTGAAGAAATTTTATGAGTTTTATTGTATACATGGCACATTTTCCAAAATGTTAGAAGTCAGACATGACCTTTTAAAAAATTTTCATTGCTTTGGAAATCCTTAGGCTTTGGTTCATCTTGAGACACTCATTTGCCTTAAACTAGGCTCTACAGCAAAACAGTGCATGAAATTGTTTGCACTTTGCTAAGTGTTGCCTTTGCTGACTGTAATTCAGCTTCCAAAAGAAAATTTAAACTGTCCTCACTGTAACCTTCTTACTCTCACAGTGCTGGGCTATGAATACATTGGCACACAACTTATGATTCAAAAAGCTTTCTTGTTAATAAGTTTTCCTGTTAAATTTCAGGGTTGTAAAGTCTGGTTGCAAACACTTGAGAGTTTAACTGTTTCATCAGAAGACTCTGAGATATATTAGTACTAGGGTTGTTGATTTTGGTTGGTAACTGCAATCAAAGTTGAATAATTAAAAAAAGCAGCAATGGTTCAAAATGATTGCTGGTTGTAATTATAAACCAAAGTGAACAATCCTACAGCCTACTGGCACCATCTGGGTTTTTTTCTGCTCACTGTGACTAGAGATCCTCCATTTCCTCTTCTCACTCAGCACAGGGTACCTTCTACTTCCTGCTTGACCCCTTTGCAGGGCATCAGAGTTGGGATCTTCCAGGGGCTCTTGCTAGCAGGATGTCTCCTGTCACAGGCATTCTGCCCACATACATGGGTTTTGTTTTGCCTTTTCCCAAGAACATGTCATGGGAGGAATTCCTCTTGTTGAAGGAAACATCAGGTAGCCAAACTGAATTGATTAAAAACTTTCATTGTTGTTTGTTAAACTGACAGCTGGAAAATTGATTCTCAGTTAACCGTTCTAATTTCTATAACTGGGTATCTAACTCCTTCTTGAAAAGGATTCAGGTTTCTCATTTAATAACTTGATTTTTTTTTTTTTTGCTTATGTGTCATATACTGGATTTGCATAATGAGATTTGAAAGCATGTCCAGAGGTAAAGAACCCCTAAAATAGCCCAGATTATGTTGAAGGAGACAAGGAGACATTAACATCTAGAAGCCAGAAGAGGGTGAAGAAAAGCTTTTTCACGGTTGTTAAATATTCTGCAAGTTTACAGTATCATCTAATTTGACATTTCATCATGGGCTATGGAAGCAAAACATTTATAACATAGAACATCACAAAAAAATGAGCCAAAAGTATAATTACAGAAGAAGCAAAAGAAAAATATTTTGGAATATAATTAGTCACATTGGTCAAGAGCTATCATATTACCTCCTTCAGCTGCCCAAGTATTCCATTCCTAGGCTTGTGTCTAGTTTTAGGTTCAATCTTCTCTTGTCTGGAAAAGTAAACAGCTATATTGGTGAATTAGTTTTGTCTAGGACAGGGTTAATATTTTAGTAGTAGCGGGGAAGGAGCATAATCTTATCGATACTATTTTACACTTACAAGGAGCAGAAGTAAGGCACTTGCATTTTGGAGGGAATGTTGGTATTTTGTAATGATTTTTCCATGTAAATTGCTGCTTTGTCTTATGTTGTTTGTTATTAATATTGTTGCTGTCACTGTTCATTATCTTATCTCATTGCTGTTTCCAGTAAATTGTTCTTATCTCAACATGTAAATGTCAACTTTTTGTGCCTCCAATTCTCAACTCCATCCCTGGAGTGGGAAGGGGGAGGGCATGGGGTGGGGAGCAAGGAAGTGGTGTCTGGTTTCAGAAAGCCTCGTTTGGGAAGGGAGAAGGCACAAAATTGGGCAGAGCCATTCCTAAACCACAACAATTGTTTTCCAGTGAGTTTTCACTAACACTGGTGATGTAAGAGAAAGTATATAGTTCTTATAATGTTTTAATTCCTTCAGAAATGTTCAGAAGAATGAAGTATCTGGAAAATCACTTAGATTTTCTGGCATTAAGACACTTGCATCTTAGTTCTGCTTATGATGAAGGTGCTCACTAGTCAAGATTTCCTCTCAGATAAAAGGCTTGCTCAGTATAATCTGTGGAGATATAAAACCTTACCTGTAACCTCTTCAGTTTGAAAGTGAAGAAGCAGATTACCACACCCAAGCTGCAAGACTGCAGGTGGTACTGAAAATAACTTTTTTCAAGATGCAAACGGACTACAGAACTGAGATATCATTTTGGGGAAAGGAACATAATCTCCTGTGGTATACAGAATTAAGGTGACATATTTTGTAATCTTTTGTGAAATATCTAACATTACAATATGATGTCAAGAAGTGGCTAAACAGCCGTCAGGGCATGAATATGTCTGTAAACAAACCAAACAAATTGGTGGCTATTTAGTGAACAGAGTTATATGTATTGCAGCTATGCCATCTTCCTGTTGTGAGAAAAATCTCAACAAACAGTATTTTATGAGACTTAAATATTCTTATTTGCTTTTCCTTCTGTTTTATGTTAGGAATTGGAACTCTATTCTTATAATCCCAATATGGGAAGAAATAATGGTAAGGAGGCTAGATTTTAAACTCATCTAAATGATGAACAGGATATCACATGCATTTGAAATAAAACTGAGTGACATTCATTCTAGTTGTTTCTCATTAATCTTAATTGTAACTCTCCATTTCATTTTAATGTGTTGCTGAATTTTAGGAAGCTGTGTTATTGTTCTTACATACTTGGTTGTTTTTTAATTCATGAAGTTTTTCTGAGTTCTGCATGTGGAAAGGAATGTGAGCATTGCCATTTTCTATAGGCCAAGCAGTATCGCTGTGATTCAAAGTAGCCAGAAAAAATGCAGAGAGTTCTGCTAAGGGGCAGACTTCTGTACCTGTGATAAATTTGATGGAAGGCATTTGTTTGTGGTACAACTTTAAAAACAAAATAGATTTTTCTGTCCACAAGGATCAGGGTACTGGTAAAACAAACTGACTATATGGCACATGCATTGCTTCAGAAAACTGTGCTCACTTTTTTAACGTCCAGAAGGAAGACTTTGGCATTTGTAATGCAGAACCTGGAAGGACAAAAATCTCACCCTTTCTGCTTTCATTGACTTCAAGGAGAATCAAATGTTCTCCACACCTTGCAGAATTGAATCCTTTGTAAACTTGCTTATGATTAATATATGTTATGAATATCTATTAAATGTTACAGTAGGTTGATAACACCCAGCCATATCACTCATTTATTAAAAGAAACTGTTCAGTCAAAGTCTGAACAGGGGGGTGAGAGAGCAACTCAAGTGCAGTTAGATTGATGATACTTCTAAAAATTGTCCAAGCATGTGTGCAAGAACCTGTCAAAGTAAGAGTTTAATAAATGAGAAAGTGAAGGACAGGTAACTTCCCCAATATACAAAAGTTGTGCACATGCATGTGCATGCTTCATTTATTCCGTGCTTCCTGGCAGGTAAACAATACAGAAAGAGAGTCTGTTTGCCATTTTTGAGCTAGATTGTCTGGAAAAGAAATTTGCCAACTCAGTTATTACTGGGGTTCCAGCAGCATGCTGCTTGACATCAGTGAAGGCTGCTTTCACATCAGCAGATTTCCACTGAACTCAGTGTGGTGGTTCTTGCCTGTCACTCTGAGAACCAGCTCTGGTCTTCTGGGCAGCCTTGGCCATAGCAGGATTTGCCCCTGGGAGGACAGGCAGCTTCTGAAGAGAGAGAGGATGGGGAAGAGAGGGTGAGGAAGCAGAGGGAAATGCAGATTAAAGACTGGGGAGCAGTTGAGGAGGCTGTGGAGTTGCCTGCCCCAGGCTGTTTCACCCTTCCTCCACAGTGACAGCATCAGTCCTAATTTTATAGGAAATTTGCACTCTTCAGAGTCTGCTGCCCAAGTTAATTGCTGACTTTGCCTTTTTTTGGGAGCTGTCCCTGTTTACACCAGAACTGGTAAGATTCCATAGCACTATAAAATTCTCAGAGGCAACAGGATATGTGAGGTATCAAAACATTTTCCTCCCTACTGATAACTTGGAGGTGTTTGTTGTCACTGTTGAGCGGCTAGCTGAGGACTGACCCAAGTTCTCAGACAAGGAAAGAGAGGAGAAAAGGAACTTTATTGTTTTGAATTCCATATATATAGAGTCTACAGAAGTGCCCCAGATTGGTCAGCCCGAGACCTCCCCCTAGGCACAATTGGCCAAGCCCGAACTCACTCAATCCGGAGAAACTGTTTGCAAAACATCCAAACTTTATCTTGTTTATGAAATATAGCAAAATGTTCCCACGGGAAGAACCTGTGCTAGCCACAGTTTGTGGTGAATATTTGTTAAGCTAGATGACAAATACATTTTGAAAAAGAATGCACCTAATACAGGAATTGAATACTACCTTTAGCTACTTGCCTGATGTGGAACCATCATCTTAACTCCAGGCTTTGATCATGTGAGTCTCTGAGAGCAAAATATAAAGCACTTGGAAACAGCACTCAATCTGAAAAGGACTGTTGGCTGAGTAGTTCTTAGTGCCTGAGCACTCCATAAAGAGCCTTTTCTGTGCAGTCATCTGCTTTCATTTCTCCCTCATAGCTATAGAAGCTATTCCATTTGTGATTACAATAAGGGGTTTGACACAGCCCACATTTCTAATAAACTGCTACAATACTTCTTTATCAGCTAGTTTTGTTCACTACTAACCTCTTGTTTCACAGCATAATTCATATGTAACACTCCTGATAGGTTACTGAGTAAATGTCTGGGAGTACTACCTCCTCCGTATTCCATATTTTCATTTTGACATTATTAGTACTTCTGTGATAGCAGCTCAGGCATCTTTGCATAGTAAGTGGGCTATGGGTTGTCTATGGTAAAATGTTGTATTGCTAGATCTTGGGGATCCAGGATTTTTTTTTTAAAAATAAGATTGCAAAGGCTGAGTGATCTTTCTTGGTTTTTATGCCTGCTTTTGACACTGTGGTTGATATCTGGTATCTGATTTGGTATGATGTGTTAGGTGGTTGACTGTAGTTTCTACCCTCCAGATGTTTGTGGTTGCCTGTGTTCTGGTGTGTGTACAATAACAAAGTGTTGTGGAAGCTGGCTGGCTAACCTTGGTATTTTCTGCCCTTTGAAAGGGGAAGGATGCTGTCAGGGCTGTAAGAGCACCCAAATACCTCTGTTACCGTTATCACCACTGCACACCCTGCCTATGGACAAGGAGTTCCATTTCAGTACAGGCCCCTGCTCTGGACTGAGAAATATTACGGGTTGCTCTGTCTTGACTTCCTGGAGGGATGCCACACCAGTCAGGTCCCCATCCCTGCCTCCCTCTGCTCCCAAAAAGGTCTTCCTGCATAGAGCCCAGGTCTGATTCATTCACCTTGTCCAATGGTTCCTGGTAGGTTGATGGCTGCCACAGTCACTGTGCTCCTTCTCAGAAGTGGTAGGTCAGCACTGTGGTAGAAGACATTGGCTGGTCTGTGTCCCTTTGGCCCCCAGGGGCTCTTCTATCCTCAGAAAGCTCCCCAATCCCCTCTTGGCAGTATTTTCTGCCTCAGTTGGCTCAGGCAGCTGGTCATTATATAATGACCTCTTTGAATTGCCTGTCCCAAGTCTTATTGGCAGGAGCAGGAGCCATTGATGATTTGATAAATCCAAAATAGATGAGGGTCACTTCACAGTCATGGTCAGGTTGCCTAGAAACATCTGCTTCATCTAATGGCATTTGGTGCCTTCTATGGGAAGGTGGATTTGTTGGGGCATGGGACGTATTTAAAGAGTGTGAGTCATCAACATCTGAAAGGACTTTAGTGCCCTCATGTTGTGTGCTTGGCATGGGCAGTAAATGTAAGTGAAGACAGTGTGCTGAGCCACACTGGAAACATTCACACCATTGTGCCTGCGGAAGCACTGGAATATCTCAGCAATCACTTCTCATGGCTCAGTTTGTCCCTTTGAGAGTGAGGAATAATAACTTATTATCAAGTTCTGTGAGATATGAATAATGTGCAGTTCTTGCCTGTTAACTCCTCCTGAAATTGCGTTGTGGTTTCTGTTGCACACTGCTGCAAGGTAAATTAAATGTGTTGCTGGGAAAGAGAAAACAACCCCAAACCAAACCAACAGCCCTCAAGCAAACGAAATGAATTGTTTAATAATTTACCTTGATAGAAGAGGCACATGGATGGGAAAAGTTAACCAGTCAGGAAAAATAATATCAGCAGTAAGGAGCAATAAGCAGTAGGAAATAATCACTACAGTATCTGAGTTCTTGTTCCAAGTCCAAAATTCTGCATCAAGTCCCATCCTGCTCCTGACAGCATAGAGGTCACTGTGCGTCACTTTCTGTCATCTTGGCATTAATTGCTTGAGTAAAAAAAATGTAATGAGAAAAAGTCCAAATCTGGGGTGTGTGCCATTTGTAAATTCAGAAAAATTACTCCTATTCATGCAAGACTTAAGCAAATGTTAGATAGATTTTTAGTGTAGGTTACATAGGAAGCTGAATAATATAGTTTCCTCTAATAAACTGAACAAACTTTGTGTTCATCAGTATGGGTTTCTTGGCATGCAAGTGGTATTCAGGGGCACACAAGGGAGGGGAAAGGCAGGCCAGAATAGAGGTGAAGAATGAGAGGAAGTTGGCACCGACACAAATGATACCAAAAATGCTGATTTAGTAAGGAAAAATGTAAATCATTTTTAGTGTCTTTTGAAGAAATGTGCCCAAGTTAAAGTTGCCTTGAAGGCATATGACCCAACCTGACATTGCTTTGGCAGCAGAATGTGAAGGATACGTATGCAGACATGAAAATGTCCTTTGATGAAGAGTGCTCTGCAGCAGCCTTTCTGACAGTGGCAGCAACATCAGTACCTTTGAAGAACCAGTTATTTTTTTCTGTCTTTGGACAAAGAGAATCAGGTGTAATTTGTTAAGCATGAAGAAAAATGTATGTAATTTTTCGTATATAGGTGTATTTATCCCCTCATTTCTTCACAATCAGCTAAACCTAGCACTAACTCTAAACATATAACTAGTTCAGATCTTGGGGTTTTTTTCACCTAAGATAGACACAAAGCTGTAACTTTGAAATAATTATAGTCAGTTTAGGACTGAACCCGCAAACAGTTATTACTTCAAAATACTGATCTGACCATAAGGTGGCACCTCTTCTGGGGTGCTATGGAGCACAGGAGCTGTCTAAACCTTCTGGGGTATGCAAGGCCACATCACATGGAGCCTCTCCTCCTCTGTGTATTAGTTTGAAAACAAACCAGTGGGAGATTGTAAATCAGGATTATAATTTAGTAGGAAAATTTAAAAAAAAAAAAAAAAAAAAGCAATAATACAACAAAAACCACTGACAGTCAGATACAGCCTGACACTAGGGGTGGTAGAAGCAGTCCAAGTGAAGTAGTTAGGTTGAAGCCGTGATCATGTGGAAGGTCTGGTCCCTACCAGAAGGTCCACTGGTAGCTCTTGTCCTCTGGGAACCCAGTAGACAGGACTAATTTAGGCAGTTCCAAGGCCAGGTTATATCCAGGTGGGAATGCTTGGCTCCTCCCTTCTGAGTGGAGCATCTCACAATAGGATGAGATAAGTCCATGAGTCATGGGTGGGTTCTTGATGGCCAATTGTCTGTTATCAGGGGTGAGTCATTAGCAGGTTGTCTTGGTTTGAAAGACAGGTGTCTGCCAAGAGAGGTTGAACCCTCCCCAGGACAGAGAATGTGATTTCCTTTCCTCCCTCCCTCCGAATTATTCAATTTTGTAAATCAAGGGCTTTCAGGCAAAGGTATGGGAAAAAAGGAATATCAGTTCTTTACTAGTCTCTATAAACAAGCAATAACAATAATAGCAACCACAACTAGAACCAGAAAACCAATAGCAGATGGCTTGTGAACTGCTGAGCCTTTGCCCGTGTGGTGTAATCACGGTTGCAAGCAGCAGGGGCGCTGTTGAGCTCCCGGCCGGGCAGGGCAGGCGCGATGACTCCTGAGCGGCTGCAGGTGGCGCTGTGGCGCAGGGTCAGGTCAGTGTCCAGCAGCTGGTGATGGCGGACAGGCTGAGAAAGCGCGGAGGGCAGCGAAACGGCTCGGAGCAGCGAGAAAGCAGGGCAGCAGGGCGGGCGCCGGCTCTCTCTCCCCCCAGCCACCAGCGAGGCAGCAAGGATTTCTGCAGTCACAGCAGACGCCGCGGTCTCGTGCGGCAGAGGGCGGGGGGGGGGGGCAGGCAGCAGAGGCCGCGGGACTCTCCCGGCAGCAGCCGCGAGGAAACGCAGCCCGGGGGCGGGGAACGCGCTCTTCCCCGTGGGGAGAAAAGGTTGAATCCAAGCTCACCCAGTCAGGAGAAGAGAAAACAGGGCACAGTTGGATTCCCTCTGGTCCCAGCCGAAAAGCAAAGAGCAGCCTCTCCTCTCAGCGTCCGAACCACGAGAGAGCGAGAGTGAGACTCCCGTTTCAAGGGCTGGGTGTTCCCTTACCCTGCCTCGCCCAAGCCCACCTTTGTCTTTTGATTACTCTAAACATCTAACTATTTGTTGCTTAGTAACGGGAATGGGAAGAAATTCTCAACCCCCGACATCATCCACCCCGAATTTTTCCCATTCCAACATGTTACATTGAGCTTAAACATTTAAATTATATACACACATGCATTACTCTAATTATATACATATATACATACAGATATGGATACAGGCACAGTGTTATGGGCAATTCAACCCCAACTAAGGTCTCCCTGCGGTATGCATCGTGCTTCTCCATCCTTTTGCATCACCCACCAGGTACACCCTGGTCCCTGAGCGAAAACAACCCCACGGGTGGGTTTGTCTTTGCCTGAGGCAGAATTAATCCAAACAGTTTTCCCTAGCATGCCTCTCATGTGTACCACTGGAACTTTATCCCCGTCTGCTGTTTGCAGGGGTTCAGATTGGGCAGGGCCAGCTCGGCTGGTGGAACCTCGGGTGTTAACTAGCCAGGTGGCCTTGGCTAGATGCTGTTCCCAACCTTTAAAAGTCCCCCCGCCTAAAGCTTTCAAGGTGGTTTTTAGCAGACCATTGCATCGCTCCACTTTGCCAGCAGCAGGTGCATGATAAGGAATGTGGTACACCCACTCAATGCCATGTTCCCTAGCCCAGGTGTTTATGAGGCTATTTTTAAAATGAGTCCCGTTGTCTGACTCAATTCTCTCAGGGGTACCATGCCTCCACAGGACTTGGTTTTCAAGGCCCAGGATGGTGTTACGGGCAGTGGCGTGAGGCACAGGGTAGGTTTCCAGCCACCCCGTGGTGGCTTCTACCATTGTGAGCACGTAGCGCTTGCCATGACGGGTTTGAGGCAGTGTGATGTAATCAATCTGCCAGGCCTCTCCATACTTATATTTAGACCACCTCCCACCATACCACAGGGGTTTCACCCGCTTGGCTTGCTTGATGGCAGCACACGTCTCACAGTTATGGATTACCTGGGAGATACAGTCCATGGTTAGATCCACCCCTCGGTCTCGTGCCCACTTGTAGGTGGCATCTCTGCCCTGATGGCCAGAGGCATCATGGGCCCATCGAGCTAGGAACAGCTCCCCCTTGTGTTGCCAATCCAAATCTATCTGTGACACTTTTATCTTTGCGGCCTTATCCACCTGTTCGTTGTTTCGGTGTTCCTCATTAGCTCGGCTCTTGGGGACATGGGCATCCACATGACGGACTTTCACAGGTAGCTTCTCCATCCTAGTGGCAATGTCCCGCCACTCATCAGCAGCCCAGATTGGTCTTCCTCTATGCTGCCAGCTGGCTTTTTTCCACCTTTCCAACCAACCCCATAGAGCATTGGCTACCATCCATGAATCAGTGTAGAGGTACAGCTTCGGCCACTTCTCTCTTTCAGCAATGTCCAGGGCCAGCTGGACAGCTTTGAGTTCAGCAAGTTGACTTGATCCCCCCTCTCCTTCTTTAGCCTCTGCGACCCGTCGTGTGGGGCTCCATACAGCTGCTTTCCACTTCCTATTTGCCCCCACAATACGACAGGAACCATCAGTGAACAGAGCATAGCATGTTTCATCTTGTGGCAGTTGGTTGTAAGGTGGAGCTTCCTCTGCACGAATCACTTGTTCCTGCTCCTCTTCATCTGTGAGGCCAAAGTTTTCACCTTCGGGCCAATTTGTAATTATTTCTAAGATCCCAGGGCGATTCGGGTTTCCAATACGGGCGCGCTGTGTGATGAGAGCAATCCATTTGCTCCACGTGGCATCGGTGGCGTGGTGGGTTGAGGGAACCTTTCCCTTGAACATCCACCCCAGCACTGGCAGTCGGGGTGCAAGAAGAAGTTGTGCTTCCGTACCAATTACCTCTGAGGCGGCTTGGACTCCTTCATAGGCTGCTAGGATTTCCTTCTCGGTGGGAGTATAGTTGGCTTCGGACCCTCTGTAACTTCAGCTCCAGAATCCTAGTGGTCGTCCTCGAGTCTCGCCAGGCACCTTCTGCCAAAGGCTCCAGGACAGACCATTTCCCCCGGCTGCGGAGTAGAGCACATTCTTCACTTCTGGTCCTGTCCTGACTGGACCAAGAGCTACTGCATGAGCGATCTCCTGCTTGATCTGAGCGAAGGCTTGTTGCTGTTCAGGGCCCCAGTGGAAATCATTCTTCTTGCGGGTCACCAGGTAGAGAGGACTCACAATCTGGCTGTACTCGGGGATATGCATCCTCCAGAAACCTATGGCGCCTAGGAAGGCTTGCGTCTCCTTCTTGTTGGTTGGTGGGGACATCGCTGTGATCTTGTTGATGACTTCGGTAGGAATCTGACGTCGGCCATCTTGCCACTTCACTCCTAGGAACTGGATCTCTTTGGCAGGCCCCTTGACTTTGCTCTTCTTGATGGCAAAACCAGCTTCCAGGAGAATTTGGATGATTTTCTCTCCTTTCTCAAACACTTCTTCCGCTGTGCTCCCCCACACAATGATGTCGTCGATGTACTGCAGATGTTCCGGAGCCTCACCCTTTTCCAGAGCAGCCTGGATCAGTCCATGGCAGATGGTGGGACTGTGCTTCCACCCCTGGGGCAGTCGGTTCCAGGTATACTGCACGCCCCTCCAGGTGAAAGCAAACTGAGGTCTGCACTCTGTTGCCAGAGGAATGGAGAAAAATGCATTTGCAATGTCAATAGTGGCATACCATTTTGCTGCCTTGGACTCTAGCTCATACTGGAGCTCCAGCATGTCTGGCACAGCAGCACTCAGAGGTGGAGTCACCTCATTCAAGGCACGATAGTCCACAGTCAATCTCCATTCTCCATCAGATTTGCGCACAGGCCAGATGGGGCTGTTAAAGGATGAGTGGGCCTTGCTGACCACCCCTTGGCTCTCCAGCTCACGGATCATCTTGTGGATGGGAACCACAGCATCTCGATTAGTCCTGTATTGCCGGCGGTGCACTGTCGAGGTGGCAATTGGTACTTGCTGGTCCTCCACCTTCAAAAGTCCAACTGCAGAAGGGTTCTCTGATAGTCCAGGCAAAGTGTTCAATTGCCTCACGCCCTCTGCCTCGACAGCAGCTATTCCAAAAGCCCACTTGAGTCCTTTTGGGTCTTTGAAATAGCCGTTACGGAGGAAGTCTATGCCTAGAATACATGGAGCCTCTGGGCCAGTCACAATGGGATGTTTTTGCCACTCCTTCCCAGTCAGGCTCACCTCGGCTTCAACCAGGGTCAACTGCTGTGATCCCCCCGTCACCCCAGCAATAGAAATGGATTCTGCTCCCGCAAGTCCCGATGGCATTAGGGTACACTGCGCACCTGTATCAACTAGTGCTTCATATTTCTGTGGCTCTGATGTGCCAGGCCATCGAATCCACACAGTCCAAAAAACACGGTTTTCCCGTACCTCTACCTGGCTAGAGGCAGGGCCCCTCTAGCACTGGTTATCATTCCCTTCCTGGTCATACATTCTAGAGGTTCCTTCAAGGGGATCTGACCCATCATCTTCCCTTCTATTGTACCTAGCAGGTCGGCCACGGGAAGCTGAGGCTACCTTCGCTTTAGCAGAAACCCCTCGGCCAGCATTTCCCTCCTTAAGCTGACGCACCCGTGCTGCCAGGGCAGTAGTGGGCTTCCCATCCCACCTCCTCATGTCTTCCCCATGGTCATGCAGAAAGAACCACAACTCAGCTCGTGGGGTGTACCCTCTTTCCCTAGCTGGGGGACGTCGGGCTCTGGTATTGGGGCCTGTGACTCTCACTGGTGCCACATTGATCCTCCTCATCTCGTCCCTAATCTCCTCCCTCAGGTCCTTCATCTCCTCTTTCATCTCCTCCCTGAGGTCTTTAACCACAGCAGAGACCTGAGCCTGCATCGGGTCACTGATCACGCTTGCATAATACCTGAGCCTGTCAGCTATTGAGCCCACTGTCTCTCGATTGTCATCAGCATTAATAGTTGCAAGGAAGGTGGCATGTTGGTCTGGCCCTTGCCTTGCAAGGCTCCACAACATTTGCCCGGTGCACCTGACCTTATCAGGGTCATTTTCGTGCTGTCCATCCCTCCCAAAGAGCACCTCCATTACGGCTGCTTCTCTCAGCCGTTGGATCCCTTCCTCAATGGTCTTCCAGGACAATCTACGGTGGGGATCCTGCATTCTGTCTTTGTGGACAAACTTCTCTCTTACACCCATTAAAAGCCTCTCCCAGAGAGAAAGGGGCCCTGTCTCCCTCGCGAACACTTTGTCAACACCCGGGTCTTGGGCCAAGGGTCCCAAATTCTTTGCTTCATTATTATCCAGCTGCACACCTGGGCCCATAAGGTCCCAAACCCGAAGTAACCAGGTTTGGAAAGCTTCGTGCGCTCGTCGCTTAACATCATCTCGCAGATTACGGAGAGTATCGAAGTGGAAGGACTCAGTGATGATTACGGGCTCAGATTCCACTGCTGGTTGTGCGGGCAATGGCTCCCCATCATCATTAACTGGGCGTACTGATTTGGTCTTATACTTTGTACGCACCACAGGGGCAACTTTGGCTGGCCGTGGCTGCTCTTGGGATTCAGCTGGAACCTGGGTGGTCGTAACATCTGTGGGTTCCACTGCTGCACCATCAGACTCTTTCCCTTTGGGGCGAGGAGAGCGTTTTACACCTGCTAGGGAGATGTATTCCTTCAGCAGCTGGTGTATTCTATGTATCATCTCCTCCACTAGCACCCCCACCCACTCTGGATGGTTCGTTTCTGAGGCAGGCTGTTGGACAGGGTCAGGCTGTGGGGTATCCCCAGACTCTGGGACAGCCTCAGGCTCTGTGGCCGCATCCCTATTCCCTGACACAGCTGTTGGAATGGTTACCCAGGGAATTTTCACCTTATCCCGGAATGCAAAGTAGGATAGACCTATCAGCCACAGCAGCATCAGCCACTGTATGATATCATAAGCATTTAGAGAGTTTCCAAACCTTTCGAGCATTAGTTGGGTAGGCCCAAAGTAATGAAAAAAGGTTGAGAAAAACCTTCTCCTGGTGTTATCTCCTCACAAAAGGTACCATTACCAAACAAACTCCAAAAACATGTACTGATTGTGTCAAAAAACTGTAACCATGTGCCTGCCGTTAAAATGAACTGAAAGATCCAGAAATTCTTCACTCTATTGGCCCATTGTGCAAACTGGATGACAGCCACAATAACCTTAGTTATAGGGCCCATGTTTAGGTAGGGAGCTGCAAATGGGAAAAATGTGGTCACAAGTATGTGCCAACCAAACCAGGGTATACTCAACATAGTACCACTCAATGAGGTTTTCATGTTCACCACACTAAGATAGGTCTCACAGAAACTGTTATTCCTTTTTCTTCCAATGCCCTCGTGCCCCACGTTGGGCGCCAAGATCTGTCTTGGTTTGAAAGACAGGTGTCTGCCAAGAGAGGTTGAACCCTCCCCAGGACAGAGAATGTGATTTCCTTTCCTCCCTCCCTCCGAATTATTCAATTTTGTAAATCAAGGGCTTTCAGGCAAAGGTATGGGAAAAAAGGAATATCAGTTCTTTACTAGTATCTATAAACAAGCAATAACAATAATAGCAACCACAACTAGAACCAGAAAACCAATAGCAGATGGCTTGTGAACTGCTGAGCCTTTGCCCGTGTGGTGTAATCACGGTTGCAAGCAGCAGGGGCGCTGTTGAGCTCCCGGCCGGGCAGGGCAGGCGCGATGACTCCTGAGCGGCTGCAGGTGGCGCTGTGGCGCAGGGTCAGGTCAGTGTCCAGCAGCTGGTGATGGCGGACAGGCTGAGAAAGCGCGGAGGGCAGCGAAACGGCTCGGAGCAGCGAGAAAGCAGGGCAGCAGGGCGGGCGCCGGCTCTCTCTCCCCCAGCCACCAGCGAGGCAGCAAGGATTTCTGCAGTCACAGCAGACGCCGCGGTCTCGTGCGGCAGAGGGCGGGGGGGCAGGCAGCAGAGGCCGCGGGACTCTCCCGGCAGCAGCCGCGAGGAAACGCAGCCCGGGGGCGGGGAACGCGCTCTTCCCCGTGGGGAGAAAAGGTTGAATCCAAGCTCACCCAGTCAGGAGAAGAGAAAACAGGGCACAGTTGGATTCCCTCTGGTCCCAGCCGAAAAGCAAAGAGCAGCCTCTCCTCTCAGCGTCCGAACCATGAGAGAGCGAGAGTGAGACTCCCGTTTCAAGGGCTGGGTGTTCCCTTACCCTGCCTCGCCCAAGCCCACCTTTGTCTTTTGATTACTCTAAACATCTAACTATTTGTTGCTTAGTAACGGGAATGGGAAGAAATTCTCAACCCCCGACACAGGTGATAACAGCTAATGCCCTACAGCTGGTGGTAATAGAATACTAAATACATCTATATTGTAACCTAGGACACACTCTCCCTCTCCCCAGCCCTGGTGTGGGCAGGAGAAGCCCTCATTTCTGCACCATGATACAAGGCTGTGATGCTTGGCTGATGGGTACTTATCAATTCAGTTACTTCTCATGCTCTCTTGGCTCTATTCTTTTGATATTCTTTATTTTACAACTGGGAACACTGCATTTTTATGCAGCAGAGCCCTTTATATGTCTTTGGAACCTTGGCAGTCCTGTGGGGTGCCTCATTGTAGAAATGCATATGAGTTTCTGTACATTTGGGGTGTGAGCGGGTAGCAGAGAGCTTATTTTTCCCCCTCTCAGTTCTGCTTGATTTCTACAGCACAGCAGAACCCACACAGCCCTGTAGTGCCTCTCCATCTTCTCAAGTCAGATGTGAGTGTTAAGAAGACCCTGTGGCATTGTGCTCCAAGTGTGAAGAGTGCCTGTGCTGCTGGGGGACCAGGGGCTGTCCCTCTGGCTGAGCTGCACCTGGAAGCTTTACTTTTGTCACACGCCTTTGTCTCATTCCTATTTTTAAATGCAGAATTTTTCAGAGTTAAATTCTCCAAGGGATTGCTTGGCCTAATCATGTTAATTGTGACCCTGAACTCGGAGCCAAACTGGAAGGATTTTATTCCCAGTTTAAACCGAACTAAAACTGGATTGAAAATGCACTGGTACAGCTTGTACCTGCAGGCTGCTTCAGTTTCTGAAATCCCTGTCTCATTACATGTGCTCAAACCCCCAAAGTCCAGAAAGCAGCTGCCAGTGTTGGATGGGTCAGTCATATTCTGCAACAGCAGTTCCAGCCTGAAAAGTTTTAATTTCTCCTGGTGCTCTTTTGTGCAGCTTGAATGCTTTACAGACTGTCATCACCATCCACAGCCATGGGAACAGGAGAATTAGAAACGGCTCTTTTCAGAGGCTACCTGGGTCCTGCTGGGAGAGTGGGTAAATTTCAAGGTGGAAGAGATTGTCTTCCTAGGTGTGTGTGGGAACTGCTCTGGATCTCTGCAGGTTGCTGTGGAGGTGAAGCCCTGGACTCACAGCAGATGTCCTGAAGGGCACGACTTTGGTTTGATTTCATATTACAAGAATTAGAGGTGTTTTCTTCACTAATTCAGAAAAATCAACACGGCCAGGTTTACCTGTGAGCAAAGAGCTCCCAAGAGAGGCTTAAGACTGCTACTTGCTGATGTACTCTTTTGGATATTTTTTGGATCCATCTTTTGCAATTTCTTCAGAGAAGTGCTCCATTCTGGGTAAAACTGACCCTTAAAGAGGGAGCCTGAAGTCAACGTATAACTTGCCTCTTTATTTAACCTTGTGCTGACCAGTTACTCAGGAATAAATTGAATCCCTCCTGAATTCTGCTTTCCAATATGTATATTTTAAAAACCCAAATGAACTGAGACCTTTTCCGTTTTGCAGAAACCATAATAACATTTCATAGCCTCTAAATTCTTGGCTCAGAAATCTATTTTCTTTCTGTCGGGGGTTGAGAATTTCTTCCCATTCCCGTTACTAAGCAACAAATAGTTAGATGTTTAGAGTAATCAAAAGACAAAGGTGGGCTTGGGCGAGGCAGGGTAAGGGAACACCCGGCCCTTGAAACGGGAGTCTCGCTCTCTCATGGTTCGGACGCTGAGAGGAGAGGCTGCTCTTTGCTTTTCGGCTGGGACCAGAGGGAATCCAACTGTGCCCTGTTTTCTCTTCTCCTGACTGGGTGAGCTTGGATTCAACCTTTTCTCCCCACGGGAAAGGGCACGTTTCCCCGGGCTGCGTTTCCTCACAGCCGCTGCCGGGAGAGTCCCGCGGCCCCTGCTGCCTGCCCCCGCCCTCTGCCGCACGAGACCGCGGCGTCTGCTGTGACTGCAGAAAATCCTCGCTAGCTGGCTGGGGAGAGGGCCAACTCCTGACCCGCCGCTCCGCTCGCCGCTCCGAGCTGCTTTGCTGCCTGCTTTCTCAGCTCTCCGCCATTATCGGCTGCCACTACCTGACCTGACCCTGCCCACAGCGCCACCTGCAGCCGCTCGGGAGTCATCGCGCCGGCCCTCCTGGCCGGGGCTCAACAGCGCCACCTGCAGCCGCTCGGGAGTCATCGCGCCTGCCCTGCCCGGCCGGGGCTCAACAGCGCCCCTGCTGCTTGCAACCGTGATTACACCACACGGGCAAAGGCTTAGTAGCTCACAAGCCATCTGCTATTGTTTTTCTGGTTCTAGTTCTGGTTGCTATTATTGTTATTGCTTGTTTATAGATACTAGTAAAGAACTGATATTCCTTTTTCCCATACCTTTGCCTGAAAGCCCTTGATTTACAAAATTGAATAATTCGGAGGGAGGGAGGAAAGGAAATCACATTCTCTGTCCTGGGGAGGGTTCAACCTCTCTTGGCGACACCTGTCTTTCAAACCAAGACACTTTCTGAAGACTTTTTTCACTCTTAATAATGAATGAACAGCCTGCCCCAAGCAGAGGAATACAAGAGCACTTTTTTGGTTATTCTTCAGAAAAGAGTATCTTAAAGAAATGGTTAATAACTTGTGACCTGGGTATATCAACAAGGAAGCTTACTAGTATCATTTGTTTAGTCCTAGATGGAAACAATTTCTTTATTTATCTTTATCTTTCAAAAGGGAAATTTGTAGAACCTGTTTGGAGATTTAGGGAGATGTTCATTGCTTCATTGTGAATTTAACATTACCATTTAATGTACACAGTATGTGGGCTTCTCTTTCATGTTTTGCAATAGATGTAGAGTAAGAGTCATAATATATCACTTTCACAAGCAATTTAGCACAGCATAAGGGAGGAAATGTAGCTGTACTGTCTTGCTACTTGTTTTCTAATAAAATTCTAATATATTTTAGGTTAATGACACAGAAGATGACATTTATATCTTTTTTTTTTTTTTAATCTTCAGCACAATGAAGCAGGAAGTTATAAAGCCAGATGATAAGATAATGCACTCCTTGCTTGTGCACAATAAAGTACCCTTATAAAGTGCTGGTTTGCCTTTGACAATTAACTGAAGTCTCTGTAAGGCAGTACCTGGCAGGCCAGAGTCAGTAAGGCTGGTTAGGCTTTCCTTCACTGAGATTAATTTGCTCCTTACTTGACAGATGATCTGCTTTAACTCTCACCCCCACGCCAAGAATTATCAGACTTTTTTAAAAAAAGAAGGCAGGAAAAACAACAATATTTTTTTTTCTATGGTTAAAAAAGGAAGATTAAAAAGACTCCCCTGTTGATAAGATCTAACCATTTATGTTCCTGTGTGATGAAAGGTGAATACTTATTTAAGATTTATTTAGTATTTTGTCATCAATAATGAATCTAAAGGGCACAACAATTTTTCTTAACATTCTATAATGCAATGAAGCTCATTTTAACAAGTAACTGTATAAATAACACATTTGCTAAGCCCCTTGGTTGGCTGATCTTGTGTCTGAGCTATAAAACATTTTTAATTGATAACAGACTGTATCTGAAATAACAGAATGGATTAATTCTGTATAGAAGAATTTAAAAAAGAGTAGGGCACTTGTAGCTGTGTGGATATGTTTCTGTAAATCTTATTGTGCATCTATGTGGGGTCTCATTTCATGCTTCTCAAAGAACCATGAATATTATAGGTGATTACTTTTCTCTTCCAAGGCAAGCCCTGGACAACTGAAAAAAGCATTGTTCATATGCTAGTGAGTTTACTCAAGTAAAACAAATCAATATGTTTGTGGTGGGCGAAGTGGGAGCTTCTGACAAAATTTATTGGAGAAGTCCTCCCATTGAGTCACAAAGTGCAGAAGAGACCTCCTTTCTCTTGTTACTCCTCTCAGAGAGGAGCCTTGGTCCTCTGGATCCAATCTTAGCCCCAGGCTCAGTCAACAGTTTATGCCTAAAGGATTATACAGGTGTAATTGAGTCTTTATAAAACCTCGTCCTGCAGGATTAAGGATGGCTGCTCACAGATATTTATATAAATAAAATGAATTGTTTATTTAGGTTGATTAAAAAATTATAATGATTGGATGGAAAAAGAGCTTAACAGAATTAATGACTATGCAGTGTGGATTGCTATAACTACTACTATAGTGCTATTTTTGAAGCAATATTGAAGCAATTATATTACAGCAATTATGTTGAAGCAGTTATACTAAAAGTAGAAAAAAACAATTTGTAATGACTGTGGGCAAATCTCTTTCTCTCAGCCTCAAGAAGTAGCCTTTAGGGGCATCCCCACTCAAGGGAAGGACCATCACACACCTTACAGGTGTATGCTCAAAGGCCTCACCATGCAAAAGTGGGACTGGCCTGGTGTAAATTTACCTTGATTGTCAGTTGTACATTTTTAAGATTATGTTTTGTCAGATTTACTCAGCAAAAAATGCTTTCTGCTGAGAAAAGGTATTAGCAGCTCTTTGTTTTTTTCTGCCCAACACTTCTGACTCTCACTTTTGTATCAGGGCTTGTATTTCCTCATTGGTCCCAGCCTCAGGGAGCATGTCTTGCATGTCCTTGTCCTTGGTTTGGTCAAACTGATCTCAGCATTTACTAACACTAAAATAAGACTCTCCTGGCTGCGATAAACAGCAAACTCTCCTTGTTTGAGCCATCAACCTGTAAAAAGGACAGGTTTTGAGCTGCTGTATCCCTGCTTAGGCAGAGCATCCTGCCACAGTGCTCTCACTTAGCTTGAGATATCAAAAAAATGTAGTACTTTCACTTAACTGCATCTGGCTTTGGGCAAGACTTGAGTATTTTTTAAGAGTGCAATACAGAAATAATTCAGCAGCATTCATGCTGGCCCCTGAGGATGGTACTTTTGCAGTATTTTCTGATGTCTTTTTTTACCTCTTTCTGAAGACAAAAGGAGTTATTTCCATGTCTATTTCTCTCAACAGTCAACAAGAACTCCAGACAAGTAGCTCTCAACCTCTAGTTGCTGAGACCTAATGTTAGGTGTCTATATTATAGACTCTCTCTACCAAGTCCATTTTGCTGTGGCTCACTCTGAATTTGAACTCATTTAGCATTTCATTTTCATAGAAGCATTCTCAGAAGTAAAGCACATGAGGAGGAGCTGGAGCTACTGTGCTGGAGCAGAGGGATTGACAGTCTTCTATGATGGGACTTCAGGGAGTCCTGTAGCAGTCTTCTGCTCTACTTCTCTATGTGCTCTCTTAGATGACATATATACACTTGTCAGAAACAACAGATTGAGTGCATTAACCAGGACCTTTAACTCACCTTTTCTAAAATGCTTTGTTCTATAATGCCAGTCACAGTTCTTTGCCCATATCTGAGCAGTCTTGTTTTTTTTTTAATGAAAAGAATACAGCCAATGTCCAGCTGAATAAGTACTAAGATTTTGTCATATGTGGAAAGCTCTTCAGATGTTTTAAGAAAATAATCAGAATTCAGAGTGTATATTAAATTATCAACTATCTAATAAGTGTGCTACTTCCCAGCTGGGATCCTTCTGGTATGTTCATTCATCTTCACCTGGTGTAATTAAAGATGAAAGGTGTAACACTGATGATCCTTCTCTAGAGATCTCATCAGTTTAATTCTAGAACTATCAATGGAAAGGGAATATCATATAAATTTTTCAGACTTAATTGGACACCTGCTGGAGGTCAAGCAAAACAACCAAGGTCTACTGAAACAGGGATTGCCTTCAGTAATTTACTAATTTGGTAGGAAGTAATTTGGCAAGGCAATGCAATCTTTGTTTCATATATGCTAAAACCAAACTAGATTTGTCTTGCAAAGTAAACACTAGGAAAGAAGTGGAAAAAAAGAAAAGCAAACAGGAATGTGCTTAAAATCTCATCATGTGAACTGGTAACCTATGCATGGAACAAGTGACGCAAAAAAGGCAGTGTCAGGGTTGCATTTAATAGCTTCCTACAGGTCCAACATGGGTGTGCACAACTATTTCTGGTGTAACACAACTTTATAAACTTCTATTCACAAAGAGTGCTGTAGTGGATGAGTGAAAGAACCGCCTTGGTTTTCCTCAAGAGTGATTTTAAGTTACATCAGTGTGTTTTGATGTAGTGCAAAAAAAAAAGAGTCACTTTAAAAATAATTTTTCATGATGATGATGTCATTAGATCCACTTGATCCATTTATAGCTGTTATTTAAATTGCTGTTTCCATAAACGTATATGACTGCCTTGAGGGTGTCTATATTTATTACAGAATTTGTCTCAGGAATCTTGGAGCAATCTCCCAATCTAATTAAGAGTGCTGTAATTACAGTGTAAAGGACTGTGCTGCTAATACTAAAGTTTCAAAAATCATGAGTCAGGCCCCATAATTTCAGACTGGTCCCCAAATATGAATATTTACTTTTTAAAAGAGTATATTATGTTTTGGGCTCGTTGTTAATTTTCAAACTCCCGCTTCCTCTTGCCATGGTTTCTGTGTATGTGTGTGTGTGTGCATGGCTGTGCATGCATGTATGGGCTGTAATTCCACAAATAATGTTACTTCTTCACCATATGTTTAAGATAAGGCAGTGTTGGAGCCTAGTCTCTTCCCTGTCTACCTGCTTACCCTTAAGCCCCCAAGAATTGTTACTCCACATGTCCTCCTGTGGAACCTTACATTACTCACTCCTTCAGAAGGGGATAAATTGAAGTGTCTTGTGTTCTTCTTCCCTGGCCTGGAAGGGAAAGAAGTGGGAAAAGGGAACAGAGGGAACCTTCCCACATGGGAGGAAGAGATGGGTATCTTGACTTTCCAGTCTCTTTGCTACTCACATGAGAAGTTTATCTCCCTGGCTTTCATCTTCCCCAGAGCTGGGGAAGTACATAATGAGTACACTAAGTTCTGACACAGAACCGAAGTATCTGGATTTATCTAAAGCTTAATCTAGCAGCTTCCTTGTTACTGGCTGCAGGACCAAGCTAAGATTAGGTGATAATGGTTTTAGTCCATGTGCTGCAGGAAACAGGACTTACTATACAGTTTTTCTTCTGCCAACATTGCATTCAAGGTCTCTGTGACAAAAGATGCTCAGCTACCACACTGATGGGTATAATATGTGCCACTCCTCCATACAAAGCAGAAAGAAGGAACCTCTGTTTGGGTAGACTAATACAAAACTTAATCTCTGCTTTTCTCATCAATTTCCTATATCTTAACTAATCCCTGGAATAATTTATTTAAGTTATCCCTAGAATTTCAATTAGTGAATTTCTGTTGGGCATCACCATGTCTTACAAGGCAATTTGAATGTTTTGCCTCAGAACTGACTGCATTACAACTTAATGTAAGATGTGTTGCCTGGGAATGGAAATATTTTTCATTTCCCTCACCATGGCCATGACATAAATAAAGAAATCATTCAACACTCCCCACATACAGCAGCTGGAAACTGCCTCACCACAAAATGTTATTTGCCGTGGCACTTCAAAGGGGTATTATACTAATTGAGATGGATTTTTTTAAAAGAATAAGAAGCTTTCAAACTTTCTTTCAGATTCCTATAAATGTTTTCTCATGCTTAAGCCTTTGCCTCATACTCTAAATTGATTGGCATCATGGCATATGCTCTTCTACTCGCAACACTCCTTCAATAATTTATCCTTTTCATACCAGCTGACTCAAGGTCCCTGGGTACTTTTCTCCCTTCATGATATTTGTAACTTTTGAACATTATCTAGGAACGAGTAATGAGATGTGCCAAGCTTGACAAGGCAATCTAATAGGCATGTCTTTCACTTAATTTTCTTTCCTCAGTTTTGACCTCACTGTTTGTAAATTATACATCCTTGTTGACTGGGCCAACCACAAGGACCACATATCCCCATTCTTAGCTCTTGTTTTTACATCATCTACATTGCACTTGATCAGGGAGGCTCTCAAACAGTCTTCTCTAATTAAGGAGTATAATTTTAAGATGGAGAGTTTAGGTGTTGCTCCAGTGAATCCTGCATAGTCTTTTGAAAAATGCAAAACTTATATCAGAATGGGATCTCCTTTAGTATTATCTAAATACAGGCAGGTAATCTTTTCTTGCCATCAAAGCTTTACCTGTAGTCAACTGACAGAGAAACAAACAGCATAGAGAGGGGCACATTTTTTCATGAAAGAGAAGACTAAGCAGGAGAACTTGTCATATGCAGGTACCATGTGCAGGTCCTTCCCTTGCATCTAGGTGAGTCACGATATTCTAATTTTCTAACTTCAGAGGCACATCAGGCCTATGGTTTCACTATCTCCTTTTCTTACACTGCACAAATTCCCTCTGGAGATACTGGAGCACCCATAGGGGATCTCTACTCCAGGGCCAGCTCCTCCTGTCTCACCAGTGGCATGCACAGGTACCAGGTTTCTGAGAGATGTTTAGAGTGCTTTATTGCCTGTCTAGACAGATATCCAATGCCTGGACCTTCCCCTCATTAAAAGAAGAATGTCTTTTACCTGGAAATACTGCTACTTGTGTTTTGTTCTTTGTTCAGGCTGCAGGTATCAATTGTTAGCAGTATGACTGCAGGATGGACCAAACACCATTCCTGTTTTGTAAGCCTCCTGTGGAATGGCATAGGGATACTACACAATTCCCCCAGTTCAGCCAACCATAATGCTTCAAAACACAAACCATGTTGTGCTACAGTTTTCAGTTTTTTTGTTTTTTCTGTCTGATAAAAACCGCCAAACCCTGAGAACTAATATATTAACACAAGCAGGACAATTGTACTGCTAAGCCTTAACAGTGCATAACTTATGATTAACCTTTTTTTGTAAAAATGTCTCAGTTCTAGAAATTTCCCTTTTATTGACAGCTTACAAAGGTAAATTTGTCCTTGGTAGGTTGCAGTTCTTCCCTCCAGAACTCATATGTTTTTCTGGAACTCCCCTACATTATACTTGGGTACTTCAGTGCTGCAATGGATAGCATCAGCTCAGTTCAGCAAAGCTATTGAGTCATTGTACTGGTTAATATAGTGAAATTTATACAAGTTTAATCACATTTATTATCCCTGACAACAATGCAGGTGTTCTGAATGTTAAGTGAATTTTTTAGAAAGAATATAATTAATTTTTCTGGCCCTGTCCAAAAATGCTTAGTGGTCAGTTCTGTCACGGAAATGTATTTGATAATATGTAAATCTGGCATTTTGGAAAGTAATTAAAAATAAAGTTGCTGCAATTTTAAATACAGCTAATATCTGTCTTGCTACATTCTAAAGTGGTACTAGGCTAAGTGCCTGAACTAATCGATTTTTAAAAGGGTTTGGTTAGCGATCTCAGGGGAAATAAGGTAGGTTGTATGAAAACATATTAATTATAAAGCCTTCTTTTTTAATGATGCATGCCCTTTTTAAAGTACAATATATTGATGTAGTAACTCCTTCAACTTAAATCATCCAACAAACCTTTCTAGTTTTGTCTCATCTATCTTGATTGTTAGCTATATTTATTACAGGATGGAAATAAGATTTTAGATTTTTAATTATTAGCTATAAAGGATTCCAGAGTAGTTCAGTGATTTAATTTCTTTGTAAAAAGTACACAACTCCAGCAAATTTTTGCTGACTAGGAAATTTGTCTTTCTCAAAGATTATTATTACATTCCTGTTCAGTATGTCATATTTTGTTCTCAAGTGTGCAGAAAGCTTGTTCATGAAAAAGATTTTACTCTTCGAATAATATTTTAAATTGATCTTAAATTGAATGTTGCCGTTTTGCTTGATGTGAATCAATATTTTAGAATTTTTCATTTCAAAAGAATAAAGGCGTCTTTAATGCAGAGACGAAGGCTGCGCCTAGCCCCTGGGTTGTAGTGGAATGTCAGATTGCCTGGTGCAGAGAGTCTGGGGTTTTTACTGCAGAGCACAGGGCAAGGCTGGAACTGCTGCTGGGGAATGGGGGTGAAGCTGTTCCTGGTGGGCAAGTCCCTTGCTGACTTGAGGAAGCTGACTGCTTGCAGTCACGGTGCGGCAGGGCAGAAGCTGCAGAAGGAAGGTTGGCCTGTCAGGATTTCGGGTGGAGATAGCAGTGGGCACAGCCTGCTGATGCAAGTGACACAGAATGCACAGTAAGCCAAAGCGCTAAGGAGGAGCTGCCTGCACCTTTCTCCTGCTGTGAGTTCGAAAGGGCATCGAGTACCAAAACCCTTGTTTACTGCAACAGCTTTGCATACACTAGATTTGAAACTGAGATAATTGAAGTCTGCTACAGAAGAACAAAACCGAAAAGCTTTGAAAACAGCTATTTCTCTTAACCTTTGCCCCTTGAAGGACAGGTCTTTTCCTCCAGCTCTGCTTTCAGTTTTAGTGGCTTCCCAGGTCACAGCAGACACTATGTAAAAAGTCTGGTGTTTGGCCTTAACCCTAGTTTTTTGTCTGCTCCTGATGCCCAGAGTTTCTGTTTTTTCCACCCTGGAATCTAAAAGTGTGCTTGGGGGCAGACCCCACTCCCTACAGGGTTTTCTTTGACCCAAGGGGCACCTCCTCTCACAAATCAAATGGACAGCTTACCCTTCCACCTTCTTAATAAAACAAATCATGAAATACAACAGTTAATGAACCATGGAGCAACAGATAAAATAGAATAATCGGATCATTTAGGTTGGAAAAGATCTCTCAGATCATTGTGTCCAACTGTTAACCCAGCACTGCCAAGTCCACAACTAAATCATGCCCCTAAGTCCCACGTTCACATCTTTTTGAATACTTGCAGGGATAGTCATCCAGCACGTCCCTGGAAAAACCTGTTCCAGTGTTTGACAACACTTTGCAAGGGGAAATATTTGCTACTATCCAACCTAAACCTCACTGGTGTAACTTAAGGCCATTTCCTCTTGTCCTATACCTGGTTGCCTGGGAGAGGAGATTGACCCCCAAAGGGTACACCCTTCTCTCAGGTAATTGCAGAGAACAATAAGGTTACCCCTGGGCCTCCTTTCCTCCAGGCTAAACAATCCCAGCTCCCTCAGCCTCTCCTCACAGGACTTGTGCTCCAGACCCTTCACCAGCTTTGTTGCCCTCCTCTAGATATGCCACAGCACCTCAATGTCCTTCTGGTGGTGGGGGTCACAAACTGAACACACGACTCATGGTCTCACATATAGGGACCAGTTTTTCTGCTTTGTGTAGTAGGTACTACGATAAGGACCGAAGGGTGTGTTTTCTTATTACTGTTTCATTAACTCAGTAAAGTAGGATTCCCTGACTTTTTAGGGTTTTTTTAGTTTTTTGTTTTTTTTTAATGTGGGGCACACATTTAAAAAATGATGTTTATTTATGAATACCTCCACTGCGAGGCTGCTAGATGTGATCCTGTGCTGTCTTTGTGATGAAGGAAACCACTACTTACTCAGCTAAGACAATATGAGGCAGACATTTCAAGTATTTTTAATGAAATTTGCAGCTAAGAACAAAGATCTTATGTCATGGGATTAGTCAAATTCTTCACATACCATCAGAGAATGTAGCTTTCAGCTCAAAGAAAATTAAGCGAGTATTTATATCTGATTATCCTGTCAGAAAGAGAGATGTTAACATTTTGAGTATTTCAGTTACTGATTACACAATAGAGTTTTGTTTATGTTCAGATAATCAAATTCGAGGTGTTTGCCCAAGCTTAACAAGGTGGTGTATGGAGAGTAGAGTACCTGGAACAAATCTTACAATACACAGGTTATCAGTCCCATTTTCAGTGCTGAGAGGTAGATGACAAGAAATGTGTATTTCAGAAGATGGTTGTGCTAATTTGCCAGCACAGGAGATCCTGTGCCTTCTTTTCCCATTGCACTCTGGCTGTGTGATCCTGCACATTTCCTTTCGCGGTCTCTGAAGCCAGTCTGACCCCTTGATGAGACATGTCAGCTTATTCAACAGGCAGAAAATTATCTCCCTTTTTTTGCTTGCTGAGTGAGCTGAATTGAGTCATCAAACTGTTGGAGCTAGCACAAAGGAAGTGGTAAGTACACACAGCTGAGACGGAGAAAAAGGGGAAAGCTGAGCCATATTTTTAGTGGTAGGAAGCTGTTAGACCAGCTCAGCACTCTTGTGAAAACTCATTCTCAGTGCAGAACTCCTGTGTCATATTCACTCTGCCTCTGGACTGGTGAAACCTGGGTATGTTGGCTGCTACAGCTGGTGGTTCTGCAGAAGTGTTTGCCAGAAGAAAGGTCGTTTGATTTTAGTGGATCCCTTGATGGAGATGTCATTTGCAATGGATATTGATGGATTGGAGCTAATTACTAAGTCTTAGTGCATAACATTTTAGTTCTTTTATATATTTTTGTAAATGTAAAATCGGCTATAATTTGTTGACTCTTGCAAAAGATTTTGCTATTTGCACTTCAAAAACTTCCATGGAACCCCAGAAGTTTTTCTTAAAATTACAGATGTATCCACTTACTATATCTGTTAGTCACATGAACAGAATGGGAATGCCTCTGAATCTGCAATGCTAAATAATGTGAGACTTACTGAAGAGAAGGCTTGCTGGAAAAACATAAAGCCTCACAGAAGCAGGCATATTGGAGTGGTTTATTTTTGTCACTATAGACAAATGCCAGTGATCATGTCAAGATTTTAAAATTTTGTGGTGTTCAGCAACCACCATAAATAAACCCCCACAAGCAATGCAAAACCCAACAACAAAACACCCCAGATGCTGTCTAGGCATTAAAGAAAGGGACACATTTTTAAAGCTATATTTAATACCCTCACATATAGGTCTTCTGTGCACTCTTCAAACATGGTTAATGCTAAGATTTCAAGCTCTTAAGGAAGCGGGCTTAAGCTCTCTATACTATGCTGAACAGCCTCCACGGAGTAGGACAAAATTGACTATGTATTTTCCACAACAGAGAAAATTAAATATCCAGATTCAGCTGGACATATCCAGGAATGGATCAAAACAATCAAAACCAGAAGACTTGAGTGACCTTCAGTGAAATATTGTGCGAGACAACAGGACAAGAGACATAGGGCAGACAATAACACACTGGAAGTTCCATCTGAATATGAGGAAGAACTTCTTTACTCTGTGTGTGACACAGATTTCCCAGAAAGGCTGTGGTGTCTCCCTCACAGTCCCACGAAATGTGCTTTAGGATGATCCTGCTTGAGTAGGGAGATTAAACCAGCTGACCCAGTGTGGTCCCTTACAACTTTACCCATTTGTGTTTCTGTCTGCTTAATATCCCTGAAAGATGCTCAGAGAATGACAAAATAACTGAGGTCAAATAATGAATCAAAGAAAGGTAGGTATTTTCAGAACACATTCATAGAAAAATCTTTTCTTTGTGGATGGATTTCACCCGTACCTGTATTCTGATTTGCAAAAATGACAGAAAGATTTTTTAAACTGTTGAATGACAGGAGATGGTGACCTTGAGACACCTGTATAATCTTTAGACAAGATTATTGTTACTACGATAATTATAAGCTTATTACATGAATATCAGGAAGTGGGAAAATAACAACAAAAAAAACAACCCCAAAAAAAGGAGCTCTGAGTAGGTAGGCACTGGGTTGAGGCTGGCCATGAGGGAGCATGTGAAATATCAATGCAAGGAGTGTGGGCCAAAAAATGGAGGCATTAGAAGTGCTAATGTACAGAATGAAATTGAGTATCACAGATGAAAGAGAAGGGGCTGTGGGTGGACCAGGAAGATATTCAAAGGGTCTAAATGATCAGAATCAATGAGATTACCTTCACTCAGTACTTGTGATAAACACAACACTCACCCAAACAAACCAAACAACAAACACAGTGGATAAAACTGCCTTGAACTCAAAATTACTTTTGGAAAGGTGATAAAAGCTGGAATATTGGCAATGGACAATCAGACCTCCATTTGGTATACCTGTGGATCCAGCATTGATTTCAGAAGGATAAAAAGCAGTGAAAATGCATTTATTTAAATAATCCTAACTTCTCCAGGATAAATTAGAAAAAAATTGCTTTGTAAAAGTCCATCACCACAAAAGCTCTTTCAAATTTTCCCCAGTAATTACTGAACTAGCAAATGCTGATTCTATTTTAAGCTTGATTTTGCATGAAGATGGTTGACAAAAGAGTGCAACACAAAATTACTTTGAATTGAATGGCCCTGCTGTCTTTCAATCTGAATGAAAGAACAGACAAAGGAGAGTCTGCAGAGTTCCCAGTCTGAATGGGAGAGCAGTGCACCCAAAGAAGGGGATTTGGCCAAGGAGAGTAGCAGAGTGAGATATTCATAGACTTGTCTGTGAAGGAAACTCGTAAATAAGTCAAACATGGAAAGTGAGTTTAGAATTTCAGTTCCAGGAAAGGGGGAGAAATAGGTTGGAAATGCAGCTGTGTCAATGTTCATTTTAAGGGGTACTCTAGGAATGTCCAAAGTTAAAGAAAATGATAATTTCAAGGCATCAGATAACTGCTATTGAAGAATTGTGTAAAACAAACCCACAGAATCACAGATCTGGTATCAATTTTTTCAGTGGTTTTCTTGGTTTTGAAGTGGTTCTGTATTGGGAATAGGATCTGTTTGAAGGGAAAAGTAACCAGAGAAACCTGTATCATTTAGATAAGTACTTTATAAAGCTAAAAACATGTTTTGAGAGAAATAATGACTAAGGACATCAAAACAAATGAGGGACTGTATAAAATGTACAATAACTTTACCAGAATAGAAATCTTCAAGCGTATCCTCTCACCTTCTTTCATATAATGAATTATTTTCAAGACAAAGGAAATGCAGTATACTAAACTAATCAGAATTGCAATAAAATGGTATATGAATTTCCTGTGAGATAAACTTGATAATGAGGATGGTAAAAAAACTCCAACATGTCAGGAGAGGAACTGTCTAAAAAAGGAGATAGCCCTATTTGTGATATAGGGTAGTGGGAGTTTAGTTAGAATTCCTCTGGAGAAACTATATATTGTTAGACTTCCTCTGGAGAAACTATTAGAATATATCTCCTACAATCTTTTCATTAATGTCTGTGTAAAGGCTCAGTGTTTAGAGCCCAAATGAATTTTGCTGATGGTTTAAATTGAGGGTGCATCATTATTGCAGAAGAGGATCATAATATGACAGTGGCAAGACTGGATGACCTTGAGAACTGTGAGCACAGAAACAGGATGGAATTTAAAATTTGAAATACAAGTGTCATATAAAGATTTTTTGTGATTTGGGATCTTACCATTAGAGCAGAGATAAGAGATAAGAGAAAGCTTTATCAAAGAGTGATACAAGTACCAGAAGTGATGCAATGCTAAAGAAAGAAAATTCAGTTCTAGGATGTGTCTGCTAACAGAGGGAGGGAGAAGTAGATGTGACTGGATGAGGAACATCTTTGCTATTGTAAAACTCCAGTTACCTGTGTTTTTAAAAGATAGCTGAAGCCAGAAAAGCTGCAGACAAAGGCTAGGCAGATGGTGAGGGGAGTGGGGAGAAAACAAAAAGACCTTGTATTTTTTAGCCAGATTGAAGACCTGAGAAAGTATTTAGCATAAGCTCATATTTCTTGCATGTATTCTTGTCTAAGACTGCTGGGAATAAGACTCTTCCAGTCAGGTATTCCTATCTCTGCTGATTTTGGTTCCTTTACTACTCACCATAGAATTTCTCTTAAAATACAGCAGCTCTTCAGAGACTTTGCATGGGGAATGAAAAGAATTTAAGTAAAATAGCATATGTGCAGATGCTTTCATCCTGTCTTGTACTGCCATTAGATGCATCTAAGGGGAAAAAGCTGTGGAAAATGTGCAGAGTGAAATCCTGGCTCCAGCAAAGACAGTGGTGAAAAGGAATGGTAATGGTGTATGCCAGCAGTATAGTTAGTTTGAAATAAAGTAGCGTGAAGTAGTTAATTTTTATGGTCATCTGATCTTTCCACTGTTCACATTCTTTGTTCAAATTTAGAAGTGTTAAAAATACCTGTTTTTAAAGAATAAAGCCCTGAGATTTTAAAAGACAAATATTCCTGGAATGAAGACAACAAGACAAGTCCTGTTTTTTAATCTGAACAAATAATTATCAGGAATTAAAAAACTCTCGCAAATCCTTAAGCACACTTTTTTTTTGGAATGAAACATTCTTAGATTATGGGAGCGAGGAGAGTTGTAATTTTGGTATGTCTTTCACTGTCACTCAATAAATTTCAAAGATTATTGGAAGCAGGTTCACACAAGACTCTGTTATTTGTCTTTCGAAATATGCACGAACACTTAGGACAGTTCATCTAAATCACTTTGAAACACCCAGCAGCCTGGTACTGTAATGCAAACAGAACTATTTTATAAATCAGTCAGGAGAGCTCATTCTTTAAAAGATATGCTACATTACTGGAGGCAAAAAGCTCTCTGTTTCATTATATAACAATGACAATAACTCAATTTAAGTGTATAATGACCCAAGTCAGCAGTCCACAGCAACAAAAATTTAATAGGAACCTTATCTAGTTTGCTGACATGTTCTTCTCCAGAAGCCATTATAGGCTCTTCAGTATACAAAACAATTGGCTCTAATCTTTAATATTGCTAAGCAGTGGGGGGCAAATAGGCATTTTAGCACAGCTTTGCTTTTTATAAACAGCATTTAAAATATTCACGTGCTCCTAGGCGCAGAGCTGTGTGTCAGATGTTTTTGAAGTTTGGTCATTAGAACAAGCTCTCTCGAAGTAGAGAAGTGTTTCTGCACTCCCGTGATGCCCTTTAAAATGGATCGAATGTCACCTTGTTGCGAAGGCGAAAGATTCCAGTGAGGGCTTCCTTCAGGAACTGCGTGATTTCCGACTATCTCCTGATGTAAATTAAACCCATGATAAAATGAATGGGCTCCAGAGAACCGTTACAAAGAAAATCACTCTATTAAACACAAACCCAAATGTAATTTCCTCCCTATTTCTTTCACTAGTTTTCTATATACTGCATGTGAAGGGTACATACTAATGCCTCTATTGAGTAGGTTGTAATGGCCACTTAGTTTATGATATGAAATACATACTTGGGGTGGTAGTGCTGGGACTAGGACAGCAACAGAGTAAGAAGCTGACAGAAAAAACCACTTGTATTTACATCTCAGTCATGGTTGTTCAAAATTCATTCCTTGTGTTCATTTAAATACCATTTTTTTTTACTTTTACAGTTTATAAGGCAATCAGAGGACATTAAGTATAAATAAATTTTTTATGGTTTTGATAATGCTGCAATGCTTTAGCAGTGCATACTGGCCAACCATAACAGAAAGGTGAAAACTAGCATACAAAAATCTGCTCTTTGCCTGAAACAGATTTTATACAGAAGGCACTGCCTGAATCACTGAGTCCAGTCACTTGTCATCGCAGGTTAGTGATTTTTAATTTAGAAGGCTTTACAGCAGATATGTCTCACATCCCCTTGCACACAGGTGAACAAAAATAACCCAAATATACTTTAATACAGCGAAAGCCAATGGTAAAGGGGGAGGCATCCCTTGAGAAATGGGAAAGAAGAGTGTATGGGACAAAAGGAGCTGTGGTGAAGGAGACATTTGAGGGATGTGAATGAGAAAAGGAAATCTAGAGCTAAGGAATGCAAAGTGCAGGTGTTTGGGTATGCTTATGGAGCCCCAGCCTTGACTAATGTCACACCATGTTTGCCATAGGATAATGTCACAAACCTTGACAATTGTTGCACCTTGCCTACCGTATGGGGTGAAGTTTATTTCATTTCAAATGTTTGTAATATAAACCACTACATCTCAGCTAGCCAGGCTATTCTCCCTTTATCCTAATGGAGAAAAACATGCAATTTTAGGACAATACCAGTTTCCAACATGTACTTTAGATGGGATGTGCTGGGTCACAGAAGTACCTAATTCTCTCCATCAAGCCCTGTGTTTTTTTGGTTTAGGTTTTTTTCATTCTGTGCATGAGAAATATATCCTGCTAGTATGGGAAATTTCTGCCAGAGATGTTATTACAGGACACATCCCCTGTGTCCAACTCATGCAGGCATGGAGCCATCCTCCCATGCATATCGATATGGTTATATACGACAAATCCTGTCTGTGCTCTGTTGTGATGGCTCTGATTGCCTCTTCCCTTTCTTTTTATTGCTCAGCTAGCAGAATGAGTTCAAAAGGTTAGTGGTTTTTTAGCCAGTGGTGTAGGAAACAGAAAACCAGGAACTCTGTGAAAAATCATCCTGTGGAAGGAGAGTTTTTTGAGTTTGAATCCATTATGTTATGTTACAGTTTTCAGTGGCTGCTGACAACTTCCTATTTAGTATTGTCAATCTTTTCTAGGGTTTCTTGTCCACAGAGCATGTGGGGCATTCTTTTTATTTTAATTTCTAACTACCAAATAGTTATCTGACACCCTGTGAATGGGACCTGAAGAAGAATGAAGTTGAAAGAGTGTGTTATACAAGGCTGTTATTTGACAAGATAACTGTGCTGCTCCAGCAGCTTCCAGGTGCCAGAAAGGGTAGTTTTGCTCTTGCATTCCCCATTCCACCCCCGCTATCAGTTTTCACTTGCTTCAGCACATTGAATGGCCAAAGATGGCTTAGCAAAAGCATGAAAAAAAAGGAGAAAAAAAGGGAAAAAAAAAAGGCGAGGGGAAGAGTTCATAGTGCACCAGACTGCTGAAATTGACAAGACAGGACTGTGTTGCTGAGTGACCGTGCGTGCAGAAAGGAGGAAGGAGAAACTCTCCTTTTGGCAACAGCGTGCTGCTCCCTGTCTTACTTGAGGACAAAGGTGTTAACTATAGCCAAGCATCTGAGGAAATGAAAGAGAGCCTGCAATGACCTAGGAATGATGACATTTGCTCAGAAGATGGATCAGGCAGGTGGTTTTCACTGTGTACAGTCCTGAGTTTGCACCACTCTGCTGATGCTGGTGTGCTGGGGGCTTACAGGACTTGAAGGGCTGCTCAGGAGGCTTTGCAGTTTTAGCTGTGTGAGCAGAAGGGGGCTTAGAGGCTCAACCAAATGTTTTCCATCAGGTTTAACAAAAAGAGGTAAATGTGGGAAAGACGGAAAAGGTTTTGGAGGTTATGTTCATGTTTTTATTAAAGCAGTCCCACTGAGTTTCCTTTGGCTATTTTTCTGATTCCTCAAGTGGGGACCCTTAGGGATTAGGTAAAACACCATGGTAAAGCATTTCCACTTCTGAAATATGGTGTTGGGCTGTCATTAGACCCTTGAGTTGGCCTTAGGTCTTACTGTCTGTGGTTAGGAAGGAAACTTGTTTTACATGCACTAAAATGCCTAAAGAAAAGGCACCCTACCACGAAGCTGTTTTTATTCCAATTAAAATGTCTTTGGGTTTTTGGAAACATTTAACACTTTTTACTTGCTTTTCTTTTTCCTTATGAAAAGAAGCAGAGTCCAACATCCCTGAAGAGAAGGTGAGCCTGTGTTTGATGGAGAACTATTTGTTATTGAGTGGTGAAGTGTGAACTCACCTTGTCTCACTAAGGAAGCTGACAGAGGCAACATCTAGTTTTCCTTCCTGTAGTAATTGCTGCAAGGCAAAATAATTTTTGAAGTCTTGGGAAAGAAAAATTCCTATTAGTCTTACTGATTTTATAATTACTGACCTCATAAGTGGCTACTGAATGGCTTTTTACCAGCCAATAAGAACATTCTAGGTTCCTTTAAGCGGAAGTGGACTTAAGACAATGTCTGTCATGAAGTAAAACCATAGGCTCAGAGGATTTGACATTGTTTATTTCTCTTAGAACTCATTCATTATGTTTCCCATTCTTTTTGGATTTCAGAGGCTTATTTCAGAAAATGAGCAGTTCAATACTGATCTGTGCTAAAGCAAACACATGGTCCATCTGGTGAATTGTACATCTGTCTTCAGACAATAGAGGGCGATTGGACATTCTCCAAGAGGGTATTATGCCATAGGCCGTGCTTTGTCTTGTGTCTTACTAGTGATTTCAGACTCTCTCATTTTTGTAGCAGTGTCTTCATACAAAGATGTTTCATTTTTTAACTTTTCCCTTGGAATCCCTCAGGGAGTTTTATCTGTGTTATCATATGAACACAGACAGTAAAATGAAAAATATGGTATAAAGAAAGAATCCTGTAGTTGATTCAGATAGCTGATCATGGGGTTTCTCCTGCACAGAACCATTTGAAGCTTCAGGGCCTGAGTTTACAATATCAGAGATTGGAGAAGACTAAATGATTATATAATGATGATTAAACACCAAAGCCTTTCTCTAATAAAGAAATGAGGTATGACCTAATTACTACTGTTTGCTAGTAAAGATTGATCCATTTATCATTTTACTCCCTGTAATGGTTAAACTGTTTTCCCTAAATTTTCAATAAAGTGGAACTTTTGAAATATTTTCAAACTTTTGAGTTATGACATATCGGGGCTCAAGTAGTCACAACTAAATTATGATGACCTGAGAAGTTTTTCTTCCACAACTACCTTTGTGCTTTTAGCCCACCTCAGTACAATGTAAAATGCTAAAAGTTTAACACTAAACCTTAAGCTTGTCAAAGTTCAATCTATTTTTTCTGAGAAGTAAGTCAGCACTTGTAACTGTTCCTAGTCTACATTATGAACTAGGTCGACTCAGTTGACAGAGTAACCTATGAAGCCATAGAAATTTGGTCATGCTTCATCAAAAGCCAGAGTTCCAGCATTTTTCTCTGCTGTCCTAGTGTAAGGCCCCAGAAAACTCATTCAAAGAGCCTCTGACAAGGGCTTATGGTATTTTATGTACTCTGAGTTAAATGCATAGAAGAAATACTGACAAGATATTCTCAAGAGGTCAAAACAACACAAAGAACTTCAGTGGAAACTTCAGAAAATCAGAGACCTTCAGCAGAAGTTTAGAGCAGCATTCAATCAGCATAAAGCACTTCACAAGGCATTAACTTAGCCCATTCAACTTAGCAAACTCCAAGCCCATCTGATTTTAAGTTACTCAAAGCTCCAAGAAGAGGGACTTAGAAGAAAAAGAAACTGAAAAAGTATAGAAATGAACAAGTATCGATACCAATCCCTGTTCCAGCAGTGTTCAGCTGATGGAAATTCCAAGAGGAGGTAGGGACAAAACACAGGCTGCGTGTCTTGGGTTAAATATCTTTTGGCTTTGTGGGCTCTTTCCCTAGCTGGGACTTCTAGTCATCTGACCACACTGGGGCTGGACTGGGGCTCCACGAGAGAGGTGTGGAGCATTACCTCTGGCATGCCAGGGATTGGTGGCCACAGCAGGGCTGGAGGGAAGTATGTGAGGCAGGGCATCTCCTCACATCAGGGCTCTCAGCAAAGGCAAGGCCCAACCTGCCCCTTTTCCCTCCCACCCCCTACACTGAAATGTTTTGAGCCAGCAATCCTTCCAGTCCCTTACACCTGGAAAGAGTGATGGAAAGCTGTATTTAACTCCTTGGGATGTCCCATGCGAAATAATTTCAATGTAGAGATACATCTGCCTTCCACACCTGGCTTTGAAGGTGTTTTTCAGCAGCAGGAGAGCAACAGCATTGTAATGATATGGGTAGCAGTTGAATTAGATGGCATAGTCTCGTTTTTGTGTGAGACAGGACATTTGTTTTAAACTATGGTACAGAATAAATAGCACAGCCTTTGACAACCTTGCCAGAACCCAGATTTTCCTTTCTTGGGCCAAAAGTCTCATGACACTAGTGTCTGTGATTTGGATAGAATCACAGTTCAAGCAGAATTTGTTTGTGATTCTGGGGTCAGTCCCATGTCTGGTTGGGGAGAGAGCCTTCCTCTGGCTACTTTGGGGTTTGCACAGTTGTGTTTTACCTGTATTAGATTCCTATGCTCCAGATTAAATGTTGCCCTGAAGAGAAAATTGAGTATCAGCTGGCACACTGACAGTGAGCTTTTTGCCATGAAATTTGTTCAGCTTCAGACTGTTGATGAACAGTGAGGCATCTTTACTAGCAAACCCATGTAAGGCCCTATGGGTGGAAAGGTGAAGGCATCAGCTGTTTTAAACTTGTAATGTCCAGGGCTTTCCAGAAGAAGGACAAGTCCTTATAGTTCCTACTTGAAGTTCAGACACTGTCAGGAGACCTGTTTTTATTTACCCAGCCAGTTGTGGGGGAAGGGGATTGTAAATGAATAAATCAAATGATATAGCTGAAGAGTTTGCTTTCAAGATGGCAAGCAGCACATGTGCTTATGATTAAGTACATTTACTTATTGCCATTCCACCAGCATACTCAGCACTTCATCAATGAGACAAACATTGAAGCTAATTTCCACTGCTCCCATGGAGCTGTAGTGTCTAATCCTGTCTGTTGAAGTGACCTTTGGAAAAATGTTAACAGAGTAAATGACAAACTTATCAAAACGTTATTAGGACACTTTTGCCTCATTTCATAGCTTTTGTAACCTTCAATAAAAATGTTTACTACTGCCACTGCTGGTGAAGGAATATACATAATTTTTTTTTTACAGTTTTTCCTCAGTATTTCTCCTTCTTTTATTTTGACTTTGATTGAATTCAAACAAGGATCAATGTATGGATTTGTCTATAGCAAAAGTATATTGCCCTGTGTAGCTCCTGTTCCTAGATGATGTGAGATTTTGCTACTAATTGTAGTGAACATGTTAGCTTCATATTTCTGAAATGAGAAATGAATGGACTGATAAAGCTTAAAAGCTTAGATAGGACAAGTGTAGAAGGCATTCAGTTCATCGCAGAGTTGTTTTTCTTGCTAGGCTTGGTATTGTCAGAGCAGAAAAATGAAGGCCATAGACTTATGGTCTGCTTCTCTGCTGGTAGCCTGGTAGGTGTCTTTGCTTCACAGGCTAGCCAGGAGGTCTCTCCCTCTTGCCCCTGCTTTTGTCCTCTGTCATTTCTACTCCCTTGACCTTTACCTCTGCTGATGCTGGAGTAGATCAGATGGTGCTCTGGACACTAAGAATTTTAGAAAATGTTCAGTTTAACTTTAGGCTTAAATCTTTCAACTTAAACTTTAAATAAAAGATGCTCACTGTTAGGTCTTTGGCCCTCTGGAGAACTGAAATTCATTGCTCCATAAAACTGTACAATTGCAGCCACAATATTGTGCTTCCTACTCCTTTCCTCATGCTATAGATTTTATGATTTTGCAATAGACTCTCTGTACTGCAGCTATAGAAAACTCCTTTTATTTTCCTTGATTTTGCCAAGAGAGCTTAGCAACAGATCCTTAACACCCTCAGAGAAGGGCTCTAGTCATAGTGGTTTCCTGTGTTGCTGTCCCTTACCCTGGGTTCCAGGGTTCCCAGGTCCCGTTGTGCCCCACATTGTGCTTCAGGGCACATCCCTGTCCCTCCTGTGTCTCCCCATTTAAAGGAAACCCAAGAAGGTAGACATGACCTGTTATTTGTCCCGAGGTGGATTATCAGAACACTGGGATTGCCTTCAATCTAGAAATAACCTCTGGGTTGAGTCTAAATTTTTGTGTTACTGAGTGGGTGAACAGCTCTTGTGTTCTCCAAAAAAGATGAAAGAAGGAACGAGGAAAATAGCAGTGAGTTCCAGCACTGCAACAAATCAGTTGGGCTACTGTCTGTAAAGGTCTGTTTCATTCATCACTTGCAAGATAATTATGTGAAAAACCTGGATTTCTATTAAATTGTACCATCTGTTTGTTAAAGCAATTACTTATAGTGTTTCTCCAACTGCAGCTACAATTCCTCACCTCTGATGTGAGAGCTGACTTTCAGAGGCCTCCCACAGACTATTTCTCCTTGCAAATGTATTCTTCTTACCATTTTTCATTTAGGTTAAACACAAGGGAAAAGGCCAAACTTTTGCAGGTCTCTTTGTCTGTCAGACACATGCACAAGGGGACAGTGAGGCTCTATACTTTGGAATATACAATCAAAAAGAAAAAAAATCTGTTTTCAAGATAATTGATTTTCATACATTTTAAATGTATAGTATGTAAAGAGCTGACTTGGCATTTTATTGAATATTAACCATTTTCCCTCAATTCCTTCCTCCAGTTCTGATTATATTTTGCATGTGGAATTGAGTATTCAGTTAGGCGCAAAGCTATGGAAGCAAATTTTCCTGTTTCTAATTGCACTGCTTGCTTCAGTTCCCCCTGTAATAGTATTTAGAGTCAGCTGAACATGCAGTTTATCCTTTATGTACTTAAAGTACCTGAAAATTTGGCTCCATATATCTATACACACATATACACACACAGATACACACATGAATTTTTGCTGAGTGTTGCAACGATCAGGTCCTTGTCTTTAAAATGCTGGCAAGGATAAAAGAAATAATTATAAAATTTATATTTGCTCGTGTCTTTGTATTTATTTTGTTTTGTAAGAAATCCAAGGCAGCAAACAATTCAAGGGAAAAAGGCATTGCAATAAGAGAGAACAAGAGGTCACTGATGAAACTTTAGAACCAAATTTCAACTATAGTAGAGAATAAAATACTTTAGCTCACTTTCAAAAGCAATCAAATCAAAGGAGCTTGACACTCAGAAAAAATCAAAAGGCATTAATGTATTTTAGTACCTCCTGCATAGGATCTAGAAGTAGCCATTGCTTATCAAAAACAGTTTTCACGCTGTATAAAAAACAATAATTCTAGGAGAAAAATAGTGCTATTAAATAGTGCCATTATTTCATTGTTATTACCCTCAGCTTCAGGATAAAATCTGATGGCTACTGTAAAACTGCCTGAAAGGAAGCAGTACTAACTCCCAGTACATGTGTAAATTTTCTTGTAATTACTGAGGAATGCTGCTTTCTGCATTTTCCTCACGAGCAGGGCTGTGGGGAGGGCAGACACAGCTGCTGGAAGCAGCCTGGAGCCTCAGGTGCCACAGCCCTGGCTTTTGGCTCCCTGTTCTCCCTGGGGAGATGTGGCTGCTGCAGCAGAGATGTGAGTTTACAGCTGCTTGGTGTGACCAGGGTGATGTGGGGCAGGCAGAGCATTCCTGTGAATCTGGCCAATGCCCTTTTTATAGGGTGAAATCCTATCCTTGTGAAATCAATGGGATATTTGCCATCACAGGGCCAGGGTTTCTCCCAGAAGTTCCTCATTGTAATCTGAGATAGGCAGGCAGACATCACTGGGAGTGTTGAAAAAAAAATCCTCAACTTGCTCTAGTTTGTTCCTTCTATGTCCAGTTTTCCACTGTTTTGTATATGAAGTTTAATTTTTCACTGTGCCTGAGGCCTGGCAGTCTGGGAATTACTTAGGATTATTTGCTTTCTTTATGCCCCCAGGTGCCAGCTAAAATTGCAGGAGGGAGCTTTTAGCCCAGGCTGCTCCAGAAGGCTGTGCAACAGGATGGATGAACTGCAACCCACATTTCATCTCCTGTTTTTCCTTTCCCAGATTCTTTCCTCCCTGCCTGGCAGGGTGATGGTGATACAGGAGGTCTCTTCCCTCCCTTCTCCCTCCTCCTTGGTGCAAGCGAGATGGCTGCAGGGGATGCAGGCAATGGAAAAGGACAGGGTTTTGAAGCACAGGGAAGCACATCTGTTGTTTCTCAGATTAGAATTGAGCCTATAATAGTTGTCTGACAATTTGCAAGTTGGATTTATAAATCTGCCCTTGTAAGAGGCTGAGTTATAAATGCACTGTGCAGTTTATAGAACCTGCCAGCAAATCTTAACTGCAAACCCTTGATTTATAAACCATCTTTTAAACCAGTAATTTTTAGTTTGGTTTTTACTGAAGTATTTCAGTACTTGGTAAGTCAGAGAAAAAATTTCCATATCCTGAACGAGATTAACAAATCTTAAATCAGATCTGCAAGTCCTAGAACAGATTTACAAATCATACCAATAAATCCAAAATAAAACTATGTCTTCTTTTTTTTGCCTTGGCTTACAAATCCTGATTTTGCAGATGCTTGGTAAGGAAGTGATTTATAAAGTAAGAATTCAAAGCTCAACTGTCAGTGTGATCAACTCTGAGAGGTCTGGCTCTCACATCTTATCTGAGTACTTTGATTTACAAGCTGTAGTCAGGCTCTCTCTATCAGAGATTTTCTCCTGAAACTTGGAGTTGTTTATTATGAGATCTACAAAAGGTTAGACTCTCTCTACACCACAGTTTGACTGGCCTGGCAGTGTTATGGAAAAGGTGATACCTAATCAGATTGTAGCTGGCAAAAGTGCTCTGCATAACATTTGGTTGTCAGAGAAAACAAACAGCAGCTGAGCAACAAATTCTTGAAATGTTGATAAGCTGAGATCCCTGACTCTTCTTGCATGCCTGGGGAAGGCACAGTGCACACCTTCAACAGCTACAAGGACAGAGGTGTAGGTTCACATGCTGCTTTGCACTTGTTTAAGTCCCATTAGAGGCAAGAGGAAACATAGGTTACACACTTTACTGAGTATATATGGTCTTAAGCACATGCTTCAGCTTGTGTTTTAGTACACTGCTGAACAGGATGGCAGCTGCTTCTTTTACAGATTTGGGACTGGATTTTCTTTGTAACTGATGTCAATACGTTTGACATTCATACAAATAAAAATGCCAGACAATTAAAACTACATAATTACAGAATGCATTCTGGAGGCTGAAATCAATGTAATAATCTGTCTCCTTCTGATGAAAAAGAATCTCCACCAACAATCGAAAGCAGCTTCAATGACAAGAGAATATTTAATTTATGGAATATTTATGTGAATTGGTTTCTACTTGACAGATTAGCTCCCACTAATCAGATAAGTAATTTAAAAATCACTTTCTATACCCTAGAGTGATCACTTTAAGTGCCCGTTTTTTCTTTATTGATAGTCAGGATTTTCTTTATCTCATCTAACATGTCTTCCTTCTGCCTACTCTTCACCTCCTCTTTATAGATTAAATACTAAGAATCCTTTCACATTAAAGAACTTGGTGAATGGCCTGTGTCCATCTGCTGTTTGGATTCACTCACTGACCTGTGCATGCACCTTGTAGTTCAGAGGTTGCTTTCATTATTGTTTGAGCTTCTTGAGAGATTCTGGACATCTTTGTATCAAATAAGCATGTACCTGTCAAACCCAAATGATACTAACCACAGCTGGTGGAAAGGTGGTTAATTTGGGCTGAATTTTTTTACTATTACTTGATTATTCTAATGTTCCCTCCTAGGCACAAAACGGAGTGGGGGATAGCCAGTCAGTACTGCTCAGTACTCTGGTCTAGTTTTTCCTGGTGCTGTTTAAGACTTTCATGCTAAGCTCAAGACTGTCATATTGCAGCAGAATCCATGCAAACCCAGCAAGTCCATTACCCTTTTCTAGTAAATTCTCTGAAGCTCCTTGGAAAGTGAGTGGAATGCTTGTGATGCAGCTAAGCATCTAACTTTTAGTGTGATAAATGTTGTGATTTGACAGACAGCTACCTGGATTTGAAGAGATGAGATGCGATGTGCTGGTGACTACTGATTACACAGTGATTATTTAAATCCTTGTTTGTTGTTGGGAGCTGTTTACCGAACACAGCGGCTCATCAAGAAGAGACTTCCCAATCTGAGCAAATAAATCGCATAATCCTAATAGCAAACAAAGTGTTACAGAAATAATGAAAGAATTCAAGGAGAGTGTGTGGGGGCTGGAGAATGGATGAGTAACTTTGTCAGTGCATACATCCCTCACTGGTGCCTGTCAGTAAATTTTCGGGGACCAAGCAACTTAATGGCAGGGCAGCAGTTGTACTGATAACAAGATATTACATAAAGATAAACATAATTACAACCATGGGTCTGTGTGGTTTATTTTTTTTTCTTAAAAAACCTAGTTATGATAGTAGTATGGTTTTAATAATGTATGGAGCTGTTCCAGAATAAGCAAGTATCCATTATGCTCAGGAAAACTGTGTTTTGCTTTACTTGTGCTTGGTTTTATCCAAGCATACCAAAACCACCTCATAAAGAGCTATGGGATTTGAAGAGACATTTGACCTATGATGAAAAGGAGAATAGGAATCCAAAAATTTGCTTTGTGGCTTCTGTGGCTTTAACAAATCAGAGGAAATCTCACATATAAAATGGCATAAATATATTTACTCTACTGCCTTGGAGGAATGGGTATGTAAAACTACACAGACAAAGCTTATGCAGATCTGGGAAATAGTGAAGTAGAAGTTGTCTTTATTTTTATTACCACAGTTGGCATACATGCATACTTAAAGGGGTGTTTGAATTTTTTCAACTACATATCAAAATTTCTTCCTTGAAAATCCTTTCCCAGATAAACTGGAAACCCTGCAGATTTTATATGGGCATAAAAAACAAATTGAAGTGAAGGTCTTTTCTGCCTTGCCCTGCCCTGAGCTGGAAGACAAGTGGAGCATCCCAGGGACCTTATGTGACATGTATGACATCCTACTGTGACAGTTTAGGCCACTGTACTAAACTTGAGAATGGACTTTTTATGATCTGCGTATACAGTGCCACTTTGATGGCCCAGAACTTGATTTCACAATTGTATGCTAGGTTTGTACCAACTTGTACCAGAATAAACTGATACAAATTCTGGCCCATGATATAAATAGTAGAGATTATCAAAATGTGTCCCCACTCTTCTTGGAAGGCTGTATTTTTTTCCTTTAAAAACATGAAAAATCCCTGATTGAAAACAGAAAGCAATATATTTATTTCAAGTTGTTCCAATGTGATTTACAATGTCTCAGTTTATTTAACCAAACCAAGCAGTATCATCTTGGGAAAATTTGATGTTAAAAACTGTAGTTTTAAATTTTTGGGTTTTTTTCTAAACTGTATTTTTCTAGGGCACAACTGTGATTTTCCCATCATTTGAAGTGCAAATAGCTCATACTTCGTTCACCTCAATGGGTCAGCCTTCTCTGTCTGTACTGCAGCACAGATTACTTCAGGGACTTCTTGCAGTACAAAATGGGAACTGTGGCTGTAAAGCAGTTCAGAAGAAGTGTGTTGCTTTGTGAAAATGGGGGCGTTTGGCTCCTAAAATACCATTCTTATGAAGTGCTGTGACAGCTTACAAGGATCATATTGAGTAGTGAACTGACGTGAAGCATTTACTTATAGGACTGCTAAGATGTTTTGCCTCAGTTAAAAGACATATGTTCATATTTCCCTGCAAAAATCTTCAGCCTTTGGCTAAAATAGTTTTGTGTGTGGTTTTTTTTTTTCTTTTAAACTCTCTTTGCTTTCATGTGTTTGTGGTCCCCCCCGCCAAAGGTCAAAATTATACTTAAAACAAGACATTACTATTGGAAAACTATATTTGGAGAGCCTTTCCATACATACAACTATTTCTAATCAAAAGAATTGTTTTGGTTTGTTCTTTCCACCATTGTGATGGACAGTTTTGCAGAGGTATTCACACACAAGCATGTGCAAACACAGACAGCCCCACTTGGCTGATATACTCAAAGGGCGTCCGAGCATTAAAGATAAGCCATTACATTTTACTCTGTGTTATAAAAGACTACAAACATTTCTCAGCACAATAAAAAGAGATATGGGTAAATGTGTTTTGTATTTAACTTTTGAGGTTTTCAGCTTGTTCTGGACAGAAAGTACTTGAACAATAAGCTGTTACTCTTCTCAGCTCTGCTCAACCCTACCTTCACACTCCCACAAGTGAGGGAAAAAGAAGAAAGCTCTTTCTGGGTAGCTGGAAAATGGAAAAGCTCCTTAGTGAGACAAGAGAATAGAAACCCTCCATACTATCATCTCTGTGTGAGAGAACAAAGACTGTTTTCCTGGCCCTTTGCCTTGCCTCCCTCTCTTCTCCCTTGGTGGTGGAAATCATCCAGCTCTCATGTCCCAGCAGCCCCCGGCAGTGGGGAGGAACTGCTCTGGCTTCTCTCTGTGTTAAGTCCCTTGTGAATTAGTCTCAGATTTGATAGGGATTCGCTGTCTTTCAGGAAAAAATGTATTTTATTGAAGCAAGTTTGCAAATGTGCTGGTTTACAGAGTTTAAAATTATTGTTAACCTTTCACGGAGAGTCACAAAGAAGAAAGGAAAGCAACCTTTTACGAACTGATGCAGTTCTTAACAGCTCCTTCAATGAGTCCTCGTATCAGAGGAGATCTAAAGTAAAGAAGAGAGAGACTCCTGATGGGATAAACTTTTTCTTATGTCTTTGAATTACAGGTCAGGCTTTGCTTTATAACAATGAAAAAAGAAGTTGGAGCAGGTATTGACTTCACAATGATGTAGATCAGGTTTGTGTACTCATGCAGATATAAATGAGAATTCAAAGCCAGACACCATTTCACAGAGGGAAGAAATGGAAAATTAAACCTCTCATTATGGCATTGGAAATTATAGGATTATATCTATCACCCATAGCATATAACAAATGTTGTAGCTGGCTTTGCTGAGCAGATTTGCAAGGCTCTGGAAACTAGACATTTAGAAATAGTAGTTAAATAAGGAAATCGTAACTGCAAGCTGGTTTTTATCTTTGTGACATATATATGACTTACGTCTTTCTCAAAAGGAGAAGAATTATCTCTTCAGCCTCATCTGCTTTGTAAGATAGATGTCATTGCGGACTAAAGGAGCAGCTTAATAAAGACCATATCCTTAAACATCTGCATCTATTCGATCAGTAGATCAAATCACTGCTTCCCTTAGGTGTATTTGACCTGACCCTATTCTTACTGGCTTCTCTTGCAGCAGGGATTTAATTCATAGTGTTTAATTTTCAATTCTTAATACTCATCTATGCTGTCAGTTTATTTAATAAACATTTAATATTAATCTAATTCAACAGGATGATGTTTAAAACTGAAGAAGTTCTGCTTTTTTTTTTTTCTCCACTGGTATCATCCGTTATCCTGAACAAAGCAGACTATATAGGAAAGAAAAAATTTGATAGTGACATTTAGAGTTTAACAGTGAGCAGCACACAAGCTGTCAAGTGTTTTTCTTTGACTTCTCGACAAAATAAAAAAAAAACTAAGAGATTTTTTTCCCACTGGCACTTACAAATATTCTGGAGTTAATGTGTAGGTCTGAGGAAGAGAAGAATTTGACCTAAGTGTTTGCTTTTACCATTTCGGATTCTTATTTGTTACAAATGTCCTTCCAAGTATGATGGGCTGTGGAGTATAGCCGTGCCCAGGCATAGTGGATATTCCAGGTTTCTCAGACATCCATGTTCAGTGAATGAAAGGAACTGTTAAACTGTACTAAATAAGAACAAAAGCCCCAGTGAAGTATTCCCTTACTTAGAAACAGCTTTCTGTTTCAATCTCGTTATTCAATTACATCACGGGATACTATGCAAGAGACATTGAGCCAGAAAAGCTTTAATCAAATAAAGAAACTGAAAAGGACTTCTCCTCTCTGTATCATTTTATTGAGACTAATATTGTTATTGTCGACAGTGTCCATATCAAAGAATCTGTATTGATTTAATCATTTCAGGCAAGGTTACAGAGAGAATCCTCAATACATGTCCATCAGCATATGTTTATGGAGATCAGTGCCTTCATACTGACTTACAACAGCCCAGGGTTTAACTGGTAACTTCAGTCCCCAGCCCTCTTGGTAAGTTTCCAGATGAACTCTGGCTTCTTCACTAGGCAATAATCATGAAAGGGAGCACCTTCATCTGAAAAGATGTGGTTTATACCATTCCCTTGTGAGAACTGACCACTTTTTACCAAGTGAAAGGTGGCAAGGGGCTCTGTCATTGCCCTTGCCCTCCACAGTGGTGTAACTGCCTCTGCTGCCAGCACAGGACTGGATCTGTTTCTGTGCTCGGGGAACACAGAGGGCTGCCGAGAGCTGATGGCTGCCAAAGGTAAAAGATAACTAGGAATGCAATGCGGGAAGGGAAAACTTCCTGGTTTTCCTCCTCCTCTAATACACCCATATGTGGTCAACCACGACCTGGACTGAGTACAATGTTTGAATCAAGCCAGATGTAATGACCCTTAAATCAGCCTGTGACAAGGTGAGAGAGAAAGGACATGATTGCTCCAGTTTGGCAGTGCTGACTCGGTGTTTCCACAAAATGTGCTGCAGTTTTGAAATACATGGACAGACTGGTTTAAGCCATTGCTGAAATTAGGCCTTTGGTGATCCTAATTAGGGGTTTGTCAGCTAACACAGAATGGCATTTCAGAACGTGTGTAGGGTCTGAATGCCAAAATGTAGAGGCTTGGTTTGAATATCTGTTAACAAGTTGCTCAAGGGGATTTTCATCTACAATATGCTTTCTTGGTAAGGCATGTACTCAATGACAACGATAAGGCAGGTGGCACAAACAGGGGTGTGTCACTCTCAGTGCTCAGACTTCCTTTGTTTGAAAGATATCTGTTGCCACACCAGGGGAGAAATGATAACACACACTTATCAAACCACTGTGACATATCAACAGAAAAGGTGAGATTGAATCTGGGCATTATCTGACCAGAACATCATCAGGAGAGATAGCCAACAGCGTCCATGTGTCAATTGTCTGTCAAAGTGTCTGGCTGATGGCTGTAAATGACAAATACAGCCCCTGAAATACACATCAGTTCTGGAACAATTTGCTAAGGGGAACAGGTCATGAATGACTTAACTATCACTAATAGTGATCTGTAATTATTAGCTCGTTAGGCTGTGTTCCGTTGAAGCCACCCCCTGGGAGAAGCAATGAAGTCAAGGGCACACCTTGGACAGATCTCCCCCTACAGATCTCTCTGTGGGATTACCCTTGTGTTTAGCCTTGCTGTTGAAATAATCAATTACCTTCATCTTCTAATTAATGAACTAGTATCCGTTTCATAGGACATGCTCATGCCGTAATTACCGCAATTGTGTTACCAGTGGAGCACTCGGGGAGTGAACGTGTGTGGAGTGCTGTTGAGCTGGAATTGCATGCTGTGGGGAGGCAAGGGGGATGTTTCCTCCGCTCTGCAGTGAACACTTTTTTCAATGAGAGGATGCAGAGGAATCCTATCAAAGTGCAGCTAATGAGACAACATATTTTTCTCTGGTTTATGGTGTATTAACCATGCCTTTCTCTTATATGATCGGAATTAAGGTTTTAGTTTAAACATTTGTCTTATCTCAATTGCAGGAGAAAGTCTATTCTGTACAGTAGGAAAAGTCTGCAACTCACTGTGTGCGGAGAAAGAAAAAAGCATTTTGCATCCTTCTATTTTTTATGTTATGTTGTCAAACGTTTTTGTGTACAAGATTTCAAAATTCCATGGTATCTTGAAAATCTTTAATAAAAAGCATAACACAAATATTAAACATGTCTGAATAGAGGCTTTATGGAGAGTCAACCAGATGGACAGTCTGATCACTTGGAAGGTGACACTTCCATTTGAAATTGGTTTACCTAATAATATTTTATTTCTCTGATCCATTAAACTCTATATCGAAAATCAGAAGAGGAAAATACATATGCAAAACTTCATTAAAGCCAAGTAGAAATGTCACAGTGAGTTGCTGGGGCAGTTTTTTAAATGGTGTAAATTAACCTGGCTTCACTGAATTGCAAAAGACCTGCCTCTTTATATTTTATTTATAAAAATAGTTTTTCTATATTCCTCCTGGTATCTGAGAATAATGTACATATGTATTTCAGTGAAACAGGACATCCAGCAATGAAAGGTAGCTGAGATGATCAGTAAGGGGTTCTTTGTACATAAAACCAAATCACCAGACTCTCACTACACATTTGTAGACTCTTACTACACATTTGCAAACTGTGAAATAAAAAAAAACCCAAAACCCAAAGGATTTGTTTTGTTTGTTTTATTTTTTTCTTTGACACTTTCCCCATTTGTTTCCTTGTTATCTATTGAAAACCTTGGTTTAAAATTTGCATTTCAGTTGGTCGTAAAACTGATATTTATTTGCATAGCACCTCTCAGTTACTGATTGGTGGAGTAATGTTGCTGTATGCTTAACAAATTATTATTCTGTTATGTAGATGATGACAGAAAATATCTGCTGTATATAGTTACAATTTTAGACCAAACAAGAAGAAAATTCTGGTAATAATTTATGCATATGGTACTCAAAGCAACGTATCATTTTTTATACTCCAGAAGAGAGGCAGTATGTAATAATTTTCTAGAAATTAAAGTAACTATTTCTTACTTTGTGTTCCTCATGCATTTGTGTGCCAAGTTTCAGCCTGAAGCAGATTTTAATGGTTGCGTTATGGAACTTTCCAAGTGGCTGTGGTGAAGACACTGACAAACTGAGCAATACTGGAGCCATATAAATCATTATGCAGAGGATGTGTGTCAGCTGCCAAATGATGGGATTTGAAAGAAAATTCTGTACCTGCAGCTTATTCCAGACTTTTCTACTTCAATATTTCTTTTACCTGTCAGTAAAAATCCCTCACTTGTCTTGTTGTGAGAGTATGAATATTGAATTAATGGACCTCTGTCCCAGTCTAGACAGAAGTTTTGTGATAGAAAGTCCTGTGTTTTGCAGTGGCCAGCTGTACCAGTACTTAGTGCTGGTGTGTACATGCAGATGTGTGTTTGCTTTAGCAGCAGCATGAACAGAGATGGCACTTTAGGAACCTGTGCTGGCTTGAGCTCTCCCTCTTTCCCCCTGGATCTAACAGGGAAAGTCTTTCTCGTGAAGAGGCATGTGAACACTCTGTACAGAGTTGAGATAAATTACAGATGTGTAGTAAATTAAATTTATGATAGCTACCTTTGACCTCCTCCTATATGCTTGACTTATTAATCACATTTCTTCTGGGATCACTTCTGCTGAACATCTTCCAAGATTTCCACATTTTTAAACTGGTCTGCTACTATTGTGTATGAATATATGATGCTACTGAAGGAGGGAGGAGGTGTGAGTCGGTGACTTGATCAAGGAGAAATATTTCACTGGTTTGGAAAACAGTACTTGAATGGAGAAAGAGAAGGAAAGTTACAGCACTGAGCAGCACTGCATTAATGTCAGCTCATTTCAGTGGTGCTTCTTCTGACTGACTACATTGTGATAGTGGAATGCTCATACATAGACAAATATTAAGATTAGGATACAATATCCAAATCTCTGCTCCATTTTGATCCAATTCTGGATTCAGATCTTAGATGACAAATCAGTGAAGCCAACCTCTGTGCTGCCCTCTCTGCTATGTCCCCACACCAGCACTTTCACCCTCAACACAGTTGTGAAAAGAGGTCCATATAAACTTGCTCAAAGTGTCAGCTCCAGGAAATTGTGCTCCTTCCTTTCATGAGCCTCTGAAGATAAAAATACTACCCCACCACCATCCATTAAATGCATTCTCTATATATAGAGAATATATTAGAATGATACTACGGATATTGAATTTATCTTCATGAGATGGGGATGGTCTCATCAGTCATGAGTGTCACAACTAAGCAAAGACACAAGTGAATAATGAAGCCACCCTTATCGAGTACAGATGAATTCAATTTCCTCTGCGCTATAATGTCATATTTGATTCAGTGAACTATAACATCTACTTTTTATTTTTTAAGTTGCCCATGGGTTCTATCTTTTTCTCATTCTCCCTCTATAAAGCTGTTTTCGGGACACATTTTTCTGCTTTTATGCATCCTGCTTGTCTTTTTCCTCTGTCTGACATAACAACTAAGTTGAGTTCATAAATGGCATACACAGAATGAGAACACTTACCATGTCAGGTGCCTAAATTCCCTGCCCCTACTAGTTTTTCTGAAGGACCAGTTCCTGGGAATTATGCTGACAGAACTTTATGCACTGAAGTACAGGACAATGGCAAATGGGCTTGTTTTGGCATATCACTAGGGCTGCATTCTCTTATGATTTTTGAAAAAGTGTGTACAAGTCTGTCCATCTTGATGGACAAAGTAGCAGGAAGGAACAAATTGCAGAAGTGCACTTGGGGTTAAACAACCTTGTTGTGAACCCGGGCTGAGAAGAATAAACCAAATGTGTACCATATTATGCAGCAGTGGGTCATATACAGAGGAGTGCAAGGAGCAAAAATTGCTATGGTCTTCCTCTTACCAGGACAGTTTTTAATATGAGAAGAGCTAATCAGAAAGCATGCTCCTCTCTACACCACAAGCCCCTTGAAGTTTTTCCCAGAAAATGTGCTCACTGTGAGCTGCCTATAAGCCTGCCAGTAAGCTGCTGTTTCAGGATGCTTTGGATGCACTGGGAACAAATGCCACTAGCAGAGCGCTGCCACAGCCAGGCACTAGACACTGCAGGGAGTGCAGAGGGACAAAGCACATTTGAGTCCTTTCCCACTGTTGAAGTTGTGCCAACATGCTGGCTGCAGACAACACCAGATTTGTTTTCAGGCAACTTAAAAATTCACATAATACTACAAAATTGAGATCTGTCTCCTTAGACAGAAGAATGTGCCACTTAAGCTACCAAGGGCAGAGCATAGTGCTGTCCCTGGGAAGAGCTCCTCCTGGCTGGCACAGTGTTTGGCACAGTGGAGACATGGCCTCTGGCTCAAATCCCCTGGGCTTGCTCTAATTTTTCCTCTTTGCAATAAAGAGAATAAACACAAACCCGTTGCGTGAGCAATGCAGCTGCTGCATCAGCTCCTATGTGTTTGGGTTTGGTGCTATTATGTACCTAGGCTGTATATTCTATATTGCTTAATATGGAAAAGTGCACAATAGCTCAATTTCAAGCTAATTATTGCAGTAGAAGATTCTATGGGAATGCCTCTCCAGGTTTTACCAATAAACTCCTTAGAGAAACAAGGAAATGTATTCACATTATATTTACCTAATAGATGAGATTCAGTCTATTAGATGAGATATGAAGTAAATTAAATTCCATGGCAGGTGAACACCCTGAGGGTACTGTAGTTTATAACACTACATTAATATTCCGTAAGACCACTGCATGAGCTTAGTGCAGCTAACTTCAAAATTAGCTTTACAGGCCACCTGCAGAATTTTTTCTGGTTGCTTTCATAGTCAGTGCTGCAATCATAGATAATTTAACATAAATATTAAGTAAATAATTGGTTCAGAATATTTCAAGGTTAGGGACATAAATCTCATTCCTATTACATGCATGCAAACCATAAAAATACAAGGTAGTGCTTAACCTGGCAATTTTAGTTTCCAATGAGCCATATTCCATTTTTTGAACTAGAAAAGACCTAAACAAATTCTACAGAATGCAGTTATTGAAGGTGCAGAAGAATTATTGTGGAAAGCAGATATTAATTCAGAGCTCTATGTAAAAAATGCTCGGGGTGATAAAATGATTGTAATGAGCACTACTAACGTTTTAGAGTGCATTTGTATAGACTTAATGGTATGAATATAGACTGAATTGGTTTTGCTATCCTTTTATGAAACACTGATTTCTGAAGCTGACTACTATTTGAGGTAATGAGAAATAGGTAGTAGGTGTGCCTCATTATGACAGCTGTGGCTATGACATGCTCTCTAATTAGCCCCCAGAAGCTTGCTACTTGAAGGTTAGCTAGAAGTAATCATCACAATAACTGGGTGGTCTCTTAGTCAGAAAAGCACGTTTACATTTTGAAGGACTTAAGCTCTTTGACTAATGCAGTTCTCTAGCACCAGAGCTTGGGAATGAGATCAAGAACTACTCTTAGATGTCAGACTTTTGGCTGTTCCCAAAAAAATCTTAGCAGCTCATAATAGCGATGCTTTGGAATAAGTCAGTAAAGTACTATGTCTGTTATGTGCATTTTCCCAACACCAGCAGGCCTTTAATTAGAGGGGTTTTTTACTATATAATGCTTGCATTTTTATCTGACTGACTGTGGCATGTCTGTATAGATTCTATTTTGATGCCCTTGGGCCTAATTTGTCCATAAGGATATAAGGAAGCTTGTATTTTAATCTTTGCTTTAGACAGTAAATTGGGTTAATTAGCCTTCTGTTATTTTCCAGATCCTTCTGAAAACATTTGCTCTTTGATAGTCTTGTCAAATTGTAAGAAGTGGCTAAGGAAGGTATTTCTCATGGACTAGACAATGCTGTTAATGCAAAATTGATCTGAAGTAATTTTAACAACACTTGTCACAGAAAAAAATTGCAATCAGAGAACCTGCTGTAAGAATTTGGATTTGTCGACTTTCACCTGTTGCCTCCTTACTATGTGTAGCAATTGCTTTACATTTAGTAATATTTTTGAATGTTCCTTTTATTTCATACCATTCAATGTTGAATCTGAGCAATCTCCTTTAAGTGATTCCTTTAGAAAATGTTTGCAGACAATACCTGCTGGCTATTCCCCTACTGAATCAGGGGAATCTTCCACAGATATAAATTTCGGATAGCAGTTCAAATAGCATTTCTTAAAGGCAAGAGTGCAGGGACATTGGCTTTGGAAGGGAAGGCCATGCTTTGAATCTTCTAGTCATGATAGCAAAATCCACCAGAGATGGTTGTTAAGACAACATCTGAATATATAGCAACTTAAGCAATGGTAGGGAATGCTCCTTAAGAGTAACTGAAATGGATTTACAAGGAGTCAAAATTGGTTGAAATTCTGACAACAAATCTGAGAATTTTTAGGCAGAAAAAACAGTGAAAACTTTTCTCATACATGTAATAGATGTTGTTCTTGTATACCCAGAAGTGCGGGCATGTCAGTATGGACTCATAATTATCAAGTGATGTATTAATTTGTATGTAATGTCTTTCTTAAAATTGATGTATACTTGTGTGAGGATAATGCTAAAAAAAGAACATTTGTAGATGAAAGTATGAACAAAAAACAAACTTAGAGGAGGAAAACAGAGGATAGAATTTTAAAGCAGAAGAAGGAAATAAGAAGACAGGGATTATCTTGCTTATTCTGGTAATTTTCTCCTCAGATTTTTTGAGGTACTAGGATATGTCTTGATTACATTTGTCTGTATCTGCTAACATTCCTGACTGTGCACTTTGATGCTATGTGAACTCACGCCTACTATTAAAGTTTAATGATTGAATAATCTCAGTAGGGAAAAGTCTGCTCTACTAAAGTGCATAGAAGTTCAATAGCTAAAGTCTAAGGCAGACATATGAGGTAATATATAGTGTAACTTTTTATATATTCGATTCTTCTTACTACACCCTGGAGATACCAGGAGACAATGGAGACGTGTAATGAATGACAGAAAATGTGTGTAAAGTTGTATGGTGAATAAATTAAAGCTTTTAGTCATAAGGCTAATAATAGGAGAAATGAGAAATTAAGAAGTATAAGCAAGGGAGACAAAACACCTAGCAGAACAAATGGATATAATAATTTTCAAACATGTCAGCTTGAATCAACTAAGGTAAACATTCGGAGCCTCAGTGCATGCCTAGACTAGGCAAACTTTGCCACTGAGTACTATAAAATGGAAAGGAGTCATAAACTGTTGGAGAACAGAACAGGAGTATGTGCCTGACCATTTATAATCTTTTAATCAAACATGGAGCTCATATCATGGAGTCTGGTAGCTTTGGAGAGTACTTTGTCTGTGTATTTGTAGACCATTCATAATGCAGTGAGCCATAAAATGCTCTCTCACTTTCTTGCTTCAGCAGTTTCAACACCTTCCTCTGGGACAAATTTCTCTAATAACAAGAAGTAATTCAATTTTGCTCTTGCTCAGTCCTAAACAAACAGTTCTGACTGTTGTGACTTACCAGATTTGTGGAGGTTGCACAGGGAAGACAGCAAAACAATTGGAAGTTACCAGGTGCCCTGTCAGATTGTAAATTGAGTGTTGTAGGGACTGGCATGGATATTGATGCTTTAAAGACCTGAAGGCATTGCTGTACTTCGTGACATGCTGCAATTGGTGCATGCTTTTGTTGTGTGGGGCAGTGACAGTGCAAGGAAAGGGCTCTAGAGGGGCAGCACCACTTCCCTGCCTTCCTCTCTCTCCTCACACCCTGCTACTCACGGTCTTATCACTAAATGTGTGCTTTGCTGATTTTAGGGCCAAAGGAGCAGATAAGATGAGTGACACTCTCTCTTCATTCCAACAGTTGCATCTCTGCCACAATTATAGATAGGGCTTCAGCCAGTAGTAGTGCAATTCAGGGGACAATTTGGCTGGTTGAGGGTTCACGCACTGTCCCAGTTTGGATTTTATGCATCTCTTAAAATTTGCAAGTTGGGAAGTTAATTTAATTTGTAAAACTGTTGAGTTTGTGAAGAATACCTTGAAATGTTTTCCTTATCTGTTTCTTTAAGATTTTTTCTTATAGCTGTTTTAGAGTGAAATTATACCTATCTTTGTCTTTATTAATGATGAACACTTACAGACTTGAATTTATATTGCTGCAGAGCAAAGCAAATATATCAAGAGCTTTAAAATTGATTTAGAAATGGAATAACTTTTTATTGTATTCTGTAAGAACCAAACTGATTTATCTGGCTTACTTTAAAAAACAAACAACAAACCTCTCAGTGAAAGGGTTTCTTTGCAAAGTTTATTGGGCCTTCCTTTGAAGTACCTTATACTTTTAGGAAGGCCACTAGTGAGATTTGTCTTGTCAAATCAAGCATTTTCTTCCTGTGGCTCTTTTTCTCTTTAACCTATTAATTTGAGGCCCCTCTGCAGGTCTTGTATTGACTGGGGTTTTGTCTACGTGTGAGGTTTTGATGAAAAACATCCTTACTGCTCCTGAGGATTTCCTGGTTGAAGAAGTTCTGAACACTTCTCTGTTTTAACTGGATTTTTTTTAACATTCCAATGCATCTGTGTTCATGTAGTATTTTCCTATATTTTCCTTTTTTCTGCTCTAGATGGCAATGTAGCACTTTTTCTTCCACTGCAAGCCTCATGTTTCTGTAATATCTGTATAAATCCAGTAAGCTAGCAATAGGTATATCTTATTATATGTATACAGTTCTAGCTGTAATGGTTCCCCTGCCACTCAGCTGTGACTCTTGCCCCATCTCTTGTATCCACCCTCCTTCCTTGTCTTCCTTCTGTCCTCACCTCACAAGCTCCATCTCCTGCTCGTGCCACTCTTGTTCCATCACCTTAATTTTTTGCCTGCATCAGACGAGGATAACTATGCATGAGACAGCCTTGACTTCTGGGTTTTTTTTTTCACCCTTTTTGTGCCACTGGCCCAAATCTTGGATTTTTACAGTCTTACATTTCCACTTGTTCTTTCATGATTACTGATTTCATACCTATCCCCTCTTTGTGTCTTCTTTTTCTTCTTTTCCTTCCCCCCTTCTCTCCTTTTTTCTTTTCTCTCTCTCTTTTTTTCTTTTCTTCCTCTTTTTTTTTTTTTTCTGGAGCAAGAACTTAATTTCTGTGAAAAGCTCAGACCTGATGTGCTCATAATAAAGAACTCTTCAAAATGAGTAGACTATCCTATTTTCTTGTGAAATAGAATAGGCTGTATTGCCAATCTACAATACTGAAAATAGGAACAGGCTAATAGCATATATTTCCAGATATTTAAAAGCAGTTGCACTGCTTCAGATAACATCTACCTATTATTCTGCCTTAATAGTGTGAATGGTAGATGCTGAAGGAAAGAATGTTAGACAAGTGGTATATAAATTCCCTTCAGGTGGCACTTGAAAATTTAAAGATTCCTTGAGTCAAAGGTTGCTTTGTATTGCTGCATCTAATAATTTTGATGGAGACTTCTATGAATGTTGGAGCTTGTTCCATAACAAATTTCCAATTAAATTAGGGAATCTATGGAGACAGTTCTTAATTTTCAAATGCCTTAAATCTTTTGTTTTATAATTAAGGTGTCCCTAGTTGCTGGGTTATAATACATCTTGAACAATTGCTGTCCTTAATTTTGAGGGGATGAGGTAGAGTGTACACCAGGTAACAGAGTTATGTAATGATGTTGCCTATTTTGTTCATTTTTCCTCTCCTATTGATCCCCAGTGGTCCTTTTTATTTTTGAATCTGCTGCTGAGCATGAAGATTATGTTTTTTTGAGATGAGCGCAAGACCTCTTTGTAAGCGGTAATAGTTAATTTGGAACACATTGGTGAGTCTATGTTGTGTGGTTATTTCCCTCTATTGTTCTTTACTTTGTGTTTACTGACAGGGGATTTCATTTGGTGTGTTATTACCTCTTCACTTTGAAACACGTATCTCCTGTAGCTCTTCAGAGTTAGTTTACAAGTGAGTGTTTTTGAATAACCAGAAAACCTGAACAACCCATTAATGAATGTGCTGAGGAGCATCAGCTTTAGCACAATAAACCATTATTGGTTAGCTTCCTGAAATATGAAAATTGACCATTTATTCATATTATCAATTTTATAGCCCTTAATGGGAAAGAAATTTAAGTCTTAGAAATGTTAGATGTCTTCAGATGAATGGGACTGACCAACATCCTCCCAGGATATTTAAAGAGCTTGAAAATGCCAGTGCTTATTTCTAATACATGGATGATAACCACAGCACTGAAAGGAACCACAGCAAAGGATCACTGAAAAAATAGAACATGTTTATATTTATAATGCAGAAAAAGAGGCTATTATTTAAGTTTCAGAAAAATTCTGGAAAAACTTATGAAAAAATTTGTACTACTTTCACCCTGAAGATAAAAAGGTTTTTAACAACAAAAAGGGAAGAAAAAAAAAGTCAAAGAAATTCAGTATTTTTGTGTAATAACAATCCACATGGACAGGATAGAACCAGGAAATGCATCTTTTCATTAGATAAACATGGTCTTCACAAAAGTGAAGAAGTTCAGAAGAGAGGTAATGAAATTGGTTGATAGCCACATCTATGCAGCAGCCCTCTATGGTTATTGCCTAAATAGAAACATAGCCCTAGGCAGAATTGTTTGGGGCCTTTCTGGTCAGTGTTTATTCTGAATTTTACCAATGTTATGAACTTGGCGTTATCATGAAGCTGGGAGGCACTGCAAATCTTCTGGAGGACAAAGTTGGAATTCAAAATTATCACAGTGAAATGATGAAATGGTTTCTAATAAAAACCTGTAAATCAATAGGGATATTCAGTAAGGTAGTGATAATCACCTACACAAATATGGGATGGGAAACAACTGATTAAGCAACAGTCCTTCAGGAAAGAGTCTGTGAATATAGTGATAACAACCTGAACATGAGTCAACAATATCTTGCTGTTACACAAGGACAAACTTCATTGTGAGAAGTATAAGCTAAAGGAAGTTTGCAAGTCATGTGACATAATCTTTTTGCTCTGCTTAGCCTTGGCTAGGACACACTGAATGAGTATGAACTGGTCTAGAGTACCTCATTGCATGAGAAATGTGGGATTAGGATGATAAACTTGTAGGATGTGAAAGCCTTCTGGGAGGGAGTAACCTGTCCTCTGCATTCATGGCGTGGTCAATAGGCATGAACTGCAGCAAGAAAGGTTAATGTTAGGTTTAAGTTCCCAGCAGAAGGGAGTCTGAATCACCTGAAAAGTGTGCTTTCCTAATGCCATAGAAGCTGTATCTTTGGAGGCTTTCCCACCACAGCTATCAAGGATGATCTAACGTATTAGAATTGACCCATTCTTGAGACAGGGGATGGACTGGTAACAATTCCAGTCCTGCTCACCCTTATCTCTTGCTTTGCCTCTTTCCACCAGCTATTCTGTTTTCATCACTTATAGTGAAGCTTGCCATCTGCTTCAAGACCCTCTACTTCCTGTCCCAGGTTTATTATTCTTGAATTTACCGTGGAGAGCCAAGAAGGTTGGTGTCAGAGTTGGTCAGACCTCACTATTTTACTTTCAGTCATTAGTTTATTGAACCACATTGGTCCCAGCATTGATTTTTGAGGTACTGGTGCTGGCAAATTCCCCAACTTCTGCAAATGAATCATTTGTTCCAACCTGTTGTTTCCTGTCTTCCAAACTATTATTAATCCCTGAAAGGTCTTCTCTCTTGTATTATGCTGCCTTAATATATCATCATAACTGTTGCTGAAGGACTTAATTTAAAGCCTGTGTTTGGGTTTGCTTTTATTTTGAATGCATGTTACATTATACCTACTGAAACACTGTTTTGTCACTATGTCCTTTAAATCTCTTTCTCTTGAATTATATAAATGATGTTGATTCTGCCCCAGCATGTTGCAGTTACTCATATGCTCACCTGTTCTAGCTTCTATTATATTTTATGCTAATTAGGAGGCAAATGAATTTTCTGGTGTGTTAATCAGACTCATTAGTCTGTAATTTCCAAAATTGCCTCTGTGGCCCCTTGCAAAGCTTGGTCTGATATTTGTCTTTTGTCACTCTGCTGGAAAGTAATAGAACTTTCAGTAGGCAGAAGGGGACATATTTCTGTACTTTATTCTCCAGTTTCACAACTGAATTTAAAAAAAAATTTTATGTGAGTATGACCTGGCCCTGGATGATGTATTTTTAATTTCTTGGGGAGTATGATATAAATTTTCCATTGTTACTATCCTTCTCCTTAATCAAATTCAAAGTAATCAAAAAATTGCTCCCTTAAGACCTCTCAGATTTTGACTTTTCTTGATGCTGATGAAAATAATTAATTTGTTGTAACTGTGGTTACCTTTCTTAAGTTTGCCTCTTTGAGTGTCATTTGGCCCAACAATCTGGTTAATTCTTTTTTAAGAAAAGTATATGCTATACTCTTATGGTTTGTCTTCCCTCCTGTTTGACCCTTGAAGACAGCCTTCAGGGAATAATTTCCAAAAATCAAAAATAAGCTGCCTAGAGAGAAGAATATGGATGCCTTTAATGGTATCCTCTAAGTATCTATGGCAGTAACTATTTTCTCTTTAAATGTATTCTTTGCTAAAAATTCAAAACTGATTAGCATTAGTTAATCAGAACCAGATAGTGTACAAGCACTTGCAACACTATTTATTGGTATATTGCTACACCACACTAGGGTCCTAGGCTGCAGATAGGGCTTTAATCCACTCTAATACTGTTACTCTTGTTGCTTTTAATAATTCCGGCAAGAAAGGTGTGGAATTTCAGTCCTTCCAAAACCAGGTAATTGTTTTAAAATATCTAAAAAGACATATTTAAAGAAATACATGGAGCTATTAAAGCAGACCCAGATGAGGGCTATGAAAATGATCAGAGGGCTGGAACCTCTGGTTTGAAGACAGACTGAGTCAGCTGGGGTTGTCCAGCATGGAGAAGAGAAGGCTCTGGAGAGACCTTACTAGAGAGACCTTTCAGTACTTAATGGGACTTACCAGAAAGACAGAAACTTTTTACAAGGGGCTATAGTGACATGCCAAGGGATAATGGTTTGAAACTGAAAGAGGGTAGCTTTAGACTGGATATAAGGAAAAAATTTTGTTGAGCATGGTTTACTGAAGCAGATTTCCCAGCGTCTTTGTGGATTTCCCCTCCATGAAAGTGCTCAAGGTGAGGCTGGATAAGGCTTTCAGCAACCTGAACTACTAAAGATGTCCTTGCCCATGTCCTGGAGTTTGGACTGAGTGCTCTTTAAAGGTCTCCTAATTCAAACCACTCTGTAATTCTGTGACTTCAGCTGGAACTTTTTCACTTCATTAACATTGTTCTTTTGAAAATGCATATTCATAAAATGACCAAATGTGAGTGCATAAGCCATGACCTAGGAAAAGGGGGATGTGCATAGTTCCAAATATCAATTACCTGTAATGAGTTTGGATTTCTTGATCAGATGTCAAAAAGGCAATGAGCCCATTGGAAACTGGAGCTATAATATGATAGATCCTTCAATGAAGGATCTTGTTGGTAGAGTTTAACTTTCTAAATTCATCAGTGATTTGGTCTCAGACCTGCTTTAATCTTTATCTCTCCCCTATATGACCAATGCCAGAAGGAATTATAACCATAATATATAAAAGTACTTCACCTGAATTTTTTTCTCCCTAATTAAGGATAATCCTAAGTGGTGCTGTGCAGATCTAAAAATTTTGGTGAGAAGTAGGGGTACCTTTGCTCATAGTAATATAAACAAAGGAGACTCAGGTAGTTGTATAGCTCCATATATATGGAGTAGCTTTCAGTCACTGATCAACTACTATACAGTGAAAATACCAGAAGGGAAAATTCTGCATGTTAGATCTTCTCCAAAAGATAAAGTGAAACAAAAAAGTATTTGTGAAGCAAATACTCCAATAAACTTTGAATTGAGGGTTGATTCTGCAATTCCATCTCTAATTCATTCATCCCAAAATACTACAGAGCACTTGAAAAATTGACTGTCCTGTGACTGCTGACCTAGCTACAGCTGAGAGTGCGCTGGATTTAATATGGAAGAGCTAATGTAAAACTTCCATACTTTATTGAGGACAGGTGGTGACTCTGGTATATCCGATGATTGTCTTGAATTGCACGTGCTGAATATCACCTCACTGATTTGTATTTCTTCAGCAATGCAAAGCAAATGTAAGCTCATATCGACTAAGCTTGTTTTCAGACTGTTTCATGTCAAGGGAATGGAAAAGCAGACAGACCATGCTGGTTTATTTGTCCTACCCATGTAGACTGGCTGGTCGAAAGGAGGACAAAATTTTTAGGATTAGAAAAATTTGAGGGATTTTTTCCATTGCTTTGCTCAAAATGTTGTGGAGCTTCAGTGTTCTGATGTACAAGCACACAACAGAGGATGAACAACTTTTAAATTGTGACAACAATTTCCTTCAGAAAAGTGAACCTTTGTCCTGTGTCAAGTCTCATGTTGAGCAGTTTCTCCTAAACTAGCTCTTTCCCTTTTCTGCAGCCTTTTTTATCATATCTCCATTGCTGAATATTGTAGTACCCTTCAAAGTAATTTTTTCAGCAGATTTATGCTGATGCATTATTAAAGACAAATATTTCAAATGATGCAAAGGTCCCTCAACTTCTTTTGAACTATATTTTTAATACCTAAGAAAGTCGGGGTTTCAAATCATCCCTGATCTTGGTACCTTAGGGCTTGAAAAACATCCCCAGTATTAATGAATGTGATCTGAGGAAAACATTTGTCAGAGAGAGCTGGGAAAGGGACCATGAAAAACGTATTACGTAGACTGGAGCAAAATGGTTAGCCTTCTGATTATAAATCTAAAATATTAAAATAATGAATTCACAGAACCCTATTAAACATCAAAGCTTGTGTCTTATTGGGGTATGCTTTTAATTTATATGCCCTCTCTCAGGCCAAAAGCAAACCTGATAAATTGAACAGTGAATTCCTAACCTGATTGAAAAAACCTGACTCTGGATCTTTGCTGTCAATAGAAGGGAGAGTGTGCAAGCTGAACTCCACTCAAGTAGATGCCTGTGGTATATTTTAATGGCACATTTTCAAACCTTACAACTTTTAAATACAGAACTAAACTTTAAAGCAGCAACTCGGTAGCCGTTATGCTCTTTGCTCTTTTATTTCAGTTTTCTTTGTTTCAGAAGTCTGCAGCAGGGGCAGCTGTAGGAAGAGAATTTAAGTGCTTTCAGTTGGCAAGAGCAACAGTGTTAGAGCTAGTAAACATTATGTCTTTTTTCCCCTTTTTTCAAAGGAGTGAGGAATGCAGTGAAATGAATATGCAGGCAGCTCATAATCTGTACATTCCTCTAACCCAAATCTCAGTTTAGGAATATTTAAGCACTTCATTATATAGCCTTTTGATTTTCAAAGTGTGAAGGTTTTGTTCTATTCTACCTAGGAACACGTAAGGATTTCAGAGATGACTGATAAATATAATGGATAAAGAAAGTTAAATGTCAGTAATGGGCACACAGGATGAGAGAAGGTGAGTGATTATGGTGATAATTTGAGATATGGGAGACCTGCTTTCAATTCCCTTATCCACCACAGGCTGCCTCTCTGACCTCGAGCAAATTTGTCTCTCAGGTTTAAATTTACCAATGTGTTTAGGCACATAACTCTCTCTGTTTAAACAAATACACTGCTGATGAAACGAGTGGTAAGTTATTGATTGGTACATTTGGTTCACAAGGCTTCCATTTGTGCTCTGCAGATCTGGGGATGATGTTGCTCCATTATCTTGGAGTTGTGCTGGGAACATAAATAGCTTACTAGGTTCTCAGGATGCTGATTTTCCAACTCTAGGAAGCTTCAGAATATCTCATATGATTATGCCCCTGTGTGAATTCATGTCGAGTTCCTTTCTGCTATTGTATTTAGCTCTGATCAACCCATCTCAAAAAGCCTGTAGCAAACCCAAAGAAGGGCTATGGAAATGATCAAAGATATGTAATAGTTTCTGTACATGGAGAGGTTGAATAGCCTAACACTCTTCATCCTGAACCAGAGGGGGCTGAATGGGGATGTGATGGCAAGCAATGCAGTTGTGAATAGGGAGCAATTACTGAGTTTCTCGCTATATAATTGCTGTAGACTTAGTTTTATACCTTACATACAATTAAACTGCAGGACCCTTTTCCAAGGGGATTATGGGTGAGAAAAGTTACATGGTTGTAAAATACATAATAGAAAAATTTCTGGATGAAACATCCATTCTGGATTATGGAACACAAAGAAATAACCTTGAGTTCAAGAAATTCTGTCAGCTCAGGCTGCAGAAAGCTGTGGGGAACTGCTGCCTCCTGTTTATCCTCATATATTTTGGACAGGTTTGGTACTGACCAAATCAGAGAGAATTCTAAGATAGATGGACCTTTCGTCTTTCCTGACACAGGCATTCTTATGTGCTTAGTTTCTAAAGGGAAACAAATATATTCTTTTGTGTGCTTTGTTGTGTTTCATTGATTCAATGACAGATGCTAGGTGTGCCCTTTGCTGAGACAACTGAAGGGAAAGTGATGAAAATATATTTTTGCATTTATGTTTTATCTTCTTTCCCTGGAATGAGGAGGAAGGGATTCCCTTTGAAGAGCAGGTTCTCATTCAGTGACTGAATGTTTAGTATTAAGAGAAGGTCAAACATACAGACAACCATCTTAGCAATGGGCTAGAGAATCAGCTTTGACAACCTTCCACCACAAACCATCCTTGCTTTAGTGAGAGACTTAACTACTTCTTTCACATGATGGCTTTTGTCCTTCTCTTACCCTTGTCAGTTCCTTCTGGTTGATAAGAGAAATCAGATCCTATTAATCTGTGGCTCTTGATCGTGGGTAAAACCTGAAAAGTCAGGAAAATATCCCTAGTTTTCCTATGCAAGCCAATTGGTATCACAATCACAGCAGAGAGGAAGGGGAGTTTCTCATTTTGGAGACACTCAGTAGTAAAGGCAGGGATGATTTAATCTAGCCTTGAGTGTATTGAATATTTTACTCCTGAGTGAGACTGTGGACTTCTGGGGAAAGGCAGGACACACTTTGAACGTGTGCATCCCCATGGCAATGAACAGCACCACTGGGTAGCTGCCAGGTATCTATCTCCTTTCCAGAGAGGAAAGCATTTTTTGATTTCCACCCACCCCCAGCGCTCTTCCTTGCCAAAACCCTCTTTGCAGCAAGGCATCCTTCTAGGTGAACTGATGGAATGCATCTCTGCCTCTGAGGTTTGCTAGCACTACTTACCGTGTAGTAACAGGGCATACCCAGCAGCAAAACATGGCACTTTCCTCCAGTACGACTCGAATACAGCTTCCAGGCTTGCCATAACCCCAACAATCCTGGGAGTGAGGAACTGAGATGAGAGAGTTTATTTGCAAAACAGAAAGCTGTATCGCTGGCAATGAACTGAAGAACAAACAGAAGACTTTACACAAATGTGGCACTTGCTCTTTTCAAATTACAGCCGTTGTATTTTTACTACAGATGAAAAACAAACAAGCTGCTCTGTCTTGTCTCTCCCAGCTTGCTTAGAGACTCAGCTCAGCTTGGCTGCATGTAGATCAATTTGTTTCAAGAGATCAGCATTTCCTTTTTAACCTTTTGAACTGTAAGTCCCCATAGGATCCTGATGTTTTCATCAATTATATATTTTCATTTTGTACTGGTAATCAATAGCACTTTAGAACACTAATGTCATACTTTAGCTTTGTTTTAGGCTAGTAAATGAATAATAACTAAATAATGCATTTCAAACAAGAGAGCAGATGAATATTCTCCCTCCAGTGCACAAAGAAACATGCAAAAAGAAATCACTGAACAATAGGACATTGATTTTTGTGGCTCCAAACTTTCCAGCTGCAGGCAGAAAAGATCAGAATAGAGTTTTAGTGCTATATCTTACCCCTGAAGTTGTATTTGGGCATGAAACTTCAAGATGTGTCTCATTTTCTGAGCATTACAACTGGGTAAAGATTTGGTGCAGACCATGGTAATACTGAGAATTCACAGTAATAGGAACCTTTGGAAAGCAAAAGGAAATGCTTGCAGCCCAGCTTTTTTGGCAGGGCCTTTTGAAGTGCTGTGTATTTTCAACAGACAAAGCTTCCAAACAATTGATATCTGGAAAACAAAGGCTACATCTGTATAAGCAGGCCTGAGATGGTCAGGGAATAGCCTCAGACTCTGGTTTGGAATTGTATATGCTGTTGCATTGTTAGCACAGGTTTTGTCAGAATTTTGGCCGGTGCTAAGGAGCGTTCTCCCAAGCAGCAGTGGAGTGTACATAGACTGGGAGTTAGCACTTTTGGCAAACAGCTTGAACATGAATTCCCTGTTTTGGGTACAAGAACTTGGCTGTGCAGATCGGATCCTGCTGTGTTAGAGGCCTTGAAGCCAAGGAGCAGTCTACCTCTCATTTCATTAGCTAATGGAGACATGGGCAGTGGATGGGTACCAGTTGTATTTGATAACCCTGCTACCAGATGGAGAAAGAGCATCTCATGGCTAAAGGGCTGGGCTGGAGACATTCAGTTCCTACACATTGCACAGATTTTCAGTGCAACATGAGGTCACTTAGACCACTCTGTGTTTCTTGTTTCACCTATGAAATGGCGATAACAGAACTCTTTAAGTACTATGACAACAATATGTGGAAAGATGTCATAGATAGATTGTAACCTCTTTAATACAGCAAACATCTCTTGGTAGAAGGGTCTAGAATAATGAGAAATTCATCTGACTGAGAAAAATTTCCAGTTCACCCTCTTTCCCTCACTGTTTATTTCTCTATATCAAACTGTTTAGCTCAAACACTGAAGAAGCTGGAGGCTCTGGAATCTGGCTGGGTTATTTTCATCTTCTGTGAATTCAGCCCACCAGTGTACTATTAAGGGCTGAACCCCTGCTTGGAGTTTGTCAAAATATATTTTGAGCCTGAAATCTTTTGAAGACAACGGGCATGTGGCATTTTCTAAGTAAAGATTTTGTCACTGGTACACAGTGATATTAGGTGATACAGTGCTGCACAATTATAATGAAAGTAATAACAACAGAAGAGAATAGTGAAAAACTGCTAAAGATGCACAAAAGAAGATATATATTATTTTTCATCCTGATTCAGGACAGTGCTTAAACTTACCTTAACGTTAAACACACTTAAGCACCTTTCTCAAATAAATACTCTCGTAATCTGATTTTGGCAAGAGTAGTACGTGATGCTAGATAGCTATTTTGTCCAGAATGAGATCTAAACCAAAATTATTCACTTGAAGAAGTTTCTGTCATGAAATTGATTGTCTACCTGGTGGTAGGTAGCACTGCTGGAGTTTGCCTTCCTTAAATTTAGCATACTGCTCTTTATTGGTCCTGTGGTTCCTTTTTTCCTCTTTGTCTTCTCAAGAGGCAAGCCCCAAGGTTTCTCTTCAGCAGAGCATTCCCAAGTATATACTAATGTATTGATATATGTAGTGATAAAATTATTCTGGTAAATCAGTGTAAACTTGCAGGTGCAAGTTTAGGCATGTTGCATTTCTCAGAGAGGCAGTGATGCATTTGAATAAAATGCCTCTGCTTTATTCTAAACAGACTCTTACACTATGGCCAACTGCATTTGTTAGCATGACGGCTGAGTTTCTGGGAGTATACATGCTGAACGTGGACAGGTTATTACACAACAATGTTTTAACTTATTGCAATGCCCTGTCAGGTGTTGCTGCTGTCAGCCAAGTTACACTATCCTGTGGCAGTGAAATGAACAAAGAATCTGCACTTGGATTATTCTCACATATAATAATGTACATCTGAGATATTTTGGCTTAATTCCTTCTCATTGGACAAGAGGTCTCCATGTTATTCTTGCTTTACCTGGATAAGCTTTGTCTGGCAACTTTGTAGCATTTCATTATTCTTCTACATTTCACATTCTGGTTTAGGTTTTGCAAAATGATCTAATTCTGAAAATGCAAGTGAAGAAACTTCTGTCTCAAGGTATATTAAAAGTGAAAACTTAAAATTATTTTCCAAAATCTGTCTCTTTTTTAGCTAGAAGTTTAAATGTAATTTTAACAACTGGTCAGCAACAAATGGCTGAAGCCTTAGGATGGAGAATATCTTCTCTGTTTTCATGCATTAAAATTTCTAGGATCTAGACAAACCCTTCTTCTTTTTGTTATGCTCAGATAGTTAGGACATTTGAGCATAACAAAAATGTTCAAATGGATTTTTTAGGACATGGATTAGCATGTTTAATTTGGCTAAAAATTCTTTCTTTTCTTCTTGCACGTAAATCTCTGCCAGTCTAAAGGACATGATTCTGTAACGAGTCTTTCACAAGACTGCCCTTTAGCTTAAGACAGTCCTTGGCTGCTGGAGAGCTTTCTGCCCCAAAAGATTTATCTGTTCCTTCTGTCACCTCAGACCTGCATATCAGCACAGGTGTGAATTGAAGAAATTTTCAGACTTTCCTGTAAAACTTTCCGTACAAAAACCATTAAGATTTCTGTGCAGATGAGGGTAGAGAGGGAACCTGTTGAAGTGGATATGCTTCTTTTAATCTTGTGTGCAATACAATCATATTTTTCTATTGATCTTTGATCTGAAGCACAAAACGTCCCTTAAGCCATGGGAATTCAATGTATCTATTGAATTATCTGTCTATCTAGCAACAGTAGAGTCAATTTTTAGAAATACATATTCACTTACTGTATCATTTTAATTATATTATATGAGTATCTGACATATATCTTGGGTTTTCAGAAGTTTGCAGAAAATTCTGTCTTCACAGGTATATGCACAGTGGAGTTACTTTTTTACTCTGGAGTTAAATTTTATCCTCAACTCTTATATGATCTCAATTCATCCTACTGATGTTACTGAGAGTCTTTAACTTCAGTAGGAGTTTGATCAGGCCCTAAAGAAAGTTGGCATCGGCCACAAAAGCCAACAAAGGATCATGTCTAAGGAGAAATTCAATCACAATATCCCTCTTCATGAATTAGAAAAGGCACACTGGAAAGACTTGAAGAAACCAGCTAAAATTATGTAATTAAATTTATAATATCTCAGGCAACTGGAATTTATACAGTACTGGATTGTTTTATTTCTTTTATTTATTCTTTGTACAATAAAACTTAGCAAAAGTGATGCCCCCATGTAATTATAGGTGAGTAGCATCTTCATTGTAGGTTATAACATAAAGTTTTCCAGTAGCAAAACTCTCATGAGGAGTAAGTAGAATCTTCTAAAATTTCTTCTCCCCCATTTGATCTCAAAGTTCCCAGAAGACTGAAAAATAACTTAACTCCCCAGGATGTTCCAGGGCCCAGCTTTCCTGGTCATTCACAGACATTTCTACCCAGGGTACTTTCTGAAGAAAACCAATTGTTTGTGGCCATATTCACTTCAGGGTTTAAGGATATTTTGCCTTGTGGGCAACATGGATAAGACTAAAAAGGCTTTGGATTTCCCCACTCTCTAGGCTTCCAGCACCATCCCAGGAGGTCTGCTGTGCTCAGACCTCTTTGTTCTCCCTCAGGACACACTTTGATGTGTAGCATACACATCAGAGTATAAAATCTCTATTCTGGCAAACCATAATCCAGCATTCTTATAGTTTCAGACATTTTGACCTGAAGAAGTAAACACCAAACCCATAGTATACTATTGGCATGCAAGCACCCTCTGGGGCTCATGGGAGGGCACCAAGGAAAAATACGGTGTGTTAAAAATGCAGTCAACCTACTCCAGAAGCAGCTGGGTGTGGAAAGCATAGATGATAACTAATAGGCTGCACTTCACCTAGAGGCCAGAGGTCTTGGTCTAAACTCAGCTGAGATTTCCAGATGGTGATCAACAGGCACAACTGACTGATTGCATGAATTTTTGATTTATTTATTGTGATAATAAGGCAGCTCAGTTTTTAGAGCTTGCTGAAGTGTATGCTTCCTTAGGAAATTGATGATGGATGTAAATGATGACTAGGAAGCAGTTTTTTTCTTCTTGGTGGTTTTCAAAATTTTTTTTTTTTTTTTTTGTAAAAAGGAGCTGATTTTTCCTATATTCATGAGCAGAAAGTAACAGTGAAGTCATTGCTGTACATTTGCGCCTCTTAAACAACAACAGTGCAAACGCTCTATGACATTCTGGAAACTGAAATGTAGAGGCCTGTTTTGAGAACCAAGTTGTCTGCCATTGGTTATTGATTTATTATTTACATCCATTTGGGAAATGAGCCCTTAGGAATTTGAAATATAATTATCCAGTTATTTGTTCTTAGTGGGGGAAAAAACAAAAAGACAAAAGCTCTCATGGGAAATAGTACAATATTTTATCAAATAATTTGAAAAAAAAGTTTCCTTGATTTTCAATGAGCAGTGACATTCTTAGAATCACTCTGTCAGGGCATATGAGCTGTTTGAGAAGGAAATATAGATAAATAGCTGCCTTGATATTTCAGTATGTAGCAGCCTGTTGTTGATTTTGGGTGGAAGAGGATTAAATGGAGAAACAGAATATGTTCTGGGAGGGGCAGAGAGCAAAAAATGGTAGAACATTGCAATGTCTCAGCAGTAATTGCTTAAGATCAGCTATATCAGCAGTAATGTGGAATAGTTTGCATCCTGTTATTGCTTATGTAAGAAAGAAGACCTATTCTTCAAAGATGTGAGAGCACCATCTGTGGCAGTAATGTGGGAATGAAACTTGTGAGAAGACATCATGTTTCCATCTGTTTTCAGAGAGCCTCAAACAATGGCCAAATCCACCAGATAGCTTCTGCTGTGTGAACCTGTGAAGTGGTTTACAGAGTTTTATGGCTTCTGTCTCTGAACTTATGCATGCAAGTCCAGAACGACTGTCTGTCAAGAGCAGCTGCCTTTGCGCACGGCTGTGTCTGCACTGGAGGGCACAGGCAGCATCAAAGCCCTGCTGCGGCAGCTGACTTTCATGTTGGTCTTGTACAAGGTCCTATGTGTGCTGAAGCAGGGAGAAACTCAATTCTTTGTCAAACTCTTCCATTTCCGAATGTTGGCTTCAGGGTGTTTTAGATATTTTAGGGTGTTCAGACATTCTAAAGAATAAAATGTGATAATGCCAGGTTATCTTCTTGTGGTACCTTTATCTATTTTTGTGTCAGTAAGTTGTCTTCCTGCACTGGTGATTTTTTTCCCAGAAAGTCATGCCATCTCCAATCTGTCTGACTAACTGGGTAATTTAACACCAACCTGTGCAGTTACTTTTTATGCTCACTTTGCTGTCTCCCTCACTGTGATGTTGGCTTTCAAGGAATCTCAGGAGGGCGTACATTTTTTAGGGACCAAGTTTGGCTAAAGAGCAGCAGAGAGTAACCTTTAAATGGAGAGACCATTTATCCCTGACATTCATTATTCTGGCAATTATACTTTTGGTATTATGCTGGCAAGTCATTGCTTGGTAAATAAAGGAAAATGAAACAGATTTTTTTTTCTCATGGAAATGAACTCAGAATTTCAACATACCCTAAAGTCCAATGCCTTTGGCAAACTCTGTGGTTTACCTGCAGCCTGGCTGAACATCTGTCAAGTGTAACAGGACTTCGGTGCAGGTTATAATACAGATAATTTTGGAATATGTCTTCCTTTAAAAACCCATTATTTTCTCTATAGTCTTTGCTGATATATCATACTGTAGCTCGGCACTCCTTTAAATTAGTGCCTGTGAGCCAGTGAGTGAAATTCTCCTTGGAGACATCAGTTTATTGTCTTGGAGAGCATCCCCCCAGCCCTGTAGCCAGGAGGGGTACAGTGTGAGTTCCAGTACAGTAGTTCTGCACCAGCAGGAGATTTCTCTCATGAAAGGGAGATCCTCAGGAGACAGATGGAGAAAAGGATTTGAATCCTAAATCACCTGTGAATCCTTGGGAGACTTGTGTGAGGAGCTTGCTGTGTCCTCCTGTGTGCACTGCAGAGGCAGACGTAAAGGAGTTATCCCAGCCATTGCTCCTAGTGCAGTTTTGGCAGCAAGCTTCAACCAGGCATCAGGACAGAGCCTCTCTGGTTTGCTGAAGTGGGGGTGTGACATCAAATTTAATTTTTGTTTTGTAAAAAACTATATATCTCGGGTTTTCACCTCTAAAACTCACAATAAACAGTTTTGATTGGAAGGCATGTATATTTTATCTAGTAAATCCAAAGAGAAGTTTTAAAAAAATGTAGTTCCAAGTGAATGAGAAGAAAAATAAATGGTAATATTGTGGTCTTGTAAAGGGAAGAGTAAAAAAGGAAGAAAGGCTGAAACACTATACAGTGCTTATGCCATTTTCTCTTCCCTTTTCAGGATATATGAGGAGGGGAAAAACTGGGCAAAAGACTACATAGAAACAAAGAGAAACTTACATAAAATAATCTTCTAGACTAATGGGAATGGATCTCTTGTGATTTTAAATATATTCCAGGGCTATGCTAACACATGCAAAGGATGGAGGAAACAAGTTACAAATTGAGAGAGTGTCAAATTCACAAATCAAGACAGAATAATTCATCTTAAGAGATAATTTATACCGACTAAGCTGTCTGAGCCTTTGGAGATCAGCTTTTGGCATGTGTTTCTCTACAGCTTGCCTGGTGGACCACAACATACTATATAGATGATTCATGGGCTGGAGACTTTCTGTACATGCAGGGTCCAAGGTGGGTTGGCTCGGCTACAGAACAATTTTTGAAATTCCTTTGCACCTTATGTCTTGGGCTTCTTTTCTGTGGTTTCTAACTCCTACTTCTCAATAGCTGAACAAGATATTAACAGGATAAATTACTCACTCACTGCATGTAAGCAAATTGCAGGAGAAATGTGACTTATGAAAGCAGTTGTGTCTCTTAGATGCTTAGGCTCCAGCTATAATGCTGGTAAAGATGACAGTAACAATATTAATAGAGAGAATATGTTGCCATTAAACAGACTGGAACCACGTCTTTATTTACTTTCAAAGCTGTGCTTTGCCAGTACTGTCTGTTCCCTCTCTTCCCTGTAAAAGTGTGTGGAGTAAAAAAGAGAAAACCAGAAAATGCAGAGAGAATTCTGGCCGAGATGAACACAGAGAGGCAAGTAATGCTGTGACTCTTCTGTCATCAGGAGTACAGGGGGACACTAGGAGGCTTTTTTAACTAATATTTTCAATTTAAAAAATAATATCTAAAATTAATTTAAATTAATTTAAATAGTTCCTATAACTTTGCAGAAAGACTTTGGTAACTCTTTGGATTAGTCACATTAAAAATCAGTTGGAAAAAATAACAGTATCCCTTTATACCAGTAAAAGCAGAGGCTGAACTTTTAACAGCTTGCTGCCATTAAAGTCTGCAGCGTTTGAAATATCTAATAAGCTTATGATGATAATTCTCCATCCTCTGCAGCTCTTTCTTTTTTTAATCCATTTTTGCTTTCCCTGACTGTTTGACCTTCTGAATGATGCTAAAATTTATTGGAAGGTCACAAAGTCATAGGGGCCCATATGAGACAAAGCAAGACAAATGAAGATAGGATATCTAGGCAAAATCAATGCATTTCTAAAGGCTACTCCATACTGTGCAAAACACACCAGGGCTTTTTATAAGAAGGGTAGATGGAAGTTTGCTTTATACATATTAAGGGTGCTTTTTATACTCTTATGGGGAAAAACTTTGTTAGCAAGCTTCACATTCCAGGACCTGTAACCAAATGCCAAGACTTTTCAGATCTGCCAAGTTCAAAATCTAAGATTTCATGTCCACTTGCCAGATCACATTTTCCATTTGGCAGCAGCATTCTCTCCAGCCCTGCCAGTAGCTGGCCCCTGAGATGCCTCCTTACGAGGTGTGGGATTTAATTTAAATTTTTGTTTTTTCAAACATTATTGTTCTGTGAACATGAAAGTCCAAAATTTCAAGATAAACCCAGGCTGAGCAGAACCCATTCTTTCCTGCTGAAATGTCTCCAAGAGTGCGCCTGCTTTGAGAAAACCTTGGAAATGATATCTGTCTTAGCCAAGGGACTTTATTTGTTACCTGCAGTGATATTTCTTTGTGAATACACATTTGTCAGGGGAATCCTGTTTCTTTACTAAGTGCAGAATTTTTTCAAATTCGTTTTCTAACTGTGCATGCTTAATTTTCCTTTCTGTTAATGAGAGTTTAATGTTCTCTTTGAAATGAAGAAAAAAAATTCTATGCAACTGATAAAACAGAGCTTAAAGAGGTAGGGTGACAGTACTTGAGAAGGAGGAAAACAGCTTCCTGACTGTGAGTTTAATGTTTTTCTACAAAAGGAGTCAAACTGTAGAAAATTGGTGGTTTTTTTTTTTTTTGGCTCTTTTTCTATTAAAATAGTACTTGAAAGGGAGAGACAATAGGGATGCAGTGGTAAAAGAACTGTGAATTTTGACTAGCCATGGAGTGATTCCCTAAAATAAATAAAACTAAACTATTCAAAACAGGACAGTGGAAAAAGTGGGTTGCATAAATTGTACTGACATTTCTTCAGAGCTCATCCTATTTATGTGTTCTGTTTACATTTCAATGGTGACCTTTCAGGCCAGACCTGGATAATTTAAATCAAAAAAACCTTTTTCCTTGTTGTGACGCCCTCTAACAGTCCGTTCATTCAAACTTCAAGGAAATTTTGTGGCAACAAATCACTATGACATACTTATCCTTGCAATCCCCCTTGTCCACCCTTAGAGAAGATCCATGACTTAGCATATGAAGTGGATTACCTTTCACCCCAATTAATGTTTTTATAATGAGTACCAAAGGAAGCAATAATGTTTTGCCACTTATTATCAAGTGTTACTGGGGCAATCTCTGAAACTCAAGACTCAGGTCATTGACAGCACCGACATGATGGCAATCATGTTGCTGAGGTTTAAGCCCTGCTACAGCGATGAATAAATTGGTCAATTTAACTTCCAGTACTATCAGTTTGAAGCTTTGAATAACAGAATGAGATAGATACAAATGTCTGAGGGTTTTGAAGATTTGGCAGAGGTTAGACTTGAAATTCCATCCGCTTCTGAGTCTATTCAAATGTTAATTAAAAGAGAAACAATGAAGTAATAAAATAAGGAATTATAGTTGTCTTTTGTCTGGGAACTAGAACTACATACTTTTTAACTACAGTGATAAATATTTTTATACTATACATGATAAGATATGATATTGTACAATAAATTTTATTTTGCAGCTTGTCAGTAAGTTGATTGCATTGCACAGCTTTCTAACTGGGAAAATTCAGCTGTCTCAGTTTTAAAGAATGGGAACCATCTGAGATGTTATTGAACACCCTGATCCTATCCCCCTTTTGCTATCTTTTAAAACTGTAGTGATGCTTAAACACACTTTCAGAATA